>OY856414.1:828334753-829011003 GCA_963693085.1 Alisma plantago-aquatica | reverse complement strand
ATGGCAGAGCCGACTGTCAAGATCTCACCTTGTCTCGGATAGTACGAGACCACTTAGATTTAGAATGTCATCTTGCATCTGCTATAATTAGCTATGTTAGGGTATAGCGGTATCTTTGCTATAGAGTTACAGCCATAGCATGTACTCTCTTCGGGAGAAGACCACTAAGCTTTCCCGGATTATCAGGATGACCACTAAGCGATCATGGTTTAATTTCATCTGGAAGTCCACTGAGAAACCTGGTGCATTTGGGGAGTCCACTGAACACCTTTATTCAGTTTGGGAGTCCATTGAGCACCCTTATATAATTATCACATATTCAAAAATATGCATTCTGAGTAAAACTCATTTCACCATTCAGCAAATGTTGACACTCAATGGATCTATGGTCTGGGCAACTATATGATAACATTTATCTTGCTTAATTAAATACATTACTGTATCTTTTAGCATCAATCAAGTTACAAACAAGAATTATATCAAAATCTACAAAGAAAAGCATAAATGTATTTATCAGATATTTTCATGTTCTTTAAAACACATAGTTCACTTAGAATCTCAATCTCTTATCATCATCATACTTGGGTATTCAAACCCTTAATTCATCAGTGAGTATGGTCACCACTTACCAAGAAACAATTACTCTAGGTCATCAGACCAAAGTATTTATCCACATAGTTCACATGGCTCATTGAATATTTATTAACCTTTCACTAAGCAGCAACTACCTCTCAAAATGTTAGATTATATAACCATTTATACTTGCTATATAAATAACTCTTATAGCTCACAAAGCCCATTTAAATAACTTATCACTTCTTATTAGGCAACGACTATTCACTTAGCTCACAAGGCCTTTTTAACATCTTGTCATTTCTCACTAGGCAACAACTATTCACGTAGCTCACACAGCTTATGCAATAAGAGACATACAACATTTCCATTATTAGGGTTAGGGTCTTCCTTCATAGACGAATAGGCGTTTCAAATTCATATTATCAATCCAAAACATAAATCATTGCTCCACACATCTGGGAGCATACATTGATATCATAAGTATTCAATCATACTTATTTATTCTCATCATTTTATCACTAAATGATACGCAGAGAGGAATATGAACCAAGCTGCAGATCAGCTGGCTAAACACTTCAAAAATAAAAACTGCCTCGATGGATGGATCGAGGAGGAACCTCCAGATATTAAACATATCTTAAAAAAGAAGGGTTGTAATGGCAATATAGAAAATAGATCTGATGTACCGACTGCAGTAGATGATTAATAAAGTTGAAGGCTTTCCCAAAAAAAAAATGATTGTCAACACAAAGGATGAGTTTCTCTCTCATCTTTAGTAGGATATTGATTTCATCCTCTTGTATTAACCCCTTTTCTCACAGTAGGTTAGCCTACACTTATCAAATTGCTTTAAACTTATTACATCTTAATGTAACAATTGACATGCCACACTTCATGTTTTACTTATCCAAGTTTATTGGATTTGAGGTGCACCAAGGTGTATTAAACCTAAGGTGCTGGATATGATATTTGACATGCCTTGGTTCATCACTTCCCTCATCACTTTTTAACTTACTTAAATTCATCATCTTATCTTGTACTAGGGTATTTCCCATCCTAATACTTTATGCACTAACTCATCACATTATCCCTATAGGATATTGGTCATAAGTCACACAGTTGGATTACTCGTGTATCATCAAGTGGTATGAACTCATCTCGGGTTAAGGCATTATTGATATAGAGTTGAACATTATCAAATACTTCAGGTATTCCACCTAACCAAGTATTAGCCATATCATTACTTGGTATTACACTCATTACTGCTAAGAGTGTTTTGCTCTCACCTTTACAAGGTGTATTGGATTGAATCATGTACCTAAAGTTGAACACATGTATTGGATTAGGTGTATATCAAGCTAGGCATCATCATATCTCCCATCACTTAATAATTAAGATATTTAATCTTACCAGTCATATGGTGTATCACCTTGTCCATATATGGGTGTACATCCTTACCTCTCTCAAGGGTATTGCCCACGCCTTACTTTATTAAGTTTTAACTTAATCCTCCTCTTTAAGGTCTACTAGTTTATTATTATCAAATTGAATTAAACTCATTGTGTCTCAATATTGCATTAATCATATTCGTCACTTAGACAAGCCTAATGAATTAGAGCATGTCTACCATATCAGGTATCATGGTGGATAATGTTATCCTATCTTACTTGAAAATGCATATATTATCATAACAAGTATCCATATTAATCATGTGGTGAAACCACATCATCATATCGGGTTTAGGGCATATCCCTTTAACACCATATCATTTAGTCATAAAGGGTTAGCTATTACTTTAACTTTTATCATCTTTAGTCAACCTCATATCGTGTATAGGTTAGACTTTTGTCCTCATATCAGGTATAGAGGAATATTGGATTCTCATATCGTGTATAAGAGTGCACCATATCGGGAATGTCATTATGGCTTTACCATATATTATATTAGTTCTTTACATTAGTTAATATATTAGTTTTCATTTTAAACTTCCATATCGATTTTCCATCATATCAGTTTTCCTCTTAGATTGCCATATCAGATTTCATCTTGGGTTTACCATATCGTGTCCTCATATTGGATTTTCCATATCATGACTTCATGTTAAATATCATATCGTGATCTCATGTTAGCTATGATATTGTTTTACCGATATTGGGTAACATATCGAGTTACACCTTTGAACATCATATCGGTTTATATGTGTTAGACACCATATCACTTTACCTCTCTTAGGCAAACCTCCTTTCTGTCCTTAACCATTTCAATGGTTCTATTCATCTTCTATAGTTGCACGACAGGCTAAATACTTAGTTACTTATCAACTCATCTCAACATAGTAAGTTGTATCGAGTTTTCAATAGAAAAGGGTTTCACAACATATCGGATTTCCATATCCTCATCTAGGGTTTTGCCCATATCGGGCAAAGGTATTGCTTTACCATTGTATCGTGTACAAGGTTATAGATAGGAATCTGTCATATCGTTCATAGAAATTTATTTTACAAAGTACGACCTACCTTCATATCAGGTAGACCTCTATATCAGATTCCATATCAGTTTTCAAAAAGCCTTCAGCCCATATCGGGTTGTTCAATGATGATGTCATCATCATCAACCTCAAGATCATTATCTAACTATTCAAAACCATGGATAATAGTCCTAATTACTTATTGGAACTCATGATTATATCAATAACTAAAAGGAAATCCGAATTTTGACAATAATCAACAAATTGAACAATATTGAAGAAAAGATAATAATATTGATGGGTTTAAGTTATATAACCCGCCTCTCAGATTGCTTCCAAACTTCAAGCTTCAACTCCACATGTTCCAAAGTTGAATATGAGCCTTCTCCAAGCTCCAAGACTTGAGCTCCAAGCTCTTATACGATACCTCCAATCCAAATGGACGATATCACCTCACTTGGTTGCTAAGACCTACTTTGGCTGATATCCCTTATTCTTGGTCGATATCAAGCTTCACCACTCAAATCTCTTCACTATGGGTGACACAAGAGAGTATGAACGATACAAGAGGGAAAGGTAATAACAAGATTCAAAAATCTTACTAATAAGTAAAGGGCAATGTATTTATTTATACTTGGGTTTTATGGAAAAGAGTGTAAGAGGTGTCATTAGCTTAGGTTACTTCATGCCACCTAGCCATGCAAGGTCGACACATACACTTGCATGCATGTCATTATTATTTTGTCATTCAAAAATAAAAGTCCAAGAATAATATAGAAGATAAGAGTCAACTCTTGAGTTATCTTCTAGTGCAAGTCTTCTTCCACTTATTATATTATAATATTCAACTCCATCTTTTCCAAGACAAGTTGCAAATTGATGCTTTATTTCTTCTTTGAAGTACCTTTCCCATTATGGGCCAAGCTAAAACTCAACAAAATGATAGGAAGCTCTCTTGTGGATTTATGGCCGATAGGGACTTCCTTCCTAAGTCCACAACTCGATATGCTCATATGTATAACTTTCTACTTTGCAATTTGTTCTACAATTGATGCACCAAGCACTTAGCATTATTTGCACAAGTTCTCACTTAGAATTTAGGCTTTGCACAAGCCACCACTTAACATCATATTCTCTTTCATGACATTAAAACACTCAGAATACATTCAACATGTGATACTTGCAGTGTAACCCTTCTTCTTGGGTGAATTGCACTTTTCTCTTAGATTATCATAAAATGCACACATAGTTTGCATATAAGCTAAATTTTTAAAATGAACTTCACAAAGGGACTTAATTACTTTTTCAAAAGATAAGAACAAATTTGTAAGCAACTTACTTAAGAAAAACTCCTAAGGTTAAGCCATAACCCAGGTCAGGGGTGTTACAATATCCTTGTCCAACCATCCAACATATCCCTACCCGAGATCCCATCATGGAACATGTGAATTCTATCCCAACATTCAAAGTTATGGCTTAGATGATCACGTCGCAATAAGTTATAACAAACAAGTCAAACGGATGAAAGGGTCATAAAATCTATTAATGGATATTGTCAAGAGATCATGGCTTCATTCTTGTGAGGATTGGAGATATTGGAACCCCCACAAGAATATAATCTTTCTACAAAAAATAAGTCGATATTAGATGGATAAAAATATAACAATCAGAATTAAGGGATTATGGGTTCATTCTTGTGGGGATTCTAGATCACAACACCACATAA
Source organism: Alisma plantago-aquatica (assembly GCA_963693085.1). Taxonomy (NCBI): domain Eukaryota; kingdom Viridiplantae; phylum Streptophyta; class Magnoliopsida; order Alismatales; family Alismataceae; genus Alisma; species Alisma plantago-aquatica. The sequence goes on along the minus strand of OY856414.1, from coordinate 829,006,234 downwards.
AAGTATATCAATTCAACCAACAATTAAAATAGAAAAGGAAGGAAATACTTATTTTACTAAAATATTAGAGTCGATTAAATCAAATAATAACATACTATGGAGTTAGTCCCCATGTACATAATAACAAAAGAGAACATGAATAGTCCCGGTGGGGGGCTCTGGGGATAGAAAATGTGATGCATTTGTCTTTGGAGTCCCCCCTCCTTTTATAGGAGAAAGATGGGGGCAAAACCTATTGGAATGGCTGATAGTGGAGGCTAGATTGCCTGATCTGGGGCGTCCTTTGGTCAACTAACATTAATCACTTACTTTATCCCAAAGTCACATTAATCAAACTTTGACTGAAATGATGACTTCCTCATTTGGACATTTGAATGAATCTTTACTTGCATTCTTTCCTCCACACAAAATCATAGGACATTAGCCAAGTTTCTTTGTTCCTATCAAAGAAATCAACTTTGACTACATTAATTTGCTTGCCCCAATTGAATAAATTTATTGAATTGCCTTCCTTTAACAATGTGACCATTTGACTCTCTTTGCTATAGATTTCTATTACAAATAGTTTGAGCATATTTTGATCCCATTACACATTCCAAAGTAGCCCAAAAGTATATCTTCCTATAGGAAATTAAATTCTCTTGCCAATACATATTTGAACATTAAATTTTGAGATCATATGCAAAGATATAATGATTTTGGTGTAGGATATATGTATAGGTCAGACATTGCGGGAAATTGTATAAACATATTCTAAGAGTATTTGACCTTTGGAATGATTGGGCCATTTTCTTACTGAATCTAAGTAAATCTAATTAAAATTCCAATTAAAGAGAGAAAAGCTAAATTAAGACAATTAAGTCTAAAATTTGGAAAATAAAAAAATCCTAAAGAGATATCTAAAAGATATAAATAAAATGGATAAATATACATTTACCATACGACCAATAGATTTTATCTCAAAAACATAGATAAAAGATCATTTGTGAACAATCAAGCTTTAGAATAGTGGTCTACGTATCAAAATAAACCTCTTCTATAATGTTCTTTAATTGCCAAAGTTGTTTGCTATTTTTTATGCATAAAATAATGAAATCATATATTTTAGTTTTGTAACGTATATATGTACTTAAACATTGAAATAGCCTGCTAAAGACACTTTTGTAGAACACTAAAAAAGCTTTCTATTGGTAACTTACTCATAAAAAATGGACTTACAAATCATTAGATATTATTTAAACAAGTAATCACCCTTTTTGGGGCGATGGAAACAGTCCATCATCGATTTAGAGGCCAAGATGAAGTCCGACCCTTTAACAAGGGATTGACGCACTCACTAGATCCAATGTGGGATCCAATTTAGTCTTGAACTTTACAGACCTATACTGCGGCTTCTCCCCCTTCCTAGCGGCACGGAGGGTTATGTTTCCTCTATGAAATAGAGCTACACCTCATGCAACCACTCTGACCAGGGTCTAGCGGTGATCTAGGGGATTTTTGCCTCGTGGACTACCCATCGTCGAGTCCACGACTCCTCTAGACATTTATCTGATCATACACCCACCTCCCTAGAGTTCCCCTCCTCTATCATTTTCTTCTGCCAACTTGAGCGCCGCCACTTGAAAGGGTAGCAGCAATCCCCCAGGCAATCTCTTGTTATGGGCCATTTATGATATATTTGATGCGTCTAGAAAGACTTCAGGCATTGTGGCTCCCGTGGATTGGCGAGTAGTAGTCATTGAGCCTTTTCTTTGGTTGCATGTCAATGTGGAGCATCATTCAACCAACTACTCCTGCCACGACCATCGTTCACTTGGGCTTGAAAAGATTTGGAGACAAAACTTTGGATCTTCCCACCTCTACAGTAGACTAACGGAGACCTCAGTCCATAGTTTTGTTGTATATTTGTTTGTCGTCTCCATGTTAATGAATAGTGAATTGGTCATGACAAATAATGTTAGAGCGTCTCTATTTATGCATGGCCTCACCAACATCACATATATATGTGAGAGATCCAGTCCTAATAGGTTAAGAGTCTCACCAATTCTGATCAATCTAAAACTACTACATTTGTGGAACTGTGACTAGCTTCCTTAGATGATAAACTCAATAACCTAGTGGCCAAAAAATCATGTGAGCATAGAACATAACTAATCAAATCCTCATGTTAAGTAGGTATTATCCTATGTTGATTGTTTTCTTCTCATAGGGAATTCATTTCAAATCTACATTCTTGATTCTAGTCCATCTGCATACATGCAATAGAAAAAGCATCACAACTATTAGGATGTACCTTACAAAAGTCACACAATTTGCATAAAGACTATCATATACTCCAATGAATACTTGGATGCTCAATTATTTATTGTTGTATTCAATAGAAAAACAAATCTAAAATCTATTTGACGCCTCAAATTATCATACTAGGACTAAGACAATACTTGGGTTCATATTTTTTAGTAATAAATATTCAATTGTATGGAAGTTTTGCATAAAGGGTCCTCATATGATTAACTCTTCATTTTTTATCCAAGTCATTTTTCTTAAAATTTTGGATGTGACAATAGGGATTTTATATCCATATCAAATTGTTCCTAATGTCCAACCCCATTTATGGAACATTTACTCAAGGTAGCAATCTATCAGGTAGATTTCATGAAAGAAAACACATCATTTAATCATGATATCTAGAATGTCAAGGAATTCAAATCATGAAGTTATCGACATAGTCAAATGAATTCAATAACTATCACACATTGGAGGTTAAATTCTTGTATTCAACCCACTGCTACATGAGGTCGTCTCATTTACATTCCTCTCATGTGTTGTATGTTTTGAACCAATCTATAAGTCCTTCTAACTCATTAAACCACCAAAATGAGTAGCCTGTCATGTAAATTGAATTATAAATTAACCACACATTAGGATTCGTTATTGTTCTAAATGTCTACGTTTACCAAAAAGCTAATCAATCATTACTTATGAAATATATAACATATTTTTCGTGGAGGAGTGGTTCAGGTGGTTCGGCACGGTGTCCCCTCATGAAGGGACCCGGGTTCGAAACCCAACGACCGCCTCTGAAATGGTAACCGTCGTGCCGGTCGGCCAACTGCGGGCTTTAATCGGTTCCCGGGTGTGCAGGGTGCTCGGGGCCCGAGAGTTTTACGCTATATGGGGGGTCACAAAAGTGGCGTTTCTACAGGGGGTGGTTCTCTCGATAATCAAAATATATACCCTAATAAATAATGATTAATTGGAACTACTATGTTCATGTCCCAACTCGTAGAAAATCCTAGTTTAATAAAAGCATTGCCGTAACATGGTCTAGTTACACTAGTCAAACTAAAGTTACAATTTCCTTTACATGCAATATACAATTTCCTTTTAATTCTGATTGATGTAATATGGTTAAAAAAATCCCACTAGTGAATGTGAGTTGTGTCGCCCCAAGGGGGTTCAACGAGTTGGCTGGTATCTGGTTTTGAAACAAGCATGCCTTAGTTCTAATCACACGAATTGCAACTGTGAGATTTGTGTTGCCAAAAGGGATGCCAACGTGGTCGCGTCTGGTTTGATAATGAGATGGTCTTGGGCTTGAATCCGCAAGTTACAACCATGGGGCATATATATACCTAAGAGGACGTCCAGGCGGTTGTTAAATACTTTGGGCACGTTTGTTTTGCCGAGTTTAACCGTATTGCATTGTATCAGATCATCCCGTAAGCGAAAAATTATGTTTGATTTAAGGGACTGGAGAAATGAGAATAGTCCTGCATTCAGGGACAAGCATTAATTGCTGAACGGATGTATCCATCTTAAAACTACTGGGCGCCGAACTCCAGCACGCCGTCCACACTCTCGCTCTGCACGTGCAGTGCAAAAAAGCCGTGAACTTCTCAACGTCCCGCGCGGAAATACTGCACGGAAATACTGATCGACCAAACTTAAAGCATGCGTTTGGCACGGGACGGAAACGCGGTTTGATGTTGTCTTTTAGTGTCAACCCTGTCAAACAAGTGTCGGTTTGAGGCTGATTTGTGTTTGGTTCGCAACTCTGAAAAACTCCCGTTATTGGATAACGGAACCCCCTAACCCGGGTTCTCCCAGTCTCACGAGGGACGGGATTCCGGTTTACAAACCGATTTTCGCGATCTGATCCTCTCCTCGCCCCGACACTCATCTCGACATTCTTCGCCTTTTCCCTCTACCTGCTCTATCTTCTGCTCTGTGGTTTGTGCTCTCTTCTCTCCCGAGACCTCCTCTCCTGAGACCTCATTCTCTCTCGAGACCTCGAGACGACCTCGTCATTACTATTATCCGTGAGTTAAAGCTGAGTCCCATCGTTTCCAGTGCCAAAGCCATGGCAGGCGACTGGCGTACGGAAAACCCTGCCCAGTGGAGTAGGCGGAATATCAGGTCAATCAAGCAGATATATGGGTGTGGTGGCTCGTCTGCAAGCGCCGAGCTACACCGACAGTCTACACGCCGACAAGGAACCCTCCCGAGTTGTCATCTCCCATCAAAGCAGCCCATTTCACTGTGTACAAGCCGTGCAGTAAACCCTAGCAAGGACAAGCGTTGTCGCGGCTGCTATATAGTTCTGCGCTTCATCAGCGATCTCCTCGCTTTTCACCTTCGAACCATCCACACAGTCTTCTGTTCCGCCGCCGCTGCCGAGCCCCTTTACTGGGAAGTCTCCGACCTGCTTACAAGGTTTGTCTCCGCCGACCCTTTTCTTTCTTTCTGTTTGCTAGCCTCCTATCTTTACTCTTGTAATGATAGATGATTTAATCAGTAAACTAATGTGTATTTCTCTCTCAATTTTCTTGTCACATGTTTCGTCCCCGGCAATGTCTAGTCGTGCTCCTATTTTCGTCATCTCGGCTGAGCAGGTATTTGTTCTTATCAAACAACACGTTTTCTCCTATTCTGGTTGCCTGCTTGCTTGATTCGGACAATATTGTTGTTGTATTATGTCCACGAGTAACAGGGGTCATTGGGATGTTGTATAATCACATGGTTGCTGGATATTTTATTATCGCCATGATATTGTTGTTGTATTGTACACGAGTAACAAGTAGGGCTCAATTTTGCTGGTCAGTTACCAGGAAAACACGAATTATTGTCTGTATGCCCCTTGTATTTGAACTCTCTATTCTTGTAACATTGTCGACACTCCAAGTACTGCACAAGAGACCATCGTGCTCTTTTCTTATGTTGGCCTAATATTAAATATTATTGATAACATACTAAAGAACAACTGTAATTAAAAAATGTACCATTGTCCACAAGGAAAACACTAGTCTTGTTTTTTGCAATACATGTTCATTAGCCAAAGGTACTTTACTCCAACCATTGATGTATTTATTGATTCTTTTTTATGTGTCACCAATAAATAACATTACAAGAGGCAAGCATCCAACAAATGGGGGTTTTCAATAATATTCTCAACACAAATTTGTATGCATTGTCTAGGTCTAATTTTGTAAGGGAGTTTTTTGTGTGCTTATTCTACCACATTGTCACACACTAGGCCAGATCTTTTTGTGCTTATTCTAGCATCTTGTTCCTATTGTTGTTGACTTTGTCACAATATCATTGCATGTCATGAGATGAATGGTTACTTTTAACAAATTCATCAATATGTAGTCTACATATACTACACTTGCAAGGTTGATGATTCATAACACATTTATTTCATGTATTCTCAATGATGCCTGTTTTGTTTCTGAGATGGAAAGATGGTTCTTCTAGTCATCTACTTGGGCTATCCTTGATGTGGTTTCTTTCATTTCCACCAACCCCCTAAGAGTCACACTAAATTTGGCTCTAGAATGATAGACATAATGACCTCATTATTTTTGTGTTTGAAGATACCTCAAACACTACAATGGTGGATGCGTTATTTTCACTTATTTCAATCATAAAGTCCATTCCAATGACTATGGCATAGTCTCGTTAATTTTATCATATACTATATTTATAATGTTCTTCTTCATTCCATATGCACTTCATCATATCTTCCTCAAAGCTCAAGTATTCACAACCTACATAACATAATTTCAAAGGTGGCCTTGTCACATGTTTTATTAGTTAGGGAGTTAAGGGAGTAACATCTTTTTAGTTTCAATCAAAGAAGAATAAGAACTGGGGTTGGAGTTTGCAAAATGATGCGTGCATTCCAATCTGATCCATGTGTGTGCCACTATTAATCCGTCTACATGATTGGCCAAGGTTTGCAGTGTTGTATTTGCAATTATCCACTAGAATCTCTGTATTTGGAAAATAATCATTCACTATGTTAAGTAGAAAATCCATGTCTTATCTATGTCACATATTCACTAGATTTAATTCATATCCTTCCTGAATTGTAAAAATTCTGGTGAACGTCATCTGGCACAACTCATACACAACTCATACATGTGGCTCACATTTAAGCAAATATTTTTTTGCAACATTGAATGTAGTTGTGCATAACGAAATGATGGTAAGAAAATTAGTTGATTTATTCTAAAACGCCACTCCACATAAATCCTAACTCTCCCTCCTATACAAATTGTTCAGTGAAGTCAGTTTTCATCACGAGAAACAAATGACATCAACATGTCTTTTCATTTCTCTAAATATGAGTAGCAAATACAGAAAGAAACTGCACTGTTGTCTGCATTATACGTACATGAATTATGGTTACTTGGTACAACAAGGCTTGTGAGGAAGAGCAATATTGCGCATACACAACTTGTTGAAATGTGGTCATTACCACATACTGAAAGACATGTGAAAATTTAGCCGAGTCTCTGTCAACCAGGTTTGGGTCAAATTTATGAGGTTATTTCATGAATCGTATCATCTCTATTTCCAAAAAAAATCATGATCATCTTTATAATAAAAATATATATACAACTGAAATTGTAGTTAGTATGGGTAATTTTGTGATATATGTTAGTATAGGGATATATGTTAGTATAGGAATATATAGTTAGTATAGGGATATATACTTCAAATGCCAGTTGTGTTGTGAGGTTAGGAATTTTTTACCAGTTAGTATAGGAATTTTGTGATATATGTTAGTATAGGGATATATACTTCAAATGCCAGTTCTGTTATGAAACAATTATGCTTTGTGGTATATGTTAGCTTGAATGAATGATTTTAATTTTCATGTACGACCAAAATGTACACCCATTAGTATTATGCTAATTATATTGCAAATAATCCAACTATTTCGGCTAATCTGTATTCCCTCTGAATTTCTTATATGTACTGTCCCTGACCCTGTCGCTGGACGTGAAACTCTCTTCAGCCTTCAATTAGGCTTACTAGGTATATCTCATGAGCAATACGAACACATTTAATGTGAATGCCATGTTGAATGCTTGCTATTTATGTAGTTTTCCTGTAATGAACATATTGGATGATGTGTTTGCTACAACCATTTCAAATTTAACAATAATTTCAAATTTGTTGTACAAATTTTGGATCTTATGTCTGGTCTGGCTAATGGATCTTGTCTTAGAATACTTCAATACAAGTTATTGCTTTCAACTGCGTAGTCTCATACTAGGTTCGTATAACAGTTTCATTTAAACACCCAGACTAAAGTGATATATCGCAGTGTCATTGCTACTATGGTTTCACCTGACCCCAAGTTCCGTATTGTATGGTCGAAAGAGTTGGATGAGCCTCAGATTGCGGCATTGAGGAGACAATATGACATGGGTAGGTGCATCGATGGAATATTTACTAGGGACGCGTGGAGGGAGACACTACGTGATTGGCATATCAGGATGGGGAGGAACGAGGGTACATTGGATCAGTTAAAAACTCAGTGGAAGAACCTCAGGAGAGACTATGCAAAGATTAAACTGGTGACCAACAAAAGTGGTGTTGGATGGGATGACAGCAGGCACAAGCCAATATTACCTGACACCCCAGAGTGGAGAGAGGCACTTGCGGTATATCTAATAATATACACTCCCCTAAGTATTATATATTAAATTAAACTTGTTAATATTGACCTAATCAGTAGTTGTCCCCTATTTTAGGCAAATAGGGAACTAGCGAGATTGATCAACAGACCATTCTACCACTACCACGACGTCGAGCTGATGGGGGGGAGGAACATATCTAGGGGCCATCATCCAATGTCCTCAACCGATAGACATCCTCCTTCTGATGTTGCATCTGAAGATGATGTTGTTGTTGACCTAGATGCATCTGATTCATTTCTCAGCCCAGAATCGACCGGTCCAACCGATCCAACCGGTTTCACTAAAGACATGGGTAATTCTGGGACGCAAAGTGAGGACACCAACAACGGATCACACAACCAAGGTATTGGTGTAAGGACTCCTACCATAATTAGACACAGGAAGCGAGCGTCAAGCTCACAGGACAGTTGTGTCCTGTCTAATGATGTCGTATCTGAATTCACAAAGGTGTTTTCCAAGGTACATGAGATGGGCATCGAAATTGCTGCTAGGTCTAATGATAAAGATGAATACCAAACCATTTTGCACCACTTTCATGCAAGCTACCCTGACGCCCCTGTCCCAATTTTTACCACTCTTGTGCATGTCATAAAAGATCCAGCTAACCATAACATTTACCTAAGCCTTATGGACACCCCATAAAAAATTACCATTTGGTTGCAAGACTTGTGGGAAATGAAGAACACATCTTCTAGAGATTCTGCATCACAATCACCCTTCACGCCACAATCTCCACCATCCTCATTTGCTAGTACAAGTGGTTACAATAGTAGAGGTCCTGCCCCGCCGTCGTACTTCTGAGGTTGTCTAATATAAGAACTATATCAGTATCCTGCCTTTTATTTTATGAACTTTCTCAAAAGTTGTTGTTGTACTATTTTCTTCCGTTGGGAACAATCTCTGAACTATGGTACTATGTAATGGTTTATCTTGTTATTTGCTATTTGGTCAATATTTGCTATTTTGTCACTATAGTCCTAATTTCATTTCTACAATATCTCGATATTTTTCTGATGTGGGTAATCACTTTTAATTCTAGACGTGATGGCCGACATTCATCCATATGAAACAACTGATGACATTCTACAACTACTGGATCTTATGTCTGGTCTGGCTAATGACATTGCTAACGCAATATCCTACCAAATAGCTGACCAAATATCTCACAATATTATGCAAAATTCAGACGCCGCAACCACACACCGACCAATACTGAGATCGGTTAGTATTAAGAGTGGCCATCAAAAGGTTTTAGAAATAATAACCGGCCATGAAAGGAGGATGTACGATCTGTACTATATGCTACCCAACACGGTTTTAGCCTTTGTTGACAAACTTGAGGACCGAGGTTTGTTGAAAAGTACCAGAGGTGTGTCATCAGTGGAGGCAGTTTGCTACTTCCTTCAAATGGTTGGCCATGGCCATATCAACCGTGTTCTAGCTGAGGACTACATTCACAGCGGTGAGACCATGAGTAGAAAGTTTAACGAGGTGTTGGATGCAGTGTGTGCTTTGTGCAACAAATATATTGCCATGCCAACTGCATCCACAACTCTACATAGCCACATCATCGAGAGTTCAAGATTTTACCCTTGCTTCAAGGTATGACCATCACTTAGTTGACCATTGTCCATTCTGTTGTTAATATAACCACTATCGTCATCGTTGAGTTTGGTATTTACTTGTGTATTTCTTATATACTTGTCTTAGGATGCCACTAGGGCAATTGACGGGACACACATCCCCATTTTGGTGAAGCGCAATAAGCAGAACTGATATAGGAATAGAAAAGGGAATGTTTCCATGAATGTCTGTAGTAGACTTCTCAATGGAGTTTACATATATCATGACTAGTTGGGAGGGATCTACTACTGACCAAAGGGTACTTTACGCATCTAAAACCACAGGCGGGTTCAAAGTACCCACTGGGAAGTACTATCTTGTTGATGCAGGGTACGCCAACACCAGCCAATTTCTTACATCATATCGAAACATTGATTACCATATAGCAGAGTATTGGGGTAAGAGAAGCTCATACACCAGTAAAAAGGAAATGTTCAACCACTGACATGCTCAACTACGTAATGTTGTTGAGCGAGCCTTTGGTGTGTTGAAGAAGAGGTTTTCTTACTTTCGTAAAGGAGCGACTTTTCTCGTGCAATCTCAGTCTCAGATTGTAATGGCTTGTTGTATCATTCACAATTTTATCCGATGCCAAAATGATGGTGATCTTATGATGGACGAAAATTTGGATGAGCCTCATACTACCACTGAAATCTTGAACGAATTGAGTTCTCTCCAACCAACAAGCCAGGCCGATGCTAGAGAGGGAGATGTTTTGCGTGAAACTATTGCCAATTCTATGTGGGCAAATCAGTGATTTATACATATGTTTTCTAACTTGCAGACATTGAAACATGTTCTGCAACATGTTTCACTTACTCCCTTTTCCAATTTAATTTTGTAACTTAACGACTAACTTTTGTTCTCAAACTCTATTGTTGACTACAATTTTGCCTACTTATAAACAATGTCAAATTATGTATCATTAGGTTTTCTATCTAGAAATGGACAATGATATGCCATCGTGCCCATGTGGTCTGCAGTGCACCGTACGAGTGTACATGGATGCCACAGATGCGGCATATGGACAGTTTGAAAACAACAATCCCCACAAGCCATATTTTACATGTGGTAGGGGTCTTGTACCAACCAGATGCCATATGAGGTTGCTCGTGCAACAAGTACAATCTACAGTGGCCACACTGACTGCAATTAGGTATGCAATGGTATCACAACTCACATATACACGTAGTGAACGCAAGTTCTGGTCAGAACACTGTGACTTTGTATGTTCAACAAGAGCAGACACTGATAGGCTATAAGAAGAAATTTCAAGTATGCGGGAGAGGTGTCGATATCTTCGCCACCGACTTCAAATAACGAGCGATAATGACTCTTCAACAGAAGAAGATGGATACAATATGTCATAGATATACTATATTATGATCTATCCAAATGAACTGCACTTGTCTGTTGCAACAATTAGCTACTCCTAAACAAATGTTCTTCATATTATCTTTGAAAACTATGTCATGAACCCGACATTTTTGTATTAATCGTCAATTTTGTTTTATTAGATGTCGATGACTCCATCTGAGGTTCTGAGGTGTGATTGTGGGCTAAATGCAGCCTTACGGCTTAACACAGAGGATGTAGGGTTATATGACTTTGCCATTCTGAGTCAAAGGCCGGGAGAAATGTATTACATATGCCCTACTCGTGAGGTGAGATAGTACATCAATAAATAATAGACTGACCTTGTCGAGGCTCTGCATTCTTTGCCATTAACTTGAACTTGGTACTACATTTTAGGGAAAAGACCGATGCAGATACTTCCATTGGGCAGTCGATCTCCCCCCAACAATTGATTCATTGAAAGCGGAGATTATGTTACTAACTGTTGAGTGCAAGTCAGTGTAGGGTCAGGCGATGAACATGAAGGACTTCGTTAAAATTTATCACAACTACGATGAATTATACACTAACAAAAAGTATGAGCATGAGGTTTTAGAACACAACGTTGCCAGTCCGGAGGAAGATTGTCGTCTTCTTGTGGACATCCTTTCACCTCAAATGACTCCATAACATTGAATGGAAAATACATTACATTGTCTTCTCTATTTAGAATGACTATCAATGGATGTTATGAACATCATACACTTGTTTAATTTAGGTACTTTTATAAACGTCATATTAAATTATAAGTGTTATGAGTTTTTTCTTCATGTTGGTGAATGTTTTATTAATGGTGTATGTTATTAATCGAAATTTTTCTTAACGTTATGTAAAACCAAATAATACAATTAATTGTGATATACACCCTTACTTTTGAAATATATTACTTACAGAATTTGTTATATGGCTGGCCAACCGTGGCCACCGTCTTTTATCTGGTCTACCGAGCTTGATATGGTTCTTAGGGGTTTGAAGAGAACCCAATATCACATGGGTAGATGTGTCAATGGATTATACTCTACACAAGCTTGGATGGAGGCATGGCACCAGTTCCTATACATAACAGGAGGCCCTTACAATTCATTGGATGAGTTGCAAATGTGATGGCAATACATCAAGAGAGAGTTTATAAGAGACAATCTTTTTGTATTGGGATATTTATTGCCTCCCCCCACATTGTCCGCGCAACAAGGCATTGAACGCAACTTTTTGACGACGCGCCGCACTTACCCACCAGGGATTTCTGCATTCTTTACCACTGACGATTGAAATAAACAAATGAACTTGTAACATATGTGCTAAATGTTGTGGTTGTGTGTTTGCGTCATAACATTTTACATGCTCTACTTATGTGTTACAATATTATATGTACCATAATGTGATCAAATTTCCTACGTCATTATTATGTTTACAAAAATTACATCACCTTCAAACTTAGTATCAGCTAAGTTAGGTTGCATTATTTATTTGTAAAACTTATTGGCACAGTTACTTTATGATTTCTGTTATTTGTTCATACCTTTGTTTTTATTAATTTTAGATGTCGACATCGCATGCAAAGGCAAGGACAAGGGCAAAATTTGAAAAACTATTAATGTCTCCAGAAAAAATTCAAAAAATATGTTGAAGATAACCTTTTATGCAAAAACTATCTTGCAATCACACAAAGGAGGAGGAGTGCAAAATTGGCGATGAACAAGTCAAGGGTCGGGTCAGTCAGCATGTTCCTCATTTTCCATTGTTTGATTGGCCAAAAGACAACATAAAACAACAAAACAAACAGTCGGTGCAGGAACCATGCCCAGTGTTATGGGACGAGTACGATGAGGCCATAACGTTAGTCAATTTAAATCAAGATCCACATCCAACCATGTCCCCCCAAAGTGGCTTGTCAAAATCTTAGCTTCTGTTTGGTTGTTTAGTACTATGGCATGCGTCCCATTTTTTGTCCGTCTCCCCTAACAAAGTTCACCCGTAAACAATTATTTTATTATCAGAGACCGTTTATGTTTAACTAACGAGGACAATATGATTATTATCAGTTGCTATTAGGACGATAATGTTATTTGTTTATGTTATGAATAAAATATATTAGGCCAATTTCATATTTCATGTAGCTTGACAATTATTGTGTCGAATATGTTCAACATTACATATATACCACATGCAAATGTCATTCCAGACGACAGTAGTGTTTCATTAATTTTAATCACCACGTAAAAATTAGTATTATCATATCTTATTTGCACTTTTCTAAATATACAAAATAACACACACACAACACAAATAAAATATTTTTTAATATATTCTAAACTTAGGTTGAAGTGGCATCACAAATACACATTTTGCGTACTTGTTCAAACAGTGCTGCAAGAACAAGACAGAATAAGCAGATACTGACTACGCTGCCAAACAGAATCAGACTTACAGCCAAACAGATTCAGACTTCACACAGACTCAAATCAGACCAGCTGACCAGAATCAGACTACGTTGCCAAACAAAATCAAACTACATCCTTACTGCCCCAGCACCGGAATCTAAACTAACCCCGACTAACCCAGTCCAGATTCCAGAATCCCAGTCATGTGTCAAACGTAGGCAAAGTGTTGTGTTGGAGGAACATCTAAAACTGGAGAGTCAGTGTACCGGGATTAATTAAATTTTGCATTCCGGCAAATCCAACAAGATACAACTAATCAAATGTGCCCTTTAGGCCTAGTTTGGCCGCTGACATCGTGAATCTCGGTAATTAGTGTGTGAGTTGATCTCGCATCGAATTGTAAGTGGAACTCATCAATGCTGCCTTTTAATCGTTGTAACAGCAACGACGTACTTTTTCAGTCACGCCAGGATCAGCAGTTCTGAGAATACCGCTTCCTTGCTCTATTTTCAGCCGAGTAACGCTACACACCTCCGCTCCCCCACCCGGGCGCCTACCCGGTGGTTGGGAGGGGGGCACTGCTGACGTGACAAATAGCTGTTGTAAAGATAAGAAAAGAATAAAAAGAAGAGAAAGAAAATATTGCCTCTTTATTTCTTCATATTACACATTACGTCATAAATCCATAAGTATTGTACATGTTATCATTTATATTAATTTTTGCATACATTCAAAATGTGACATTTGACAAAAATTATTTACAAAGATACCCACACAATATTCTACAAGAAGTACAATACTTACAATCAATTTTTTTAATACAAAATACACTACTAGAAGTATGATACTAACAACCACATTCTATTTTTTAAAGTATTTACATTCGTAATATGTACAAACATACAATACTAAGTGCCTCATTATTTTTTGCACACAATATTTTGTCACAAATATGTAACTACTGTACATTTTATCATTTATATTAGTTTTTATATACATTCATAATGTAGCGTTTAACAAAAGTTGTATATAAGGATACACACAAATTCTATAAGAAGTACAGTACTAACAACCATATTTTGTAATATAAAGTATAGTACTATACGTACAATACTAGAGGTATCATACGAGACATAACAATAATACATGATTTGATGATCTTGTTGGTATAAGAAGTACAATACTAACAGCCACATTTTGTAATATAAAGTATAGTACTAGACGTACAGTACTAGAAGTACCATATGGGACATAACAACAATACATGATTTGATGATCTTGTTAGTACAAGAAGTACTGTACTAACAACCACATTTTGTAATACAAAGTATAGTACTAGACGTACCGTACGAGACATAACAACAATACATGATTTGATGATCTTGTTGTTACTATAAGTACAATACTAACAACCCCATTTCGTAATACAAAGTATAATATTAGACGTACAATACTAGAAGTAGCGTATGAGACATAACAACAATACATGATTTGATGATCTTGTTGGTACAAGAAGTACAGTACTAACAGCCACATTTTGTAATATAAAGTATAGTACTAGACGTACAGTACTAGAGGTACCATATGAGACATAACAACAATATATGATTTGATGATCTTGTTGGTACAAGAAGTACAATACTAACAATCAAATTTTGTAATACAAAGTATAGTACTAGACGTACAGTACTAGAGGTACCATACGAGACATAACAACAATACATGATTTGATGATCTTGTTGTTACTATAAGTATAGTACTAACAACCACATTTTGTAATACAAAGTATAGTATTAGACATACAGTACTAGAGGTACCGTATGAGACATAACAACAAGACATGGTTTGATGATCTTGTTAGTACAAGAAGTACAGTACTAACAGTCACATTTTGTAATACAAAGTATAGTATTACACGTACAGTACTATAGGTACCGTACGAGACATGTGTATGGTATCCTAAAATACGGATACTATATTTTTCTCTCATATTATCATTATTTTAAAGTATGTCAACCGCAAGGAGGGGGATGCCGAAGGCGGGGTTGAGGGTGGTTCTAGGTCTGGGCCAAGACAAGTTTTGTTGGAAAGTATTTTTACAAGAATTCTAATGTAATTTATTTCATCAAAAAAATGCTCCGGATTGAACATTATGGACAAAAATATTTTCTCTCTCGTCTATTTCCCTCATCCTTTATTTTTTTAATAAATAAAACTGGACTAAAATTGTGAACACAATTATTTTCTCTCTCTTTTATTTTTTTACTTTTAATGTGGTTGGTTGTACGAGACAAAATGTACACTATATGCATGTACTCAGAATATGGATGGTTATGCCCAAAACACATATATTATATTTTCTCATATTATTATTTTTTTCAAAATTTGTCAACATTGGTCTTATTGAAAAATATTTTTATTATGAATTTAGTACTTTTTATTTTATTAAAAAAATCATTGTGACTTGAAAGTTATGAGCGATACAAGTTTTTCCTTTCTTTGTATTTCCCTCCTATTTAAAAATAAATAAAATTGGCCCACATTGGGCTTTGCAGTAACCCCAGCCGAGTGGATGGCCGGATGGACAGCCGGTTACGGCTAGAATTATTCTTTTCTGTCCCCATTTTATCTTTCTTCTAGGCCCATAGACAATAAATACCGGAAGCCGCGTACACTATAAAATCTATCGTCATGTAACCGAATACCAGAATTTGTCAAGAATGCAGCCAAAGTAGGCCTTATACTTCGCTCGCAAAAGATGTGGCTATTGCTCAGACATCGGTTAAACGTTTCGGTCAGAAACAGTCAGCTTGCAATCATAGATATCAAATACCAGACAGACAACCACAAACTATTGGCGTTGTTTTATCATTTAATGCAACCGTTAGCAGTGTTGCAAAATATAGTTTTTCACCGAGCGAAAATCCCACGGTAAACGCTGCACTAGTAATGAGAATGTCTCGGGCTCAAATTCCAAAAGTTAAAGGAGACGTCCACTTGGATGTAGGGGTGAGTATATGTCTAGAATCGGATCGGACCACACTGAACTGAACGGGAACGGATTGAGGATTGACTTAGTAAGAATTTAAGGACCGTAGACCGGACCGTTTCGAAGTAGGACCGGACCGATACCGACCGTTTTTGAGGTAGGATCAGACCGTTTGGACCGTAATTAGTCTTTTTACTTTTTCCACTAACTTATTTAATTGTAAAAAGTAGATAATATTAGTTACTTCTAACAACTATATAACATCAATAGAAAATATTTACGCTACTAATACTTATATGTGTACTTTATTTGTACTTGTTACATAATATACCGACAAATATACATATATATTACATAAAAGTCGATTTACGGTCTATCCATAGTCGAACCGTTTTTGGACTGGACCAGACCGAAGACCGAATTCACCAAAATTTACAGACCGCGGACCGGACCAAACTCATTATAAACCGGACCGGACCGAACTGAACGATCCGATCCGGTTTTGCGGTCTGGACCATTATTTGCTCACCCCTAGTTGGATGGCATACGCCTTGGTAGTGATATAGTTTTAGGTTTAAAGTTTATTAATTGTGAGTTGAGTTGTATCTAAGGGAATAGGATGAATATGATCCTCATAGAAATGTTGCTTATGAGACAATCAAAAGTCGTTTGACCTTTAACCAAACTTAAGTATAACTGCTTAACAGCGATTGGTTCTCTCTTCTTATAAACTCTAATTGGATCTACATAGTGTCAACTCTTGTATTTCTCAAAAAAAAATGAGACTGTCGTACTTTGATGTGCATGTTTTCATTACATTTTTGTACGGTCGGTCATGCAGTGGCACGAGACCCTAACCCCCCGACAGGTCAAACCCATTGTATCCAAAACCTTGTTATAAAGTTTGCCGGTCTGCGCCACTGCCCTTAGTCCGTTACCTCATTGTTATATTGACATACGAATTAGTACTGCGAAGAAAGCGACTCAAACGTTTACATAGTTATAATTGATAGCTAGTGCCTAGCGTACATAATTATTATAGTTTCGGTGGTCAGCAACTCTATTGGTTTCTTGTTAACGGTACCGGTTGGTGATCTTTGTACTTGTAATTTATATTTCATGGCCGTACGTTTTCTTTTACTTCAATTATCAAGGCATTATGTTTCCATCCGATGAGCTAACGATGCAATTCTCCATTAAATTTGCCATGTCATTGGTGTTCTCGTTAGATGCAATGATATTTATACGAAGGTACATAGAAAAAGAAGCAAGATGCCAAAAGTCCACACATGACATGGACCCTTCTTTTTTCTCTCGCACAAAGCCTAACCAAGATCTCAACATTCTTCGTATAAGGAGATTTTCAATCCTATGCGGTGCCACTCTTGGTCTCATTTGAGTGGCACCTTGGTACTTGAAGTCATAAAATCAAGCAAAGTCGATACTATTGCGTTATTATAGGGTATGCATGCATAATTATACAATTTAGAAACTTTGTGGGTATATAGGCAATGACTAAAGCATATTTGAAGCTAAAGAACGTACTTTTAACATATCTATTGTGTGCAATTTAAAATCCACCAGCTGATTTCCTGTTTTCGTCTATTGTCTTAAATGGAAAATTAAATTAATTATTACTAACATTTATTGTTATATATATTTATATTTTAAGAGGCCACTGTCCTGGGGAGAAAACCTTAGCTATGGATTATATACCATTTGTTTTACATGGTTTATACCAGGTGTAATATAATGATTAACTAAATCATGCTTGAAACATGATATCAATTAATATCGTACAACCAAGCAGAGAAAGGAGGCAAGAACATGTCATAATGAGCATGGATAATCCCATTTACCTGATTTTAAGTTTATGAAGTGCACCTAAGACTTCTAGTCTACCATGTTCAAACTTGAACATTAATTTACATGTAAAGTATGCATTGAAACAATTATTTATATCACTTATGATTACGTTAAGTTTGTTAAACCCAACTCCAATCAAGATCAAACAGACGACCCAAGGAGAGATCCATGGACCATGTAAGTGTTTTATGCATGTTGGGTACATCCTCGAGAACCTAGGCTACCAACTTGAAATGAGTGTGGGGCATGACATGATGGGTCAAACTCAGTATTATTCTACTCATGAATCAATATGAGTAGATGGTGTCCAAAGTATAGTACGAATACAATATATATGCCATACACTACTCATCATTAAGGTCATTGATTGACCTAGTAGAAGCTACAACTTATAATGATACAAACAATCATACATGGCATCTGTGTTCATGCTATCTCTAACTAATGACAACAAAGTGCCATGTGTGTTCAAGATGCACACAACTGACACACTTGATTGGCTTTCAGAACATATGATATGGATTTTAGATCCATATCAAATGGTTTCTAAATGCCCAATACCCATTTATGGAGCATTTATTTAAGGTAACAAACTATTATGTATGCCCCATGAAAAAAAACACCTTTTGATCTTGATAGCTATAATGTCGTGAAATTATTATTATTTTTATTCACGAGAGAACCGCCCCCGTAGAAGCGCCACAATTGTGACCCCCCAGATAGCGCAAACTCTCGGAGAATGAGAGGGTGTGGTCTGGTCACCCCCCTCCCGCGCCTAATCAAATTCGTGTTACTTTTCACAGAGCGCCTTCGGCGTGATTCAAACCTGGGCCCTTCATTTGGACTTACCGAGTTGTAACCAGTCTCCTACCATGATCAGACACAGGAAGTGAGTGTCAAGCTCACATGACAGTTGTGTCCTGTCTAATGATGTCGTATCTGAATTCACAAAGGTGTTTTCCAAGGTACATGAGATGGGCATCGGAATTGCTGCTAGGTCTAATGATAAAGATGAATACCAAACCATTTTGCACCAATTTCATGCAAGCTACCCTGAAGCCCATGTCCCAATTTTTACCACTCTTGTGCATGTCATAAAAGATCCAGCTAACCATAACATTTACCTAAGCCTTATGGACACCCCACAAAAATTACCATTTGGTTGCAAGACTTGTGGGAAATGAAGAACACAACTTCTGGAGATTCTGCATCATAATCACCCTTCACGCCACAATCTCCACCGTCCTCATTTTCTAGTACAAGTGGTTATAATAGTAGAGGTCCTGCCCCGCCGTCGTACTTCTGAGGTTGTCTAATATAAGAACTATATCAGTATCCTGCCTTTTATTTTATGAACTTTCTCAAAAGTTGTTGTTGTACTATTTTATTCCGTTGGGAACAATCTCTGAACTATGGTACTATGTAATGGTTTATCTTGTTATTTGCTATTTGGTCAGTATTTGCTATTTTGTCGCTATAGTCCTAATTTCATTTCTGCAATATCTCGATATTTTTCTGATGTGGGTAATCACTTTTAATTCTAGACGTGATGGTCGGCATTCATCCATATGAAACAACTGATGACATTCTACAACTACTGGATCTTATGTCTGGTCTGGCTAATGACATTGCTAACGCAATATCCTACCAAATAGCTGACCAAATATCTCACAATATCATGCAAAATTCAGACGCCGCAACCACACACCAACCAATACTGAGATCGGTTAGTATTAAGAGCAGCCATCAAAAGGTTTTATAAATAATAACCGGCCATGAAAGAAGGACGTACGATCTGTACTATATGCTACCCAACACGGTTTTAGCCTTTGTTGACAAACTTGAGGACCGAGGTTTGTTGAAAAGTGCCAGAGGTGTGTCATCAGTGGAGGCAGTTTGCTACTTCCTTCAAATGGTTGGCCATGGCCATACCAACCGTTTCTGGCTGAGGACTACATTCACAGTGGTGAGACCATGAGTAGAAAGTTTAACGAGGTGTTGGATGCAGTGTGTGCTTTGTGCAACGAATATATTGCCATGCCAACTGCATCCACAACTCTGCATAGCCGCATCACCGAGAGTTCAAGATTTTACCCTTACTTCAAGGTATGACCATCACTTAGTTGACCATTGTCCATTCTGTTGTTAATATAACCACTATCGTCATCGTTGAGTTTGGTATTTACTTGTGTATTTCTTATATACTTGTCTTAGGATGCCATTAGGGTTATTGACGGGATACACATCCCTGTTTTGGTGAAAAGCGATAAGCATAACCGATATAGGAATAGAAAAGGGAATGTTTCCATGAATGTCTGTAATAGACTTCAATGGAGTTTACATATATCATGACTAGTTGGGAGGGATCTACTGCTGACCAAAGGGTACTTTACCCATCTACAACCACAGGCGGGTTCAAAGTACCCACTGGGAAGTACTATCTTGTTGATGCAGGGTACGCCAACACCAGCCAATTTCTTACATCATATTGAAACATTGCTTACCATATAGCAGAGTATCGGGGTAATAGAAGCTCATACACCAGCGAAAAGGAAATGTTCAACCACTGACATGCTCAACTATGTAATGTTGTTGAGCGAGCCTTTGGTGTGTTGAAGAAGAGGTTTTCTTACTTTCGTAAAGGAGCGACTTTTCCCGTGCAGTCTCAGTCTCAGATTGTAATGGCTTGTTGTTTCATTCACAATTTTATCTGACGCCAAAATGATGGTGATCTTATGATGGATGAAAACTTGGATGAGCCTCATACTACCACTGACATCTTGAACGAATTGAGTTCTCTCCAACCAACAAGCCAGGCCGATGCTAGAGAGG
The DNA here is from genome assembly GCA_963693085.1 of Alisma plantago-aquatica. NCBI lineage: Eukaryota > Viridiplantae > Streptophyta > Magnoliopsida > Alismatales > Alismataceae > Alisma > Alisma plantago-aquatica. The sequence continues at coordinate 828,985,154 of OY856414.1, read as the reverse complement.
GAGATGTTTTGCGCAAAACTGTTGCCAATTCTATGTGGGAAAATTAGTGATTTATACATATGTTTTCTAACTTGCAGACATTGAAACATGTTCTGCAACATGTTTCACTTACTCCCTTTTCCAATTTAATTTCGTAACTTAACGACCAACTTTTGTTCTCAAACTCTATTGTTGACTACAATTTTGCCTACTTATAAACAATGTCAAATTATGTCTCATTAGGTTTTCTATCTAGAAATGGACAATGATATGCCATCGTGCCCATGTGGTCTGCAGTGCACCATACGAGTGTACATGGATGCCACATATGCGGCAGATGGACAGTTTGAAGACAACAATCCCCACAAGCCATATTTTACATGTGGTAGGGGTCTTGTACCAACCAGATGCCATATGAGGTTGCTCGTGCAACAAGTACAATCTACAGTGGCCACACTGACTGCAATTAGGTATGTAATGGTATCACAACTCGCATATACACATAGTGAACGCAAGTTCTGGTCAGAACACTGTGACTTTATATGTTCAACAAGAGCAGACACTGATAGGATACAAGAAGAAATTTCAAGTATGCGAGAGAGGTGTCGATATCTTCGCCACAGACTTCAAATAACGAGCGATAATGACTCTTCAACAGAAGAAGATGGATACAATATGTCATAGATATACTATATTATGATCTGTTCAAATGAACTGCACTTGTCTATTGCAACAATTAGCTACTCCTAAACAAATGTTCTTCATATTATCTTTGAAAGCTATGTCATGAACCCAACATTTTTGTATTAATCGTCAATTTTGTTTTATTAGATGTCAATGACTCCATCTGAGGTTCCGAGGTGTGATTGTGGGCTAAATGCAACCTTACGGCTTAACACAAAGGATGCAGGGTTATATGACTTTGCCATTCTGAGTCAAAGGCCGGGCGAAATGTATTACATATGCCCTACTCGTGAGGTGAGATAGTACATCAATAAATAATAGACTGACCTTGTCGAGGCTCTGCATTCTTTGACATTAACTTGAACTTGGTACTACATTTTAGGGAAAAGACCGATGCAGATACTTCCATTGGGCAGTCGATCTCCCCCCAACAATTGATTCATTGAAAGCGGAGATTATGTTACTAACTGTTGAGTGCAAGTCAGTGTAGGGTCAGGCGATGAACATGAAGGACTTCGTTGAAATTCATCACAACTACGATGAATTATACACTAACAAAAAGTATGAGCATGAGGTTTTAGAACACAACGTTGCCAGTCCGGAGGAAGATTGTCGTCTTCTTGTGGACATCCTTTCACCTCAAATGACTCCATAACGTTGAATGGAAAATACATTTACATTGTCTTCTCTATTTAGAATGACTATCAATGGATGTTATGAACATCATACACTTGTTTAATTTAGGCACTTTTATAAACGTCATATTAAATTATAAGTGTTATGAATTTTTTCTTCATGTTGGTGAATGTTTTATTAATGGTATATGTTATTAATCGAAATGTTTCTTAACGTTATGTAAAACCAAATAATACAATTAATTGTGATACACACCCTTACTTTTGAAATATATTACTTACAGAATTTGTTATATGGCTGGCCAACCGTGGCCACCGACTTTTATCTGGTCTACCGAGCTTGATATGGTTCTCAGGGGTTTGATGAGAACCCAATATCACATGGGTAAATGTGTCAATGGAGTATACTCTACACAAGCTTGGATGGAGGCATGGCACCAGTTCCTATACATAACAGGAGGCCCTTACAATTCATTGGATGAGTTGCAAATGTGATGGCAATACATCAAGAGAGAGTTTGTAAGAGACAATCTTTTTGTATTGGGAGATTTATTGTCTCCCCCCACATTGTCCGTGCAACAAGGCATTGAACACAACTTTTTGACGACGCGCCACACTTACCCACCAGGGATTTCTGCATTCTTTACCACTGACGATTGAAATAAACAAATGAACTTGTAACATATGTGCTAAATGTTGTAGTTGTGTGTTTGCGTCACAACATTTTACATGCTCTACTTATGTGTTGCAATATTATATGTACCATAATGTGATCAAATTTCCTACGTCATTATTATGTTTACAAAAATTACATCACCTTCAAACTTAGTATCAGCTAAGTTAGGTTGCATTATTTATTTGTAAAACTTATTGGCACTGTTACTTTATGATTTCTGTTATTTTTTCATACCTTTGTTTTTATTAATTTTAGATGTCGACATCGCGTGCAAAGGCAAGGACAAGGGCAAAATTTAAAAAACTATTGATGTCTCCAGAAAAAATTCAAAAAATATGTTGAAGATAACCTTTTATGCAAAAACTATCTTGCAATCACATAAAGGGGGAGGAGTGCAAAATTGGGGATGAACAAGTCAAGGGTCGGGTCAGTCAACATGTTCCTCATTTGCCGTTGTTTGATTGGCCAAAAGACAACATCAAACAACAAAACAAACAGCCGGTGCAGGAACCATGCCCAATGTTATGGGACGAGTACGATGAGGCCATAATGTTGGTCAATTTAAATCAAGATCCACATCCAACCAAGTCCCCCCAAAGTGGCTTGTCAAAATCTTAGCTTCTGTTTGGTTGTTTAGTGCTATGGCATGCGTCCCATTTTTTGTCCGTCTCCCCTAACAAAGTTCACCCGTAAACAATTATTTTATTATCAGAGACCGTTTATGTTTAACTAATGAGGACAATATGATTATTATCAATTGCTATTAGTGACGATAATGTTATTTGTTTATGTTATGAACAAAATATATTAGGCCAATTTCATATTTCATGTAGCTTGACAATTACGGTGTCGAATATGTTCAACATTACATATATACCACATGCAAATGTCATTCCAGACGAGAATAGCATTTCATTAATTTTAATCACCACGTAAAAATTAGCATTATCATATCTTATTTGCACTTTTCTAAATATACAAAATAACACCCACACAACACAAATAAAATATTTTTTAATATATTCTAAACTTAGGTTGAAGTGGCATCACAAATACACATTTTGCGTACTTGTTCAAACAGTGCTGCAAGAACAAGACAGAATAAGCAGATACTGACTACGCTGCCAAATAGAATCAGACTTGCAGCCAAACAGATTCAGACTTCATACAGACTCAAATCAGACCAGCTGACCAGAATCAGACTGTGTTGCCAAAAAAAATCAAACTACATCCTTATTGCCCCAGCACCGGAATCCAGACTAACCCCGACTAACCCAGTCCAGATTCCAGAATCCCAGTCATGTGCCAAACGCAGGCAAAGTGTTGTGTTGGAGGAACATCTAAAACTAGAGAGTCATTGTACCGAGATTAATTAAATTTTGCATTCCGGCAAATCCAACAAGATACAACTAATCAAATGTGCCCTTTAGGCCTAGTTTGGCCGCTGACATCGCGAATCTCGGTAATTAGTGTGTGAGTTGATCTCGCATCGCATTGTAAGCGGAACTCATCAATGCTGCCTTTTAATCACTGTAACAGCAACGACGTACTTTTTCAGTCACGCCAGGATCAACGGTACTGAGAATACCGCTTCCTTGCCCTATTTTTTGCCGAGTAACGCTACACACCCCCGCTCCCCCACCCGGGCGCCTACCCGATGGTTGGGAGGGGGACACTGCTGACGTGACAAATAGCTGCTGTAAAGATAAGAAAAGAATAAAAAGAAGAGAAAGAAAACGATTTTGCTCATAACTTTTAATTCTGAATGAAGTTTTTTCCGAAATAAAAAGTATCGGATTCCTTAAATACTTTATATCAAGACCAATGTTGACATACTTTAGAAAAACTAATATTATACATATATTAAGAGAGGAGAGAAGTATACAAAAGTACAATATATTTTCGGGTATTGTACTCAGATTGACCATTCAGGTACAATACTTATTGCCTCTTTATTTCTTCATATTACACATTACGTCATAAATCCATAAGTATTGTACATGTTATCATTTATATTAATTTTTGCATACATTCAAAATGTGACATTTGACAAAAATTATTTACAAAGATACCCACACAATATTCTACAAGAAGTACAATACTTACAATCAATTTTTTTAATACAAAATACACTACTAGAAGTATGATACTAACAACCACATTCTATTTTTTAAAGTATTTACATTCGTAATATGTACAGACGTACAATACTAAGTGCCTCATTATTTTTTGCACACAATATTTTGTCACAAATATGTAACTACTGTACATTTTATCATTTATATTAGTTTTTATATACATTCATAATGTAGCGTTTAACAAAAGTTGTATACTAGGATACACACAAATTCTACAAGAAGTACAGTACTAACAGCCATATTTTGTAATACAAAGTATAGTACTATACGTACAATACTAGAGGTACCATACGAGACATAACAATAATACATGATTTGATGATCTTGTTGGTATAAGAAGTACAATACTAACAGCCACATTTTGTAATATAAAGTATAGTACTAGACGTACAGTACTAGAAGTACCGTATGAGACATAACAACAATACATGATTTGATGATCTTGTTGGTATAAGAAGTACAGTACTAACAACCACATTTTGTAATACAAATTATAGTACTAGACGTACGTTACTAGACGTACCGTACGAGACATAACAATAATACATGATTTGATGATCTTGTTGTTACTATAAGTACAATACTAACAACCACATTTCGTAATACAAAGTATAGTATTAGACGTACAGTACTAGAAGTATCGTATGAGACATAACAACAATACATGATTTGATGATCTTGTTGGTACAAGAAGTACAGTACTAACAACCACATTTTGTAATATAAAGTATAGTACTAGACGTACAGTACTAGAGGTACCATATGAGACATAACAACAATACATGATTTGATGATCTTGTTGGTACAAGAAGTACAATACTAACAACCAAATTTTGTAATACAAAGTATAGTACTAGACGTATAGTACTAGAGGTACCGTACGAGACATAACAACAATACATGATTTGATGATCTTGTTGTTACTATAAGTATAGTACTAACAACCATATTTTGTAATACAAAGTATAGTATTAGACATACAGTACTAGAGGTATCGTATGAGACATAAACAAGACATGGTTTGATGATCTTGTTAGTACAAGAAGTATAGTACTAATAGTCACATTTTGTAATACAAAGTATAGTATTACACGTACAGTTCTATAGGTACCGTACGAGACATATGTATGGTATCCTAAAATGCGGATACTATATTTTTCTCTCATATTATTATTATTTTAAAGTATGTCAACCGCAAGGAGGGGGATGTCGAAGGCGGGGTTGAGGGTGGTTCTAGGTCTGGGCCAAGACAAGTCTTGTTGGAAAGTATTTTTACAAGAATTCTAATGTAATTTATTTCATCAAAAAAATGCTCCGGATTGAACATTATGGGCAAAAATATTTTCTCTCTCTTCTATTTCCCTCATCCTTTATTTCTTTAATAAATAAAACTGGACTAAAATTGTGAACACAATTATTTTCTCTCTCTTTTATTTTTTTACTTTTAATGTGGTTGGTTGTACGAGACAAAATGTACACTATAGGCATGTACTCAGAATATGGATGGTTATGCCCAAAATACATATATTATATTTTCTCATATTATTATTTTTTTCAAAATATGTCAACATTGGTCTTATTGGAAAGTATTTTTATTATGAATTTAGTACTTTTTATTTTATTAAAAAAATCATTGTGACTTTAAAGTTATGAGCGATACAAGTTTTTCCTTTCTTTGTACTTCCCTCCTATTTAAAAATAAATAAAATTGGTCCACATTGGGCTTTGCAGTAGCTCCAGCCGAGTGGATGGCCGGATGGGCAGCCGGTTACGGTTAGAATTATTCTTTTCTGCCCCCATTTTATCTTTCTTCATAGGCCGATAGACAATAAATACCGGAAGCCGCGTACACTATAAAATCTGTCGTCATGTAACCGAATACCAGAATTTGTCAAGAATGCAGCCAAAGTAGGCCTTATACTTCGCTCGCAAAAGATGCGGCAATTGCTCAGACATCGGTTAAACGTTTCGGGCAGAAACAGTCAGCTTGAAATCATAGATATCAAACACGAGACAGACAACCACAAACTATTGGCCTTGTTTTATAATTTAATGTAACCGTTAGCACTTGGATGTAGGGGTGAGTATCTCTCTAGAATCGGATCGGACCGAACTCAATTGAACTGGAACGGATTGATGATTGACTTAGTAAGAATTTATGGACCGTAGATCGGACTGTTTCGAGATAGGACCGGACCGGGACCGACCGTTTTGAGGTAATATCAGACCGTTTGGACCGTAATCAGTCTTTTTACTTTTTTCACTAACTTATTTAATTGTAAAAAGTAGATAATATTAGTTACTTCTAACAACTATATAACATCAATAGAAAATATTTACGCTACTAATACTTATATGCGTACTTTATTTGTACTTGTTACATAATATACCGACAAATATACATATATATTACATAAAAGTCGATTTACGGTCTGGTCTACGGTCGGACCGTTTTTGGACTGGACCGGACCGAAGACCGAATTCACCAAAATTTACAGACCGCGGACCGGATCAAACTCATTATAAACCGGACCGGACCGAACTGAACGATCCGGTCCGATTTTGCGGTCTGGACCATTATTTGCTCACCCCTAGTTGGATGGCATACGCCTTGGTTGTGATATAGTTTTAGGTTTAAAGTTTATTAATTGTGAGTTGAGTTGTATCTAAGGGAATAGGATGAATATGATCCTCAAAGAAATGTTACTTATGAGACAATCAAAAGTCGTTTGACCTTTAACCAAAATTAAGTATAATTGCTTAACAGCGATTGGTTCTCTCTTCTTATAAACTCTAATTGGATCTACATAGTGTCAACTCTTGTATTTCCCAAAAAAAAAAATGAGACTGTCGTACTTTGATGTGCATGTTTTCATTACATTTTTGTACGGTCGGTCATGCAGTGGCACGAGACCCTAACCCCCCGACAGGTCAAACCCATTGTATCCAAAACCTTGTTATAAAGTTTGCCGGTCTGCGCCACTGCCCTTAGTCCGTTACCTCATTGTTATATTGACATACGAATTAGTACTGCGAAGAAAGCGACTCAAACGTTTACATAGTTATAATTGATAGCTAGTGCCTAGCGTACATAATTATTATAGTTTCTGTGGTCAGCAACTCGATTTGGTTTCTTGTTAACGGTACCGGTTGGTGATCTTTGTACTTGTAATTTATATTTCATGGCCGTACGTTTTCTTTTACTTCAATTATCAAGGCATTGTGTTTCCATCCGATGAGCTAACGATGCAATTCTCCATTAAATTTGCCATGTCATTGGTATTCTCGTTAGATGCAATGATATTTATACGAAGGTACATAGAAAAAGAAGCAAGATGCCAAAAGTCCACACATGACATGGACCCTTCTTTTTTCTCTCGCACAAAGCCTAACCAAGATCTCAACATTCTTCGTATAAGGAGATTTTCAATCCTATGCGGTGCCACTATTGGTCTCATTTGAGTGGCACCTTGGTACTTGAAGTCATAAAATCAAGCAAAGTCGACACTATTGCGTTATTAGAGGGTATGCATGCATAATTATACAATTTAGAAACTTTGTGGGTATATAGGCAATGACTAAAGCATATTTGAAGCTAAAGAACGTACTTTTAACATATCTATTGTGTGCAATTTAAAATCCACCAGCTGATTTCCTGTTTTCGTATATTGTCTTAAATGGAAAATTAAATTAATTATTACTAACATTTATTGTTATATATATTTATATTTTAAGAGGCCACTGTCCTGGGGAGAAAACCTTAGTTATGGATTATATACCATTTGTTTTACATTGTTTATACCAGGTGTAATATAATGATTAACTAAATCATGCTTGAAACATGATATCAATTAATATCGTACAACCAAGCAGAGAAAGGAGGCAAGAACATGTCATAATGAGCATGGATAATCCCATTTACCTGATTTTAAGTTTATGAAGTGCACCTAAGACTTCTAGTCTACCATGTTCAAACTTGAACATTAATTTACATGTAAAGTATGCATTGGAACAATTATTTATATCACTTATGATTATGTTAAGTTTGTTAAACCCAACTCCAATCAAGATCAAACGGACGACCCAAGGAGAGATCCATGGACCATGTAAGTGTTTTATGCATGTTGGGTACATCCTCGAGAACCTAGGCTACCAACTTGAAATGAGTGTGGGGCATGACATGATGGGTCAAACTCAGTATTATTCTACTCATGAATCAATATGAGTAGATGGTGTCCAAAGTATAGTACGAATACAATATATATGCCATACGCTACTCGTCATTAAGGTCATTGATTGACCTAGTAGAAGCTACAACATTATAATGATACAAACAATCATACATGGCATATGTGTTCATGCTAGCTCTAACTAATGACAACAAAGTGCCATGTGTGTTCAAGATGCACACAACTGACACACTTGATTGGCTTTCAGAACATATGATATGGATTTTAGATCCATATCAAATGGTTTCTAAATGCCCAATACCCATTTATGGAGCATTTATTTAAGGTAACAAACTATTATGTATGCCCCATGAAAAAAAACACCTTTTGATCTTGATAGCTATAATGTCAATGAAATCAAACCGTGAAATTATTATTATTTTTATTCATGAGAGAACCGCCCCCGTAGAAGCGCCACAATTGTGACCCCCCAGATAGCGCAAACTCTTGGAGAATGAGAGGGTGTGGTCCGGTCACCCCCCTCCCGCGCCTAATCAAATTTGTGTTACTTTTCACAGAGCGCCTTCGGCGTGATTCGAACCCGGGTCCTTCATTTGGACTTACTGAGCTGTAACCAGTCGGGCTACATAGTAAAATGAATACAATAAGCATCTGGTATAATATTGGAGGTTACATTTTTGTATTGAATCCATTACAATGCGAGTTTGTCTTATTTACATTCCCCTGGTGTGTTTTATGTTTGGAACCAATCTAAGTCCTTCTAACTCATGAAACTACCAAAACGAGCAGTCTATCATAGAAATTGAATTATAAGTTAATGACTCATTAGGGTTCTTTAAAATTTTAAATATCTAAGTTAACTAGAAAGATAATCAATCATTATTCATGAAATACATTACCTACTAAATGATGGGATGTCAAAAGATAAAACTAGTGATGGCATAAAGATACAAATTTGTACCCTTATAAATAACAAAAAAGTGAAACTACTCTATTAAAGACCCTACATGTAGAAAAATCTTAGTTTTTATAAAAGGATTGTAGTAACATGGTCTTGATTCAATGTCTGCCATAAATTCAGATCATTAATTTCTTGATTGTTGGGTTTTTGAATAATGTATGACAAGAATTTTCTGAAACACAATTGGAACAACAATCCAAAATAGCATATATGGAGGTATAATGAGAAAGTCCCACAAACTATAGCCATGGGCCATTTATTACCTAAGAGGAGTCTAGTCAATTGACGTCTGCTATAGTAATGAGAATATATCAGGCTGGATAACGAGAAGCCTAAAGGAGACGTCCAATTGGATTGCATCCGCTTCGGTGTTGATAAAGTTTTAGGTTTAAGTTTTACTAATTGTAAGTTGTGTTTCATTCTACCGGAAGTCATGGAAGTCAAGTTCCAACACTTACTTTAATCCAATCATAAAAAACGATTTAAGAAATTCCAGTTCAAAAAATTTCCGGACCAAACACGACAAACCAATCGGAGCCTTAAGGAGATACGATGAATATAACCCGCATTAGTTTGAGGGAAACAAATTGTCGCTTATGACTATGAGACAAGCAAAAGTCATTTGACCTTATGGGTACCATACTCGGACACATCTTTGACCATGAAAATTAGATATAACTGCTTAACAGCGACTGTTTCTCTCTTTTTATGAACACTAATTGGATCCCTTTCATTGTGTAAATTCTCATGTTTCCATAAAAGAAACGAAACTGTCGTAATTTGATGTGCATGTTTTTATTTACTTTTTTCGTAACGTCCGTCACGCAGTGGCAAGAAACTCTAACCCCCCCACAGGTCAAAGCCATTGCATCCCAAAACCTTGTCATTAAATTTGCCGGTCTGCGTCGGTGCCCTTAGTCATTTACCTCGTTGTTACATCGACATACGAATCACGTAGCGGGAAGAAAGCGACCCAAATGTTTAAACAGTTAGAATTGGTGGTGCTAGTGTGCATAAAAGTAGTTTCGGTGGTCAGCAACTTGATTTGTCCTGTTCACGGTACCAGATGGTGATCTTCGTACTTTTAGTTTATACTATATAGCCATGTGTATTTCTTACTTCAATTATGAAGGCATTACGTTTCCATCCGCGGGGCTAACGGTTCAATTCTCCATTGTCATGCCATTGGTATTCTCGTTAGGTGCAACGATATTTATATTATGAATGTATAACATAGAAAAGAAACAAGATGCGAAAGGTCCAAACATCAACCTTCTTCTCTTTTGGCAGAAAGCCTAAGAATATGTTTGATTTGTTACAGTGATTAGGCATATTTCCATTAACGGAATTCATTTTTTTTTCAAACTTTACACGAAAATCTTATAAGGAAAACAGCAATTATTATTAGATTGACTTTTCTTTAAAAGGCTTAATCCCCATTAGTAAATAATGTCAGTTGCATAAATTATTAACAGCATAATTTCATGTGCTTTTTATTTATTTAAAACTAAACTTTTTGTTACATTTGTTTATGATATACAATCGATTCAATAGAAAAATTCACCGACAGCAAAGTATATTTGGTTTAAAAAATGAACCGGCATATACAAAGTAGGTAATTTGTAAATGAAATTAGGAGTAGACCAATACTGAGCAGGAAGAAGGAAGACACCAAAACAGGAATGAGATGAATATATTAGTGGTATGCATATGGGGTCTTTCATACCCATGACGACACCAGTTTATAATAAAATAGTGAAGCTCTCATGATCAATGACTAGGATTTCTAAAGGCAGCAGACACATGAATTGGTCCGGCTGGATTTAAAGACATGGCTAAGATAAGAGCCTTGGTTATATTATTGACACGATAATATTTGTTCTACAATACACTTGTCACTCGTCTCTGACGTAGTTTAAACATGCCATGTGAGCACACAGAGAGCAAAAGGGGTTGGAGAAAAGCTGCTAGGATCTAATCTTCTTATCCTAAGTATTCGTGAGGCGGCCGGAACTCTCTTCCTGAGATGATGGTGGGCGCTTTGACACCGCGTGCCAATTGCCAAGGGCGGTGGCGGCGGGCGTGAAGCCGGGGCAGTGGGGGACAGAGTTAGTCAGAGTTGGGTCGTTTGGACCAAGTAGAAGTAGATCAGCCGCACTCTGCAATGCTCTGCAGCGCCGGCCTCCAGTGACCACCATGCCTCCTTCCCATGCTGAGGCCCATTTCAGCACCGAAAACGCCCATGCCAGCACCGCCACCTAACAGAGCCTGATCTTCTTCCTCCAGCTCCGCCGCCGTCTCCCCGTCAGCACGATGCACCTGCTGCTGCCCTTGCAGCGCATCAGTCGCAGGTTCCTGAGAAGATGTATGCGATTCCACGTCATGGATCTAATTGACAACAAGAGTAATGGAACAGGTACAATAATGCAGAAGTGCCACGTGAGAACATCATGCTCGGTCCAATGTGTACAAAACTAGAGATTACAAGAGGTCTGCAATACAAGTAACTGATCTGAAAGATTCTCTGTGACAGTTTGACAGAAGCAAGAATTCTGCCAATGATGGCCTTGTTGATTGGCCGGCAGGCAGGGTTCGAATATTTTTGGGGGCGTCCGTTGAGAAAAGATATTATGGCAAATCAGAATATTGGTGGGTAAAAGACTGAACTTGCCAAAACCGGAAAAGCAACTTGCATTGCATGCGATCTGTCATGGAACCCAAGCAGAGCAAAGAAAGAATCTTTCCGAAGACGAGCCACTAGTACTGTAGGGGTGGGGTAAATATCTGCATCCGTCCCACCAACTTTTGTATTCCTGTTTTGTGATAATCATTCGAATGAAACTAGCGGATTTATTTGACTTGAAACATGATGGGAGCATGTAGACACATGGGTCACGGTAAGAACAGTAGTAGGCGGTCGGCGACGGTGGCGTGCAAGGAGGAGAACACAGCATCCCTTGAATCCCGCAGTTTTCACGGGGTAGAGGGTTGGGAACTTGGATGGAAAAAAGAACACTGTATTCTTTTTTTATTGGGTATTATACTGCAATAAATGAAAGATTTATTTATTACCTGCGTTACGGTTGCGGTGGCGGTTGCTGTTGGAGTCCGTTCCGTCGATGATGCTCGTCGCTCCGTCCGTTCTCTCGTTTTCTTCTCTTTCCTCTTACGCCTTCCGTCAGCCTCGGCCTCTTTCGGCTGTTGAGTGAGCAGCAGCCTGCTGAGCTTGACGTGCTTCTTCGTCGCCAGCTCCTTGAGCACCTCTGTGGGTATCAAGGAAGGTTGGTTGTGTTAAAAAAGGTATATGCAGAAAATTAAGATTGCGAGAATGAATACCTTCGAAACTGATGAGGCGGTAGACGTGACCGATCTGCAGCGTGTCCGCTGGGCGTAGAAGCTTGAGGTGCCGCTGGGGCGGCTGCTGCCCAGTTGATGACGATGAGGACGACGAAGAATTGGGCGGCCTTGACAGGACGATGGCGACGTAGTGGCCTGGGTTGGACGCCATGACCTCGCTGGCGCTTATCGCCCAGTACACGCGCTCCAACTTGCCGCCAGGGCCTGGATGCTGGATCAACACGGTCGCTGCTTCCGCCGCCTGGCAGTTCCCCATTGTCTTGGACTAACCGGATGACGGACGCTGAGTCGAAGGGAAGAGATTGTAACTAGCCTCGGAGTCGAAGACCAGGGAGCTAGCGTTTCGAGTCGGCCTATTAATAAGAGCTGAGCACCAACAAAAACCGCCGGCCGCTTAGGTATGGGTAGAGGAAGGCGAACGGGTGTTATTACAGGTTTCCTTTCCCAGTTCACACACACAGCGCCACCGGATTAATAATGGGCAGGAACGTAAACCGGAGGTCCGACGCAGCGGCGATGGAGTGGAAGGGAACGGTTCGATGATGGTACAGGCAGCGGCTGTGGTGGCGAAGCGATGGAGTGGTGAACTTGAAGTAGCAGAGGGTTGATAAGATTGCGGTCAACTCTGAGGCTTCCTTTCCCCCCTCGCTCGCTCCCGTTTATAAGCAGCTGCCTGCGCGGCACTCTGCTCTGCCCTTTCCCCTGCTACGCTCTGCTCCGGCTTAAAAACAGGAAGGAGAGATTGCGTGTGGGACGGGACGAAAAGGAAAGTTGGCAAGACCTCGGGTTGATGACGACGGGATTGGATCGACGGCGTCGCGGAGACGGTTCGGGGATCCTGCTTTCGTCGTGTAGTAGGGACTCCGGGTGATGTTGTTGTGGATTGATTCAGCACTCAACTACAGGAACATTAGGGAGGGCTTCGCAGGGGCCCACCTAGCTGTGTTATATTGTTTCTCAACTCGGCGTCCGCTCCGCCGTCGCCGGCAGCTGTGCCTGTGGTCGGTCGTGTGGGGAGTATGTCACGACGTGGTCCGTATCGGAGCCGTTGGATGTGGCTATAGCTCGCATTGGATTTGAGCTACTCGGGAGCCGTGGTCGGTCGTGTGGGGAGTATGTCACGACGTGTTCCGTATCGGGGCCGTTGGATGTGGTTATTGCTCGCATGGATTTCGACGGCTTGGACCGAAGAGAGGATTTGGTCCGTTGCGGGCTGTCCGGTGGTCAATCCCTTCCGATCGTCCGCGTTCGGCCGTTCCGCGGATTCTGCTTTTCTGGCCGTTTCCACGACAAAAGGGGGGCCGACGGACGGGTGATACACTCACTACCTAATAGTTGTTGTGTGCGATTTTAACTGCGTCAATGTCACCGACCCTACCCTAGTTAGCGACACGAATGTAGGGTGGTCGACTCCAATGAAATCTCTCCGTCCCCACTATATTACTCTATCAATTACGGCGGTAGACAGGTTTGCACATTGGTGCTTATCTCTTTGGATGGTTGTTACCAAGTTAGGGTCATAAGCATTAACACCCGCCGGCGACGGGTATAATATTCAATACTATACCTTTTTGCACTCATACGAAATCCATGGTGCTGGAAAGGGCAAAAAGTGTGAGTTCAAGCTGTTTGATACATATTGGTCACGTTTCGGGTTAGGAGATTGTCAATTTAAAACTGCTTTGACAAATGAGCCGTTCATTCAACGCCAACTGTAGTTAGTCACTTGGTATCTTGGTGATGTTCATCCGCCATGGATCGTCTGGTCGTGGATGTGAACGTGCACCGAGTATGTTTATTGTAAACAAATAAAATATCATTATATAAAAAAACTGACTTGGAGATGAATTCTTTACTTGGGAGGGTACAATATTCATAGAGTGAAAATGAACTTTTTTTACAGATCCAACAATACCAACCTTTCAAAATCTATCCAAATAAATATACCATAATTTGGGATGAGCCTCAATCAAGGGGGACCATATTTCTCTATAATCATTCTTATTTGACGGGAGGCTAGTGATTAAAGTCTCATTCATAAAGCCAATATTGGTAAGACTGAATCTCATCTTTGTCACATGCTCTCTGTTGATGAAAGTTATATTGTTTGCTACATGTTTGAAGACTCCATCCATCACACCCAATCAACTAGACCCGATGAGGAACTTATTTCACATTGCTACTAGAACCCTCCATTAGACTAACCCACATTTTCTAGCAAAGATTTTGTTACCCAAGATAACTCTTCATTCCACAAAGTGGATCTAGAGGCACTACTAGTGGATGAGTTGCAATACCCTTACAAATGGGCTGATGAGTAAGATTTTTATACATCCCTAGATAACCAAGCAACCATGTCTCAGCCTATCGATCAATTCACAATTCGTTTGATTGTTCCTCTTTATTTTTTGCATCAATCTAGTGTGACAATCCACACGTTAATGATTGTCATTTTATTTATGACATGTCATCTAGTTTGGGTTAGAATAGTTTAATTGATGACGAATATTATTGCACATTTCAGAAATGTGATGATATTGGACACTAAATTGCTTAATATGATTCTACCTTCACTTCAACCGCCCTCCTTGAAGGGTGATGACAGTACGGGAGATGCAATTTGGACATATTTTAAGAATATGATTGTAACACATGAGGGCATACTATCCCCCTTGCTCAGTGACAAGCTTGGGGTGAAGGATTCACAACTTGATTCTCTTAAGGTTGCCCCATGTATAGAGTGTGATTGGATGACCAATATTCAACTTGGATGTATAGAAAGACATCCAATCCCATATTCAAATGTGGAGGATGAAGGATATAATTATTTGTCATACTTGAAGCCTCTTCTCTCCATCAATTCACATGTTTACATCCCAAGGCCCAAGTATGCATATGATTACCTTTAAGGGTACCCTGAGGATATTCTGCTGAGAAATTCAGTTAAGTAAAAATACATTTTCAATTGGCACGAAGATGAATTCACCAAGTCCTTGAATTTTATTTTCCTATTTTAGACTCGACACGATCCACCATTCTTTATATTCTACTCATACATGGTGGATCCCATCAGCAAAACACACCTGACCCTGGTCTGAAAACATGGGATTTGGGATCCAAGAGATTGTATTGTAGGGAGGCCCCTTCTCCTTCTCTTATCCTGATCTTTTTTTCTTTCATTTTTTATAAAAAAATATTCTTACTAAGTTTGTTAATTGTTCTTTAAATAAAAATTTACATTCATGCATCATGCTAGATTCTTGATATATTTCTTTTTCTCTTTCTTTTCCTCCAGATTACACTTTTTTTTCACAATGTTGTAGTATATGTCTTGATCCCTTTATATTGCACAATTATACTTCAATATCTTTCAATGCATATGCAGGAAATAAGCCACTCCATCACAATTTGGGTGGACAACCCCAAGATTGGGGTTATCCTAAGGCCTTTCTACCACTTTGTTGGCTAAAATATGTTTGCATCTACCTTCTTCATCAACAGAAGTAGGGAGTGGACCATAGGGAAATCGACCATGGCTACAACATTCACAATCCATACTATCCTAAGTTTAGGATTTTCTCAAGAACAAGATTATTTTTAAGCTTGGGATGGTAGGGAAATTTGCCCTTCTATCTCTTCCTTCCCTTTTTTGTGCATGCATCCATGTTTACTTTCAAGCATTTCTTCTTGTTTGCATTTAGTATCAAATTCCAAATTTTCAAATTAATATTTCTAAAATCACATCATGCATTCTAATCATGACTCTTTTCCTGCCTTCTAGAACTTTGTTGTGTAATTTTAAATTTTGGCAATTGTGGCTATGTTGGTCTGAATGCCTCATCTGGTGTTAAATCATCCATCATCATTATATTTGATTAACCTCCATATTCATTTAATCTCATTGAACCCTTTATGTAGGTTTGGTGATGGATTTTAAGGTTATGCATTGCAATCCACAGTTTGAAATTGCTTGTTTGCCTATTTTATGTTGTAAATGATGAACCTAAGGTTTGTGCCTGATGGTTGGATATAGTGTAAGATCAAAACATCAAGCGGTACTTTCATGAATTTGACAATATTCTAGTGATTTTTGAATCTTATAAAAAACTAATCAATGAGGTTTTGAGTGAAGGATGATTAGTTTTGAGATTGATTGAGTTGGATTATTTAACTTGATGGTCTCCATGCATTCCCACATTAGATTGAGTTGAAAAGAAAATAAAAAAATAAGCAATAGAGATTTAACCACCCAAAAATCTTAAAAATAATTCAAAACGCTCTAAGATAAAAAAAATTCTAAAAGAACAGAAACCCTAGCGTAAAAATTGAAATACGGTGTTAAAAGATTAAGAGTCAATGATGATGCCAAGGGGATGTATAACTGTTCTCATAAATGCAAGGAACTCGTGTCTGATAGTTTCATCCAAAACTCTATAGAGAGTCTTGCAGGTTTCCCTGGGACTGTGATGAGACCTTCTTAGTGGTAGGTTTGGTTTGAGAACAATATAAGGAGTTTGTCTCACTACTTTAGGTCTACGGACTCAGATTGTAGGGATCATTGTTCATTACATGGATTGGTCTAACACAGATCGGGATCCTCAAAAGTCATTAGAGTTTTTTCTCTTTACCTTTGCATTAGGATATTACTAAGTGAAAAGTGTGTTGCATCTGATTAGTTTACATGAATTTGTGATGATAGATCACTTCTCACCTTTTCACTTGCCTGATTTCCTAAGTGATTATGCTTCAAGGCTTAAATATATGGTTTGCATCTCCATGAGTCTCTTTGGATTGCGGTGAATTCAATTAAACATGTTGATAGTTTCTCAATATTGTATTAGTGGATTCGTCTGCATGGTAGGGATTCACTTAGAAATTACATTTGATGGATGACTTGTGATTTGGGACCCTTTTTCCTAACTTTAGTGTCTATCATCATACTCAATTTGCACGTCTTATCTAAGGATCTTTGAGTTTGAGTCTTGTTTGAGGACAAGCAAGTTATAATCTTTGGATAGTTGATAATACTTAAATTTAGGTGGTAATGTTATATATTTTTCCATTTTTCCTTTATTATCTATGATATGCATTTCATATTTTAATTTTTTATCTTTCATTGTTTATCTTTTTTATAAATACACATGCTTAATTAGCCATTTTACTAAACTTGTAGGCACTAGAAATACAGGGCTATCAAAGAGATTATAGAGACAAAGCTACCAAAGGCTATTT
This sequence comes from Alisma plantago-aquatica, assembly GCA_963693085.1. Lineage (NCBI taxonomy): Eukaryota > Viridiplantae > Streptophyta > Magnoliopsida > Alismatales > Alismataceae > Alisma > Alisma plantago-aquatica. The sequence continues at coordinate 828,967,302 of OY856414.1, read as the reverse complement.
GATGTTTTATACTATGATTTATGTGAACTATGGAAAAATTTACTCCCATGATAAATAGTGTGAAGTAGATCACATCAAAAAGTTTTCGTATAAATCAAGAGGTAGATGAGTGGACAAAAAGATAAATTTTAATAATTTAATCACTGCCAATCATAATTTAGAAAAAAAAAGATTATCATGGCATCAACTGCCCAAAAGAGTTTACACAACTATTGGGCGCACAGTTATTAAATGAGATAACACAATAGAAATATAGAAGTCAAGACAGTTGACTAATTAAAGTTTGAGTTTAATGAAAATTGCATCATGGCTGAAATTAGAAAGAAAAATCAATCAAGTGTTATATTATTTTTTATTAATCCAACACAATTCCATAACCACAAAGGAACTGGCACCGTAAACACAAAATATCATCATAGTCTAATAAATTATATTCCTACCAAGATGGTCGTGGTAATTAAAATAAACAAACCAATAATTTTATATTGTTTGGAAAGTACCAAACTCATTACTATACTTGACCACAATGGAAAGTGCAATATAATTGAAGTAAAAGATGACCACACCAAATGGAAAAAGATTAACAAGAGGAACTTTGAAAGAAAAAAAAATTGAACTTTCAATTACAGAAAAATTGCCAAAAAAATGTTTTACATTATTCCAAAAGCACATAAACTCATTAATATATTAATGAATGGCAATATTTGACCATGAAAAAAAGTACAAAAAGTGAAACATGAGTGGACCCATGAAAAAATGACTAACAATGGCAATTCTTTGAACATGAAAAATTGTAGATTTATCACCAATAAACTCCACCAATGTGTTATTAAAACTACTTTGACCAAGGAATACCAAAAGCCAACATGGAGAGCTATCAAAGGCAACAAGAAAAAACTTCCAAACTCATGGCTAGAATGTCTTTGGCTGATTGGAATGGAAAGGAGTGCACTATTCAGCAAAGAAAGCACAATGGAAAGTATGATACATAAAGTGCACCATTTGACACAACCTGTACAACTAATGTTATGATAATTGACAATAATAGGGAAATCAATCGCAACTCAGGTAATGCAGCAAATTACCTATCTTGAACTTTGATCTGTCAAGAAATTAGTAAGGAAAAACCATGATGGCTGACCATGTCCATAATGCAAATTGAGAAGGTATTGTAAATCTATTATAGTAAGCTATTAATGTTGTAATGAATTAATAATGCAATGAATTGTCGAAAACAACAAATTCCAATCTACCATCATGTAGATCTCTCTCCCCACATATCTATTCTATACTACAACTCTCTCTCTCTTCTTCAACCAAGCCACCATACTCTCTTTCTCTCTCTCTCTCTCCCTCCCTGAAATTGAACAGTGCAATTCCTGCAAACTCAATACAAAAGCATGCAATAGTATGATTGAACCAAACAATTAATACCAACCGACCTCCACCCTCCTAACGTGAATGCTCAATCAGTCCACTTAAGGGTTGACTCCCAACGACATTAATTCCACGACTTCTATAACTTTCTACTATATTTATTTATAGCTTTTCAAATCTCAAATGAACCTTAATACTTTTCATATAATCATGTAAATACCAAGACTGTCGCCACCAAACAAAGGATTTGACCCCTTTTGTTCCAAGTCCCAAAATAGCAGTCATGTTTCCCCCTTCACGAACTTCATCCCGGCTGCTCCATTCCCCTCATTCTTCTAATTGTTGACCTAGAGGTTATACATTGTCCATATTTTGATAATGACTTAACCATTCCATTCATATATATCTAATGTGTGTATTCAATATTGATTTCAGGTGTTAGGTACATGAAAAGGATCAAAAATCAAAAGCCCTAATTTCTCAAGTTCAAGCCAAAAGCTATACAAGTGTGTAATTTGGAAAATCCATGTAAATGACCTTAGAATATTTTTGTAATCACTTGTATTGATGAATTGTATTGTAACTAAGATGAGAAAATTGATTGGGACACTAAACACCAAGTTTTAATCACTTTCGATGCACTTTAGAAAATTGATCACATGAAGTCAATCGGTCGAGTTTGAATCTCGACCGATCCTCTTGGATCAATTCTCTGAAGAGTGCATCGGTCGAGTTGTGGTTTCACATAACTCGATCGATCGAGTACCTGGTCAATTTGATTTTTATTGGTTGGTTGAGTTTCCTCAGGACAAAATCGACCGATGGTTTGAAAATCGGCTTTGTCTTTTACCTTTATTGAAACTTGACCGATTGTACTGTACGGAATTTGCAGAAAAAGTGATTGTGATCGTTGGTGAGCTATTTGATCGAAAATAGAATCGTTGCTTTGAGAAAAAATGGCTATATTTCAGCCCAAAGTGTACCCCCAACCCAAAGAGGCACCCTCAGCTATAAATAGGACCTCTTGGAGTTCATTCCAAGGTTACTCATTCACTACATGCTTGGTCCTAGCCTAGTTGAGAGTGTTCTAACCCTTTGAGCCCCTTTCTCTCTCTACCTTCAAGTCAAGTTTGTGAGTATGAGTGAGATAGGTTCCTTTGTAAGAGAGCTAATCCCTGTATTGATGTAAAGCTCTCCAACTCCATCTTCCTACCCTCTTTCCTTTTAAAGAAAAGTTTGAAGATCTTCTCTGAGTGAAGGAGAAGGAGTTTATGTTCTTCAAGGTTGAAGAAAGCATGGTGTTCCAGATCTCTAAGTGAAGGAGATAGGAAAGGTGACACTCAAGAAGAATAGGTAATCCATTGAAGGCCGAAGACTTGAAGAAGGAGTGGGTAAGTCCATGTTGATGGCTGAAGACTCCATGGTTCAAGTGGGTAAGCTCCTTATATAGGTTGAAGATTCTTGCTTGAGGTACTAAGCCCTTGGATGAATGTGGTTTTTGTCTTGTAATCTTATGATGGAATATAAGAGTACCAAGATTGTAAATCCTAGAGATTAACCACCTCTAGGTAGTGGACTGACATTGCTCCTAATTAGGACGTGGAACCACTCTAAACCACCTTGTCTAAGTGCATGCTCTTCCTTGTCTCTCATCCTTGCTATGCTTGCTAGTTAAGACATCAAATTGATGTTTGTTTAAGTTTATGCACTTAATATAATGTGGTGGTCTAATCCATTTTGTGAGAATTATGAAGCTTTATTCACCCCCTTTAGAGCCCTTGATCCAACAAGTGGTATCAGAGCAGGTCTTCTCCAAGATACTTCCTCAAGTAGGAGAAGATGGGCGATTTAGCACTGGGATCTCTCAACTTGGAGGGAAGCTTCTCCATGCGACCTTCGGTCTTCGACGACACCAACTTCCTCTATTGGAAGAGAAGAATGCAGTTCTACCTCCAAGGTGTGAGCTATGAGATGTGGAATGTGGTGCACCTCAAGTATGAAGATCGAAAGGGGGAAATCTCTACATGGAAGGAAGCCCAAATGAAGCAAGCTTAATTCAATGCCAAAGTAGTGAGCATCATCTATGCAACCCTCACCCCATCCGAGTTTAACTGGATCTCCTCTTGGGACATCGCACATGAGATTTGGAACAAGCTTTGTGTCACCTATGAAGGAACGGAGCAAGTGAAGGAAGCCAAGATCTACATTCTTGGTGGTATTCTTGAGAACTTCAAGATGGATAAGAATGAAAGAGTGGCTGATATGTACACTAGGCTCAATGTCATCATCAATGGATTGGCAGCCCTTGGTAGTGGGATGGACAAAGGCACTATCAACTCCAAGATCTTAAGATCTCTTCCAAAGAGATGGGAGCCCAAGGTTACATCTATTGAAGAAGTGTACAAGTTTAGTGAATTTTCAACTAAGGATATGGTTGGCAACCTTTAAGCCCATGAACCAAGGCTTGATAAGCAAGAAGAAGAAGAAAAGAGAGAAGAGAAGGAGTCCAAGAAGATCAAGAATACAACTTTCAAAGCTCAAATTGAAGAGATGGTTTGGAAGCAACAATTTGCTCTCAAGTCTCCTACTCCTTCCTCAAGTGAAGATGAAGGCCCAAATGAGCATGAAGCAAACTACTCAAAGGACAAACACTTCAAGGGGAAGCCTTCTTCATCAACTCCTAGATGCTACGAGTGTGGCCAAAAGGGCCATTACAAGAGTGACTGCCCCAAGGCTAAGAAGAGCCATCACAAGAGTAGCCACAAGAAAGACAAGGAGTATAAGAGAGAAGGAAAATATAAGAGAAAGGAGAAGAAAGAAAGAAGAAGCAAAGATGCAACTCATGTAGCTTGGGAGGAGTCTTCCTCAAGCTCTTCAAGCTCCGAAGATGGAGAATGCCACCTTGCTCTCATGGCTTCTACAAGTGAAGATGTTGGTGAGGTAAGTGAGGTAAGTCAGGAAAGTGAAATCAATTTGCATGAGTTGTCTAAAGAAACTCTTGTTGATATGATTAATGATTTCCGATCATCTTTTACTAAATGCAAATCTAAAAAGAAAAGGTTAGGCAAGATAATAGATATTTTTATGCTAAAATTGAAATTCTTGATCAAAATGAAAAACTGCACCTTGATAGTATAGATTCTTTGCAAGGGCAATTTCTTGACCTTGAGCTTTAATACAATAGAGTAAAGGTTGAGAATGGTGTCTACCTTAAGACTATTTCAGATCTTAAGATAACCAAAGATGCCAAGATGAGATAGATGTTCTTAAAATTGAAAATGTAGAACTCAATCTCATTGATGAAGCTAGGAAGTAAGAAATTCATGTCTATCAAAAGGAAATTATTTTCTTAAATCTAAAAATGCTAAGTTTCTTGCTCAAATTAATGATCTATCATCTAGACCTATTTTGCAAAGTAATGAGGTAGCTAGCACTTCTTTAGAACATAATTCCTTTCATACTAAAGCCCTCTGTTTAGAGGTCGACCTATTGCATGCTAGAGATGATCTTGCTAGTTTATCTTCTACTTTCATTAACCTTAGTGATGATAATGCTAAGTTAAGAGGTGGATTGTTGATAGTGGCTGCTCAAAGCATATGACAAGTGAAATCAGTCATTTCAACAAATTCATGAAAAAGAAAGGAGGATCGGTGACCTTCGGGGACAACAAAAAGGGTAAGGTAATAGGTGAGGGTGATGTAGGCAATTAGCTTTTTATTAAAAATGTTTTACTTGTTGATGGCCTACATCACAACTTGATAAGTTTAACTCAACTTTATGATAATGGATATCTTGTTCTATTTACTTCTTTAGATTTTTTTCTTCTAGATTCCCTCACTTACAATGTCATATATAAGGGAACTAGAAATGGAAATCTTTATGTTATTGTGCTTGATGCTCTAAAGCCCTTACTTGATAGATGCTTGGTTGTGGATAAAAATGATATTTCGCTTTGGCATCGCCGGTTGGGTCATGTGAATATGCATCAAATGAAGAAATTGAGCAAAAAGAAATTGGTTCGGGGACTTTCCAAATTGGATTTTGAAAAGGATGAGGAATGCCAACCTTGTACACAAGGCAAGAAAACCAGGTCCTCCTTCAAATTCAAAGGAGTCCTTAGTTCTAAAAGAGCTCTTGAGCTTCTTCATATTGATCTATTCAGACCTATGAGAACTCAAACGCTTCGTGGTTCTAAGTATTGTCTTGTAATTGTCGATGATTTCTCTCATTATACTTGGACCTTCTTTCTCATTTCGAAAAGTGATACTCTTGATATTTTCTCGAGCTTTTGTAAATGAGTTGAAAACAAAGCTTCTTGTCAGATTGTTTCTATCCGTAGTGACCATGGGGTAGAGTTCAAAAATGATCTTTTTGAGCATTTTTGTGAAAAATCTGGTTACTCACACAATTTCTCTTCTCCTCGTACACCTCAACAAAATAGGATAGTAGAGAGAAAGAATAGGTTGCTACAGGAGATGGCTAGGACCATGCTTCTTGAATATGACATTCCTAAGAAGTTTTGGGCCGAAGCCATTAGCACCGCTTGTTTTGTACAAAATTGAGTTTTTACACATCCTTCTTTGAAGAAAACCCCCTATGAGTTATGGTGTGGTAGAAAGTCATCCATCAAATTCTTTCACATTTTCGGATGTCCTTATTTTGTTTTAAACACGAAGGATTCTCTCGACAAGTTTGGTCCGAAATCGTACAAGGCTTTCTTCCTAGGCTATAGCACTACAAGCAGGGCTTATAGAGTTTTCAATATTGAACTGTCTAAATTTGAAGAATCTATTAATGTTAAGTTTATTGAAACTAACCATGTTGTTGGCAAGAATGTTGTTGATAATGATGTTGCAGATGACTTAATTCCTATCTTAAAAGATCTCAACATCGACAACAAAGTTAACCATGTGGTTGAAGTTGAAGATGAAGAGAAGAAGGATCCTACTCCTCGCTTTGCAAAGATTCATCCCAAAGAGCTAATAATTGGCAACCTATTTGAGAGAGTGAAGACACGAGCTGCCTACAACAAAGAACTAGTAGATAATGCCTTCATCTCACAGCTAGATCCAAAGAACATCAAGGAAGCTGTTGGAAATGATGAGTGGATCCTAGCCATGCAAGAGGAACTAGACTAATTCGAGAAGAATCGAGTGTGGAATCTAGTGCCAAGACCAAGTGACAGAAAGATCATTGGCACCAAGTGGGTCCACCACAACAAGCTTGATGAGAAAGGCAAGATGGTAAGGAATAAAGCAAGGTTAGTGGCACAAGGTTTCAATCAACAGGAAGGTATTGATTTTGATGAAACTTATGCTCATGTTGCTAGACTTGAATATATTAGAATGCTAATTGCCTTTGCTAGTTACAAAAATTTATTTCTATATCAAATGGATGTTAAAAGTGCATTTTTGAATGGTACAATCAAGGAGGAAGTATTTGTTGCTCAACCTCGGGGCTTTGAAAATGACAAGCTACCTAATCATGTTTATTTGTTGCAAAAAGCTCTCTATGGACTCAAGCAAGCACCTCAAGCTTGGTATGATAAATTAAAGAACTTTTTGTTAGATAATGGCTATGTCATGGGCAAAGTTGATTCTACTTTATTTCTATAACACACTTCTAGCAATTTTCTTATTATTCAAATTTATGTTGATGATATCATATTTGGCGGAACTAATCTTGATCTTTGCAAGGAGTTTAGTTCTCTTATGCAGAGTGAGTTCACGATGAGCATGATGGGTGAGTTGACTTTCTTCCTCGGCTTTCAAATAAAGCAAACCAAAGATGGAAACTTCATCAACCAAGGCAAGTACACCAGTGAACTACTCAAATGCTTTGGGATGGAGAACATGAAGCTGATGGACACACCCATCTCCAACACTGTTAAACTTGATAGAGATGAAGAAGGTGGGAAGGTAGATGAGAATCTCTATAGATGTATGATTGGAAGTTTACTTCTCTAGACCTGATATTATGTTTAGTGTTGACTTGTGTACTCACTTCCAATCAAGTCCTAGGAAAACACATCTTATTACTATTATGAGGGTTTTGAGGTACTTAGCCAAAACTCAAAACGTTGGTCTATGGTACCCTAAGTCAAGGGACTTTACTCTTGTATCATATAGTGATGCAGATTACGCAAGTTGTTTGGTTAATAGAAAGTGCACAAGTGGCACTTGCTTCCTTCTAGGACCATGCTTGGTGTCTTGGTTTTCCAAGAAACAGAGCATCGTGGCATTATCAATTATCGAGACTGAATACATTGCAGTCGGGAGTTGTTGTGCTCAGGTCCTATGGATGAAGCAAATGCTTCAAGATTTTAACATACATTTCGATGCTTCTCCTTTCTATTGTGATAATACTAGTGCAATAAATCTTTCTTATAATCCTATATTACATAGTAGAGCTAAACATATAGAGGTTCGCCATCATTATCTTCGTGACCACATTTCCAAGAAGGATATCTATATCATACATGTGGACATAGAAAATCAGTTGGTGGACATTTTCACTAAACCTCTAACTAGAGAGCAATTTAATTTTATTAGATCAAAATTGCTTATTATTGCTTATGATGATATTGACATGCCATTTAGCTAGCTATTTTTATCCTATATGTCTTGCTCATGCTTTACTAACCTTGCTTGCCTAAAATTGCTAAAATATGCTTAATTTGCTTGTTGACATGCTTAGTTTCACTTATTTTTGGGCATTTCTCGAATTTCTTAGTTTTATCACAAAATAGTACCCAATGATGAGTGATATGTGCCTAAGTATGTTCAATGTACATAATAGACTCGAAAAATGAATTTAATTAGCATTCATATGGCTAGAAATTAAGTTTGATGGTTTTAGGTCAGGTTGACCATCGGTCGAGTTCCCCCAGGACAAACTCGATCGATTAGTGGCCGAGAGTTGTTCTAAAAAAGGACCAATCGGTCAAGTTTCCGACTCTCAGAATTCGACCGATCCGTGGGCTGAAGCCAACTTAAGTTTGGTTCAGTCGACTATTCTCCCTCTCAACTAGAGAATATATGACTGATTCCTCTTCTTCTAGCCCTAAGCTCTCTACCCTAGTCCTACCTTTCCCTATCCTAAAGCCCTTTCCCGACCTAGATAGGTTGACCTAGACCTCTCCGATTGCTCTTTGGTGGTGCTTAGATGGTTTTTGTGGTTTGTTTGGTGTGTTCGTTCATTTCTCCTCTTCTTTTCTGCTTCCATGGCTTCACATAGGAGAAAACAACCCGCCCCAAGCAATGTTCCTTCATAATCTTCGTCTAATCACTTGATTCCCTTTGACGATACCTCTTTTATCTCGATGGAGGTTGTTAATAGGTATAAGGATATTCTACCTAGGAGTCCTTTCCTTTTTTGCACCTTCTTTGAGCCTAGTCCTAGGTGTCAAGCGGTTACAGACCAAGTAGCTAGGTTACTAGCCATCCACCACCTCTCCGCCTTGGCCGTCAAACATGATTGCTTTTTCAATTCGATGACTAGCACGAAAGCAGTTCACGAGTTCTATGCTAACTTGTGTTGGAACTACGACTCCCTCGTACCCCGCCTGAATACTCAAGTAATCCTAACCTCTATGATCGCTAGAAAAGGTTTACAAATCTCTGAGGATATTTTAAATGTCATCTTTTCCAGAGATGAGGAAAATGATACATGTCGTAAGGATTATGGTGAGTACTTTAATCTTTTGGATCCCGAAGGTTTCTACAAGAAGAATGAACTTACTCTCCCTAACATTCATCATGGAGATCTGTGGAGATCCGCACCACCTCTCACAAGAACCCTGTCGTGGACGTTGGAAATCCAGGGGGAGGAAAATGCCTAGGGCGCTCCCTCCCCCCAGCGGCGGCCACCGGGAGGATGCGTCTCTGAGCTTTGGTGTGAACCTCGGAGGAAGGGGCAGGTCTCTGCTATTGGTACTGCCTCGGATGTTTGGATTGAATGGGTGATGTGATGCGCGCGAGGCTCAGATCTAGGGAATGACTACCTCGACTCGACCGACTCCTTCCTGCTCAATCGCGGCAGTTGGAGAGAAGCTGATTTGCTCCAGATCCATAGCTCACCTACTGCTCCATCTGGCCACTGAAGATAGGGGTCATTCTCCGTACCTCACTGGCTCCCGTTCATCCCTCCTTGTGGTGCTACCTCGACGACGGCCGGCTATGGCGATCCCGACGGGTTTGGCTTCCTTTGGTCATCACCCGGCCTGCTCGAAACTACGATCTTCTGCTTTGATGGAGTCGCCCCAGTCCGTTGATCCTTCAGCTACCTTGGCAACAGGGCGGCCTGAGGTCAGTGCTGGCCTGGGGATTGACGGCAGGGTGGTTCCATGCTTTTGCCTCATTTGATGTAGGGTTTTCCTTCCCTGCTAGGCTGAGATGAAGATGCGTTTCCACCTTATTCATATCTTCTCTGGTTTTCTATGCAGCTGGTTCAGGCTGCGTCGTGGCCCCTTAAATCTTGCTATGAAGGTCTTCCTTTACGGATGTTTCGGTTCCCTCCATGGGGACTCCTTGATAACAGAGCTTCTAGTCAGTTTATGCATGGTGTAAACTATTGCTCCTGATGCTCGACTGTTGGGCTCTTTCTAGGTGGTTCATTTGACCTGCTCGACAATCCCCTTTGGGCCTTTGCTGCTGTGTTAAGGGACACCCCTCAGGTGCTCGACGGGTTGCTTCTGTGCAAATAGAAGGTTCTGCGAGGAGGAAATATGGATGTCTTCCGTCCTTCCCTCTTGTTTCTTGGTACCTGGTCTGAGTGGCAATTGATGCCGAGTTTTCTCTTTCTGCTGTCCGATGGCTAGGAGCTAGTTTCTGGTTTTTCTTCCACTATTTTTGTGAGTGTGGATAATGCATGTGTGAAGGGAGATCCTAGACTCTTATCTTGGCTACCGACACAGCTGATTCAGATCTCAAATCTCTCTTGTTGAACTGCCAGGATCACAGGAAGGGGCTACCAACGGTTATGTTGAGGTAGCTGATGAAGCTAGATGAGTCTTTGCCTCTGAACTCCATTAAAGGTTCGAGTACTTGCTTTGGCTGATACTCTCCAGCCTATGATACACTCTTTGTGGGTGGGCGTATTGTTAGTGGAGCTCCTCATCAGAGTAGGTTTTAGAAATATTTCTTATGCTTGTATGAACGCTTTTGATGTTTGATCTTTAGCGGAGTCTTCCTCTTCAGAATGGGTCTTCTGCGCAAGATAGGTAGTTTTATTTTGCTATGTTTGGTAATCCTCTCAGAGGATTAGGGGGTGCGTTTTCTTGTACCTAAAGTTTTGGTATATCACAATAGTAACAGGATTTTCGCTGACCAAAAAAAACATTCATCTCTACTTGAAGAAACCTGGCATTCCATATATGAAGAAAAGCACCCTACCTTCCTCCTCCCTAGATCTCAAGAAGCACATTTTGGCTTTAGTGATCAACTGAAACATCCATCCGAAGAAAAATCAAACAGATATTGTAGAGAATACTACTGTCATTATGTATTGCATCCTAGAGAATATCAATGTCAAGTGGGCCAGATACATTCTACACCACATGACCTGCTTTGACACTGGTAAGAACACCCAAGGCACCCATCCCCTGTACCCAACCCTGATCTATGGTTTGTTTCAGTTTACTACTGAGAAATCACTCTTTTTTTACTTTCATTACAAGTTAGCTAGAAAGGGTGTATGTATCAGTGAAACCACAATTCAGAAGTCTGGGCCTGTGTTTACCTCCACCACACCTGGTTCTTCTCCTTTTGCCTCTGCCTCTGCATCCCCTGCCTCCTCTACCCGAGCTCCACCTCCTTAGCCTCCTCCTCAACCTAGTCGTGCTTCATTTCGTGTATCCAATGAAACCCTTATGGGCTACATGATGCACCAACAAGCATACAACCAACAGGTCCAGGAGCACCTGTATCAGGATCTATGTTCCATCATGTCTACCATGAGCATATCTTGTGCACACCCCTACCCCACCTACCAGCCTTTCCCCGATAGTGTTTATGCTTCATATGCATACAATCATTACTATCCTACCCTGAGCCTTATGTAGCTGCTTCTCCTCCACCCTTCGTTGCTGGTAGTTCTACTCCCGCCTTCCTCCCATTACCTACTGCCCCACTGGAAACCCTTCTTACCTCTCTTGGAGATTCTGCTCCATCCTTTCCTCAGGCCAATGAACTATATGCTCTTGGTATGACTTGGGATGAGCAGAATGCTCGTTGGCCTGGTCATGGTTTCGGTCCTCCTGCTGAGGAGGAGATGCCTGACCAGGATGATGATGTTGAGGCTACTGATGCGGACAATGGCGAGGACGCTTCAGATGATGGTGATGGTTCTAGTGCTGATTTCGGTGATGAAGGCACTACAACTACACCTTTTGATGGAGATGAAGATTATGAGCTTGGAGCCAATGATGACGATGTTGTGGATATAGATAGTCTAGATGTCTAGCTTGTTTCTTATTTTTTAGTCTAGTATGTTGATCATATACATCTGTATAGGATATTTTGTATAAGAAGCATCTGGGCACATTATCTGAGTTGTACTATTTGATCTTCTATTTTTCATCGCTTCTTGCTTGTAGTTTCTTTCATGAGAACATGCATCTGAGTTGTAATATATGCGATGTGCTCTCTTTCTCTTTACTTTGTTATATATTATGAGTTGGTGTCATCTCTCTCCATATTTTGATTATGACTGAGACTTTATGTTGCTTTTATCTCTGCTTGGCATATAATATGAGATTACTTGTATGAATATCTGGTTGATTGTGTTTTGGATAAGACCTGGATATACGCTCTTCTACCCCCCCCTACTTTTTGATAATGTTAAATGGGGGAGAGAAATGTCAAAGTCTTGAAACCCAATCATATTGTTATTCATTCTTATACTATTGCTTATTGCTTATGAGATCCTTTTCTTGTTTATTTAATGTTTTACCATGTGACTTGCAAAGGACCACATAATACATGTATGCTATAATTGCTTTGTGTAGAAAGACTAACTATGCAGGTTAGAGGAAGCATAGATTGAGGGGGAGAAATTCACATTATTCACATCTAGAATCCTCTTAATTCACAAGGCAAAAGTATAACTTCTATATCCTTTTCAATATGTTTGAGGAATGGTTTGTCATTGTCAAAAAGGGGGAGAATGTTGACCTAGAGGTTATACATTGGCCATATTTTGATAATGACTTAACAATTCCGTTCATATGTATCTAATCTGTGTATTCAATATTGATTTTAGGTGTTAGGTACATGAAAAGGATCAAAAATCAAAAGCCGTAATTTGCACAAGTTCAAGCCAAAAGCTATACAAGTGTGTAATTTGGGAAATCCATGTAAATGACCTTAGAATATTTTTGTAATCACTTGTATTGATGAATTGGCTTGTAACTAAGATGAGAAAATTGATTGGGACACTAAACACCAAGTTTTAATCACTTTTGATGCACTTTAGAAAATTGATCACAGGAAGTCAATCGGTCGAGTTTGAATCTCGACCGATCCTCTTGGATCAATTCTCTGAAGCGTGCATCGGTTGAGTTGTGGTTTCATAGAACTTAACCGATCGAGTACCTAACCAATTTGATTTTCATTGGTCGGTCAAGTTTCCTCAGGACAAACTCGACTGATGGTTTGAAAATCGGCTTTGTCTTTTACTCTATCAGTCGAGTTATTTTTATTGAAACTCAATCGATTGCATTGTACGAAATTTGCAGAATAAGTGATTGTGACCGTTGGTGAGCTATTTGATCGAAAATAAAGTCATTGCTTTGAGCAAAATCGGCTATATTTTGGCCCAAAGTGTACCCCAACCCAAAGGGGCACCCTTGGCTATAAATAGGACCTCTTAGAGTTCATTCCAAGGTTGGTCATTCACTATATGCTTGGTCCTAGCCTAGTTGAGAGTATTCTAACCCTTTGAGCCCCTTTCTTTCTCTACCTTCAAGTCAAATTCATGAGTATGAGTGAGATAGGTTCCTTTGTAAGAGAGCTACTCCCTGTATTGATGTAAAGCTCTCCACCTCCATCTTCCTACCCTCTTTCCATTTGAAGAAAAGGTTGAAGATCTTATCTGAGTGAAGGAGAAGGAGTTTCTGTTCTTCAAGGCTGAAGAAAGCATGGTGTTCCAGATCTTCAAGTGAAGGAGATAGGCAAGGTGACACTCAAGAAGAAAAGGTAATCCCTTGAAGGACGAAGACTTGAAGAAGGAGTGGGTAAGTCCATGTTGATGGTTGAAGACTCCATGGTTCAAGTGGGTAAGCTCCTTCTATAGGTTGAAGATTCTTGCTTGAGGTACTAAGCCCTTGGATGAAGGTGGTTTTTGTCTTGTAATCTTATGATGGAATATAAGAGTACCAAGATTGCAAATCCTAGATATTAACTACCTCTAGGTAGTGGACTGACATTGCTCCTAGTTAAGACGTGGAACCACTCTAAACCACCTTGTCCAAGTACACGCTCTTCCTTGTCTGTCATCCTTGTTATGCTTGCTAGTTAAGACATCAAATTGCTATTTGTTTAAGTTTCTACACTTAATATAATTTGGCGGTCTAATCCATTTTGTGAGAATTATGAAGCTCTATTCACCCCCCTCTAGAGATCTTGATCCAACACTAATAAACGAAGGAACAAACATCCATCATTCATTTTTGCATTACCATCCATAGACGTTACGTCTTGAGTCTGACACGAGAAAGAAGGAAACAAAGGAATATCAAAGAAAAAGAAAAGCTACACAATAGACCAGATCAAACCCTTATAGAGGCTAAGGAGTGAGAGAGACCTCTCCTCTTGGGATATACTCTCCCTCTATCTCTATCTTTCTTCTATTTTTATCCTTTGATCTTGTACAATGATGTGTTTTCATCTTTGTTTGGTACCAACAATGTTTTTCCATAGCTAGATGAGCATCATCTAGGCTATCCAGCCCATTTGGAATTTATTTATATAGCTTGACTCTTTGAAAGTAGTTAAAATTTATATTTATCATGTTAATGTCTTTCTTTTTCTATTGATTATGATTGCACGACTGAATGATCGCTTATGTGCATGTGGTACTGGTTTGACAAACCTCGAGAGACTAGTGGTGGAAACATGTAGAGAAGGTTGTCTAGTTCCCAGCCCCAAGAGGATGCTTGTCCAAGGATTAATTTAATTTGTTTACATATACATCTCTATTATTCTTAATACTCCTATTACTATGGACCTGAAAGGGCATCCAAGATAGCTTTGAGTATTCATACATGATCCTCCAGAGAGGTATTGGATGGTTGTTTGGGTTCTAGTCACACTACACGAGAGTGAGTGTGACAACCTCACAAAATAGGTATCATATTACATGATATGCTTAGATTGTCTATGCATATTTCAAGGTACATCGATGACCCAATTTGTGGTTTACATAGCCTAGACCTCCTTCCTTTATTTTACCAGAGATATCAAAACACTTTTTTTACATTTTTTTGTCTTAGTTTAAATCACAAATATCCATCTCTTTGTTTTACTTGCTAACATATAAAAAAGTTTTAGATGGCCTAATGCCACGTCATTGTTTGGCCCCGTCTACTACATCGATCATGTATACTTGTAGATATTGATTGAGTATCATGTTATAAATATTTAAACTCAATGATATCCTTCATTTATTTTACCAGAGATATCAGAACACTTTTTTTTCTTTTTTTACATTTTTTGTCTAGTTTAAATTAAAAATATCCATCTCTTTATTTTACTTGCTAACATACAAAAAAGTTTTAGATGGCCTAATGCCACGTCCTTGTTTGGCCCCATCTACTATATCAATCATATATACTTGTACACATTGATTGAGTATCAGGTTATAAATATTTAAACTCGTTACAAAGCCAAAGTATGGTGTTTGGATTATTTCCACCACTCGATTTTGGCCTACCTTATGTGGATCTCTACGGAAAAACCTAAAAAAATGACCACGTCCTCCCCTTGATATTTTCATATCCATAACAGAAACATGCATCTTAGATACTCACAACTGAAAGAGAAAAATGTCTTGATCTTATTGGTCTCTTACCACCACTGTCTCTGACTTATGCTCTGCTACCAAGGGTGTGTTGGGTATTGTGGAGAAAACATGTACGGCGGTAGCAACAAAATTAAATTTCCACACAACTCAAAATATGATCTCGTCGGAAACAGAGTATTTAGAAAGAGTATTCACAGGATATACCTTATCGCGGAGCAAGTCCGATGATGTCTCTCTGCATGATGTTGTGCAACGTTGCTGGCCTACACGGACGATACTTTTCTCCCATTTGCTAAGTCTGTCGTGGGAAGATCCAGTGATTCTCCTTTTGTGCGGTGATGTACGCCACTCATAGCGTGTATGGATGGTCGTTGACGTCCTCTGAACACAGGCGGCTCAGCGTTTTTGTCTCTACTTCATCCATGTGGATGGACTGGATAAACTGAAAAGCCTCTCTCAATATCTTATGTAGATATCAACCATCAAGCCCCATTAAATAGGAGATGAAAGGGAGCAGTGTTTCCAAAACAGAAAGACTACATTAATTAAAATACTCATGGATTAATTAGAATATTCTAGAATTAATTAATTAATCAAATAATCATATTAATTGATTAATTAATATCCGACTCCATGTAATCGCTTAGGATGGCTCTATGGGCATATATACCAACAGACTCCCACTCGCACTTAGAGGTCGTCACTCTAATTAATTGGCTCAAACATTTTAATATATTCCAATATTATTCTAATGGATTACATAAACATTTTAGTAATCAAAGTGATTCGGAGCAATTCCAATCAAATCCACAATTATACCCCTATTCTAACACATCCTATGTGTGTGACCTGGTAGGCTCCAAATTACGTTGGCAGTGATATCCATAATCATATTATGATTTCACAAATAATGATTGGTATCTACCAAGACTTCATTGCCACCCAAGTAATTGGAGAAGTTGGAGAACAACTTAACCTCCCATTCATGGCTGGTGTTACAGTGATTGTATAGTTCCTTTGTCTCTGATATCCGGATTGAACTCGAGTCATGGAACTGTTATCCTCTTCAACGTTCAATCTATGTTCCTTGAACTAGAACAAACTGTCTGAGATATATGTAATATTAATATCACAAATTGACTCACATCAACATGGCCATGCATTTCTCAATCTCGCTTATCAAGTGGCCAAAATATCAAACTCCCGTAGGAAGGATAAATTTCATCTACATCACTTACAGTCATCCCCATGTGTCACAATGTACCCAAGCACCATCTTTATGGAAATCCTTATTCAGGACCATAGTGGATGATGTCAAAGTATACCGAACGACATGCGATAAGTGTAGTGACTTCAAGTCTAAGAACCACAATCACCACCATCACTATGAGATGTGACTCTTGCTACCAATCATGGTATCCATGTGTCACTCTCAAGGTGGGTATGCCCGATACATTGTTCTCTAACAAGTATCTATGTATTTGGTTTGATATCTCCATATCATGGATAATGAGATTCTTCCATCAACCAACATACATTATAATCTTATGTGTTATTGATGTGTATGAATATTTCCACAATAACAACCAATTAGTGACAAAACAAGAATACATACTCTTAGCTTACATATGATCTCACTGTTCAGGTCATCAACCTGAAGACATGTGCCATTGAGTATATTATTCTCTAGACATCTATAAGTTTTGTGGTCATCTCACAATATAAAACACAAATATATAGATTGGAAACATGCCTTTATGGATATGATCAATGTAGTATTATAAATCGTTTACATATTATCCCATTACAATCATCAAATGATAGTCTCTATGGGCATACATACCAACATATTCCTACTTGCACTTATACCCAATCACTCATGAATCTCAATCCAAGTGATCGAGCATGTCCGTCATGTTTCTGTTGTGAAAGTGCTTTTGTGAGCGGGTCAACCACATTGCTTTTTGTAGGTACTCTACAAATCTTCACATCTCCTCGCTATACAATATCTCATATGAGATGGAACCGCCGTAGAATATGTTTGGAACGTTGGTGCAATCTTGGATATTTAGCATGTACAATTGCTCTGTTGTTGTCGCAAAACAACTCAATTGCATCACTAGCGCTTGGAACCACTTCAAGTTTAGAAATGAACTTCTTGATCCACATAGCTTCCTTTGCAGAATTAGATGCGGCAATATATTCGGCCTCTATTGTAGAATGTGCAACCATCTCTTGCTTGGAACTCTTCCATCTCATAGCTCTATTGCTCAGGCAAAACACAAATCTAGATTGTGATCTATAGTCATCTTTATCAGTTTGGAAGCTAGCATCGGTGTAACCCTTTACCACGAGCTCTTCCTCACCACCGTATACCAAGAATTGATCCTTAGTCCTTCTCAAGTACCTTAGGATGTTCTTTATGGTTATCCAGTGACATTCACTTGGATTTGACTGATATCGGCTCGTCATGCTCAAAGCAAACAACACATCAGGATGAGTACATAACATCACGTTCATGATAGATCCAATTGTTGATGCATATGGAATCTTACTCATGCGCGCCCATTCATCACATGAACTAGGACATTGGGCTTTAGAGATTGTAACCCCATGGGACATGGGCAAGTTACCTCTCTTAGAACCCTCCATGCTAAACATCTTTATCACCTTATCAATGTATGTGCTCTGGCTTAGGCCTAGAAGCCTTCTACATCTATCTCTATAGATCTTGATGTTGGTATGTATGCCTTGAGAGCCAATCATGGGATGATTGGTGGGATACATTAAGATTGATTTGATAAACAACAAAGGCAAGCTTCCAATTCTTTCTGGTTCAGTCATATGACATAATGATAGAACAGATTGAATGTCTAGAGAATGACAACACTCAATGACGTATGCTTTCAGGTTGAGGACCTGAACGATGAGATCATATGAATGCTAAGAGTTTGTACATTCTTATTATGTCCCTAGTTGGATGTCATTGTGGAAGGTAGATAGACAACAATGACACACAAGACTAGATTGTGGTGTTGGTTGATGACAGAATCTCGTTAGTCATGATATGGAGATATCAAACCAAACACATAGGTACTTGTTAGAGAACAAGTGTACCAGACAGACCCACCATGAGTTTGACACATGGAACCATGACATGGTAGTCACAGTCAGTTCTTACAGTGATGGGGGTGAGTGTGATTCTTTGACCTGAAATCACTACACTCAACACATGTCGTTGGGTACACTTTGACATCCTCAAATGCAGTCCTGAAACATGGGTTGTTATAAGGGTGATGATTGGGTGGCTTTGACACATGGGGCTTTTGAGGGGTGAGTGATAGATACATGATTTGTCCCTCCTGACGGAGTTTGATATCCATGGCCACTTGATGAGTAGGATTGAGATAGGCGTGCACACGCATGTGTGAATTAGTATGTGATATTGATGTCATACATATCTCCTCCAATCTACTGTGAGATCAAGAAAGTGAATGAACGTTGACAGGATGACTATTCCATGCCTTGATTTCATTTGGGATATCAGAGACAAAAGAATTATACATTCGCTGTAACACCATTCACGGATTGTAGGATTGAAAGTTGTTCTCCAACTTTCCTTTCCACTTGGGTAGCACTGATGTGCGACTAGGCACCACTCTTTGCTTGTGAAGTCATAAGTGTTATGGACTTTCACTGCCAATGTGAAATGGGCCTGTAGGGTCACACACATAGGATTTAACCTGGAAGAGGTGTTTATACACAAACGATGTTTAGATTGATTACTAAAGGAGTTTAGTAGTTCAATTAAACATTCAATCAATTGATAGCACAATATCATAGTGTTCAAGGTGTTGGAGCAATTGATTAGAGTATCAGATTGATTGAAACTGCAATTGACTAATTTTGCGCAGTCTGCACTCCCAACTGATCGGCTCATGTGATGAACCGATCATCTCAGTTTGGTGAACCGATCGACTCAGGACAGTTTGAGACGACCGGTTCAAGGGTTGAACTGATCGGCTCAATTGGTCCAAACGAGCAAGTTCGGAAAGTCAGGTTGGTGAGAAATTTCTCTTCATTTCACTTGTCCAATTTGATTGGAACAAGGATTGGTATTTGGATAAATTTGAAACAAAAGAGGAAAAGTCAATCGGGTGCTGACCAGGGCAGTGAACCGATCAGTTCAGAAGTGAACCGATCAGCTCAGGTGTCCCAACCAACTTGTTCAGGTGTGAACCGATTGGCTTAGAGTCCCAAACGACCAGTTCAGGTCTGAAACGATCGGTTCAGGTGGCGTAGTTGGTTGTTTTTGCGGAAAATCTCAAACCCTTCTACTCCTGCTTTAATCCCGCATTTCCTGGGGTAGAGAACCCTATCCCATGACCCTCCTATATATAGGGGTATTGGGGCCTTCTCAGGTACAACAAATCAGAACACCAGTTGCTCTGCAAAGTTGTCATTCTCTCTGGTTGTGGTAACCGAGAGAGCCCAAGCAAGTGCTACCCGATAAGGTAGGCACAACAAGGAAAACACAACTCTAGAAAGGCAACTGGTTGCAGGAGAGTGTGTCTGTGGCGACACATCCTGCTATCACACAGACAACGAGGTGCCACACGAAAACGTGCGAAAAACACCATAAACCACTTATTACCAAAAACACGGGTTAATTAAAACCGATTTTGACAAACAGATAAACCAAGAAACTATTACATTCAGATCCTCATCCTGTAAGAAAATAGGTTATATAAACATTTATAGGTCTTGATACGTGTCCACAACTTAACATGGTAGCTGTCTTGTCATCACATGAGTTCATCACCTGTTTATATACATAACGGGCCACATCCGGCCAGCTACAGGATATACAAAGCTTCATCAGCTATACATCGTCAACGTAAAAACACCTCTGAGGACCTAAGAGTACAGGGATGACTCTAAGACTCTACTACAAAACAACCAAAACATCAACATATCCATATCTTGCCTTCTACTACTCGTCTTGCTACTCGGCCGCAACCCCGCGACCACCACCTCATCTAGCACGAACACCTAAAAAGGTTGTAAACCAACGGGGTGAGACACACAGTCCCAGCGAGAAACATAACTCCCCGCTGAAACCATAAAACCTCAGAAAGATTAAAACAATAACAGCAGGTAACTGATAACGCGTAGAATAAGAGCAGCATACTAAGCAAAGCTATTCATACCATCAAGCTTACCAAGATGTACGGAAGGCATATATCCAAGTATTTCTTTATGGAACATAATTGACAAGATAAGATTTATAAGATCTTACCACATAACATAAGGAACGTATAAGTAATTGCAAAGTATGACAAGATCAACTATGAAAGTAAGGCCTCAACCAATGTTCCGTGTTTTACCTTAAGCAATAAATACTATTCGGCTAGCTTACGTATTGTTATGCTCTGAGGAAGTGAGTCGTACCGCTCAATTCCAATCGACGACTGTGAAACTCGGATTCGGTGCCATACAAGGTCAATGGAAGAGCCGGACTCCATGACCTCCCACCTCGTGGTCAGTGCACGAGAACCAAAGTAGGACCGCAATCTCATGCTTAAGTGGCCTCAGCCACATAGTCAGCTCCCACAGGCTACCCTTTCTCTAGCCTGCCTTGGTACAGGTCTCAGCGCTAGTATATCTGAGCCACCAGCCAGTTCACCGTGCTCCCTGAGCCATGAATCCATTCATGTTCTATTGCACTGAGCCATGGGCCTGTTCACCATGCTCTATCTATCCCGAGTCTGCAACCGCAGTTGTACTCGAATCCTCACTATTTTAGGCTAGGAGAAACCTCACATATTCAACAATATGCACTCCGAGTTAACCCACAGGAGAACCCGTTTCACCATCACCAGCTACTGACGATGATGGATCTATGGCCAGGGCAAACTACATGATATGTTCTACTGTAATTAGTTAGCATATTTTAAGTAAATTGTTGAGGCAACCAGGTTATAGCACATTCATAACATTAATTTACCTTGTTATCACCACCATCACAATATCCCAGGATCTCAATCCCTCATCACAAGAAACCACTACCTCTTAAGGCATTCTCATCACTGGAAATAACAATCTCAGATCTCATCATCAGAGGATAACACCTCAACTAGGCACTTAAGCCAAACTCTGGTCCTCAGAACCAAACACATCATATTGGTGATGCAAGTTATCTCATAATCAAGAATGACCATCAAAGCAGTGTTATTCAAACATATATATCTCATAGCCCTTTTTCCTGGCTATGCATCCGCATGAAACACCTGCATGGTTAGTATACATAATCATAGAGATAACTGAAACCCTCATAGATTATGAGAATGATTATATTGTCAATATAGGGAAACATTGATGATTGCATGCTTTATCATTCATGCCTCAACTGTGACCATAGACATGGATCATATCATCACGTGAAGCAAGTCATATACTTCCAAACTTGTCATTATATATATATATAGATATAGATATATGATTTCAAGAAGATCATAAGCACATTCAGATATGTTATGTTTTCATAGGTGCGTTCTACCATATCAAACACCTTATTATCACCACGACATGACAAAGGTTTACAAACCACAACCATAACAACAAGAAGGTGGTCACACGAAAAAGAACTATCAGATGGACTTTTAGGTGGAAGGAGGACCCTCACTAGAAGTACCTACTACCCTCACAAGAAGTGTGACAGGTAGGGCACCCTCACTAGAAGCAGTTTCGGGCAGCATATCGGCCCATCACGGCAAGGGTGTCGGGCTACCACCTCAAAGCATGCCGTGCAACTATGTGTATCGTGCATCCATGGATGTCGGGCATGCATGTGTGTCGTGCACCTATGTGTCGTGCAACCAGGGGTGTCGTGTACTTATGTGTCGTGTAACCAGGGTTATGGTTACCATTTATCACTATATCGGGCATCACCAGCCAACCATGACGCCCAACACAAAGCTAGCCCACAGCTCCATAACATCAAGATATATCGGGCACCATGCCACTGCCAAGCTAGGTGTATCGAGCAAGGTACAAAACAAGGTATAACACCCAAAACACAAAGGTATCGCCCAACACACACTAACCTCATCCTATCGGCCAACACACAAGGCAAGGACCAAGGTGTATCACCCAACACACACTCATCATCTTAACCCAAGACTCTAAATCAAGAGAGGGTATCAGGCAACACCATCCCCAAGCCATATCATGCAAGATACAGCCCAACAAGATCGTCCTCAACCTCAAGCACAAGGTCACCAAACCCTAGATTGATCAAGAAGATCGGCTCACCTCTCAACAACCCAGATAGAGGGGTTTTACACAACATCTATCACAACTCGGGCAACCCCAAAGATCAACCTCAACATGGGTCTACATCTACCAAAAAGCTCACCTCTCGAATCCATGGTGAGAGAAGGGTGTTGCTCAAGCAACTAGAACACAAGCTCACCTCTCAACTTAAACGAGAGAGGGGTGTTGCTCGTATCACTAGAGCTCAAGATCACTTCTCTAGACCAAGCAGGGAAAGGAGTGTTGCTCAACAAGGAAACCCTAAGACATGGTTCGGCCAACTAAGGTATAACTAAGCAAGAAACTTAACTAACAACATACATGGCCGATTATGATCATAAGAAAACATACAAGAACATAGAAGAAGGTAATATTATTAGGGTTAGGAGTTATGTAACTCGCCTTAAGCAAGCTCCAAGCTCCTAGAACCAAGCACCACCTCAAGAGGAAGAAGAAGAAGACTCCAAGATAAGGATCGGCCACCAAGCTTGCAAAGGAAGAGGTGTCGTGCAACCAAAGGGAGAGGGGAACTAAGGAACTAAAGGGATCCTTAGAAAGAGAAAGAAGGTACATATATATATAAGAGGATGGAGGAGAAACCAAGGTAAGACAAGGCAAGGTGTTGCCCACCTAGGGACACTTGTCCATTGGCAATGCCACCACTCTAACTTGCCTTAAAAACATGTCCAAGGCCATTGCCACATGCAAGCATCAAGCACCAAGTGTCCACTAGTGGTGACACAAACGAGGTCAAAGAGGTCAAAGGGGTCCATGGGCGACACACCCCAACTCCATGCCTGATACACTCCCTGGGCGACACACCCAAGCCGATACAAGGCACTCCTGCCCGACACAAGATCCAACAAAGCAAGGGCAAGGTTCAAGCAGGGCATCTCAAGGCCCAACAAGCTCATCCAAGCCCAAATCAACTCAAGCAACAAGCCCAATCTTTCCTCTCAACACTAGAGGAAGCAAAGAGAGAGAGAGAAACACTTCTCAAGGTGACAAACTTGCTCAACAACCCTAGACTTGGGTTAATTGCAAGTAGCACCTCCAGATCTCAACAAAGCACAAACAAACCCTAATCACCACTAAAGGTGATTAGCAAGAAACTAAGCACCAGGGTTAGGCAAAGCAAACAGGATAAGCCCTAAACGGAGGTCAGGGTCCTTACAAGCTATAACCCTCTACAAAGGGATTTCGTCCCCAAAATCTGAGGAGAAAAGTGAGGGATACTTCCTCCTCATCTCTTCCTCAAGCTCTCACGTGGCTTCCTCAATGCCACGATGATGCCAAAGAACCTTCACAAGAACCAAGTCCTTCATCTTCAGCTTCTTAACTCTTCTGTCAAGGATCATCACATGACATTCCCTGTAGGCCACATCTTCATCAAGCTCAACCTTGACTGGCTGTATCACTGTCCCTGTATTTGGGTGACTTTTCTTCAGCATGCTGATGTGGAACACTAGATGTAACTTGTGCAACTCTGGAAGAAACTCTAACTTGTAAGCTACCTTGCCAACACATGCTATTACTGGGTATGGCCCCATATACCTGGGTGCTAGCTTTCCCTTCCGGCCAAACCTTAGCACACCTTTCCATGGTGAGACCTTGAGATACACTTTGTCTCCCACTTAGAACTCTAAAGTTCGTCGGCGATTGTCTGCATAAGACTTTTTCCTGTCATGTGCCGCTTTCAGCTATTGTTGTATTACTTTGATCTTTTCAGTTGTCTATTGTACTAACTCAGGACCCAAAAGCTGATACTCACCAGACTCATACCAACATAAGGGAGATCTGCACTTCCTGCCATACAAGGCCTCATAAGGAGCCATGTCAATGCTCCGCTGGTAACTATTGTTGTAGGAGAACTCGATCAAACTGAGGTGTACATCCCAACTGCCTAGGAACTGCAAAACACAAGCTCGAAGAAGATCCTCTAAAGTCTGAATAGTCCTCTCAGACTGTCCATCTGTCTGGGGGTGGAAAGCGGTGTTGAACCTCAACTACGTTCCCAACACCTTGTGCAACTGTTCCCAGAAAAGACTCATGAACTGAGGACCTCTGTTGGAAACTATCGTTGCCGGTATGCCGTGCAAACAAACTATCTCATCTACATATACTCGAGCGAGCTTCTCGGCTGTATACGTTGTCTTCACAGGTATGAAATGGGAAGACTTCGTCAATCTGTCCACTATCACCCAAATGGAATCATGATTCCTAGCTATCCTGGGCAGACCAACTACAAAATCCATGGTTATATGATCCCATTTCCACTGCGGTATTGGCATAGGTTGCAACGTACCTGCCGGCTTCTGATGCTCTGCCTTGACTTGCTGGAAAATCGCACACCTATCCACAAACTCGGCTACATCTTTCTTTAAGCCAGGCCACCAATACAAGTCTTTTAGATTGTGATACATCTTGGTGACTCCTGGATGCATAGCATACATTGATGTGTGTTCTTCCTCGAGTACTAGCTTCCTCAGATCATCAGCATCGGGGACCACCATTCTGTCATGATAGCAAACTAATCCATCTTCGGACTCGTGGAACCCATCATGCTTTTCACTGCCAAACTCTGACTTGATCAGCTGCACTGTATCATCTATTTGTTGCATGTCTTTGATATGTTGTCTCAGCATAGGCTTGACTTGCATCTGTGCCAAAAAATCCTACTAACAAGGAAACTTCCATCTGCACATTCATATGTCGCAAGGAAACAAACATATCATGTCTATGTCATAGCAGGGAACTCAGTTGTGCCTTCTTTGTAGGAAGAGAAGAAGACTTTCGGCTAAGCGCATCAGCTACCACGTTCGCTTTACTAGGGTGATACTCGATGGTGCAGTCATAATCATTGATCATCTCCATCCATCGATGCTGTCGCATGTTTAGCTCACTCTGTGAGAAGATGTACTTTAGATTCTTATGATCTATAAAGATCTGACACACTTCCCCATAAAGATAGTGTCTCCAAATCTTTAACGCATGAACCACCGCTGCCAACTCCAAGTCATGAGTCAGATAGTTCTCCTCATGTTTCTTAAGCTGTCGCGAAGCAAAAGAAACTACATGGTCTTCCTACATCAGCACGCATCCTAAGCCTTTCTTGGAAGCATCACAGAAAACAACATAGCCCTTCCCAGGCTCTGGCAGGACTAACACTGGAGTACTAGTCAACTTCTTCTTCAAACTTTGGAAAGCTTGCTGACAACGATCATCCCAGATAAAAGGTACGTCCTTTCCGGTCAACTTTGTCATTGGCAACACAATCACATTGAAGTCCTTGATAAACCTCTGGTAGTATCCTGCTAATCCCAGGAAACTATGAACTTCAGTCGACGTCTTCGGCTGTTCCCATTCTGCAACAGACTCCACCTTCTTCGGGTCCACTTTAACTCCTTCTGCAGATATCACATGACCCAAGAAAGTTACTTCTTTCAACCAGAAATCACACTTACTAAACTTGGCATACAACTGATGTTGGCGAAGGAGAGTCAACACTTGTCGAAGATGCTGTTCATGCTCTTGCCTGTCCCGACTATAGATCAGAATGTCATCTATAAAGACTACAACAAACTGATCTAGAAACGAATGGAACACCTTGTTCATTAAATCCATGAAAGCAACAGGTGCATTGGTTAGCCCAAACGACATAACCACAAACTCAAAGTGACCATACCTCATCCTAAAAGCTGACTTTGGTATGTCATCCGCGTTAATCCTCAACTGATGATATCCGGACTGTAGATCGATCTTTGAAAACATTGTAGCACCACGCAACTGATCGAACAAATCATCTATCCTCGACAACAGGTACTTGTTCTTGATCGTGACTTTGTTCAACTGCTGATAGTCTACACATAACCACATCGACCCGTCCTTCTTCTTAACAAACAACACTGGATCACCCCAAGGTGACATACTCAGTCGGATGAAACCTTTCTCCAACAACTCTTATAACTGCTTTTGAAGCTCTGCCATCTCTACTGGAGCCATCCTATATGGTGTCTGTGCAACTGGTTGTGCTCCTGGAACCATATTAATCACGAAGTCAATCTCTCGGGGTGGAGGAATGCCAGGGAACTCATTAAGAAACACATCCGCAAACTCTCAGACAACCATCACCTCCTCAAGACTAGGACCCTTTACCTTGGTATCCACAACGTGGTCTAAGAACGTCTTACATCCTTGCCGTAGCAACTTTTCTGCCACCATCACTGACACTAGACATGTCGAAAGAATCTTCCTATCTCCTTGGAAGATCCACTTCTCTCCACAAACCTCAAACACTGCCTGCTTGGAACCACAGTCCAACACAACCTTATACTTTTCTAAGGTATCCATCCCAAGGATCATATCGAACCCACACATATCAAGTGGTATAATATCCACTTGTATACTGTGTCCTGAAAAAGATAAGACACAAGATGGGCACTCCTCTCGAAGCATCGAGGAACCATCAAGAGGGGTTTCTAACAACAAGCTATTTTTTTTACAGCTAACAGGTAACAGACAGTTATCAAGCATAGAACGTGTGATAAAAGAGTGTGTAGCACCCGGGTCAACCAGAACAGATACAAAGTAAGAAGAAGACAAATTAGAATGAAATAACTCCATCTAACCTGTCACCACTCGCGGGTTGACTATCTCCTCTGGCTGACTCATACCATAGAATCGAGCCGTTGCTTGTTGTCCACATCCTATGCTTCCTTGAGAAGATGATCCCGCTTGCGATGCTTGACTGCGTCCTCGCCCTCTGCTACTACTGGGTTGTTGTCGGTCTGACCCTTGTTGATTCTGCCTCAGCTGTTGTGTCACTTCAACATCTTTACTTGGGCAATTCAACTTGAAATGCCTTGTCGGTCTGTAGATATAACATGCCCTATCCTCAAACTGTGGCCTAGATGGCCCTATCACTGCCACTGAAGCTGTACTATGTGCCTTTGACAGTGAAGAACCATATCCTCTTCCCTTACTCGGAGACCACTGTGACGGTACACTGGAACCTCTTACCCCAGAAGGTGTTGAAAACCTCGGCTTCTTGAAGCCACCAAACCTATATCCCTGGAACTGAGCAGGCCTCTTCTTAGACATGGATTCTCTTTTCTCCCTAACTGACCGTTCGATCCTCTGAACAGATTCCACAAACGTAGCAAACCGCTCTCGGTTCTCCAATGTAGAAGTAGGTGTTGCCATCTCAGCACTCAGGCCTTTATCAAAATGTCTGATTCGCTCGTCATCTGTTGCTACCATGTGAGGAAAAAACCTCAACAGGTCCATGAACTTGGCTTCATACTCGGTGATGTTCATCGCTCCTTGACGCAAGCGCTTAAACTGGCTAATCTTCTCATCTATATACGTCTTCGGAAAGTATCTGTTGATGAACTCGCACCGGAAAACCTCCCAACCGATCACCTCACCAGGTCGCTTCTCCTCCGCGATGGTCCACCAGTGACCAACACTACCCTTCAGAAGGTAGACAGCGTGCTTGACTTTGTCTGCTTCGGGGATGTCGAGGATCCGGAAGGCCTTTTCAAGACCTGTCAGCCACAGATCTGCATCTGCTGGATCAACCGTCCCAGTATAGTCCAAAGCTCTGACTCGGCGAAGCCGCTCAAAGGTCTTCCCAATACCCGATGTTTCACCATGGGGAGCCTGTGCTCTCGGCAGAGGCACTGGCAATCTTTGTACCATGAGATTCATTGTAGCCATCATCTGCCCCATAAGCTGTTGGTAGGTAGGGTTTTCGAGAATGGCTGGGTCAAGTTGGGGAACCTCAGGCACCCGATCTCCATGTGCCTGCTCTTCAGCTCCATCAACTGATGCAACATCTCTACTCTCCACAGCATGTTCTTCATGGTTTCCAGACATCTCGACTTTCTCTTCTGCTGAGGGCAGAAGATAGTTGTAAGAAAATCTGGAAAACTCATAAGAACAGACATGACCTAGTCCTAAATCCCAGTAGACTCAGCGAACCTAGAGCTCTGATTCCAAAAACTTGTGGTGACACATCCCACTATCACACAAACAACGAGGTGCCACGCGAAAACATGCGGAAAACACCATAAACCACTTATTACCAAAAACACGGGTTAATTAAAACTGATTTCAACAAACAGATAAACCAAGAAACTATTACATTCAGATCCTCATCCTGCAAGAAAATAGGTTATATAAACATTTATAGGTCTTGATACGTGTCCATAGCTTAACATGGCAGCTGTCTTGTCATCACATGAGTTCATCACTTGTTTATATACATAACGGGCCACATCCGGCCAGCAACAAGATATACAAAGCTTCATCAGCTATACATCGTGAAACAATGTCAAAATGCCTCTGAGGACCTGAGGGTACAGGAATGACTCTAAGACTCACTACAAAACAACCAAAACAACAGTGTATCCATCTCTTTATTTCTATTGCTCGTCTTGCTGCTCGGTCGCAACCCCACGACCACCACCTCATTTAGCGTGAACACCTAAAAAGGTTGTAAACCAACGGGGTGAGACACACATTCCCAGCGAGAAACATAACTTCCCGCCGAAACCATAAAACCTCAGAAAGATTAAAACAATAACACCATGTAACTGATAACGCATAGAATAAGAGCAGCATACTAAGCAAAGCTATTCATACCATCAAGCTTACCAAGATGTACGGAAGGCATATATCCAAGTATTTCTTTATGGAACATGATTGACAAGATAAGATTTATAAGATCTTACCACATAACATAAGGAACGTATAAGTAATTGCAAAGTATGACAAGATCAACTATGAAAGCAAGGCCTCAACCAATGTTTCGTGTTTTGCCTTAAGCAATAAATACTATTCGGCTGGCTTACATATTGTTATGCCCTGAGGAAGTGAGCCGTACCGCTCAATTCCAACCGACAGCTGTGAAACCCAGAGTTGGTGCCATACAAGGTCAATGGAAGAGTCAGACTCCACAACCTCCCACCTCGTGGTCAGTGCACGAGAACCAAAGTAGGACCGCAGTCTCATGCTTAAGTGGCCTCAGCCACAGGGTCAGCTCCCGCATGCTACCCTTTCTCTATCCCGCCTTGGTACAAGTCTCAACGCTAGTATATCTGAGCCACGGGACAGTTCACCGTGCTCCCTGAGCCATGAACGCATTCATGCTCTATCGCACTGAGCCATGGGCCTGTTCACCATGCTCTATCTATCCCGAGTCTGCAACTGCAGTTGCACTTGAATCCTCACTATTTTAGGCTAGGAGAAACCTCGCATATTCAACAATATGCGCTCCGGGTTAACCCGCAGGAGAACCCATTTCACCATCACCAGTTACTGACGATGATGGATCTATGGCCAGGGTAAATTACATGATATGTTCTACTATAATTAATTAGCATATTTTAAGTGAATTGTTGAGGTAACCAGGTTATAACACATTCATAACATTAAGTTACCTTGTTATCACCACCATCAGAATATCTCGCGATCTCAATCCCTCATCACAAGAAACCACTGCCTCTTAAGGCATTCTCATCACTGGAAATAACAATCCCAGATCTCATCATCAGAGGATAACACCTCAACTAGGCACTTAAGCCAAACTCTGGTCCTCAGACCCAAACACATCATATTGGTGATGCAAGTTATCTCATCATCAAGAATGACCATCAAAGCAGTGTTATTCAAACATATACATATATATCTCATAGCCCTTTTTCCTAGCTATGCATCTGCATGAAACACCTACATGGTTAGTATACACAATCATAGAGATAACTGAAACCCTCATAGATTAATAGAATGATTATATTGTCAATATAGGGCAACATTGATGATTGCATGCTTTATCATTCATACCTCAACTGTGACCATAGACATGGATCATATCATCACGTAAAGCAAGTCATATACTTCCAAACTTGTCATTATATATATATATAATATGATGTATAGAAGATCATAAGCACATTCAGATATGTTATGTTTTCATAGGTGTGTTCTACCATATCAAACACCTTATTATCACCACGACATGACAAAGGTTTACAAACCACAACCATAACAACAATAAGGTGATCACACGACAAAGAACTATCGGATGGGCTTCCGGGTGGAAGGATGACCCTCACTAGAAGTACCCACTACCCTCACAAGAAGTGTGACAGGTAGGGCACCCTCACTAGAAGCAATATCGGATAGCATATTGGCCCATCACAACAAGGGTGTCGGGCTACCACCTCAAAGCATGCCGTGCAACTATGTGTATCGTGCATCCATGGATGTCGGTCATCCATGTGTGTCGTGCACCTATGTGTCGTGCAACCAGGGGTGTCGTGCACTTATGTGTCATGCAACCAGGGTTAGGGTTACCATCTATCACTATATCGGGCATCACCACCCAACCATGATGCCCAACACAAAGCTAGCCCATAGCTCCATAACATCAAGATATATCGGGCACCAAGCCACTACCCAAGCTAGGTGTATCGAGCAAGGTACTCAACAAGGTATTACGCCCAACACACAAAGGTATCACCCAACACACACTAACCTCATCCTATTGACCAACACACAAGGCAAGGACCAAGGTGTATCGCCCAACACACACTCATCATCTCAACCCAAGACTCTAAATCAAGAGAGGGTATTGGGCAACACCATCCCCAAGCCATGTCATGCAAGATACATCCCAACAAGATCGTCCTCAACCTCAAGCGCAAGGGCACCACACCCTAGATTGATCAAGAAGATCAGCTAACCTCTCAACAACCAAGAGAGAGGGGTTTTGCACAACCTCTATCACAAATCGGGCAACCCCAAAGATCAACCTCAACATGGGTATACATCTACCAAAAAGCTCACCTCTCGAATCCATGGTGAGAGAAGGGTGTTGCTCAAGCAACTAGAACACAAGCTCACCTCTCAACTTAAACGAGAGAGGGGTGTTGCTCATATCACTAGAGCTCAAGCTCACTTCTCTAGACCAAGGAGGGAAAGGAGTGTTGCTCAACAAGGAAACCCTAAGACATGGTTCAGCCAACTAGGGTAAACCTAAGCAAGAAACTTAACTAACAACATACATGGCCGATTATGATCATAAGAAAACATACATGAACATAGGAGAATGTAATATGATTAGGGTTAGGAGTTATGTAGTCATCCTTAAGCAAGCTCCAAGCTCCTAACCCCAAGCACCGCCTCAAGAGGAAGAAGAAGAAGACTCCAAGATAAGGATCGGCCACCAAGCTTGCAAAGGAAAAGGTGTCATGCAACCAAAGGGAGAGGGGAACTAAGGAAATAAAGGGATCCTTAGCAAGAGAAAGAAGGTACATATATATATGAGAGGATGGAGGAGAAACCAAGGTAAGATAAGGTAAGGTTTCACCCACCTAGGGACACTTGTCCATTGGCAATGCCACCACTCTAACTTTCCTTAAACACATGTCCAAGGCCATTGCCACATGCAAACATCAAGCACCAAGTGTCCACTAGTGGTAACACAAACGAGGTCAAAGAGGTCAAAGGGGTCCATGGGCGACACACCCCAACTCCATGCCCGACACTTTTCCCTGGGTGACACACCCAGGCCGATACAAGGCACTCCTACCCGACACAAGATCCAACAAACAAGGGCAAGGTTCAAGCAAGGCATCTCAAGGCCCAACAAGCTCATCCAAGCCCAAAGCAACTCAAGCAACAACCCCAACCTTTCCTCTCAACACTAGAGGAAGAAAATAGAGAGAGAGAAACACTTCTCAAGGTGACAAACTTGCTCAACAACCCTGGACTTGGGTTAATTGCAAGTAGCACCTCCAGCTCTCAACAAAGCACAAACAAACCCTAATCACCACTAAAGGTGATTAGCAAGCAACTAAGCAGCATGGTTAGGCAAAGAAAACAAGATAAACCCTAAACAGAGGTCATGGTCCTTATAGTGTCGGTGACTAGTACGCCGATAGGAGGGTACGGCTCCTTCCGGTGCCTTGTGTGATAAGGCGATCGGAGTTCCAGGTGATCTGTATGGACTACTAAGAGGCGGGAGACTTCTGCCGCTCGGAGGACAGCTGTCAATCCTGACAGGCCCGGTGAGACCAGGAGCTGCATAGACACTATCCAAGACTAGAGGTGAAGACCGTGCAAGTCGTGAGGTAACTTCGCCTAGCAAGCCTAAGGACAA
This sequence comes from Alisma plantago-aquatica, assembly GCA_963693085.1. Classification (NCBI taxonomy): domain Eukaryota; kingdom Viridiplantae; phylum Streptophyta; class Magnoliopsida; order Alismatales; family Alismataceae; genus Alisma; species Alisma plantago-aquatica. The sequence goes on along the minus strand of OY856414.1, from coordinate 828,934,427 downwards.
GGTATTTCTCTACAAACCATCCTTCCTAATGTATAGACGTTGACGTGATTCCTTCGTTCTGGGTTTGGGGAGAATTTATTTTTGTTTCCGCTGCCTTCTCTGTCTCCCCTAAAACCCTATAGTGGTATCAGAGCCATGTCAACTTCTCTATACTTTAGGATTATCGTTGTGATCGATTTTGGTTTATTGCCTTTATTTATTGCATACGATGCGAATAAAATTGGCTTTATGCATGTCCAATCCTAAATCTACAAATCCCAATATACATATATGATATGTAATATGAATGCACTCGATATGTGTCGCCCTTAAATGAGTTTTGTGGTGGATGTATAGCGTGGTTATGGCCAATAAACCCTATGTCTGTGTATGGTTGAATGTGGTTGCTTGCATCTCGGTCTGCACACCGATTCCCTATCTCTTATTCCTGATATAACTCGAGATAACTCGAGATTTCTTTCCTACTTTTGCTCCCCCCAAATGTAACTTGGGGCTTCTCATTTAAAATGTAAATAGGATAAAACTTTTATTTCCTGTCATATCAAAGAACGGCAGACAATATGATGACAACTGAGATGGTCGGTTCAAGGCGTGAACTGATCGGTTGGTGTTCTAGATGAACAGTTTGAGGAACGAGACGAGCGGGTGGTGGCCCTAAGGAGATGCACGACGACCAGTGAACCGATCGACTGGAGTCGCCAGTCGATTGAATGGTGGCACCCAACCGACCGGCCTGATGGCGAGCCAATCAATCATGGAGATGAGTTGATCAAACCCAGAACGACAAAGCACAAAGTTCATCTTGTACATGTTGCATGTGATGTAGACCTAGATGACCGTGATTCCTCTTGGCTCGAGGAATCACATTAGGATGGCCATAATCATTGCTTTTATAGTTTCACATGTTTTTTGTGGGATATAGCATGTATATGATACATACTATATATTGTGGTGATTGGATATGTATATGTACCTATAAAACCAAATCCCTCATTAAATATTAAAGTTTTGATGCCTTCCAAATACGACACACATGAAGATCTTGATCGACCAAGTGTGGGAACACCCTAGCGTGGTGCACCGTCTATCTCGTGGAAGCATAAAGGATGGATATGTGGGTCTGCCCTAGCAGGGTGCATATACATCGTGTTGGCTTTGGGTCGGACTTAACAAGGTGACCTAGATAGGATCTAGCACCTTGAGGCATGGAGGTGATCATGGCAAGGAGTTGCATATGACATATTTCAAGAGTTGCATATGATGCAATTGGCAAAAGTTGCCTACCTGGAAGATCTAAGTTATGGGTGACAGCCCTAGCTGGTCCACGACTCAGAGGATTTCAGGATCTTGACCCACTAGAAGATTGTACGCTGCAATCTTCCGAATTGATGGTGAGGGCTATCAATTTGAACAAAAATAGTGGGAGCGATAATTAATTAAAGTCCTAATTATATCGTCAACCTTTCAAATCAATCAAATAAGTCAAAATTGAGCTTTAGACTAAATTGCATATATTTCCTTTTGTAGTATAAATGAGAACAAACAACAATCACTTTTCGTTGCGATCGATCCTTCAAAAGGACAAGCTGAATGGGACTAACTTCCACGACTGGTTTAGGACATTGAGAATTGTTCTCATCAAGAGCGAAAGCTCTATGTCCTAGATGCTCCAGTTCCAGAGGAACCTGCTCCTACCGCACCAAAGGCCAAAAGGGATGCTTATAAGAAGCATTTTGAAGATGTCATTGATGCAAAGTGTTTGAAGTTGTGCTCCATGAACCACGAGTTCCAGAGACAACATGAGAACATAGGTGTCATTGAGATGATTCAACATCTCAAGAACATGTATGGAGATCAAGCACGGCAAGAGAGATATGATGTCTCCAGGGCGTTGTTCAAGTGTGTCATGACAGAAGGAGATCCAGTTGGTTCTCACATGCTCAAAATGATTGGGTATGTGGAGAACCTGCTAAGACTGGGATTTCTCCTGAGCCAAGAGTTGAATACTGACGTGATACTGCAATCATTGCCAGAATCCTACAGTTAGTTTGTGATGAACTACAACATGAACAACTTTGACAAGCCATTGACAGAGTTGTTGGGCATGTTGAGGACAGCCGAGGCACAAATGAAGAAGGAAAAGCCTAAATCTGTGATGATGATCAGCAACAAGAAAGGCAAGTCCAAGTGCAAGGGCAAGGGTAAGGCTAAGAAAGGTTCTGATGCTAGCCAGCAACCCAAGTCATTTTCAACTCTCAAGGCCAAGGGAGGCATGACCAAGAGAGGCAATTGCCACCATTATCAAAATCCAGGACATTGGAAAAGGAATTGTCCACTCTATTTGGAAGAACTAAAAAAGAAGGAGGCAACAAACGTCTCCACCTAAAGGTGTCATGAAATAAACTTATAACACTTTTGAGGTATATGATACCAAGATATAAAGTGTAAAGCACCCTATAAATGGGGAAAGTGTTGCCGCCATAGATAGGAGTACTTTAGTTTATTTTTAGCCTTGAAGGCATGTAATAGGGTTATGAACTGCTATTTCATATTTGCCAATGGATAGAAACACCTTAATTTTTTGCATATTGTATGACAATGATGGCAATTAATAAAGTTGATGTTTCAATCTTTGTGACAATGCCTTGTTTATCTTGTGGTACTTGGTATGCATAAGATAAAATGATACCTAAAAGTTATTGATAACTCAAACAATCAAATTAGCATAAATCATGAGAAATTCATTTCTAGTTTCCATATGATGGATAAGTCTAGACTCTTTTTGGTTAGAGAAACAGTGAGAGACATAAATCTCTTGGACATGATCAATCTTCACTAGTCATAGTGGGAGATTGATTATCCTATTAGGTATAATACATGTGATGTATTTACATACCTATTGGACTTAATGCTAGTACTTCAAACAATGTTTAGAAAAATACCAATATGAATATTTTGAAGTGTTCAAGAATATCATAGATGAAGTACAAATTTGGTAAAGTGTTAATTCTTGATGAGATCAAAGAATGAAATACTTGGACCAAATGTTTGAGATCCTTATGAGTGATTATGATTGTTTATCATAGTGAACTCATGATTAAGGCATGGTGATGTCTAAATCAATAAGGAGTCATACTCTAAGGAGTTAGGGAATGATTATCAAATAACTAATTTCTTCTTAAATAAAGAATACCCTACACTAATAAAGGACATTAAGAATCACAAAGGGTTGTGAGTTCTTATATCCTTGACAGATACACCTCGATTATCTATGTGATGAGTTGGTCATGTGATGAGTCAACTATCTAGATGAATACGAGGAACCAGATTTTGAGTTATGGTTTATGACCATTACATCCTAAATGACTTCCATGTGAACCATAAGGTATGACCTTGATGGTAGCACCCATTGGGATGAAATCCATAAGTGTGAATGAGTCTTAAGCATTAATACACATGGATGGCATTTTGAGAAGGATGATGCTTGTTGATTGTAACTTAATGACTAAGAAATTTGGCATACAGATACTAAAACTACATTCCTATGAGGAATAAAACAAGGATGTGTATGTGACACAACCTATAAGGTTTATGAATCCATTAATGAAAATAAAGTCTATAAGTTACAATGGACTAATCAATGTGATTGATTGAGTACAAGCAACTCAGTGCTGGGATCTTTACTTTGATAATATAGTTAAAGGGTTTGACTGATATGACAAAGATAAAGAAGGGATCTATGATTTAGTGGGAGCGTATTCACATTCCACATATTAATGTGAAATGGAAATGTTCTAGAATGGAAATCCAAAGTGGAAATTATCTTTAAGGAAGATAGAGATGTTTCCTATGTAATAGGAATAGAGATCTATAGAGATAGTTCTCGAAAACCTCTTGACCTGAAAAGAGAAAGCATACATTAGCAATCTATACTAAAGGATTCAGTGTGCACAGATTCAGTGGGAGAAAACTTATCCATGTTACATGGAGTTAGTATCCCAAGGCCAAGTGTCCAATTCTTATGAAGAATGGAAACACTAAGAATAGATAAGAATCTATCATGTATGTAATCATCCCATTATCTTGCATGTATGGACATGGCAAGAATAAAATGCATTCATCATCTTGTATGTAGGATAGGACAATATGATGTGCTCATCTTGATAACTCGTATGTGGGACATGACGAGTGAATGTATGTCTAGTTTCAGTAAGGGTTACTGGAATACCATAAGAATTTGACAAGTACTTGAGAAGTACTAGTTCTATGGAAATAAGGAAGGGTTCACTGTAAAGAGTTATACGGATGTGAACTTTCGAATAGGACAGAAAATAAATCACAAATATATACAGGATATATAAAAGTGAATGTTTGTTGATAAATGGAAACGTTCCAATAAAGTTGTCTAAAAGGAAAAGTTGAGTATCCATGTGTTAGAGAACATTAGTGGATACTATATGGATCTAAAAGTTCATGAGATGAATTTATAGATATTCTGGTCATTGATGACAAATAAGGAGTGCTTGGTCATGCAATGTGGCTAAAGGTTAGCAAAGGAATACTAGATCGCATATTACGACAACTCCATCTCATATGTGTGACATACAACAAAGAGATGAGAGGCATGCAGTTAATACCGACTTTGGCAAGGTGTTGCCATAACTCACTATGTTAGCACTAGAGCACAGTAACTTGTGGGACATATTTGAAGATCACTAAGAATATGATTCAAGGGTGATTGGCTCGCAGTGAAAGTGGGAGTCTGTTGGTATGTATGCCCTGAGAGCCAATCATGGGATGATTGGTGGGATACATTAAGATTGATTTGATAAACAGCAAAGGAAAGCTTCCAATTATTACTGGTTCAGTCATATGAGATAATGATAAAATGGATTGAATGTCTAGAGAATGACAATACTCATTGATGTATGCTTTCAGGTTGAGGACCTGAATGATGAGATCATACCGATGCCAAGAGTTTGTACATTCTTATTATGTCCCTAGTCAAATGTCATTGTGGAAGGTAGATAGACAACAATGACACACAAGACTAGATTGTGGTGTTGGTTGATGACAGAATCTCGTTAGTCATGATATGGAGATATCAAACCAAACACATAGGTACTTATTAGAGAACAAGTGTACCGGACAGACCCACTGTGAGTTTGACACATGGAACCATGACATGGTAGTCACAGTCAGTTCTTACGGTGATGGTGGTGAATGATTCTTTGACCTGAAATCACTACATTCAACACATGTCATTGGGTACACTTTGATATCATCAAACACATTCCTGAAACATGGGTTGTTATAAAGGTGATGATTGGGTGGCTTTGATACATGGGGCTTTTGAGGGGTGAGTGATAGATATGGGATTTTCCCCCCCTGATGGAGTTTGATATCCATGGCCACTTGATGAGTAGGATTGAGATAGGTGTGCGCACACATGTGTGAATCAATATGTGATATTGATGTCATACATATCTCCTCCAATCTACTCTAAGATCAAGAAAGTGAATGAACGTTTACAGGTTGACTGCTCCATGCCTTGAGTTCATTCGGGATATCAGAGATAAAGGAATTATACATTCACTGTAACACCATTCACAGATTGTAGGATTGAAAGTTGTTCTCCAACTTTCCTTTTCACTTGGGTAGCACTGATGTGTGACCGGGCACCAATCTTTGCTTGTGAAGTCATAAGTGTTATGGACTTTCACTGCCAACGTAAAATGGTCATGTAGGGTCACACACATAGGATTTAACATGGAGGAGGAGTTTATCCACAAATGATGTTTAGATTGATTACTAAAGGAGTTTAGTAGTTCAATCAAACACTCAATCAATTGATAGCTCAGTATCATAGTGTTCAAGGTGTTGGAGCGATTGATTAGAGTATCAGATTGATTGAAACTGCAATTGACTGATTTTGCACAGTCTGCACTCCCAACCGATCGGCTCATGTGATGAACTGATCGGCTCAGGTTGGTGAATTGATCGGCTCATTTGATGAACCGATCGGCTCAGGACAGGTTGAGATGACCGATTTAAGGGTTGAATCAATCGGCTCAACTAGTCCAAACGAGCAAGTTGGGAAAGTCAGGTTGGTGAGAAATTTCTCTTCCTTTCACTTGTCCAATTTGATTGGAACAAGGATTGGTATTTGGATCAATTCGAAACAAAAGAGGAAAAGTTAATCGAGAACTTACTAGGGTAGTGAACCAATCGGTTCATAAGTGAACCGATCGACTCAGGTGTCCCAACCGACTGATTCAGGTGTGAACCGATCGGCTCAGAGTCACAAATGATCAGTTTAGGTCTGAAACGATCGGTTCAGCTGGCACAGTTGGTTGTTTTTGTGGAAAATCTTGAACCCTTATACTCCTACTTTAATCCTGCATTTCCCGGGGTAGAGAATACTATCCCATGACCCTCCTATATATATAGCAGTATTGGGGGCTTCTCAAGTACAACAACTCAGAATACCAATTTCTCTACAAAGTTGTCATTCTCTCTGGTTGTGGTAATTGAGAGAGCCCGAGTAAGTGCTACCCGATAAGGGAGGCACAACAAGGGAAAGACAACTACAGAAAGGCAACTGGTTGCAAGAGAGTGAGTTGGTGACTAGTACGCTGATAGGAGGGTATAACTCCTTCCGATGCCTTGTGCGACAAGGCGATCAGAGTTCCAGGTGGTCCATGTGGACTACTACAGAGGCGGGAGACTTCTACCGTGTGGAGGACAGCTGTCAATCCCGACAGTCCCGGTGAGACCAGGAGCTACACAGACACCATCCAAGACCGGAGCTGAAGACCACACAAGCCGTAAGGTAACATCGCCTAGCAAGCCTCGTGACAAGGTATGTCTCTACAAATGATCCTTCCTAATGTATAGACGTTGACATGATTCCTTCATTCTGGGTTTGGGGAGATTTTTTTTTCCGCTGCCTTCTCTGTCTCCCCTAAAACCCTACACTTGATTCCTAGTATATAGGATGCTTCACCTAAATCCTTCATAGAGAAGGTCTACCCCATCCAAGCTTTTACTATCTGAAGAGTAGGGATGTCATTTCCCATCAATAGTATGTCATCCACGTATAATATGAGAAATACAATTGTGATCCCAGTAACCCTTTTGTAAACACAAGGTTCATATTCATTTTGACTAAAGCCAAACTTTGTGACTACTTCGTCAAAATGTAGATTCCATCTCCGAGATGCTTTCTTCAATCCATAGATTGACCTTTGTAGCTTAGAGACTTTATTGGCCTCCTTTGGATTGATAAAACTCTCAGGTTGTATCATATACACATACTCAAGTAAATTCACGTTAAGGAATGTTGTTTTAACATCCATCTGCCAAATCTCATAGTCATGATAAGCTGTAATGGCAAGCATGATCCTGATGGATTTAACCATGGCAACTGATGAGAAGGTCTCGTCATAATCAACACCTTGAATTTGACAGAATCCTTTTGCAACCAATCTACCTTTATAGGTTTAAACATTTTCATCCATGTCGGTCTTCTTCTTGAAGACCCACTTGCACCCTATGGGTTTTACTCCTTCGGGTGGATCCACTAAGGTCCATACCTTGTTGGTGTACATGGATTCCATCTCAGATCTCATGGCATTGAGCCATTTCTTATATTCTGGTCCCTTAGTAGCTTCTAGATAGGAAGCTGGCTCATCTGCTATGCCCAATTTGTCACTATCTTGAGTCACGAGAAATCCAAATCTCTCAAGCTCAAGTCGTGTCCTACTAGACCTACAAGGATCCTGTGTTACATTTGGAACTTGAAATTCAACAACAGTTTGTGGGTCTTCATGTTCCTTATGTACCTCCTCGGTTTCTCTACTTTCTTGTTCATATCGAACTTTTTCAAGCACTACATTCCTCCCACTGATTCCTTTGGAAATAAATTCCTTTTCAAGAAATATAGAAGTCCTAGCAACAAACACTTTGTTGTCAGTTGGTGTGTAGAAGTAGTATCCCCGAGTTTCCTTGGGTATCCAATAAAATAGAATTTTTTCAGATTTAGGTCCAAACTTTTTAGGAAATTGTTTCCTAACATAAGCTTTACACCCCCAAATCTTTAACATAGACAAATTGGGATGATTCCTATTCCATATCTCATATGGTGTCTTTTGAACCGATTTGGAAGGTACACGATTAAGTGTAAACGTTGCGGTTTCAAGAGCATATCCCCAAAACAATATTGGAAGTTCAACTAAACTCATCATTGATTGTACCATGTCTAATAATGTATGATTCCTTCTTTCTGACACACCATTATGTTGTGGTATACTAGGTGGAGTCCATTATGATACTATACCATGGTCTCTTAGAAGTTCCTCAAACTCTTGGCTTAAGTATTCACCACCTCAATCTGAACAGAGTGATTTAATACTCTTACCAAGTTACTTCTCTACTTCATTCATGAAATTCTTGAACATTTCAAGAGTTTCTAACTTGTGTTTCATAAGATATACATAGCCATACATATTGAGGTCATCAGTGAAGGTAATGAAGTATTGATAGCCTCGTCTAGCATTTGATCTAAAAGGTCCACATACATTAGTATGTATGAGCCCTAGCATATCACTGGCTCTCTTACTATGTCTAGTAAAAGGAGTCTTAGTAATCTTCCCTAATAAACATGCCTCACATGTTTATAATGATTCAAAATAAAAAGAGTCTAGATAACCATCCTTATGGAGTCTAGATATGTGCTTCTCATTTATGTGCCCAAGACGACAATGCCATAAGTATGTTTTGTTTGAGTTGTCAAGTTTTAGCCTTTTAATGTTTACATTCTATATGCTAGTCTCAAGCTCTAACAAGTAGATACCATAAGACATAGGGGCATTGCCATAAAAGATCTCATCTTTAGTAATAGAAATCATTCCATTCTTAATGTGAAATTCAAATCCACTCTTGTCCATACAAGATAGAGAAATATAATTTCTATTAATGGAAGGTACATAATAGCAATTCTCTAATTCTATTACAAGGCCTATAGGCAAAGATAAACTAATAACTCCAATTGCGGTTACAACAACTCTTGCACCATTAGCGACCCGCAACTCGACTTGGCCCTTTCGTAAAGGCTTACTTCTGATCAAATCCTGCATATTTGAACATATGTGAGATCCACATCCGGTATCTAGTACCCATAATGAAGGAGTATTTAAGTTTATCTCAATAATGTATAAACCTAAAGTGGAGATCTCTATCCCCTGCTTCTTCTTTCTTAGTTCCTCCAGGTAGAGAGGACAATTTCTTTTCCAATATCTAGCCTAGTGACAATGGTGACAACTACCTTCTTTGGAGATCCCACCTTTAGCTTTGAGAGTGGATGACTTTGGCTTCTGTCTGACTTTAGAACCTTTCTTAGCCTTGCCTTTGCCTTTTGAATTTCCCTTTGTCCTTTTGATCATCATCACAGACTTGGGCTTGTCTTTCTTCATATGTGCTTTAGCTATCCTCAACATGCCCAACAATTCTGACTAGGGTTTGGCAAGATTTTTCATGTTGTAGTTCATGACAAAATGACTATATGATTCAGGAAACAATTGTAGAATCACATTAGTGGCCAACTCTTGACCTAGGGGAAATCCCAGCTTGCATAGGCTTTCCACATACCCAATCAAAGTGAGTATATGGGTACCAACTGAGTCTCCCTCTTTCATCTTACTTCTGAACAAAGCCTTAGAGACATCATATCTCTCCTGTCTTTCTTGATGTTGATACATATTCTTCGTGTGTGTTACCATCTTCATGATATTCATGTTCTCATGCTGCTCTTACAACTCATAGTTCATTGAGCACAACCTCAGGCACTTGACATCCACTACATCATCAAGGTGCTTCTTGTAAGCATCCTTTTCAGCCTTGGGCGCATTTGAGGTGGGTTCCACTAGCTTTCGGTGTTTCAAGGACATAGAGATTACGCTCATGCGTGAGAACAATTCTTAGCGTCCTAAACTAGTTTTGAAAGTTGGTTCCGGTAAGTTTGTCCTTCTCAAGGACTGATCACAATGAAAAAGTATGAGTGTTGTTTGCCATTTGATTTCTACAAAAGAAAAAGTTTGCATTTAGTCCAAAATATTTTGACTTGTAAAGATTTGATAAACGAGATTAATTAGGCCTTTAATTAACTATGCTCCCACTATTTTATTCAAATTGATAGCCCTCACTATCAACTTAGAAGATTGTAACGTACAACCTTCTAGTGAGCCAAGATCCAAAATAATTGGGTCAATGCCCAACCAACGTCGGCGTCAAAGACCAAATACTAAGGTAGGCAACTTTTTCCAATTGCATCATATGCAACTCTTGGATAGATGATCATGTACAACTCCTTACCATGATGCATCTGTGTGCCTCTAGGTACTTTATCCTATCAAGGTTTCCTAGTTAAGTCCAACTCATAAGCCAACACGATGAGTGTGCACCCTACGGAGGCAGACCCACACACCCACCATCATACTTCCACAAGATAGACAGTGTACCACACGGAGGCGTGCCCACACATATTCGATCAAGCTTTTCATGTGTGTTTCTTTATGGAAGGAAACTAAAATTTAATATTATTAATTGAGGGGTTTTATTAATACATATACATATCCAAAAACCACATACTCATAGTACGTATCTTATACTACTATATCCACAACCACAAACGATAGATATGCAATCACAGATACAAATACATTGATTATGGTCATACTATTGTAATCCTTTGGAGCAACAAAGGATTACGGTCAACCTGAGGTCTTATGCATCTCATGCAACAACACCTGTGAATTAACCTGTTACACCCCGATCTCACAATTTCCTCAAATCATGAGATTAGGGAATAAGATAGGAATTATATGTAATACAAAGAACACCCTTAACTTTTTTTCTTCTTTAAAACTCTTGTTTCTTTGCATTGAACCACATAAATCATTTTAACAAGGGAATCTGAACATTTCTTTTACTAAACAGACTTTAATAGTAAAGATACATGTATAAACATTCATGATGTCTCTCACACCTTATGCACATAAGACCTACTAATTAGCATACAATTTCAAAAGAGGAATAATATTACACATCGTAATTACAACTCTCTCTCTTATCTCTTACTGAGGACCTAGAGTGACAAGGACCGACTGACTCAACTAATCTTGTGCTTAACTCTTGTGGAAGATCTACACTGATGCTCTGACCATCTTCAAGTCCACACGGTTAACCCTAAAATGTTTGAGTAGAGGGGTGAGCCTACTCACTCAGTGAATGAGTACTTCAAAGAAACAGTCTAAGGCACTACTGTGATTACAGATATAACTTTGAGTAAACGTTATGAAATTTAACAACAATAAATACTACACTGAGCAGTTCTAAAACAATATAATTGAAATAACAAGAATGTAAATATTGCATCCAAAGAATAACTACTAGAAGACTATGCTCTAGTCTTCCTTAACTCTTTCATTTATAAGGAACTCTGTGAACCTATATGATCATATTTTAGTTTATGCCCTGATCTTATGCAGTGTACTCTGCATAAGAGACTCGCAATACACTACGGCCACACCGTACAAGACTTAGCGACACACCCGGGAAATACTAAGTCTGACTTTCCGTCCTGGTCTGCTACAGGACCCACAGGCTCTCTGGCCTGACTCACAGGCTCTCCGGCCTCCTCTGCACTCACCATGAGTGCTCTGGACTCCTCCTCTAACCTGAGCACACAGGCGCAGGGAGTCAACACTGGGTTACCACCAGAATTACTCAACCGGTTGGTGTTGGATAACCCTTCTGTCCTCGTGCCACCAGAATTACTCAACCGGTTGATGTTGGACACGAGTTTCACCCCTAAGGTGCAGACCTCTCAAAGGGGTTCTACGGTGTTCAGGGCACCTAAGTTTAACATTAACATTATGGGTACGTTTTAGACAGAAATCATAACTCATTTAACATTTCTCACAAGGCTCACATGGCCTGCCATATCATATCATAAGAAACATCATAACTCATGTATTCAAAATATTTTATGTCTCAGTAACATCCCTTTCTAGGGCATGTCATATCTCATCACCTGCAATTTACGAGATATGTATTGAAAATAAGAAGCCCTGCAGTATGTAGATATCAACTCAGAGAGAACAAGCATATAAAGTTAAATGCACTAGAAACATACAATTCAACAGTTAAGCATCATCACATCTCATATCGAGACCTTTCATATCACCATAACATGATTCATTGAACACCCTATCCATAGGGTTTCATTTGCCTTATTCATTCATCACATACTAACACCCTACTCTTAGGGTTTCATTCGCCTCATTCACCTTTTCATTTACCTCATTCACTTGTCACATGGCTCTCATAAGGATTTCATAGGATATAAGCATTCACTAAATAAAGATTGTTTCCAACAAATCATATACAATCAATATAGATATGAAACCATGGAAATTTAACTAAATTTAGGTTTTCCATACCATTCACTGAGATATCATGTATCAAGAATAAAATTCAATTAAGATAACCCATGAGTTACATCCTAACCACTTATAGGATTACTAGTCCTCTTTATTTAACTTTGATCTTTAAGTGTTCAATTAGGGTTTGCTCCAACACGGTCATGGTGTCACCCCACGGCCGTGGCACAGGTCATTCGAGCTTAAACTAGTGAAATCAAAGTCATAGACTTAGTGACGAATCCCAAAGGTTTTAGATATTGAAATATGATAGCCTTAAGCTTGATTGAGAGCATTTAGACCTAGGTTTGGTTTAAGTCTAGATATCTCTTCAATTGGATTAAAACTCTAGTGAGATCTCAGTTAGATTAAACCCTAATTACATCATACAATATGAATCCGAAAGGCATTCTTTCTAGAATGTGTTGTATACATTTCTAATATGATTCTATCATCAGAGAGTCTTTCAAACAGAGAAGGAGCCCATTTCATATCAAATTGCAACTACACAGAACAAATGGACATTCAGGGTTTAAAATCACATACTAAGCAATTAGGGATTTGGATGCTATAATCAAATTTTGTGCATTACACTATTTGAAGGAAGAACCCACTCACCCTAAGGTGTGAAAACACCTCAAAACTGCAGCTCAACTCAGGGGATCTCGAACTCATATCAAATCCCTAGTAAATCTCCCAATTCTTCTTCCCTTCAACTCGGAAACCTTGAAAATGAGGGATTATGAAGAAAGGGTGAGAAAAGAGGGAATTTCGACATCATCTTGGATCAAATCAGATCATGGACGGAATTTTGACATAAGAGAGAAGATTCACCATAAAAGTCTATGCAAAGAATCCAAACTTACTTGATTTCACCATTCCTCGGACCGCAAAACCCTAGGTCAGCAATTCCTCCTCTTTCTCCACTCAAGCCCTAACTCTCCCTCTCTCTCTAGATTTTCGTTTCTCTGGAGTGGATGACGAAGAATGAGAGCTGTGTGTGTGTGGTCGATCATATAAGTCAATTTGAGCTGCTTGGGTCAATTGCATATTGACCCAACACTCAACTTTAATTATATTGGCTGAATATTCAGTTTCACAATAGTTTCTTTAATTCGCCTACTGAATAGCTAACAGAAGCTCCAAAAATTCTGGAAATTTTATATGTTATACCTAATGAAGTTTCAGACCTCCAGTAAAAATTTGAGATCATTTCTAGTTACCAATAAATAATTAAAAATCGAACAGTTCACTGCTATTTTGCAGTCTGCAGCATATTCGGTCGAGTTTGTCCTGCACAGAACTCGACCGACACCCTCACTTTAGAGATCAAAAGTCATCCAAAAATTACGAAAATTTAACGGATTGTCTAAAACTGTGTTTTTAAAGCACAGTTAAAATTTGAGATCAATTGGATATACCAATAAAAAGATAAAATTCAATTACCACACTGCTATATAAATCTGGAAATATGATCGGTCGAGTTTGAAACTCGACCGATAAACAGGTCAGAACATTCTTCAAAAATTCTGATATTTTCCAATGGTGTTCACATTTTATATATCCAAATCATATCAAAATTTGAAGTAAATCAGAATTACACATAAAATACTAAAAATCATTTACTGAAACACTATACTTATCAAATTATGTATTCATGTATCATCAAAACCCTATTTTGGGTCGATTAGGGTTTATGTTTCTCAAACCCTAATTCTCAAGGCAAATGAACACTTAAACTTCTTATCATAGTTAAAACATTCTCATTGTATTATCATTATTCATTAGATTTCAAGAGTGATCAGTCCAATTAATCATGTAATCATCTTGGTAACCCTAGTTTACCAATTAAGCTCAGATGGGGTCGTAACAACTCTTCCCCCCTTAGAATGTTTCGTCCTTGAAACATAAACCTACAAGAAAGATACATTCAAGGTTATTCTAAGCTTCTAAAGCCTTCCGTGTCATTATATTCTTGTATTTCATACCTGAATGTAGTTTTCAACATTAGATCTTTTAATTCTTTACTAAATCACAACATATTTCAAATAGTTCTCAATGATATCAAGCAAATTCTTTATACCGCAGTCAAACATAGAATGGAAAGATAAACCACCACGCTTTCACTGTGCAACTCTGATACTCTGATACAACTATCTCAACTTATGCGGCTCAGAAAGTTCTATTGTTCTGTATCACCTTTAAGTGACAAAAGCGAGTTCACCATGCTGTTTTAAACTTTAATAAAGTGCTATTCAAATAGCAAAACAGTCTTGAATTAAAAGACTAGATTCAATAATCAATTGCACAATACTACTCTTGGCATCCCCATTGGGTCATGGATGCATGAGGTGAAGTATTACCACCTCATTCCATACTATCCTGTTTCGATCCTGGGACCTGTGGGTTATGGGCCCACACACAATTCAAAGTGTAACCATCGTATTATATCATTTTAGGGTTTCAACCACAGTAATAAAGTAATCCACAATTGTATCAGTCATTCAAGCATTAATCATACTCAATTACCATCACTCAGTTATATTAGAGCTAGGTATAACAAGCTACACCTCATTAGGGTTACTTGTCCAGACAATCTGATTATCATCCCTTTCTATTAATATGAGTGAATAGGTATAACTACCTTATTCAGGATATCCCTCCATGTCTTCCGTCATCATCCAAACTGTATCACCATATTACAAATACACAATACTAGGATGCATATCTGGTATGAATTACTACAACTATCATACACCTTTAATTAACATATAGCTTGCACAAATACACTGAAATCATACATAGAACCAACTTACATACCTTAGTATGCCTTCAACAAAGCATACCTCTAAAAACGAGTTCACATATTACACAAAGCTAGTGTTTTCCTTTATCTCTCTCCTCATTCTTTACTACTTATGTTTTGCTACCTCTCCTACTCATTTTGATCATATACAATAAACATCCCTAACATTAAAACATTCAGGTAAGAATAGATTATTCATCATTCTTGCTATCACACAAGAATTTATTTCTTATCGCACTTCATCGTAATGTATGTCACTATTACATTCACTAGATGACCCTACCAAGGAAGTTATGCATCATATATGATTCATTTTCTTATCATTTCATTCCCACCTTGCTATTGTTAAGGAATATATGAGAGAGAAGATGATTTTGAGGCTTAGAATTCTTGTATTCAAACATTCCCTTAATACCTTAAATATTCTTCATTTTTAAATCAAAGGGATCATGCATGGATCAAACACAGTTTCTCTTCCAATCAAGTTTTCCCTCATGAATATTGTCTACCCTTGTATGACTTATTCATTCGTTAAACTACACCTATGTTCTTCACTTAGGAACTAGTTTGTTGTTCTAGTCTTATGAATTATATGATCATATAATTCTCTTCACTTTTACTCTTTTGAAGACTCTTCACTTCTATGGACCTATTGAATGCTCAACTCTATTCTTCTACTCAGCCTTTGCTTTAGAGTTCATAAAAGCATTAAACTCAATTATATGATCCATTCTTCATGATCGATTCTTGCTATCTAGAACCATACATACATTTCATATATCTTTTCTATATTTCATATGTATAGCTCATATAATATTAATCAATAAACTGATTATGAACCTTATATCATGTTCCTTTATTCCCAATTAAGGGTTTCTCATATGAGGCCCCAAAATTGAACCTCAGATACCAGTTTCAGCTGATTCTTAGTTGTTCTGATCTTGCCCATATGTTTCAACATCTTACTGTATGTACATTCTTACTCTGATGTGGGTCTAATTATTCAAATTCTATTCTTATTATACTATTGATAGGATTCATTAGATCCTAGTAACGCATCCTACCAACCGGACCAAGCCAAACCTGAAGTCCTGAAGCCAAGAACTACAAAGGATTACTCAACTCCTATTCATCTCAGAAGTGTGGAAGAAAACTTATCCACTAACAAAAGCTCATTCAAAGGTCAATTCTAGTCTACTTGTTACAAAGAATGAAATCAATAAATGCTACAACTGCATAGTTTACAACAGATATTAAAGACCCATATTTCAAAGTATTGAATATTTCAATTCAAACATATAAGAGCATTTCTATACATTTCCAACAAAAACAACATTATAAAATGTAAGTTCTATCTCCTTTTACATTTATGCTCTAAATTCTTGTTTCCTTTCTCGTTTTCTAACCCTAACATCTCTAGGTTTCCTCTCTAGCCCATTCTTCCACTGTATACCTGGCCAGGGTATACGTGAGAGAATAGACAGAGTAGCTTGTACTGGTTGATCCAAGTACTCAGATATCGGGCCAGGATATCCAAATACTCAAATCCCCAAAGCTAACATCAAAACATCTCCTATCTGCCACACTTAGGACTCTAACTTACTAACTTAATGGTCCTTGACAACTCACCCTAAGCTCTGATACCAAGCTGTTACACCCCGATCTCACAATTTCCTCAAATCATGAGATTAGGGCATAAGATAGGAATTATATGTAATACAAAGAACACCCTTAACTTTTTTTTTCTTTAAAACTCTTGTTTCTTCGCATTGAACCACATAAATCATTTTAACAAGGGAATCTGAACATTTCTTTTACTAAACAGACTTTAATAGTAAAGATACATGTATAAACATTCATGATGTCTCTCACACCTTATGCACATAAGACCTACTAATTAGCATACAATTTCAAAAGAGGAATAATATTACACATCGTAATTACAACTCTCTCTCTTATCTCTTACTGAGGACCTAGAGTGACAAGGACCGACTGACTCAACTAATCTTGTGCTTAACTCTTATGGAAGATCTACATTGATGCTCTGACCATCTTCAAGTCCACGCGGTTAACCCTAAAATGTTTGAGTAGAGGGGTGAGCCTACTTGCTCAGTGAATGAGTACTTCAAAGAAACAGTCTAAGGCACTAATGTGATTACAGATATAACTTTGAGTAAACGTTATGAAATTTAACAACAATAAATACTACACTGAGCAGTTCTAAAACAATATAATTGAAATAACAAGAATGTAAATATTGCATCCAAAGAATAAATACTAGAAGACTATGCTCTAGTCTTCCTTAACTCTTTCATTTATAAGGAACTCTGTGAACCTATATGATCATATGTTAGCTTATGCCCTGATCTTATGCAGTGTACTCTGCATAAGAGACTCGCAGTGCACTACGGCCACACCGTACAAGACTTAGCGACACACCTGGGAAATACTAAGTCTGACTTTCCGTCCTGGTCTGCTACAGGACCCACAGGCTCTCTGGCCTGACTCACAGGCTCTCCGGCCTCCTCTGCACTCACCATGAGTGCTCTGGACTCCTCCTCTAACCTGAGCACACAGGCGCAGGGAGTCAACACTGGGTTACCACCAGAATTACTCAACCGGTTGGTGTTGGATAACCCTTCTGTCCTCGTGCCACCAGAATTACTCAACCGGTTGATGTTGGACACGAGTTTCACCCCTAAGGTGCAGACCTCTCAAAGGGTTTCTACGGTGTTCAGGGCACCTAAGTTTAACATTAACATTATGGGTACATTTTAGACAGAAATCATAACTCATTTAACATTTCTCACAAGGCTCACACGGCCTGCCATATCATATCATAAGAAACATCATAACTCATGTATTCAACATATTTCATGTCTCAGTAACATCCCTTTCTAGGGCATGTCATATCTCATCACCTGCAATTTACGAGATATGTATTGAAAATAAGAAGCCCTGCAGTATGTAGATATCAACTCAGAGAGAATAAGCATATAAAGTTAAATGCACTAGAAACATACAATTCAACAGTTAAGCATCATCACATCTCATATCAAGACCTTTCATATCACCATAACATGATTCATTGAACACCCTATCCATAGGGTTTCATTTGCCTTATTCATTCATCACATACTAACACCCTACTCTTAGGGTTTCATTCGCCTCATTCACCTTTTCATTTACCTCATTCACTTATCACATGGCTCTCATAAGGATTTCATAGGATATAAGCATTCACTAAATAAAGATTGTTTCCAACAAATCATATACAATCAATATAGATATGAAACCATGGAAATTTAACTAAATTTAGGTTTTCCATACCATTCACTGAGATATCATGTATCAAGAATAAAATTCAATTAAGATAACCCATGAGTTACATCCTAACCACTTATAGGATTACTAGTCCTCTTTATTTAACTTTGATCTTTAAGTGTTCAATTAGGGTTTGCTCCAACACGGTCATGGTGTCACCCCACGGCCGTGGCACAGGTCATTCGAGATTAAACTAGTGAAATCAAAGTCATAGACTTAGTGACGAATCCCAAAGGTTTTAGATATTGAAATATGATAGCCTTAAGCTTGATTGAGAGCATTTAAACCTAGGTTTGGTTTAAGTCTAGATATCTCTTCAATTGGATTAAAACTCTAGTGAGATCTCAGTTAGGTTAAACCCTAATTACATCATACAATATGAATCCGAAAGGCATTCTTTCTAGAATGTGTTGTATACATTTCTAATATGATTCTATCATCAGAGAGTCTTTCAAACAGAGAAGGAGCCCATTTCATATCAAATTGCAACTACACAGAACAAATGGACATTCAGGGTTTAAAATCACATACTAAGCAATTAGGGATTTGGATGCTATAATCAAATTTCGTGCATTACACTGTTTGAAGGAAGAACCCACTCACCCTAAGGTGTGAAAACACCTCAAAACTGCAGCTCAACTCAGGAGATCTCGAACTCATATCAAATCCCTAGCAAATCTCCCAATTCTTCTTCCCTTCAACTCGGAAACCTTGAAAATGAGGGATTATGAAGAAAGGGTGAGAAAAGAGGGAATTTCGAAATCATCTTGGATCAAATCAGAGCATGGACGGAATATTGACATGAGAGAGAAGATTCACCATAAAAGTTTATGCAAAGAATCCAAACTTACTTGATTTCACCATTCCTCGGACCGCAAAACCCTAGGTCAGCAATTCCTCCTCTTTCTCCACTCAAGCCCTAACTCTCCCTCTCTCTCTAGATTTTCGTTTCTCTGGGGTGGATGACGAAGAATGAGAGCTGTGTGTGTGTGTGGTCGATCATATAAGTCAATTTGAGCTGCTTGGGTCAATTGCATATTGACCCAACACTCAACTTTAATTATATTGGCTGAATATTCAGTTTCACAATAGTTTCTGTAATTCGCCTACTGAATAGCTAACAGAAGCTCCAAAAATTCTGGAAATTTTATATATTATACCTAATGAAGTTTCAGACCGTCAGTAAAAATTTGAGATCATTTCTAGTTACCAATAAATAATTAAAAATCGAACAGTTCACTGCTATTTTGCAGTCTGCAGCATATTCGGTCGAGTTTGTCCTGCACAGAACTCGACCGACACCCTCACTGTAGAGATCAAAAGTCATCCAAAAATTACGCAAATTTAACAGAGTGTCTAAAGCTGTGTTTTTCAAGCACATTTAAAATTTTAGATCAATTGGATATACCAATAAAAAGATAAAATTCAATTACCACACTGCTATATAAATCTGGAAATATGATCGGTCGAGTTTGAAACTCGACCGATAAACAGGTCAGAACATTCTTCAAAAATTCTGATATTTTCCAATGTTGTTTACAGTTTATATATACAAATCATATCCAAATTCGAAGTAAATCAGAGTTACACATAAAATACTAAAAATCATTTACTGAAACACTATACTTATCAAATTTTGTATTCATGTATCATCAAAACCCTATTTTGGGCCGATTAGGGTTTATGTTTCTCAAACCCTAATTCTCAAGGCAAACGAACACTTAAACTTCTTATCATAGTTAAAACATTCTAATTGGATTATCATTATTCATTAGATTTCAAGAGTGATCAGTCCAATTAATCATGTAATCATCTTGGTAACCCTAGTTTACCAATTAAGCTCAGATGGGGTCGTAACATAACCTGTAAGGATCAGCATTACAATGAACAACTTCATGGATGCTACATGAGGTTGGAACTTCAAGTTGCTTTTTGGAATTGGATTTTCATGTTGCTTCTTCATGGACGCTCTTTGTATTTGGATCTTTAGGTTACTTCTTGGAATTGGATCTTCATGTGCTTCTCCATGGACGCTCCTTGGAGTTGGATCTTTAAGTGGCCTCCTTACATCAAGTTTACAAAGACTAAAACTAATCCTATCTCTATTACATCATATGAGTACAAATATAAAGATAAAGAATTAATTACACTTTGAAATAAGATATGAGGCTCGGTATGTAAGCCGAATACTTTATATAAAAGATCCATGTACAACCATTATACATCCATAGCATTCTCAAACAAACATGTCCACAAGATTCACAACTATATTCATTCACAACATCCACAAAAGGAGATTCTTGGCCATAACCGTGTATGCATTCACCACATAAACTAGATTTTTAAGGCGAAGTGTATGATATCATAGGTATATCTACATATATGTATATACATAGTAAAATTGTAGCCCCTTTAATGTGGGAGACAACGCCCCTGTGTGGGGATCCCCCTCATGGGGGGTCGAGGGGAGGTCTCCCTCACAGGGTCTTAGGGGCAAAGCCTCAGAAAGGTTTACATAATTTTACTTCCATGCACTTAGGAAAATCAGTATTTTCCATAGTCGACCCCATCCGAAATATCAAAAATAGAAGTTTGCGGCGTATGTAGTATTTGGTTTAGATTTGTACATTAGTAGTTTTAATTCGCATCATATGCAACATAGAAAATAGTATACAATAATTCAATAATATCAAAATGAATCTAAATAGCCGCAGATCGATGCTGCTCTGATACCACTGTTGGATTTTGTGGAGAAAACATGTGCGGCGGAAGCAATAAAATTAAATTTCTATGCAATCCAAAACAGGATCAAGTCAAAAACAACGTATTTAGAAAGAGTGTTCGTGGGATATACCTTATCGCAATGCAAGTCCGGTGATGTCTCATTGCACAATGGTGTGCAACGTTGCTGGCCTACACAGATGATACTTCTCTCCCGTTCGCTGAGTGTGTCGTGGGAAGATCCGGAGGCACTCCTTTCATGTGGTGATGTACGTCGCTCGTAGCACGTATGGATGGTTGTTGACGTCCTCCAAAAACAGGCGACTCAACATCTTGCGTCTCTACTTCATCCACGCGGATGGACTGGAACTCTACATCGTGCTTCCTAAGCTGATGGGAAGAAGTAGTTTCTGTGCTACGTGCTAGCGTCGCAATGCTCTCCTTTCTCTCCTGAGGACGGTGACAGTTAGGGTTTACATACGTGAGCGTAAACTGAAAAGTCTCTCTCAATGTCTTATATAGATATCAGCCATCAGGTCCCTTTAAATATGAGATGAAAGGGAGTAGGGTTTACGAAACAAAAAGACTGCGTTAATTAAAATGCTCATGGATTAATTAGAATATTCTAGAATTAACTAATTAACCAAATAATCATATTAATTAATTGATTGATATCTGACTCCATGCAATCGCTCAGGATGGCTCTATGGGCATATATACCAACAGGATGATGGGACACAAACCTACTAACCAGGATTTAAGTTTGTCAAGGTGAGATTAGACTAATCATCAGAAGAAAAAAATGCGATCTTTTTTGTTGGAGAGAACACCTTCGTGAGAGTGAGAACCTGCCCAATGTACCTTGTGGCCCGTACTCTTCAAAATGACTAACTAGAAAATCACCTTGAATTTTGCTTCCATTAAATTTATAGAACTAATGAAACATATTAGAAACTTAATAGGTATCATTTGATTTAAGCATAGCTATGATGAGTTCTGAATTATGTTTGACTTTTAGAATATGATCAACTAAAAGCAACTAGTTTTGTCTTTAGTATACATCAATTACAACTTATTGCAAAACTATTGTCAATCCCCATTGTCACATTCATAGGACCAGAGGAAATAAAGAGACCATCTAACTAAACAAAATAAATTTCTCTCAAGACTTCAATTGATCTACTCCTGATAAAACCTAGCTAGCTTCAGATTCCTCCCATTGAGTTGGATCTATATCTAAAAAAGATTTCAATAGAGTGCATGAAATACTAGCTCAATGTGTGAAAAGTCATCAAGAAACCATGGTAATCTAGACATGTATTGTTAATTAAGTAGATATACAAGAATATAAGTTGACAGTTAAAATCTATAAATCATCTAAAATAACAGGGCATTCTAACAATAACTAATTTATATTTTATTCCTTTACTATTCTATGGACCCATATGAAGTGTACCATGGCATGTGGACGTATCACAAAAATCTATAATCTCACTGTATAAGACTTAGATAAGTCTACTAAAATATCTATGTGGCATATGTCGCACCGAGTATATGTACCATGTTATGATTTACATGCTTACTTATTTCTAGTACTAAATTATAATGTTTTATAGTACATATGTGATGTAAACTAATTAGTGGAATTAATTACTACTATAAGCTATAATGATTTATTTCAATAATATGAATTACTAAATGGCGAGACATGTTCTTTTCTTAATATGTACTATATGATTACATTTTAAATGACTATGAAATGTAATGCTTTCAATAAATGTTTATAAAGGTAACTAAATATTGATGTAGCTTTCCTAAAAAATAGAAACCCTAATACATACACATTAGATGGTATCGATAAATACATGATGAAACTAAGAATTATGGTAATCAAGATTAATCTAATTTGAATAAATTTGTATATGAGAGAAGGGATATTATATAAGTAAGGGTAACTCTATATTTTGTCAATTTTACTTCCAATGACATGCAATATGTAAGCCACCCATTTTATAGTCTCTAACTAAATTGTGATACATATATTATAATGGGTAACTATGTAGGATACAATGTTAAACCTAACCACCTTAGAGTTGATATATACATAGAATAACCACCAACTAGACATTTAGATATATATCATGGAACATAAATTTACTTAATAAGATTAAAGACCCTAATGTGCCTTTAGGTGATCAAATTTTGGATAAGAACAATATGTGTATCTATACTCAGAATAAATATGCATGATCACTTCAATTTGACTAACATATCTAATCTGTCTTTGGATGAAAACTTGGCATTGTGAAGCAAAATATATCAATCTAAATAATCATGAGATTCCATGGTCATGTATGAGCAATTACCTATTTTGTTTGGGCATTTACATGACTTTAAAACGAATTTCCTACAATGAGGCAATCCTCGTGATCATTATTTATTTTGATTCTCAAATTGAAGTTTATGTTTTCTAAATTGAAATAATCTGAATTTCTATGAGTCTTGAAAGTTCCTTTTATAATGAATCCTTGACCCCTCTTGCTATGCCATTTGAATATTTGATGTGATTGATAACTGAAATGTTAATCTTGCAATCCCATTATACATGCTATATGTTTGGACTAATATATCTGAAGTAGAGGTACTAACACACAAACATATATAAATAGGGAGCACATATTCCTCCTATGGGTGTGTGCTTTTCCATCCTTACATTTTAGGCCATGACGCTATGGTGTTATGGCCCTATTTTAGGTATATATGGTCTACACTATTTATATATGTGAAATTGTTATTATTTTAGCATGCTGAATGATTATTATGACAACCATGTTGATCTTAAATATTTGAATTATTATCATTTTGACACTGTGAATGATTTTTATGGCAATGATGTTGATCTCAAATATCTTTTTTAGTGCAATGCCTCATTCTTTTGTTTGTAACTTACTTATCTGTTGGTGGTACTCTCTTGTCTAATATGCCAATTTCGTACTTGTGACACATTATAATACCCAAACATTTTGACCATGTACATACTTAGTTGTGTTATGACAAATACCTTTGTTTTATTTTACTGGGTGTTGTTCACAAAACCACCTAGGTGTAAGATTTTTAGAGAGCATGCACTCATGAAGATCTCATGCATGACATGGACTTAAGGATAGCTTGGAATAGCCACATTTTCCTCTACAACATATATTGTGTATTATTAATTAGATGTTTGTTGTTTTATTTTGATATACTACCTATTATAATAAGGAACATTTTTTGATGAATTATCATGTAACTTTGTAATAGTTTTGTTCTCGTTGCTTATAAATTTTTATGTTCTGTGATATATATATATATATATATATATATATCATTTGAGAAATAATGAAATTCCTCCTTTCCTCTATGGAATACAATTATTTATTTCTCACCTAAATGAAGAGAGGACTTCCCTCTCTAACACTCTTTACGAAAACTATCAACTGGATCACATGTTCATAATAAGATTCATTATTGTTGAAATTAGGGCAAACTGAGGGCTCCAACGCCTCTAATTCTACCATTAAAATTTACTAAAATTTTGTAGATAATTTATTTTGGCATTGAATGCATAAATATGACACCACAAGTACACTAAACAGTCAATCATTCAACTGAAATATCATGTTTGGGCTGAATAAATCAAAACAAGTCAACAACATATATGTCTGTAGATAATGTTTATAATTTCTATTAAAATCAAGGTTAAAGGATGAATTTCCACTCACCTAGAATTGATCCTATCTTCTTGGTCTTGAATATAGGCTTGCACTAAGCTAATTATACCCAACCAACCCTGGATCAAGGTTGAAAACACCAAGATCCATCTCTTGCAGGTTGCTGCTTGCTTAAGATGCTCTTGGGAGCTCACTAGAGGAAGAAGAAAAAGAAGAATAACAAAACCTATAGTTATCTTTACACCAGGATTCAACGAAGGAAAAGAGAAAGAGAGAGGAATAAATGGTTGTAACTAACTTACCACGATTGTTCTATAGCTAGGTATTCTATACCTTCACCTTGTTCTTTGCATTCTTCAAGAGGTAGCCCCAAAACACTTTTTAGTTCACATTTGTTGTGCTTTAGGGCCCTAGTTGTGTGAAAAAATGAAGTATGAATCGATAATAATAAATTTTATTAAATTTCAGTATGTATATCAAAAGTTATGATCTTTTTCATGATTATCTCTATTAGGTAGCATCATTGCTCACTCACTTCTATCAGTGACCAACTACATCGATGCCTAACACACACACCAATGAACTACAAATAAGTTATTGTTTTGTGTGGTTACTAAAAGTATAATAACATCATCATTTTAACTGATCACATATGTTCTTTTGTATTGGATTCATAATTTTTTTTGATAAATCTACGATAAGATTTGATAAAAATCACAAATGATATTTTTTTTATTAATTAATTCCTCAAATATCAGTAACGCTCTTCACACAAATATGTGCAGACTATATTGTGTATTAATTAAAGATCAAATCTTAATGTATGTACAACACATGCTATTTTTACTTATCAAAAAACAAGTTTTAAGCTACAAAAAAATAAATATAAAACTAATGCAACATATTAATGAAGGTGCAAATAATACTAGTGTTATCTTTAATGCTAAGATTACCAATAAAGTACAATACAAGTTGTTTCATCCTTGGTTTTGAATTGTTAATGATTATTGGTTTCTTATTGAACCCTGAAAGTATTAGATAATGGCCTTGACTCTTTGGTCCACATATAATGGGAAGGGGATAATTACAACTATCTTGTCTCCCACCTAAGAAAATCACAGAAAATTGAAAAAAGGGACTAGCAATCCACCAA
Source organism: Alisma plantago-aquatica (assembly GCA_963693085.1). Taxonomy (NCBI): domain Eukaryota; kingdom Viridiplantae; phylum Streptophyta; class Magnoliopsida; order Alismatales; family Alismataceae; genus Alisma; species Alisma plantago-aquatica. The sequence goes on along the minus strand of OY856414.1, from coordinate 828,908,234 downwards.
AAACCAAAAATCCCAAAATGGTTCAAAAAGAGAGAAAATAAAATCTAGAGTGTGAATAAAAGCATGAGAGTGGTACCATGAACATTTTTATAGGCTACTCCCCAGAGGGTGTATTGATCCACTCATAAATGTAGATACATCATGGCTAATAGTTGTGCCCAGAAGCTAATAGAATAAACCCTTATACTTTTGACAATGTTCATTAAATCCATAGCCATCTAGGAAAGTGATATATATGATGTGAAATCACTAACCTAGATCCAACTAGCTTAGATTGTAGGGGCCACTTGCCCACTAACATACCTATGGATGAATGACCTAGAGAAGTATAAGTTACACCTCTTAGCCTTACCCTACCTATGCAAACTAGGTCATGTACAATATAAAATTCATGAGTAAAAGCTACCTTTCATAAGATGTGTATATAAGGCCATGAAATGAGGTTTAGATTTGATATTAAGGTGGCTACAACATGAGTTGATAAATGAATATAGCAGGTAAAGATCAATGCACTTCAATGCTCCATGGAAATTGACTTGGGACAATAGAATGGAATCGAGTAAAAAACATGTCCCATGGATTGGTCTGGGCAAGAAACTGACAGAAAAGGCATAGTCATCCACTTTCAACTTTCTATTACAAATTATCCATATATGTATAGTCACTTTTTATCATTTTACTATCTTGATGACATGCTAGATGCTAAGCTTTGAGGGGTGATAACATCCAAGTTTAAGGAAGCCATATTTCTACTTTACCCTCCCTTTCCTTATATAATATAGACTTTAGCATGATAATCCTCATATTTTAATACTATATTGGTTAATCATTCCCCTAAATAAGTACCTTGTATTTTGAGGGAAGTCTCCATGTATTAGGGATGATTAGATCTCATTTGGTCGTAGGTCTCTTTGATCACCTACATGAACCAAAAAGCCATCGATTTATTAAAGCCCTAAACCAATGAACTATCAGCCCAAAGATAGTCAACCGATGAATCATTGACCAACAACTAGTCAACCAAAAATCTATCCATTTGACAGGTAGTCCACCAATGAGGTCCCTACCTTGTCCATTGATGGAGACATTAGTGATGCATTGTCATTCAATGACCTGCTAATGGATGAGACCCAATCTCTATCATTTAATGAATGACATAATAATGAATTTTTTGTATCGATGAAACCCCAAATTGACGAGGCTCCTTCCTCATCAACTGACAGAGAATCAGACCAAAATCAACTAGCAAGTTTTTTTACTCGACGCCATGTGCACCATGACAGGACAATGTGTGCCCCGATGCATGTGCATCATTACTTGGGGTGCATAAAAAGTAAGTTTTGCAAAGATAGTTGTAGATTCCTCGAGCACCCCATCGATTCCTATAAATTGGGACCCCAATCTCACTGTTATGGCACCTTGTTCTCTATCACCATGAAAAACTACCTCTATAGCCACCGACAAAGATGAGAGACCTTAATGATCACCTTCAACAACCGACTACGCCAAGCACTTCACAACCATCCTTCAAGATAAGGAAGACCTAAAGGATCTATTATGGCTTCATACATCACCCAGGTAGGAAAGTGAGTATGTGTATGGACCCTATTTTCAGTGTGGACTTGATCGTTCCTCATCCATCGACTGCATCGGCTACACCCACATGTCAAAAGGTAACCTGAACAGATAGTTTTTTGTTTATGATCAATGTTCTTCTCCTCCTGGTTCTATCACCAAAGGGAGTTTTGTACTAACAACCAGTGGGTCTGAGATGATATACTTTTCTATTAATTGTTCACTTCCTCCTTTCACTATGTTTCACTCCATTTATTCCTTGTGTTGGTCGATGGTTAGTCTATATTGTAAATCTATATTGTCAATCATTAAGATGAGTGTCTAGTACATTAGCATGGGCTGGGGGTGACCACCGTACCCTCCCAACCATATCAAACTTTAATCCGTTCAATATACATATCCTAAGAATGTCTATCTCCTTACTCTTGTTCATATTGTGTTTCTTGTATTCTTATCTACCATCTTGCAATGTTTGATTCCTTACAATGTCAAGAAAGTGTGTTTGGTGAGATCTAGAAGAAGGAGTTGTGTGAATGCACGAGAATGTTGGATCACTGGATGTAACAATCATATGATTTTATGTTTTATTGTTTGTTTGTCATCTCAAGAGGTAGGCATGTTTGTCATGTATACCGATCCCAAGTTTGAGAGATTAGTGAATAGAAAAATGATGATTGTTTGTAAACTTTGTTAAGGATATGAAATATGTTTGAGTGTTTGGTGAGTGTGCTTGGTAGATGAAACTCAATGTAAGTCTCGTTCATCATATCTTAACTCCAAATACCATTATCACCTTTGATATGTTTATTAACTTAAGTTTTCATATTCTTTTACTTAGTTTGTTACTTCGTTCAATAAGGAACACCCAAATCAACTTCTAAGCCAAGATCGAAGGTCAAAGTTCCTGACAGCTGACAAACTGTGTCTATGTGTTCAAGTCCTATATACTATTTTTGGCCCCATGTATAGTTGTGGGCGTCTGAAGGTGTGAGTTTACAAATTTGAAGTCCGACTCTTAATACTATGTTCATTATACTTGTATTTTGGACCCGCGCTCTGATGCGGTAAACTTGCATTGCATGTCTATGTTTTCTAGTCAATAATACAAAGTAAGAGTTTGACTTCTTAAGCTCTCAATGACGGTACAAATTATCATATATCGCATTAGTGGGAGTCTCTCAAACCTTATATTTCGGTTGTACCCACGCAACGTCTTTCACGGTCATTAACCTCATAGTTAGGTATTGTAGGTATTGGCAATGCTGTTCTGGGAGAAGATTTTCGCATGAGAGGGTTCTCTGGCTTCCATTATCGAGCATGCCTTTAAAGCGAAGGTTACAATCTTGACTGATCAGGTATTTTGTTGTAGTGAACTTCCTCCACACAGTCGCCCCCAACGCTGAAGTAATGAGTTACAAGATGAAAAAAGTGAAGACGTGCATGGTAAATTGTTACTATGTCCCAAGCTCTCCTCTTTGCGAGCTAGAAAAATGGACTCAAATCTTCTATAAATGGGGTATGCTATGTAAATTATAAACTTGTTGGCTAGACTTGGAACGGAAATGGGCCACCATATTCAATGCTAGAAACTAGATACTCCCATTCTCCGCCTCTTCCATCAAGATCCCCACAGGCGTACACAGCTCGCCACACCGGAATTAAAGCCACCTACATCAACTTTTGGAACGTGCAGTTCGAGTTGTTTACCTATTGCTGGATTCTATGATTCTATCCCACGTTTCATGCATTCAAAAGATTATCCCCACAAGCATAGGTTGGCTCGAGTATTGGTTAGGTGCTGAATTTATTGACGCGTCGTCTAGTCGTGATCAAATGGAATAAGCGACTCTTTGCCCATTCCCTCCAGCCACCTCCCCTTATCTATCTACCTGTCTATGTAGTTCCCATCCCTCTCAAGATGCTACCCTCGAGCGACCCTCCAGCAACCACGACTATTCCTCAGTTATGATTAATTAACTTCTAATAAGTAGGTGCAAACTGAATCTTTCATCAGACATCCACACCCAGAAAGTCCTATCTAAGTTCTTGTTTGGGCAACGAACTGCTCGTGAACTGATCAAGCATATCTTCCGAAAAGAAAGAAACAACACATTCATTTACTGACAAGTTGAGGCGTCGTCCGGTATCCGGTAGCGATGGGAATCACGTACCTGTCAACTTCCATATATTAACATACTTACTCTGACGCCATGCGCGCGAACTGATACTCCCTCGCCGAGTTAAGATTATAAGATTATGCGACGCTCACGCGGTCACGCCCGTTTTACACAGAGGTGAAACCGGCTTCAAACAAGTCCCCAAATCGCACCATGTGGCACCTGCTGATTGGATGTTTTTTTTTGAAATTATGCAATAGACAAATAAATTTGTTTCATTGAACCGTATATAATTTTTGAATTAACTAAAAATCGTTGGTTTCGTTACGAAAAATACAATATAACAAGCCTAATAATGACATATTTTTAGGGAAAAAATACAAAATGATATATATAGGTTAATTTACAACCAACTATGACGCTCATAAATGATTATTGACATCCAAAAATAGTTAGTTGACATCTAAAATGGTTCATTGATATCCAGAATTATAAAGATGACACCCAAATAAGGTATCGACAACCAAAATAACTATTTAACCATTTTTGGCGCTATTTTGCCATTTTTAGATGCTATGACGGCTATAAACGGCTATTGACACACAAAAATGATTAATTGATGCCCAAAATAGTACATTGCACACCCAAAGTATAAAGATGGCACCCAAATAAGGTAATTGACACCCAAAATGGTTCATTGACACCCAGAAGTTTAAAATGTTGCCCAAATAAAGTATTTTTGGATGCTATGGTGCCCATAAAAGGTTATTGACACCCAATAATGATTAATTGACGTCCAAAATAGTTCATTGACACCCAAAAGTATAAAGATGACGCTCAAATAAGGTAATTGACGTCTAAAATGGTTCATTGACACATAGAAGTTTAAAATGGTGCCTAAAATGGTTCATTGACACGTAGAATTATAACGACGCCCATAAATGACTAATGACACCCAAAGATGGTTAGTTGAGTTTAAAATGACGCCCAAATAAAATATTTTAGATGCTATGACACCCATAAAAGGTTATGGACACCAAAAAATAATTAATTGACGTCCAAAATAGTTCATTGACACCCAAAAGTATAAAGATGACGCCCAAATAAGGTACTTGACACCCAAAATAGTTCATTGACACCCAGAAGTTTAAAATGATGTCCAAAATGGTTCATTGATACCTAGAATTATAACGACGCCCATAAATGACTAATGACACCCAAAGATGGTTAATTGACGTCTAAAATGATTCATTGACACCCAGAATAACATATTCATATCATTTTTATATTGTTTTTATTAAAAATATATCAATATTAGTCTTGTTAGATTGCATTTTTCATAACAAATCCAATAATTTTTATTTCGTCAAAAAATTCATCACGATCCAAAAGTTATAAATAAAATAAATTTATTTACATATTACACACCCTCTACCAACCCATCCAATTAAAGGTCGTCACGTCATCATCTGAAATTTACTTTTACCCCCACAAAACTACCCCAGCCGCCGCGCATGATGCGCTTGACGGAGGAGCGGGCGTGATCATTTTTGCTCTCTCGCCTCCTACTGGTTGAGTGCTCAGTAACCACTCGTAAATGCGGTTGTTACTAGTCTGTGTCTACCCAAAGATAGAGTTTGAGAGTTGACGTTGCAACGGCAGGTGCATTGGGAAGTGTTAGTGCGGCACATTGAAGAAACTGGATCTTCGCTTTCAACATTACATACACATTCGCAGCAGCATTGAAACCAGTCCACATCCTCTCCATGGTTATCTACTTCTCCGGCCAACGAGGCAAGAAGAGCGGCAGCTCTAGCTCAATCAGTCAGCATTCCATTTATTCATGTGAATTCGGGGAAAAGGAATCACCATTCAAGAGCATGACCGGCTATGAACTCGTTGTCATTGCATGACAGGTCAGGCTGCTGCTCGTTACATGGGGCATCAAGACTTTTCTGATCTGGTACGCAACCCGGAAGGGTTTTACCTGTATTTATTACTAAAAATACAAGCACTACGGACCGTTTGCTCAAGGGGCTCCATCAAGCTGGAAAAGCCCAGCTCTTGGTGACCTTCTTCTTGCTAGAAGTTACAGTGATATATCACTGTATCCTTGAAATGTTTACATCAAATGACATGAAGAATGAAATAGAAAAGGAAAACCATAAATATCCACTCTTGGGAGAAGTTACCCATGATGAAACAGGAGACAGTACTAAAGGACTACAAACACTTGAGCTAATGAGTGATATGGTTTGAAAAGAAAAGATGTAACATTACCAGATGGGAGGGTTTGAACTGCGGTTGAAAAACTGAACCGCCTCGAAATTTGCTGTTCCGGACTTGTTGTTCTAGTTGTGTCCTGCAACATTATTGCCACTCATTCACCCAAAAATTCACCCCTAAAAAAATTAATGAGGAGTGTGTACTATAGAGATTTAATGGGACACATCCGGACAACAAATCTGGCGTAATAGAATTGGACCCGAACTGAACAACATATAACCACGATACCAAGGTTCCAAAAATAAAGAGAAACTAAACCATCTCAGCTCCATATTATAAAGGAAAATTCTTCACATCACACCTCCTCCATCAACCTCAACACCCCTACCTGGGGAAATTGCGCCCAGCCAACTATTCGCACTGTGCGACACAACGCACAAAAATGGAATGCCAACAGGCGCCGCCAGGTATCATTTGTGTTTTATTCTGTTGTTTCCAAATCTGCAACGACCAATAGGAATGCAACTGCTCCATGCACGCGCAGACAGCTACAACATGTAGTTGGAGGTCTCAACAAATTTCAAAATGTTATACCTTGACTCTTCATCTTCTAGCACTGTTTAGCAGTATTATTCTCATTGTCTGCCAATTTCAATTTGAAATTTGACCATATTCCCTCCAATTCAAAATCCTATATATATACTCGTACAACTCAAACAAGAACTCTTGTTGTGTCATTCTTCTTCACAGCAACAATCATCTATTTACAAAGCAAACTATATTTTTCAAATATATTGATTGAAGGTTATTCTCCATTCATAACATTTTGATTGATCATCAATCCTAGATTTACATAGCAAACTACTATTGTCAATTCAGCTGATTAAAGATTAGTCTTCGTTCTTAATTATTTGTTTGATCAGCTACCGTCGATTTACACAAGTAGTCTCTGTTTTACCAATATCATTCCATAGATCTTTAATATCCGCTTAATCACTTTATGTTTTCTATCATAATTCTAACATTTGATATTAATTTATTCTCATCTTATATTTTCAGTATTCGATTTCAATATTTATAGTTCTGACATTCACTCAAATATTATGTGTTTTCCAGTGTCTTTTGATATAACATTCTCATTACATTTCATTCATCACAATAGTGCCAATTTATGCTATATGCAGTCCTATTTATTGTTACGACCCCACCTCCCAATAACCCCCAATTAAGGGAGACCGAGAGGTCGAAGACGCACCCATGACTTCCGGATCAAAGGTTCGATAATTAACCAAGAATAATTATCAAATTTTAACATACTATACTGAAAGCTGTAAGAAAATAAACTTTTGCATACCTTTTTGAAAACTTGGATCTCTAAACTCCTATCCACTTAAGGATTCTACTCTAACTAATCCTCCTTGTATTTAACTTCATGTATTTCTCAATATGACGTTTTACTGTTTGTCCTTTTTGGCTTGTACCTAAAACGCCGACAAACAAAACGTCGGTCAGCCGAAGCCGGTATGTGGGAGAAACAATAATCATGCAAGTATGTTAACAATGTAATCATTCAATTAATCATTTAACAATCAAGATTACATTTTAAGCCATACAACTCAATCCATACATATTCTCGAACTCTGGGCTGTCCCTACAGTGGACATGGATACCACCTCTCTTTAGGTAATAGAGTCGCATGGCACCACCTGAAGATAGCCCAATATCTAACTCAATGTGACTTGATGGTCCTACCTCAATGGTAGCCATGTACTAAGTCATCCATAGACCTGATAGACCTACCCAATAGGTAGCCATGTACTAGGTCATCCATAGACCTAATGGACCTACCCAATAGGTAGCCATGTACTAGGTCATCCATAGACCTGATGGACCTACTCAATAGGTAGCCATGTACTAGGTCTTTCTCTAACCTGATGGACCTACCCATAGGCAGCCATGTACTAGGTTAGCTATAATGCCACAGAGAGAACCATGATCTGAGTTTGTAGTCATATATCCTTTGTGATAGTCATAGCCACATTATAGTTTGCAATATGAACATCCAAATAGTTTAGTTACATTCAATGCGATTAAACATCCGGGAATCCATCAGAAAACTAAAGCGGTTATTCATAATTAACCACATACCTTATGCCATCACAGAAACCATGTAGAACATCATATACTTTACGAGTATATCCAAACATCCAAGCAACCAAGAAGATAATCAACAAGTATCTGAAATAAAGCATACTGCATATGTGTCACCATGTATTCATATTACATTAATCAGATCTAAATCCTATCCTAAACTAGGGATTTAGGGTTATCTCGTGTTTGGACTAGGGATTAGGGTTACGAATCCTAACTCCTCACGTTATGGTTTCTAAGATTACAAACCCAGTTATGCATGTTGGGTTAAACCCTGATTAGCATCTTAAGCATATTAGATTACATGTGACATCCAAATTACATTATTAGCTTTAGATCATAGCAAGATGTCAACATTGGTTTTAAAACCCTAAAACAACATGTATAAGATTATTAATCTAGAATCATCATTATCAAGGATTTCTTCATTAAACATGTCTAGATCAGGTATGAACGAACATATTCAATTAAGCATCCTATTACACAAAACTAGGTTTTCCTTTTCATTAAACCCATTAGAACATGTATTGCCTATACTTTTAGAACAGGAAGCTTAATCAGATTATGATAATATTTTATTTGGATTCCTCTCGTTTTTCTGAGCAAGTTTCATATATTACTTGTCTAAATCCAACCATCCTAGCTATTACTATGATATTTGCAAGATTAAATCTAACCGGACCAATCCTAGCATGACACGTCGACAAAACATTACCTTATTCCTTTGGTCCAGCGCTCATGCCCTGTTGACCGGCATCTTGAGAAAACCTTCAAAGACCTTTTTACCCTTCCTTGTTAATCAAGATCTACAAACTCACAAGGGCTGACTTCATCTTTTGGCGCGGGCTCATCTCCTTTCTCGGGATGCCGCTGATCCGCCCAACGCCTGGGCTTGGGACGCCTGTGCCGTCACCTCCAACTATCGGTCAAGCATCCAGTGACCAAGGGAACGTCGCTTACGCGCCGCCGGTGGCCCTGGTCATCAGTTTTGCAGAGGCGGCTCCACGTCAACACTACCGGAGGTGCCTGGCGGCGCCCTCCCTCTCTCGCGTGTTGCTGTGACCGGGCCTCCCTGCACACGATGGTGCTGTGGGGCGTCGCTTCCGGAGCAGCGAGATCACTACTCTTCAGCTCCGTCAGCCCTTGCCACCACCATAGTGGCCGCCTGGACCCTACACCGTCTACCACCTGTACTTGCCGCAAGCACCCACAACATGGTTCTCCACGACAGCCGCCCTGCGGTGATGCGCCCTTTGAGACTTGAAGGAGAAGTGGCAAGAGGAGGGAATCAAGCGTGGAGTACTATCAGCCGTTAGGTTTGAAGAAACCTAGAGCATCTCTCCCAGATCCTTCCTCGTTGCGGTACTTCCTTCACCTACTACTTTGAAGGAGAGGTCGCTGACTCAGGGTAGCGTCTGTTACCAGTTTCTCTCAGCCACCATTATCGTCCCTTTTGGACCCTGATCGGCTCCACAATATGATGTTGTTGTCCACCATGCGTTATGAGGAGAAGTGCGTTGAAAAAGGAGAAAAGAGTATCTCTGAGAAACCAATTACGTGCCCTCTTCACAGAGGTCTAGTCCCCTATATATACTATTCTCACGGAGATCATCCGCTGCTCTCATACCTTTAGGATTCATCTTCATTAAACCCTTTCCTTTTCCACAATTTCCTATCCTCACTTATTTAGGTTAATCACAGATCAACGAGTCAAGTTCCTATATATTTTAGGAAACTACATTAATATATATATAAACTGCACATCAAGACTATTTTTTGCAAAATGTAAACCGTTGATCTTCACCGTCATACTATAACTAGGCTACATACAAATTTTGAGTCCATTTGGATGAGTATAAGTCACTCATCCAAGGGCAACAAAATCGACGCGCGAAACTAATTTGAAATGCATAATTTTTGCGGTCTTCATAACATGAGCTATACATATCCAAATGTGCTCAAATTTTGCGTATGAGTTGTTCACGAGATGTTTAATAAGATCAACGGATTAGATTTTCAAAAAAATTATTGCATCATGAAAAACTACTTGAGTGTATTCCATTCCGGATACACTCGAGTGTATTCTAGCCTGACTATATATATATATATATATATATATATATATATATATATATATATATATATATATATATATCCTTTCTTTCCTTTAATAATAAAACCCATGGTTATTCTCTATATATATCCATCAGATACCACCACCATTATATGATGCAAATTTGATTTAAGGAAAAGAAGCAATTAATATCTTTCCATCAAAAGATATATCTTTTTCTATAATCTTTCAAAGATGCCTTTCTTTTTAAGCATTAATTGATATTAGCAGAAAGACAAGGTATTTTGTTTGGAAAATAATCAAACACATTATCTTTATTTTCCCTTATATGAAAATCTTGGATTTTATTATGATTTGGATTTGACAACCAAAGTCATTATCATTAATCAGTGTACAATTCTGTTTATATATATTTCACTTGTGCTACAAGAATACATGCCACAATGCGATCAACATTATTATTCCACCAATAATACTATTGGGGAATTATCAAATTAATTCATGCATCATATTTTTAACTCAAAATTAACCAAAATTGAGGATATTGCATTTCCACCCAAAAGAACCCAAAATTTGGGGTTGTAACATCCTTCTCCTCTTATAGGAATTTTTTCCTCAAAATTCTATGAATCAAACAAACAAACAAACAATTCAGGATAAGATTTCTCCATGTCCATCATTGGCCCCTATGTGGCTTTACCGTACTCATGGCGCTTCCACAGAACCTTTATCATCACATATTCTTTACTCTGAGTTCTTTCATCCCGACATCTATAAACTGCACAGGTGACTCAGGCCATGTCATCCTCCCTTGGGGCTCACTAGGTTCATTGCTCAGCACATGGTCAGGGTACCTCACATAGTGCTCTAAATTGGACACATGGAACTCATCACACATTACTTTATCCTGAAGGGTAAGGTGAAACTTAACCTTCTCCACCAGTCCATCTCAAAGGACCCATGTATCGGGGATTCGTCTCTCTTAGCTATAACTTAGAGGGGTCGGATTTCATGTCTCCCACAGTGAATTGCATGTCAGTCTACTTTGCATCATCTTACGACTCGTGTCGTCCTTAGGCTCCTTTCAGCCAATGCATGATCAAAGCAACTTCATTTGCACACACTATGGCCCTTTTCTAACCATCACATGGTCCTTTCACCAACATCACCTTACTGAAGTGGTGACCGACACAACCTCTCTTACAAAGCTTCTTATAAAACCCGATACTGGCTATGGTGGTCATTGTCACATCTTTCATAGGATAAGAACTGTCTCTAGATATCACCCTGAATGAGCACACATGCTCTCATCAGACCCTTTAGTCTGGATTATACTAACCATTAGTTAGGGGTGATAAACTGTACTATCATCGAGTTCTTCATGTACCTACTTTCACCTTATGTAAGTGAACCTTTAAGTTAAACTCAAAAACTTTTGAACTCGCTTCATGGTTAAACCATCTCTCTCATGGTTAGTTCAACCAGATCTGTCCCTTGACAGAACTCTTTCTTTCTCATGTCATCTAGATAAGGCGATCTATCATAACCCATATTGCATCTCGACCTTCCTTGGTCCAGGGGAGACCTATCACAACATCCATAGTGATGAACTCCCATTCCTTCCCAGGAACTCTTTACCCTCTACATCAACACATTGGGTTACTGGGGTTCATCCTTTACCTCATGGTTTTCATGGCCATATACCACATGCAACTTTATCTTAAGCATCCAAAGTGTTATTTCCATCTACTGTCTTGGTAGAACCACGGTGTACAGTGATCTTCAATCATGATTTCCTGTATGTCATGACTCCTCAAGTTCGATTCCTCCGAAACCCTAAACCACTCTGGTCGGGGATTCATCACCTTTTTTTTCCAAAGAAGTGCACTTGAGGTTCTACCATCATCCTTTCATCGTATCAAGGACTAGACTGGCTAACCAAACAACCCTTAATTTTCCAATGTATCTTGTTACATCTGAGTGTTATCCAAATACCTCTCCTTTTCGAACTTAGGGTTAGCGAAACAACCTCTTCTAGCTACTAGTCAAACAAGTCAGATGTATCTCAACCAGAGCATCCATTACCACTTCACACCCTTAGGTATTAGGTAACGTTGAAGACATACACTTCCATGTATTTCACTTATTGTCTCACCTTAAACTCTCTGTCTACCTTCATTAAGAACACTCTCCGATTTCATCATCATGGTGATCAAACTCAACCTGGTATAACTTGTAAGTTCCACATAGCTCATGATAAAAACATCCTCATAAGGTGACTACCTCATTCCTCTTAGTGTTTGCCAGCCATCCATGTATCATTCACTTTACCAGGGTAGGTTATCTTCTCTGTCCCCATTTCTCATGGCAACATTCCAACCTACATCATCTCTTATCCTTGGTGTATGGCATGCGTAATGTACTATCTCTCACTCCCATAACAAGAGGAAATAAGCATTTGGTTGCAGTCCAAATATAGAGTTCTTCCTATTCCAAGAGTAGAGATGGTACATCCCACCTTGCCAATACACATTTACATCTAAGTTGCAACGTGCCATCATGGACATCATGATATCAAACTAGTCTTGAACCTACTGAGGTTTACACACATCCCGTGGTCATCTCCTCTAGATCTATAGGGTGTCGGCACTTTTGGGGTCATCCCTCTTCCCTCATGCATCAAGAGAGTGCCCTACTCATCTGCCCTTTGGGTCCCATGAGTTCATGAAGGTGATCAATCTCCTAACCCATGGTCCTCAGACAATGATAGTTGTTACCTCCCGACCCTATGGTCATGCGCAACTGGGGAATTAGGCAACTCCTACTTTCATCAGTCTTATCCCTACCTGACCCTAGGATAGACTTAGGATTCACCATTATAGTACATGTTCACATAGAACCTTACCCAAGTCTTCATCATCTCTCTTTCTGCATTCGTGGGCTAGCTTTCATCCTTTCATAGGGATCATGGCAACCTGACTACCTTGGTCAAGCCCCATACCAGTTACCTCCATGGTAACACATTCATATGCAATTAGAGATGGATATCTATGGGTCTACATGTTCATTCTCATACCATGTACTTTCCACTTAGCTTCTCAAGATCCTATGAGACCTCATTAGGTTACCTTAAACCAACAAAGCTGATATACACCCTTCCAAAGGGTCCCTCTCCCAGGATGGGAGGAAAAACCATCTCTTGACAACCAGGTCACAAAATCTCTTAGGTCTAGGGTTTTCATCCACTTTGAGCCTACTTAACCCTAGCAAGCTATGAAGACACCAACAGATCACATACTGAACCATGCTAGATCATACTTGTGCTCTTCCCTCAATGCTGGATCAAGATCACACCTTCCTTTATCATCAGCCTAGCTGTGAGGGGTTCGTCAAACACACCTTAAACTTAAGGGGCTTCCTTTTTCCTCTATACATGTGGAGTACCATGCTCGCCTCTATAGGAACTCAACTTCTCATCATGAGCATTAAGTACACCACTTCCCTTCTTAGTTTAGGAAACCTAGGTTCACATGTAGGTGTCCAACCGCATGCTCTATCTCTTAACTACGAACCAAGCATGCAAAAGGCATGACATGCACTCCTTGTCATCCTTCAACTCGAGCAACACTTAAAGTTGGGTTCTCCTTAAGGACAACCAACAAGGTACAAGGCCTCGGAACCTGCTACTAAACCTTTCTAGGTCTAAGGAACTCTTCTTCCTACCTCAAAAAGTAAACACCTATACCGTAGGCACATATGTACCAAAAGCTTCATCTTCTCTCTCTAGGGTTTTGTCCCTCTAAAGGCAACCAAGGTATCATCAACTTTCAGGGATCGATCATGAGGCAACCACTATCATCCATTGTTCAGGGTTTTTGGCTTCCAACTTTCTTGCTGGGTTTCCTACTCTCTCTAGAGCTAACCCTACATCCAACCTCACCATTAGAGGTCCTCTCTTCATGAAGGATCAACCTAAAAAGCATGCTCTACATGGGTGAAGCCTAGGTTCAAACTTATGGTTTCTCAAAATCATCCATAACCCTTTATGCTCCATCATAATTCCTTATCCAGGGTTTCATCCTACTGTCAGCACTATGACATGCCCTAGGTGCCAGCTATACCCTACTTGCACAAGCCCATAGGGTTTATAAGGTCGTTCACTAACATCATCATCTAAGGTTCTATCCTTTACCCTAACATGCACGACCCTTCCCAGGGTTGGGTTGCCAAAGGTGCTAGGTCACCCATGGATCATATGGCATCCCAAAGGCATGTCCTTTCAAACACATGGTCCAACTCATCTCTCTCTAACCTTCACTTAGGGTTAGGTTTAGCATCATCCTCAGAGGATGTGCCAGGTCTCTACTTGCAATGGAGATCTCTATCTCCAAGACTAACTTATCCTCCTGACAAGAAGGTCTAGCCTCAGGTCTCTTCTGAGGACATGACAACTTATGTCATATGACCTAAGCATGTATCTATTATTTATTTTGCGCTTAATCTATTAAGCTTATGTCCATGACATCTTATTTACATGCCTTTCATTAATTTGGTGGAGGATTCCTTAAACCTTATTAACCTTACCCATACCTCAAGAGGGTGAGGAGAAGAAAGAAAACCCTAATCCTTTAGGTCCTTATCAGAATTTTGTGATGAGAAGGGATGAATAAGATGAGAAGTCCTAAAGGTATCTTATTTTGATTCATACCCTAAGACTTTGGCCAGGCAGTCACACGGATCCGGGAGTTCTCGTATTTTGACTAGTGGTGCAGAGGAAAATATTGCCAGCCCCCGGTCGTGATCCTTTTCTAGACACCTCCGTCTTTCGGATAATCCTCTAATAACTGCCTTGGGCTCTATGGAGTTTGTAAAATTTAATAATTATTAATGGTTAACTGAGGAACCTACGCTCTGATACCAAATGTTACGACCCCACCTCCCGATAACCCCCAATTAAGGGAGACCGAGAGGTCGAAGCCGCACCCATGACTTCCGGATCAAAGGTTCAACAATTAACCAAGAATAATTATCAAATTTTAACATACTATACTGAAAGCTGTAAGAAAATAAATTTTTGCATACCTTTTTGAAAACTTGGATCTCTAAACTCCTATCCACTTAAGGATTCTACTCTAACTAATCCTCCTTGTATTTTACTTCATGTATTTCTCAATATGACATTTTACTGTTTGTCCTTTTTGGCTTGTACCTATAACGCCGAAAAACAAAACATCAGTCAGCCGAAGCTGGTATGTGGGGGGAAACAATAATAATGCAAGTATGTTAACAATGTAATCATTCAATTAATCATTTAACAATCAATATTACATTTTAAGCCATACAACTCAATCCATACATATTCTCAAACTCTGGGCTATCCCTGCAGTGGACATGGATACCACCTCTCTTTAGGTAATAGAGTCGCATGGCACCACCCGAAGATAGCCCAATATCTAACTCAATGTGACTTGATGGTCCTACCTCAATGGTAGCCATGTACTAAGTCATCCATAGACCTGATGGACCTACCCAATAGGTATCCATGTACTAGGTCATCCATAGACCTGATGGACCTACCCAATAGGTAGCCATGTACTAGGTCTTTCTCTAACCTGATGGACCTACCCATAGGCAGCCATGTACTAGGTTAGCTATGATGCCACAGAGAGAACCGGGATCTGAGTTTGTAGGCATATATCCTTTGTGATAGTCATAGACACATTATAGTTTGCAATATGAACATCCAAACAGTTTAGTTGCATTCAATGCGATTAAACATCTGGGAATCCATCGGAAAACTAAAGTGGTTATTCATAATTAACCACATACCTTATGCCATCACAGAAACCATGTAGAACATCATATACTTTACGAGTGTATCCAAACATCCAAGCAACCAAGAAGATAATCAACAAGTATCTGAAACAAAGCATACTGCATATGTGTCACCATGTATTCATATTACATTAATCAGATCTAAATCCTATCCTAAACTAGGGATTTAGGGTTATCTCATGTTTGAACTAGGGATTAGGGTTACGAATCCTAACTCCTCACGTTATGGTTTCTAAGATTACAAACCCAGTTATGCATGTTGGGTTAAACCCTGATTAGCATCTTAAGCATATTAGATTACATGTGACATCCAAATTACATTATTAGCTTTAGATCATAGCAAGATGTCAACATTGGTTTTAAAACCCTAAAACAACATGTATAAGATTATTAATCTAGAATCATCATTATCAAGGATTTCTTCATTAAACATGTCTAGATCAAATATGAACGAACATATTCAATTAAGCATCATATTACACAAAACTAGGTTTTCGTTTTCATTAAACCCATTAGAACATGTATTGCCTATACTTTTAGAACATGAAGCTTAATCAGATTATGATAATATTTTATTTGGATTCCTCTCATTTTTCTGAGCAAGTTTCATATATTACTTGTCTAAATCCAACCATCCTAAATATTACTATGATATTTGCAAGATTAAATCTAACCGGACCAATCCTAGCATGACCCGTCGACAAAACATTACCTTATTCCTTTGGTCCAGCGCTCATGCCCTGTTGACCGGCATCTTGAGAAAACCTTCAAAGACCTTTTTACCCTTCTTTGTTAATCACGATATGCAAACTCACAAGGGCTGACTTCGTCTTTTGGCACGGGCTCATCTCCTTTCTCGGGATGCCGCTGATCTGCCCAACGACTGGGCTTGGGACGCTTGTGCCGTCACCTCCAACTGTCGGTCAAGCATCCAACGACCAAGGGAACGTCGCTTATGCGCCACCGGTGGCCCTGGTCATCAGTTTTGCAGAGGCGGCTCCGCGTCAGCACTGCCGGAGGTGCCTGGCGGCGCCCTCTGTCTCTCGCGCGTTGCTGTGACCGGGCCTCCCTGCACACGACGGCGTTGTGGGGCGTCGCTTCCAGAGCAGTGAGATCACTACTCCTCAACTCCGTCAGCCCTTGCCACCACCATAGTGGCCGCCTGGACCCTCCACCGTCTACCACCTGTACTTACCGCAAGCACCCACAACATGGTGCTCCACGACAGCTGCCCTGCGGTGATACGCCCTTCGAGACTTGAAGGAGAAGTGGCCAGAGGAGGGAGTCAAGCGTGGAGTACTATCAGCCGTTAGGTTTGAAGAAACCTAGAGCATCTCTCCCAGATCCTTCCTCATTGTGGTACTTCCTTCACCTACTGCTTTGAAGGAGAGGTCGCTGACTCAGGGTAGCGTCTGTTACCGGTTTCTCTCAGCCACCATTGTCATCCCTTTTGGACCCTGATCGGCTCCACGATATGATGTTGTTTTCCACCATGCGTTATGAGGAGAAGGGCGTTGAAAAAGGAGAAAAGAGTATCTCTGAGAAACCAATTGCGTGCCCTCTTCACAGAGGTCTAGTCCCCTATATATACTATTCTCACAGATATCATCCGCTGCTTTCATACCTTTAGGATTCGTCTTAATTAAACCCTTTCCTTTTCCACAGTTTCCTATCCTCACGTATTTAGGTTAATCACGGATCAACGAGTCAAGTTCCTATATATTTTAGGAAACTACATTAATATATATATATATATATATATTCCTTTCTATCCTTTAATAATAAAACCCATGGTTATTCTCTATATATATCCATCAGATACCACCACCATTATATGATGCAAATTTGATTTAAGGAAAAGAAGCAATTAATATCTTTCCATCAAAAGATATATCTTTTTCTATAATCTTTCAAAGATGCCTTTCTTTTTAAGCATTAATTGATATTAGTGGAAAGACAAGGTATTTGGTTTGGAAAATAATCAAACACACTATCTTTATTTTCCCTTATATGAAAATCTTGGCTTTTATTATGATTTGGATTTGGAAACCAAAGTCATTATCATTAATCAGTGTACAATTCTGTTTATATATATTTCACTTGTGCTACAAGAATACATGCCACAATGCGATCAACATTATTATTCCACCAATAATACTATTGGGGAATTATCAAATTAATTCATGCATCATATTTTTAACTCAAAATTAACCAAAATTGAGGATATTGCATTTCCACCCAAAAGAACCCAAAATTTGGGGTTGTAACATTTATCCTCTTTTATGGTGACCAAGTAATACATTTTCTTTATTTGCACAGATGCTAGTATACAACATACCTCTCACTAATGATACATCATCTGCTGATATACCCATTTCAATACATCTCACTAATGATAACAGTAGTGATTTATGCCGCATGCAGTCCCATTTCCCCCCTTAACAGTGACCACAAAATATATTTTCTTTAATTGTACAAATTTCAGTAGACGGCATCGATGTTAATGTTCCATTGACTTCCAACATTGACTCAAATATTGTGTTACTAGCGTCTATTTATATAACCTTTTCATTACATTTTATTAATGACAACAATACTAATTTATGCAATATGCAGTACTATATTTCCTCTTAAATGGTGACCAAGTAATATATTTTTGTTTAATTGTATAGATTTTATCAGACTATATTTAATGCTACATTGACTTCCAACACTGACTCAAAATATTATGTTTTTACCATCGTCTGTTGATATACCCATTTCAATAACTCTCATTAATTATAAGAGTACTTATTTATGCCCCATGCAGTCTCATTTCCCCCCTGAACAATGACCAAGAAATATATTTTCTTTAATTCTACATATTCCAATAGAAGACATCAATGTTAATATTACATTGACTTCCAATATTGACTCAAATATTGTGCTACTAGCGTCTGTTGATATAACCTTTCCATTACATTTTATTAATGACAACAATACCAATTTATGCGATATACAATACTATATTTCCTCTTAAATGGTGACTAAGTAATATATTTTTCTTTAATTGTACATATGCTAGTAGACGACATCGATCTTAATGTTACATTGACTTGCAATCAGGAAGATACAACTGTATCATTTTTGCAAAATAACATCTCTAAACTTATCATACCAAGTATTGATGAACGAGTTGTAAAACTAAAAGTTGGCATGGTATTTGATTCTATCGAAGAAGCCAGATCATTTTATGAAGCCTATGCTGATGCTTGCGGGTGTGGAGTATCAGCAACACATTCTACAAAAAATCATACCACTAATTCTATTGTGAGGTTAACTCTTTCATGCCTTAAAGCTGGTCGGCCTCCTAAATCTGCAAATACTACTATGTACCGTCGTCGTCCAACTGCTAAGACCCATTGTGTTGCCCATATTAGATTTTGCCACGACATATATAGTAATCAATTTGTTATTACTTCTTTTCAAGAATAGCACAATCATCCCCTTTTAGAACAAAGTGTTCTAATATTGTTGCCTTCAAAGAGAAAGATCCCTGAAGAAATTGTGAGGAGGATTGATCTAAATGATCGGGCTGGTATATTACTCAAAAATGTATCTATTTATTTCATTAAGTTAAATAATACCAAAACTATAAACTAACCGTACCGATTGTTACATGTATTAGTGCTGCAAAATCTATGTCCAGTTTTGCTGTTGAGGAAGGAGGATACGACAATTTACCTTTTACTAAGAGGGATGTCAAAAACTATATTTCCATATCTATATGTCTAAATCTTGGTAAAGGTGATGCAAAAGCCATTCAAGATTATTTTATTAATATGCAGTCCAAAAATTCAAAATTTTCTATGTTATGGACTTAAATGATGACGGTGTTCTTCGAAATGTATTTTGGGCCGATTCAAGATCGATACATGCTTACAAATACTTTGGTGATGTAATCACATTTGATACTACATACTTGACTAACCGTTATGAGATGCCTTTTGCTCCATTTGTTGGTATCAATCACCACTCTCAAAGCATTCTTCTTAGATGTGGTCTTTTATGTGAAGAAACCACCGAAAATTATTTTTGGCTTTTCCAGACATGGTGAAAATGCATGGGTAAGCCATGATGCCATGTTATTTGTAATGTTATTTACAACTATTAGTATAATTGTACATATTATAAAGTACTGGTGAGTTCACAATATCCTATGTTAGCATATTATTTACCTTTATTTTCAGGTACCCCTCCAAAGGGTATAATAACATATCAAGCACAACACATCATGAATGTAGTCAAAATTGTTTTTCCAAATACCCGTCATCATCTTTGTTTGTGGCATATTATGAGGAAGCTACTTGATAAGCTTGGCAAAGATTTATATACTTCTTTTATGGTCAGACGCATTGTATATGATAGTATTACAGTAGCCAAATTCGAAGCTAATTGGTACAAGGTTGTACAAAATTGTAATGTTAAGGAGGATGTATGGCTCAATAGGATGTATCAACAAAGGGAAATGTAGATTCCTACATATGTTGATAATTATTTTTGGGCTGATATGACAACCACACAACGCAGTGAATCAATGAATGCATTTTTTGATGGCGATGTGAATTTGTAACGCCCGGGCCCACTACCTAAGGCTCTAGTAGAGTTTCAGGAATGACGACTGGCCCCACAGACCACCACTAGCCTTAACTGCGCACTTTGTCCACACTAACGCGCAAGCCAGGATCAACTTCCCGACTGGTCACCCATCCTAGTACTACTCCAAGCTGAGCACGCTTAACTATAGAGTTCTTTAGAGATGGGCTCCCTGAAAAGGAGGTGCACCTTGGTGATATGGGTAGTATAATCATTCCTTATAAGATCATGCTATCTGAGGCGTCAAATCCTGGGACGTTACAATCTCCCCCACTTAGACTCTTGACGTCCTCGTCAAGGCTCAACTATATGACCTCATAATCTGACCCCATTTCAGTGCAGACCCACAATGACCCATAGACACCCAGCTCCCGTCCACGACTACCAACGCAAGGGTGGCTCCATCTCGTCTCTACGGATAGCCCTTTCCAACTTTCCTGGACCGCACGGCTCAAGACTGGCATGCCACATGCCCATGTGGGCCCCACCTACTGGAGGGGTTATGGCTCTGATACCATTTGTAACGCCCGGGCCCACTACCCAAGGCTCTAGTAGAGTTTCAGGAATGACGACTGGCCCCACAGACCACCACTAGCCTTAACTGCACACTTTGTCCACACTAACGCGCAAGCCAGGATCAACTTCCCGACTGGTCACCCATCCTAGTACTACTCCAAGCTGAGCACGCTTAACTATAGAGTTCTTTAGAGATGGGCTCCCTGAAAAGGAGGTGCACCTTGGTGATATGGGTAGTCTAATCATTCTTTATAAGATCATGCTATCCGAGGCGTCAAATCCTGGGACGTTATAGAATTCTCGTGCATCATTGAAGCTATTTGTTTACCAATATGAGCTTGCCTTGTGCTCTAAATATCAAAAAGAGAGACTTGCCGATTATGAATCCATGCATAAAATAGTACCTGCAAGGACATCATACATGATTGAATTATAGTGTTGAGATCTTTACACTATATCATTGTTTAAGAAATTGCAGGACCAACTTTCTGGTATGATTTCATGTGATACTAAAGTTGTTTTTAAGGATGGTGTCAATGCCAATTTTAATGTTATAGAGCACTGCAACATAATTATTTCTGCAAATGAATCAAAAATGTTTGAAAGACATTTTACCATCATGCATGAATATTCTTCACAAAACATGAATTCCTCATGTAGATATTTTGAATCCAGTGGCATACTATGTCGTCACATGTTATGTGTTATGATTTGTATTTTGAAGTTTGAAAAAGTTCCCAATCAATACATACTTGATTGGTGGAGGAAAGACAAAATTCATTTTTATGACGAATCAAATCCAGACCCTATGCAAAAGTTGCACAGTGGAAACTCTAGATATGAAGATATAATTAAATTTTGTCATGAAATTTTTCTGATTATGCAAAATTATCTAACGAGAATTTTGGTTAGATCAAATAGATTCTAAGTGATGCTTATAAAAAGATAAAACTACAAAATTCCAATCCAAATGTAAGTGTTAGCACATTTTATATGCTACACTCATGTAAATAACATACAGCAGCAAAGCATTTCAATAGAACCTACAACGATTCTCCATATTAGAACATCAAGTCCAAGCAATGCAATCACCCTCAATCAAAATGGTCAATTGATCTATGTTCAATGTGACAAAGAGAACTAAACACCTATACGACAGTACCAAACCATAAGAGATAACAGTACCAATTCATACAAGATAGAAAACAAGTCAACAATTCCAACTCAGGACCAACTAAACACCTATAGGATAGTACCAAACCATAAGAGGTAACAATACCAATTCATACAAACCTGTAGTTCTAAAACCAGCAATATTATGACTATAAACAATCCAGCATTACCAAATCAGTACCAACTTAGGACCTATACGGCAGTACCAAACCATAAGAGATAACAGTACCAATTCATACACATTCTTAGTCCCAAATCATTTAATTTATAGTAGCAGTACTGACTCAAACAAATAACAATACCAAAAAGCATTCCACACAATGCATATATCACATAACGAGAATCGACAAACATAAAATTTAAAAAACCATGATGTAAATAACATACAACAACAAAGCATTTTTAACAAAACCTACAACGATTCTCAATATTAGAACATCAAGTCCAAGCAATGCAATCACCCTCAATCAAAATGGTCGATTGATCAATGTTCAATGTGACACAGAAAACTAAGCACTTATATGACAGTACCAAACCATAAGAGATAACATTACCAATCCATACAACATAGAAAATAATTCTGCATTACCAACTCAGGACCAACTAAGCACCTATAGGACAATACCAAACCTTAAGAGATAATAGTACCAATTCATGCAAAGTCGTAGTTCCAAAACATTTATTATTCAAAAATAGTACCAACTTTTACAAATAATAATACCAGCAACTACTCCACACAATGCATATAATACCAACAACTACTCCACACAATGCATACATCCATACAAATAATTTATATATTTTACTAACATAAAATATCAAAAAAAAATTGTGTAAATAAACTAAAGCAATAGAACATTTATAGTAAAATGTATGTTAATTATTTTTAATAACAATATAGGTAAACAACATTACCATTGTCAGACCAAATTAGTAACAAGCTCGTAGAACAGTAATACCAAAGCATACATAGCTATAGTACCAAAATACAGCAAAATGCATAGATTTCTAAGTTAACCCATTACATTAAAATGTAACCTATCTGAAAGTTCTAATTAGTAACACATAGATACTCCTTCTACTTTAGTAGTCTCATTGCATAAATTCCTCTCAGCATGTGTACATTGTCTCCCCTTGTACCTTCAATCTCACAATCATGCATCAGTTCTTCTATCCATCTGATAACATAGAATCCACAATCATTGCTTGTAGGATCCTGTTGGGGAGCTCTTCTGTCATAAATTATCTTCCAACCCCGATCTGATATTCCAACTTTAATCTTCAGTGCATACTTTATGGCTTGGGCCTAATTTTATCACACAAAATAACATATTTAAACAATACTCACTGACATCTTCTAATAGTATAATATATTTTCAATCATATTTTCATACCACCAGATGTGCATCTCTATAATATGCACTATACACAACAGCAGTATCAGCATTTCTTTCCTCCTCAAGACTGTTGTACTGCAAAAAACTTTTTCTTCCCAAAGTTCCTACTATCAGATGCCAGTGTGAAGCTATCAATATAGGCATAATCATAGTTTTTGCTTGTAAGATTTCACTCATATGTTTCAGGAAATAGTTTGTCAATCCTGATTCATTATGTGTTCTAATAGTTTCTGGCAATGAGGAATGGAAAATGAAGCACTTTGTACAGTTTCCTGTACTTCATGTCTTCATTATTTCCATTATCCCCTCCATGACCTAATCAAAAGCATAAGCATACCAATTCAATACAAAAACATTACCAAAATTTCCTAATAACACAATCAAATTCGAACCTGATTGCTCAACATTCCTGCCTTTTTCACCTTCTGCTTCAAATCACTTCTCATCAGTGTTGCGTGTGGCGATGAGTATACAACATCACCGTCATTGCTTCCTTCCCTTGTTATCTGTATTATAGAAATATTTGTTTACACATTTACATAGTAGTATTTATTATAGCATAACTAAACAAAAAAAATACATATTACCATCTCAAGCATTTTTATTTCTTCTTCAAAAAGCGTCTGCATTACACTATTATCAAAGTCTTTCATAATTGTAATAATCGACAAATCATCATCATCTCCCTTTGCTTTTCTTTTCAGTTTCACTCTTCTAACAACATGCATTACACTTTTTCCCTATTGTTTCAATTTTGTAGCTTTCATGTCAGCTTCCAATCTATCAACATGCTCACAAACTACATAAATCCATTCATCTATCTCCCCCTAAATATTAAAAAAGCACAATAAAATTAAACTTTTGATCACACTTTTTGTAGTTATCAAAAAGTACCAACAATAAGCATACTATCATAATACATTATCTATCGTTGTAAGGTCATCAATCAATAGATTTCCATTCATGCTCTTAACGGGTATTCTTCCCAAACCAGACGGTAACAAATCTTTGATTATATCATCGATTTTTTTATCTAGTTTTGTGCTTGAATACTCAGGATCCTGCAACAAGTACAACAGTGACAACACAATATACATATTGTACCAAAATATATACTCTCAAATACTTGTTTCAAACATCAATATACCACGTGTTTTCCCGACCCATGTCCCTATTTGTCTTCAATATTAATGGCTGTGTTTGCTCTTTTAGGAGTTACAAACGAACTACTCTGACCAACAAAATTTTCAATTTCCTTTTCAGGACGTTGACCATGATCATCTGCAAATTTTACACTCTCCTCCACCTTAAAAAAGTATCATTTTGTCAAGTATATGCCATTCAAATTAAAATAGTATTAAAACAATTTAACATTTTCCACAACCAAATTGTCTTTGTTTTCTCCACTAATTGGAGTTGTAAATGGTACACACTCTATAGTCATCTTCAGATTCTCTTTTTTAGTAGTGTTTGATTGAATTGCATCAGAGACAACAACCTTGCCAATATCCTGACATTCAAAAAATAAAAGTATCAAATACTAATATTTATTAATCCCCATACCTATATTCACACATAACTATAACAAAAAGCTAAAAAGAAAGAACAATACTGTATCAGTTATATCATGTTCTCCAGTTGTTTGCTGCGCTTTTTCTTCAGGTGTTTTTGCTGACTGAATTGCTTCAAACACAACAACCTTACCAATCTCCTGACATTCAAACAATTAAAGTATTATATACTAATATTTATTACTACTCATACCAAAATTCACGCATAACAGTATCAAATAGATAAAAAGAAAGAACATTACTGTATCAGTTTTATCATGTTCTCCAACATTTTGTTGCACTTTTTCTTCAGTTGTTTCTGTTGTCTGAATTGCTTCAGAGACAAAAACCTTACCAATCTTCTGACATTCAAACAACTAAAGTATCATATACTAATATTTATTACCTCCCATATCAATATTCACGCATAACTGTACCAAATAGCTAAAAAGAAAGAACTTTACTTTAGCAGTTTTATCATGTTCACCAACATTTTGCTGCTCTTTTTCTTCAGGTGTTTCTGCTGACTAAATCACTTAAGAGACAACAACCTTACCAATCTCCTGACATCCAAACAACTAAAGTATCATATACTAATACTTATTACTTCCCATACCAATATTCACACATAATTGTACCAAATAGCTAACAAGAAAGAACATTATTGTATCAGTTTTATCATGTTCCCCAATAGTTTGCAGCTTTTTTTGATTAGGTGTTTCTGCTAAATGAATTTCTTCAGAGTCGGAAACCTTACCAATCTCCTGACATTCAAACAATTAAAGTATCATATACTAATATTTATTAATTCGCATACCAATATTCACACAAAACTGTACCAAATAGCTAGCACGAAAGAACATTATAGTATCAAACGCAGATTGTGTTTCTGTTGTGCTATTCTTCTATTTAGATGTTTTGTTCTCACCGCTTTTCTCCTTTTCCTATACAAAATTTTTTATAAATGTTAAATATAATTTATGATGAAACTTAAAAAAAATATTAGAGTACTAGCATCTGAAAATAGTTTCAAGCTTTATTTTGAAGAAAATTTCTTGGACTTGACACTTAATTTTAATTTCTTCAATTTAGGCCTTTTTTGGAGCACGAAATCCTACATAATTTGCAAATAACATATTTAATATTGTTTATTTGTAACTAAAAAAATAAACAACAAATGGGTGAAAACACTAACATCTGTATCTTCAATGTTTTCTGTATCATTTGATTCTTCAACCTTCCTTTTATTTTTTTAGGTAATCATTAACAAAAAAATGAATATTGACTTATTCATAACAATTTAAGTAGTAATTTATTAATAAACAATAATAATATTATACCTTCAAACTATCCCTCATATCTGCAAGGGTATCTCCATTTGATTCTTCTTCTTCTCCTTCCTCGTAATCACTGTCAGACTGCTCAGTACCTATATCTTCCATTGTTGGATCAACTATTCCATGTACAACCAACTCCTCTCTCAAAAATACACAATCATTTTGGCTTTTATTCAAAGCCATTTGCAACTCATCAACCTATATCTTCAACTCTTCATTTTCTTCCTTTAACCTTCCCACATCTTTATCATATTTCAATTTCTATTTTTTCAATTCTAATCCCAACTACATCTTGTCAGCTTCTAGATATACTAATTTCACCGAGTTGAATCTAGCACATCTATGTCGTCAGGAACTACTAGTTTTTTCCCCACATCCCCAACTTTCCAGTGGTCATGTATATATATGCCATTAAGTTCAGCAATTGTTTTGCTATTTTTAGACAAATAATAGTTGATCTTATGGTCATACTTCCATTTATTTATTTGTGGGATTCTATTTGGATAATCTTCTGGAAACATCTTCTGAGCTTCCCTAAACCAAACCTTGTTAAAAAATTGTTTAAGATTTGTACAATTTTGTAGAATACAACAAAATTTAGCATTGCAGTACCAAAATTTACCATCAACAGTGCACTGCAACCCTTCAGGTAACTCATTCTGTTTATAGTCATCTCCATCATTCCCAAATGTAGGTAGTTGTGGATTGATTCAGACCAATTAAATCCATCTATTTTTTGTAGATCATCAACCAAATCGAACAATACTTTTTGAATTCCAAAGTTTCTGTACGGATATAAAAAACTACTAAGAAGTACCAAAATCCAAATTTTGATGAAGTCTTCTTTGCTCTTGGTGTCTTTCTTATCTACCAGTTCCTTTAGTATGTCAATAGCATCATTGACTTTTGGATCTCCTTTAAAATACTCACACCTTATCTTACTGCATTTACTGACTAATTTCCATGAGTGTAAGAAACTGCTAACACCTAAACAAACTCAACACATATTTATTTTAAAAATCATTACATAAACTATCACAAATATAAATAGTAACATATATATATGCATGTGCATATTACTCCCAAAATATTTTACCTGTAGCAGGTAAGCCTAGTATTGCGGATACTTGTTGAGGGTTAAATCCAACCAATGTGCTTCTAATCTTGAAAGACATCTTATTGACATCATATGCGTAAACAAGATCTTCTATCATATTCATGTCCAGAGAAGTAGGACATCTCATGCCAATGAACACACCAAACATAGTTTCCTTAAACATTGTTATGTGTTCATCTTTAGCAATCCCTAAGACAAACTTAAACTTGCTTATGCCGCATCTACTCCCAAACTTCTCCGTAAGTATCTCCTCTTCATTTTTCATTTCTATATCTACTGCCAACACCTATAATATCAATTAAAAGTACACGCGTTCATCAATACCGATATCCATTCAGAACAAAACCAATTATAAGTAAAAGCATTACAATAGCAACACAAAATACATACAATTATTTTTAACCAATTTAGCTGAATCCTCTCGTGTTAACCATGGATATATACCCATCCATGTGTTTGATTTCCAGTTTATATAAACCAAAAAAAATTATAAACATGACCCAATTATACTGCACAGTACCAATTTAATGCAGCACATAACTAACAATTATTAACAACAGAACCAATTTATACACTAAGTATGCATTGTATTTCTGATACATATTAATTTATGAAACAAGTGGACATGGATTCAATAGTACCTATATCCATTCACAACCAAACCAATAATAAGTATAAATAATACCTCTAATTCTACAAAACCAGTCACACAAAAAACTTAAAACTTTTGCAGAGCACTGTTATACTTTTCAGTATTTCCAACTTTCCAGTCGTCATGGATACACTACCATCAATCGGTTTGATTTCCAATACATACATTAAACTATAACAAAACCAATAAAACATTAAACTATAACAAAACCAATAAAACAAATACACAGTACAAAAAAAGTATAAACAAGACCAAATTATATTGCATAGTACAAATTTAATGTAGCACATAACCAAAAAATATTAAAAACAAAACCAATTTATGCACTAAGTATGCCTTGTATTTCTGATATATATTACTTTATAAAATAAACATACACGAATTCAATAGCACATATATCCATTCACAACCAAACCAATAATAAGTATAAACAATACATCTAAATCTACAAAACCAGTCACACAAAAAACTTAAAAACTTTTGCAGAGCACTATTATACTTTCCTGTATTCCCAACTTTCCAGTCTTCATAGATACACAACCATCAATCATTTTGATTTTCAATACATACATTAAACTATAACAAAACCAATAAAATATTAATAAACTTAAACAAAACCAATAAAACATATACACATTACCGATTGATACCTCACAGATTATTAAATATGAGCAAAACCCCCAAATATTAACAACTGAACCACTTTATACAGTAAGTCTAACTTTGTTGTTCGAATAATATTACAAATATTTCCAAAAAACTATTGAATTAAACATAAACGTATTAAACTGTCCTTATATCCATTCAAAAAATTACCAATAATCATTAAATTTGATACCAATAAATTTATAAAAAGGACCAATTCACACTACACATTATATTAAACGAGAACAAAACAAAAAAAACATATAGTGCAGATACCGAAGGCATATGTCTATTTTGCAGTTAATACATTAAACCACTACATAACCACATAATACCAATAAGAGTACCAATTTGAACTCTTAATCATGATCCACATTCCCAAATACATGTTCTGAACTCTTTTTTTCTAAAAAAACCACATTCAACCCTATTATGCTGACATGCAAGTGAAATCTAGCCTCATTTCTGATATAGATAATTGAAGTCCAGAAAGGGTTTCGTAGAATTTACCTTAGTCGCGTTTTATGTACTTATCTCCGATAATCCTTTCTACCGATTCCGTGGCAGATCGACGTCAAAGCTCTTCTGTCGATTCCACTGTAGAGAGTGCACGATCGGCGTCCAAGCTTCGGCGTCGCCTCCGCACTGTGCTTGTTACACCCCGATCTCACAATTTCCTCAAATCATGAGATTAGGGCATAAGATAGGACTTATATGTAACACAAAGAACACCCTTAACTTTTTTTTTCTTTTCTTTCTTTAAAACTCTTGTTTCTTCGCATTGAACCACATAAATCATTTTAACAAGGGAATCTGAACATTTCTTTTACTAATCAGACTTTAATAGTAAAGATACATGTATAAACATTCATGATGTCTCTCACACCTTATGCACATAAGACCTACTAATAACATACGATTTCAAAAGAGGAATAATATTACACATCGTAATTACTATTCTCTCTCTTATCTCTTACTGAGGACCTAGAGTGACAAGGACCGACTGACTCAACTAATCTTGTACTTAACTCTTGTAGCAGATCTACACTGATGCTCTAACCATCTTCAAGTCCACGCGGTTAACCCTAAAATGTTTGAGTAGAGGGGTGAGCCTACTCACTCAGTGAATGAGTACTTCAAAGAAACAGTCTAAGACACTAATGTGATTACATATATAACTTTGAGTAAACGATATGAAATTTAACAACAATAAATACTACACTGAACAGTTCTAAAACAATATAATTGAAATAAGAAGGAATGTAAATATTGCATCCAAAGAATAACTACTAGAAGACTATGCTCTAATCTTCCTTAACTCTTTCATTTATAAGGAACTCTGTGAACCTATATGATCATATTTTAACTTATGCCCAGATCTATGCAGTGTACTCTGCATTGAGACTCGCAGTGCACTACGGCCACACCGTACAAGACTTAGCGACACACCCGGGAAATGCTAAGTCTGACTGCCAGTCCTGTTCTGCTACAGGACCCACGGGCTCTCTGGCCCACAGGCTCTCCGGCCTTCTCTGCACTCACCATGAGTGCTCTGGACTCCTCCTCTAGCCTGAGCACACAGGTGCAGGGAGTCAACACTGGGTTACCACCAGAATTACTCAACTGGTTGGTGTTGGATAACCCTATCAACCCTCATGCCACCAGAATTACTCAACCGGCTGATGTTGGACACGAGTTTCACCCCTAAGGTGCAAACCTCCCAAAGGGGTTCTACGGTGTTCAGGGCACCTAAGTCTAACATTAACATTATAGGTACATTTTAAATAGAAATCATAACTCATTTAACATTTCTCACAAGGCTCACACGGCCTGCCATATCATATCATAAGAAACATCATAACTCATATATTCAACATATATCATGTCTCAGTAACATCCCTTTCTAGGGCATGTCATATCTCATCACCTGCAATTTACGAGATATGTACTGAAAATAAGAAGCCCTGTAGTATGTAGATATCAACTCACAGAGAACAAGCATATAAAGTTAAATGCACTAGAAACATACAATTCAACAGTTAAGTATCACCACATCTCATATCGAGACCTTTCATATCACCATAACATGATTCGTTGAACACCCTATCCTTAGGGTTTCATTTGCCTTATTCATTTATCACATGGCAACACCCTGCTCTTAGGGTTTCATTTGCCTCATTCACTTATCACATGGCTCTCATAAGGATTTCACACGATATAACATTCACAAATTAAAGACTGCTTTCAACAACCATATACAATCAATATATGTATGAAACCATGGAAATTGAACTAAATTTAGGTTTCCATGCTATTCACTGAGATATCATGCACCAAGAATAAAATTCAATTAAGGTAACCCATGAGGTACATCCTAACCACTTATAAGATTACTAGTTCTCTTCATTTAACTTTGACCTTTAAGTATTCATTTAGGGTTTGCTTCAACACGGTCGTGGTGTCACCCCACGGCCGTGGCACAGTTACCTCACCACGGTCGTGGCTCTTCCCCACGGTCGTGGTGTATAGAGATCAGAGTTTCAAAAGCATTCAGTACGGCCGTGCTACCTAGCACGCCCGTGGCACAGACCCTTCACCACGGTCGTGGTCACCCACCACGGCCGTGCCACAGCTCGATTGAGCTTCAACTTAGTGAAATCAAAAGTCATAGACTTAATGGTGAATCCAAATGGGCTTGGATATTGAAATATGTTAGACATGCGCTTTATTAGGAGCATTAAGATCTAGACTTAGTTCAAGACTAAATGTCTCTTCACTAAGTTTGAAACTCTAGTGATATCTCAATTAGGTTAAACCCTAATTACATCATATGGTATAAATATGAAGAACATTCTTACTAGGATGTGTTGTATACGTTTCTGATGTGAATCTGCCATCAAAGAGTCATTCAAACAGAGAAGGAATCCATATCATATCAATTTGCAACAACTTAAATCAAACGGACATTTCAGGGTTTAGAATCACATACTAAGCAATTAGGGATTTGGATGCTATAATCAAATTTCGTGCATTACACTGTTTGAAGGAAGAACCCACTCACCCTAAGGTGTGAAAACACCTCAAAACTGTAGCTCAACTCAGGGGATCTCGAACTCATATCAATTCCCTAGAAAATCTCCCAATTCTTCTTCCATTCAACTCGAAAACCTTGAAAATGAGGGATTATGAAGAAAGAGTGAGAAAAGGGGAAATTTTGATACCATTTCGGATCAAATCAGGGGAGGGACGGAAATCTTGACATGTGAGAGAAGATTCACCATGAAAGGCTATACAAAGAAGCTAAACTTACTTGATTTCACCATTCCTCGGACCGCAAAACCCTAATTCAGCAATTCCACCACTTTCTCCTCTCAAACCCTAACTCTCCCCCTCTCTCTAGGAGCTCATTTCTCTGGAATGAATTGCGAATTATGAGAGCTGCTAGTGTGTGTGTTCGAACATATAGAGCAATTGAGCTGCTTGGGTCAATTGCATATTGACCCTACACTCAACTTTTATTATATTGGCTGAATATTCAGTTATACAAAAGTTACTGTAATTCGTTTATTTCAGAGATCAAACCTTCTCCAAAAATTATGGGAATTTATAAATTTGTTTATAATTGATCTTTAAAGCTTCAGTTAAGATTTGAGATCATTTGGAGTTACAAATAAATAATTAAAAATAGAACAGTGCATTGCTATCCAGAAATCTGCAAAAATGTCATTTGAAGCAAAAATGCCTCAGAACGGCCGTGCTAGCTGCCACGGCCGTGCAAGATGGACCCAGCACGGCCGTGCTACCTACCATGGCCGTGCTGCATTGTTTTCAGCAGATTTGAGTATAAAAGTTGGTTAATAGTTCAATTTTTTCAAAACGACCGTGTGGCCTTGCATGCCCGTGCCACCAATGACCTAGCACGACCGTGCTACCCACCATGGCCGTGCTACCCAAGCATCCAACTATCATTTCTATTTTTCTATGCCTAACTCTATCATTCCTTCCCAAATGAGCTTATTTGTTGAAAACCCTAATTCAACCGACTAGAGTTTATATATCTCAAACCCTAATTATACAAAGAGATAGCATGCTTGGGGTTCTCATTAGGTTTAACATATTATAATTGAGATATCATCATTAATTAGATTTAAGCAATGATCAATCCAATTAAATATGTAATCATCCAGGTAAACCCTAGTTTACCAATTAAGCTCAGATGGGGTCGTAACAACTCTCCCCCCCTTAGAATGTTTCATCCTCGAAACATAAACCTACAAGAAAGATACATTCAAGGTTATTCTAAGCTTCTAAAACCTTCCATGTCATTATATTCTTGTATTTCATATCTGAATGTAGTTTTCAACATTAGATCTTTTAATTCTTTACTAAATCACAACATATTTCAAATAGTTCTCAATGATATCAAGCAAATTCTTTATGCCGCAGTCAAACATAGAATGCAAAGATAAACCACCACGCTTTCGCTGCGCAATTCTGATACTCTGATACAACTATCTCAACTTATGCGGCTCAGAAAGTTCTATTATTTTGTATCACCTTTAAGTGACAAAAGCGAGTTCACCATGCTGTTTTAAACTTTAATAAAGTGCTATTCAAATAGCAAAACAGTCTTGAATTAAAAGGCTAGATTCAACAATCAATTGCACAATACTACTCTTGGCATCCCCATTGGGTCATGGATGCATGAGGTGAAGCATTACCACCTCATTCCATACTATCCTGTTTCGATCCTGGGACCTGTGGGTTATGGGCCCACACACAATTCAAAGTGTAACCATCGTATTATATCATTTTAGGGTTTCAACAACAGTAATAAAGTAATCCACAATTGTATCAGTCATTCAAGCATTAATCATACTCGATTACCACCACTCAGTTATATTAGAGCTAGGTATAACAAGCTACACCTCATTAGGGTTACTTGTCCAGACAATCTGATTATCATCCCTTCTTATTAATATGAGTGAATAGGTATAACTACCTTATTCAGGATATCCCTCCATGTCTTCTGTCATCATCCAAACTGTATCACCATATTACAAATACACAATACTAGGATGCATATCTGGTATGAATTACTACAACTATCATACACCTTTAATTAACATATAGCTTGCATAAATACACTGAAATCATACATAGGACCAACTTACATACCTTAGTATGCCTTCAACAAAGCATACCTCTAAAAATGAGTTCACATATTACACAAAGCTAGTGTTTTCCTTTATCTCTCTCCTCATTCTTTACTACTTATGTTTTGCTACCTCTCCTTCTCATTTTGATCATATACAATAAACATCCCTAACATTAAAACATTCAAGGTAAGAATAGATTATTCATCATTCTTGCTATCACACAAGAATTTATTTCTTATCGCACTTCATCGTAATGTATGTCACTATTACATTCACTAGATGACCCTACCAAGGTAGTTATGCATCATATATGATTCATTTTCTTATCATTTCATTCCCACCTTGCTATTGTTAAGGAA
Organism: Alisma plantago-aquatica; assembly: GCA_963693085.1. Lineage (NCBI taxonomy): Eukaryota > Viridiplantae > Streptophyta > Magnoliopsida > Alismatales > Alismataceae > Alisma > Alisma plantago-aquatica. The sequence goes on along the minus strand of OY856414.1, from coordinate 828,873,716 downwards.
TATATGAGAGAGAAGGTGATTTTAAGACTTGGAATACTTGTATTCAAACATTCCCTTAATACATTCTCGTATGTAGATTTACTTAGTTATCAACAGAGATATTTGATTGATTAGCACTTGCTTGAATCTCACAACCTCTTTATTTTATAACTTCTCCATCATATTTCAAACCCTTTCTTACATTTCATAGTCCTCTTACCATATACTACTCTTTAACCCATCATCTTTAATTCTAAATTTTTCTCTTATGACCATGTTGCTTATTCATATGTATGGTCATGTATACCATGTTGCACATATTTCCTCCTTTATCTTTATACTATTGTGAAGTTAACGTTCTAAATTAATAGTCCTTCTATTAGTTTTTCCTCATGTTGAATACATTACATATTCTTCATTTTTTATTCAAGTGGATCATGCATGGGTCAAACATAGTTTCTCTTTCAATCTAGTTTTTCTCTCCTGAATACAGTCTACCTTTGTATGACTTATTCATTCGTTAAACTACACCTATGTTCTTCACTTAGGAACTAGTTTGTTGTTCTAGTCTTATGAATTACATGTTCATACGATTCTCTTTACTTTTACTCTTTTGAAAACTCTTCACTTCTATGGACCTATTGAATGCTCAACTCTATTCTTCTACTCAGCCTTTGCTTTAGAGTTCATAAAAGCATTATACTCAATTATATGATCCATTCTTCATGATCGATTCTTGCTATCTAGAACCATACATACATTTCATATATCTTTTCTATATTTCATATGTATAGCTCATATAATATTAATCAATAAACTGATTATGAACCTTATATCATGTTCCTTTATTCCCAATTAAGGGTTTCTCATATGAGGCCCCAAAATTGAACCTCAGATACCAGTTTCAACTGATTCTTAGTTGTTCTGATCTTGCCCATATGTTTCAACATCTTACCGTATGTACATTCTTACTCTGATGTGGGTATAATTATTCAAATTCTATTCTTATTATACTATTGATAGGATTCATTAGATCCTAGTAACGCATCCTACCAACCGGACCAGGCCAAACCTGAAGTCCTGAAGCCAAGAACTACAAAGGATTACTCAACTCCTATTCATCTCAGAAGTGTGGAAGAAAACTTATCCACTAACAAAAGCTCATTCAAAGGTCAATTCTAGTCTACTTGTTACAAAGAATGAAATCAATAAATGCTACAACTGCATAGTGTACAACAGATATTAAAGACCCATATTTCAAAGTATTGAATATTTCAATTCAAACATATAAGAGCATTTATATACATTTCCAACAAAAACAACATTATGAAATGTAAGTTCTATCTCCTTTTACATTTATGCTCTTAATTCTTGTTTCTTTTCTCGTTATCTAACCCTAACATTTCTAGGGTTCCTCTCTAGCCCATTCTTCCACTGTATACCTGGCCAGGGTATACGTGAGAGAATAGACAGAGTAGCTTGTACTGGTTGGTCCAAGTACTCAGATATCGGGCCAGGATATCCAAATACTCAAATCCCCAAAGCTAACATCAAAACATCTCCTATCTGCCACACTTATGACGCTAACTTACTAACTTAATGGTCCTTGACATCTCACCCTAAGCTCTGATACCAAGTTGTTACACCCCGATCTCACAATTTCCTCAAATCATCATATTAGGGCATAAGATAGGACTTATATGTAACACAAAGAACACCCTTAACTTTTTTTTTCTTTTCTTTCTTTAAAACTCTTGTTTCTTCACATTGAACCACATAAATCATTTTAACAAGGGACTCTGAACATTTCTTTTACTAATCAGACTTTAATAGTAAAGATACATGTATAAACATTCATGATGTCTCTCACACCTTATGCACATAAGACCTACTAATAGCATACGATTTCAAAAGAGGAATAATATTACACATCGTAATTACAACTCTCTCTCTTATCTCTTACTGAGGACCTAGAGTGACAAGGACCGACTGACTCAACTAATCTTGTACTTAACTCTTGTAGCAGATCTACACTGATGCTCTGACCATCTTCAAGTCCACGCGGTTAACCCTAAAATGTTTGAGTAGAGGGGTGAGCCTACTCGCTCAGTGAATGAGTACTTCAAAGAAACAGTCTAAGGCACTAATGTGATTACATATATAACTTTGAGTAAACGATATGAAATTTAACAACAATAAATACTACACTGAACAGTTCTAAAACAATATAATTGAAATAACAAGGAATGTAAATATTGCATCCAAAGAATAACTACTAGAATACTATGCTCTAGTCTTCCTTAACTCTTTCATTTATAAGGAACTCTGTGAACCTATATGATCATATTTTAACTTATGCCCTGATCTATGCAGTGTACTCTGCATAGAGACTCGCAGTGCACTACGGCCACACCGTACAAGACTTAGCGACACACCCGGGAAATGCTAAGTCTGACTGCCAGTCCTATTTTTCTACAGGACCCATGGGCTCTCCGGCCCACAGGCTCTCCGGCCTTCTCTGCACTCACCATGAGTGCTCTGGACTCCTCCTCTAGCCTGAGCACACAGGCGCAGGGATTCAACACTGGGTTACCACCAGAATTAATCAACTGGTTGGTGTTGGATAACCCTATCAACCCTCGTGCCACCAGAATTACTCAACCGGTTGATGTTGGACATGAGTTTCACCCCTAAGGTGCAGACCTCCCAAAGGGGTTCTACGGTGTTCAGGGCACCTAAGTCTAACATTAACATTATAGGTACATTTTAAACAGAAATCATAACTCATTTAACATTTCTCACAAGGCTCACACGGCCTGCCATATCATATCATAAGAAACATCATAACTCATATATTCAACATATATCATGTCTCAGTAACATCCCTTTCTAGGGCATGTCATATCTCATCACCTGCAATTTATGAGATATGTACTGAAAATAAGAAGCCCTGCAGTATGTAGATATCAACTCAGAGAGAAAAGCATATAAAGTTAAATGCACTAGAAACATACAATTCAACAGTTAAGTATCACCACATCTCATATCGAGACCTTTCATATCACCATAACATGATTCGTTGAACACCCTATCCTTAGGGTTTCATTTGCCTTATTCATTTATCACATGGCAACACCCTGCTCTTAGGGTTTCATTTGCCTCATTCACTTATCACATGGCTCTCATACGGATTTCACACGATATAACATTCACAAATTAAAGACTGCTTTCAACAACCATATACAATCAATATATGTATGAAACCATGGAAATTGAACTAAATTTAGGTTTCCATGCTATTCACTGAGATATCATGCACCAAGAATAAAATTCAATTAAGGTAACCCATGAGGTACATCCTAACCACTTATAAGATTACTAGTTCTCTTCATTTAACTTTGACCTTTAAGTATTCATTTAGGGTTTGCTTCAACACGGTCGTGGTGTCACCCCACGGCCGTGGCACAGTTACCTCACCACGGTCGTGGCTCTTCCCCACGGTCGTGGTGTATAGAGATCAGAGTTTCAAAAGCATTCAGTACGGCCGTGCTACCTAGCACGCCCGTGGCACAGACCCTTCACCACGGTCGTGGTCACCCACCACGGTCGTGCCACAGCTCGATTGAGCTTCAACTTAGTGAAATCAAAAGTCATAGACTTAATGGTGAATCCAAATGGGCTTGGATATTGAAATATGTTAGACATGCGCTTTATTAGGAGCATTAAGATCTAGACTTAGTTCAAGACTAAATGTCTCTTCACTAAGTTTGAAACCCTAGTGATATCTCAATTAGGTTAAACCCTAATTACATCATATGGTATAAATCTGAAGAACATTCTTACTAGGATGTGTTGTATACGTTTCTGATGTGAATCTGCCATCAAAGAGTCATTCAAACAGAGAAGGAATCCATATCATATCAATTTGCAACAACTTAAATCAAACGGACATTTCAGGGTTTAGAATCACATACTAAGCAATTAGGGATTTGGATGCTATAATCAAATTTCGTGCATTACACTGTTTGAAGGAAGAACCCACTCACCCTAAGGTGTGAAAACACCTCAAAACTGCAGCTCAACTCAGGGGATCTCGAACTCATATCAATTCCCTAGAAAATCTCCCAATTCTTCTTCCATTCAACTCGAAAACCTTGAAAATGAGGGATTATGAAGAAAGAGTGAAAAAAGGGGAAATTTTGATACCATTTCGGATCAAATCAGGGGAGGGACGGAAATCTTGACATGTGAGAGAAGATTCACCATGAAAGGCTATACCAAGAAGCTAAACTTACTTGATTTCACCACTCCTCGGACCGCAAAACCCTAATTCAGCAATTCCACCACTTTCTCCTCTCAAACCCTAACTCTCCCCCTCTCTCTAGGAGCTCATTTCTCTAGAATGAATTGCGAATTATGAGAGCTGCTAGTGTGTGTGTTCGAACATATAGAGCAATTGAGCTGCTTGGGTCAATTGCATATTGACCCTACACTCAACTTTTATTATATTGGCTGAATATTCAGTTATACAAAAGTTACTGTAATTCGTTTATTTCAGAGATCAAACCTTCTCCAAAAATTATGGGAATTTATAAATTTGTTTATAATTGATCTTTAAAGCTTCAGTTAAGATTTGAGATCATTTGGAGTTACCAATAAAAAATTAAAAATAGAACAGTGCATTGCTATCCAGAAATCTGCAGAAATGTCATTTGAAGCAAAAATGCCTCAGAACGGCCGTGCTAGCTGCCACGGCCGTGCAAGATGGACCCAGCACGGCCGTGCTACCTACCACGGCCGTGCTGCATTGTTTTCAGTAGATTTGAGTATAAAAGTTGGTTAATAGTTCAATTCTTTCAAAACGACCGTGTGGCCTTGCATGCCCGTGCCACCAATGACCTAGCACGACCGTGCTACCCACCATGGCCGTGCTACCCAAGCATCCAACTATCACTTCTATTTTTCTATGCCTAACTCTATCATTCCTTCCCAAATGAGCTTATTTGTTGAAAACCCTAATTCAACCGACTAGAGTTTATATATCTCAAACCCTAATTATACAAAGAGATAGCATGCTTGGGGTTCTCATTAGGTTTAACATATTATAATTGAGATATCATCATTAATTAGATTTAAGCAATGATCAATCCAATTAAATATGTAATCATACAGGTAAACCCTAGTTTACCAATTAAGCTCAGATGGGGTCATAACAGTGCCTGTTCCTTGTAGAAGCTTGTCACCTTCAGAAGCTCTGCGGTAGTGTAGGCTCGGCGTCAATGATGATGCATTGTGCTTCGTTCAGAAGCTCCACGGCCCGCGGAGGTGTAGAACCTCCGGTTTGCCCCCTTTCTCTAGAGAAAGATGACAGATAAGAGAGAGAAAGAAGAAAGAGAGATGGCTGCATAAATGACACCACACACAGAGAGAAGGTGGGAGTCTAGTTTTTTTGTAAAACCACCCATTTCTTCAGTGAAAGGTAACCAAAAAAGTGCCCCTTTGACTTCTCACGCGGTTACAGTCAAAAAAATGTACAATGCGGATAGTGCATGGGAAACATGTGAATTTCGATTTGTCATATGGTTTTTGTTGATTCCTGAGGTCAGGGTGTATATGTTGGTGTTGATGATGTGATCTATATCACTATTGTATCACAAGTAAAAAAAATTGAGATAATGGTGCATGACTTGCTAAATGCCAATGCATTAGGGTCTAAAATGAAAAAGCTAACTACAATCACAATTGGCCACAAATTGGGGTTTAAAAAGAACCACAAATGAGCTAGTGAAGGCCAATCTAGCCATTATAAGGAAAGGGAAAGTAAGTTTATGCTAGAGGTGGGTGATGAACTAGAGTTTTAAGAAAGAGAAAACAAGATAATAAGACTAACTTGACAATGGCTAAAGGTTTAAAGAATGAAATGAGATAATGAAGCATGATCAAGTGAAAAACATGCGTAAATGATGATAAAGCAAGTATATAAAGTCCTGGCCACTTAGACGACACGTTATGGATTGATCATTGTACAATATTCTAGTACATCATTCTCTCAATTTTGATTGTAATATGTCTATTTTCTGATTTTGATTATACTTTAAACCCATTCACTATTCATGATCAAGTAGTTATCATGAAGAAACTAGCCAATGATTAGGCAAAATAAACAAGAAAAGGACTATAGAGAATCTCTAGTTGAATAAATATTACAGAAAACAACAAGTGTCCAAAGTCTCTTTACATTTATTTAGTAATAATTTTTGTTAACTATAAGTCTAAACCTTACATTAAAGCAATAGTTAGAACATATCATGGTCGATCAATGATGATCTTCACTGTGTGTTGAAGATAGAAATCCATTTTCTATATTTAATCATGACTAACCCATGTCATGCTTAAAAATAGTTCTACCATGACGACTATGTGCAAAATTAACCTTTAATCATAATTAGAAAACCCATGAACATGTTTTTGAATTAAGTATTTATGACCTAGCAATGTGCGACTAACAAATAATAGTCAAGTGGACTCAAAGAGTTAGATTCACACTTGATAGGGTGGAGTGTAAGGTTTCATTCAAATTCAGCTCCACAAGTTATACTCTTAGAGATATGTCAAGACAAAGATTGCATATAAAGTAAAATAGTTGAAACAATTAATCCATTCAACTAAATTATGATAAAATATGACAGTGATTGTATTGAGATACAACTTCTCCACCTTGGGAAGTTGGTGTATTGCTCTCACGGGCTACCTACACATTATAGCATTACTTACTCCATTCACTCTCGTGTTATCTTGGTGCAACTATATGAAAATGACATTTAGCCTCTCATGATGAAGAGTTCCTCCATCAGGTTGTGTTATAGAGTGACGTAATGACCTTGCACTCATATTCTCTTAGTATTAAAACAAGTATGTTGAAAACAATAGCTCCACACTAAAAGTTGAAACTCTATCATGCACTTAGTATTTTATATTTATGTTGGAGGGATTATTAGGCCCAAAAAAGAAAGAATCATACTAGCATGGATTCAAAAGAGAAGAAAATATGTCCAAGATGAGACACTTAGATGGTTAGACCATTGGTTTGTTATCAAGAGGTATCAGGTTCAAGCACAATGATGAAATGAATAAAAATGCCAATTTTCTAAATAAAAGATGAAACTATGGTAATAGTACACATAATATTTTTGATTGATTCCTCCCTAAGAGGATACAACAAGACCACCAATCATAATATATGTATAGAATATGAATACAAAGAACATGTAGAATCTAAACAAAAATACATAATGAAGATTAAAAGTCATAAGAAGAGAAGAATAAAGGAAAATGAAGGGGTGGCGGAAGTCTTTTGAGACAATCAAAAGTAGATCTAGAAACCAAACATGTGCATGATTTTGTTATATCAATATGCATTTCATCTTAAAGATTGCCTATTTTGCATAGGTCACTCATACATATATTCCATATGGTTAGTAAAATATTGTTATAGTAACCAAGTATGTATAATAGTTATTTTTTGTGTGCCAGAGTCCTAAATTTATAAGCTCGAACAGTACCCCACAAGTTTACATGTGTATGTAATAATATCGAGGTCGTCCAAGGAACAAGGTAACATCAGGATAAGAGTATTAAACTTTCAACAATCTAGATAGGTTACAAAAGGATGATTCGTTTTAGATAAACTAATTAATAAATTAAAAGAAAATGCTAATCACTTGGAGAAAGATTAAGATTAGATTAAGAGGATCTTGGATATGAGATTTCACTTTCATGTCACAACTTACATACATCCACATATTTCAAACATACTAGTCAAATATACAAAGGAGTTTTGTCGTCATCACACACCTCCCGGTGATGTGTGAGAGTTCTAACTCCATATAGAACTTCCATGCTTATGTTTAATTTTTGAACTACAAACCTTGGATCCTCAACATAATCCCACCCACTCTCGTAGTCAAGGATATGTTTCCAAGTTAGCTATCCCTTACTTCTTTACATATCTTCCTAGACTATAGAAAGAAGCATAAAACATGTAAGTAGGATGGCCAGTCATGCAAAACAAGAACACCAAAACATATCTTGAAACGGTAAATCAACTAGCATTAAACATGAAATCTGAATTCACATGAGTTATAACATGGGAGCTACTCCCCCATTCCCATGAAATGAAGTTCTACTCGTAATTAGTGATGAAATGTGGGTACAAGTAGTAAATCATGGAGTAGAACATGAGTAGAGAAGGTAGAAGAATAAAGGAATTCGTAGGAATGGAAGAACAAGTACAAACTTTTTCTAGAAGGTGGATTTTTGTCCTTACAACTACTCCTACTCCAGCAACCTTCTCTCCTGAATAGATGGAATGGAATGGAGAAGCCTTTGTTGTAGTCTGTGAAGAGGAATGGAGTAGAGAAGAGGTTCTCTCTTGAGTAACCGCCTCATCTTCTCCAAAATTGTATTCCTTCTCCTCTACTATGCTCTAAGGTCAAAAAGTCCTTCAAATGATCAGTGAGAACCATCCCATAAGTGTCCTTTTTTTACAATAATGAGATTCAGATTCTCATTGAACGTATAGAAATTGTCGGTGACACAGTGTGTGTCCCTGAATAACTAAAGGTGGAACTGCCCTTCTCGAAGAAAGCATGACGTATCAGTTGGCTGAGATGTTTTGTTGATGACAGTCGATGAAAATATGACAAATCTAGACCCACTAAACATGATGCATGTTAATACACAAATTTCATGTTGGTTGCCAGGTAGGGACTTCGAAGAAATCTTTGAATGAAGGGACATGATGTGTCATTTAAGAGACACACTGTGTTGTTTCTCATCAGGGAGGGACGTTATCTTCCTACAACTAACACGTCATTTTCAACAAATGACACTGTATTTTTTCTAAAAACTTGAGAAATTCCCTGAAGAATGTGCAATCACTTGGGAATCCAACTAAGGTCAGATTTTCATCGCATTAACCCCATTTCATCTTCATTATTGTGTACATGTGATCACAAATATGAAATGAGTAAAGACAAATGTAAAGTGGGAAATCTAGTATGATTAGTACAAAGTGGATTGAAAATGCCTGCATAAGTGGGAAAAAAGTCTATATAAATTATGCACATCAAATCCCCCTAATCCTGAACTATTTCTCATCCTCGAGAGAAAAGAACAAGGACACACGGTTGAACAAAATACCAAGCACAAGTATCAATCAAATGAAACGATGAAAAATTTATCAAGCCAGATCAACCATAATCATCGGTTATTGCTATTAGCCATTAATTAAACTTAAACTCCCAAGATTGAAGTTCTAGTTCAGCAAAAGTGTGAAAAAACAAATAGGAGAATAAACATAACAAAATTAAGTAGAAATTAGATGACCCAACCAAATAAATAGTGAATATGCAACCTGATCCTCTCAATTGTTAAGGATGTAAAAGATGAAATCCAAATCAACAAAAATAGTCCATCAATACTCTGCTTGTTGTTTAGAATGAGATTAAGAGATAAAGTATGGGTTCTGGCACTTGGTAGTAATATAAACTTATGCACACATGGAATGCCAGTTGGGGTCATTTACCCTCTTTTAGGACATAACTATTGGTATGTATGCTCAGAGAGCTAATCATATGATGATTCTTATGACATATTTTGTAAACGGTTTGATTAATGATAAAGGCAATCTTCTTCTATATGTTTGTTCAATTATGAGATAATGGTATAACATGATAGATCTCTAAAGAATGAAGTTACTCAATGATGTTTATATTTAGGTTGAGGACTTAAATAGTGAGACCATATGAATGCTAAGAGTATATACATTCTTGTTATGTCCCTAGTCAGATGTTATTATGGAAACTAATACACAAAAATAACGATAAGAGTAGAGTGTGTGTTGGTTGATGATAGAACTCATTAGTCATGATATGTGATAGCAAACCAAACATATAGGTAATTGTTAAAGAACAATGTATCAGACAGACCCACCTTGAGAGTGATGCATGGAAATCATTGAATGGTAGTCAGAATTAGCTCTCATATTGATTGTTGTGATTGTGGTTCTTGGACCTGAAATCACTACACTCATTGCATGTTGTTCAGTTACTTTGACATCATCCAACGTGACCTGGAATAAGGGTTACCATAAAAGTGATGCTCAGATACATTGTAACACATGGGGAATGACTGTGAGTGATGTAGATAGGATTTGTCCCTCCTACTGGAGTTACTATCCTAGCCACTTGATAAGAAAGGCTAAGAAACATATGGCCATATTCATGTGAATTAATATATGATATGCGAGCTCACATGCATCTTAGACAGTGTGATCTAGTTCAAGAAACATGGGTTGAATTATGAGAGGATGAGGTTTCCATGCCTCAAGTTCAATCTAGATATCAGAGACAAAGGAACTATACAATCATCATAATAATAATCACGAATTGTAGGTTGAAGTTGCTCTTCAACTTTCCAATTACTTGGGTAGAAATGATGTGTTTCTAGATACCGATCATTGCTTGTGATGTCATAAGTTAGTTATGGGAATTCACTACCAATGTAACTTGGGACCTATTGAGTCACACACATAGGATACACCTAGAATAGGAGTTCACTCATGAATCATGTTTAAATTGATTACTAAAGTATTTAGGTATTCAATTTAAACATGTATGGCTAAAAATTGGCTGAACTGGAAAATGAATTGATTGATTCAGGATATGAACCGATTGATTCAAATTCTATAATGATATGTGAATCACCCAGTTCAATGATCAATGAGATTGGATCAAGAATTGGTCTTGATGTCATGATGTGCATTACTCATCACATTAAAGTCAATATGTTTGTGAATAGAAAATAATGGGAACCAACCAATTCAAATGTAATTGTTTCACATGTGAACTGTTTAGTAGTGAACCGACCAATTTGTGGTTCGTAGCTTCCAGAAAATTCATGAGATTTAGTCTATTTGACTCCTTGTTGATCTGGAAACTCTAACCATGGCCCTCCTATAAATAGAGAGGAAGTTAAGGCTTTCAAGAGACACATCAACAAGCTCTAAAAAAATGTGTCCTCTCATAGTTGTGGTAATGGAGAGTCTGAGAAAGTCTTACCCTTAAAAGGGAGAGACAATAAGGGAGAGACAATAAGGGAGAAAAATCAATGCTAGAACGTTGACATAAAAGGGATAACTCCTTCCTGTCAAATCCAAAAGAACTATAGGAGTTTTCAGTGGTCTGTATGGACTACGTAGAGGCATGGAGGTCGTTGCCACCTGCTAGGAGGATGTCATCAACTATCATCTATGGTGCTACACCAGGAGGCCATTGTTGACAACTATTCAGGTTCTACTTGTGAAAGAAGCACTTCATTGCAAGGATAGTTGATGGACTTGCTCTAGGACCAATACAAGCCTTGCAACCTTCCTACCTAATCCATAGTTGTTGATGCGATCTGTTGGTTAATGGGAATATGGTAAGAAAAAAATTATCTCTGCTACCATCTTTGTCACCATATTTCCCTACAATGGTATCAGTGCATGTAAATTTACTATGTTTTGGGATTTAACCCATATGATTGAATTTTTCTTTGTTTCATTTATTTTATTGCAAACGATGTGAATATTTAAAACCATTAATGTACATATCTAATTAAATACCACATACAAGCTATATAAGTATTTACTTTTATATATATGATATGATATATATGCAACTTATATGTGTCACTTTGAAATTGTTTGATGGTAGATGTAAGCGTGGTCATGGCCAATACCCCCTGGATATGTGGGCATAGTTGTATGGTTTTATTTTTGCCTTTTGAATTTGTTTTACATAGAGAGCGTCTCTCTATTTATTCATATGTGAGTTAATGATTTCCTCCCTATGCTCTCCTTGAATGTAACTTGAGGTTTCTCTTTTACATTGTAATCAGTTAAATAGAAATACTATTTCTTATTTTAGAAAAGAGAAGAAGGAAATACATTTTTCACCAGACGAGTGTACCGACTCAGAAATTGAACCAATCAACTGGAGGAGCAAGGAGGTCGGACAGGAGGAGTCGGCCAATTGACTGGTAGTCCAACCAATCAATTGGAGAAGTCCATACTCCGCTTGAATTAGAGGCAAATCAATCCATCTAAGAGACCAATCGACTGACTAGGAGGCAACTGATCGACTGAAGGGTTGAGTTGACCGACCGGACTGGGTCTAGCACAATTTTCTACATTACAAATTGCTACATATGATGTGGACCTTAGGAGGTAGCAGTTCTTTGTGGCTCCAAAGAATTGCATTACTGTGGTCATAATCATCGCTCATATTTTATAATTACATGTTTCATTTGTGGATATAGTATGTATGTGATACATATTATTAGTATGTGGTGATTGGATATGTATATGTATTTATATAAATATAAATCCTTCAACTCAATATTAAGTCTTAGATGTTTTCCATAAACAACACACATGAAAAGCTTGATCGACTAAGCATAGGCATGCCAAGTGTGGTGCACCGTCTATCTCGTGGAAGTATGATGGTAGTTATGTGGGTCTGCCAAGCAGGGTGCATTACTATCAGTTGGATTTTGGGTCAGGATTAAATAGGTGACCTTTTTTATATTAAGTGCCTAGAAGCATACATATGGACTATGCCAAGGAGTTCTACATACCATCTATGTAAGAATTGCATAAGATGCAATGGAAAATGTTACCTGCCTTAATAATTGGTTATGAATGTTGGCGTTGGTTGGGTAATAACTTAATTATTTTGGGTCTTGGCTCATTAGAAGGTTGTATGATGTAATCTTCCAAATTGATATGTGAGGGTTGTCAGTTTAAACAAAATAGTGGAAGCGATAATTAATTAAAGGCATAATTGATATCTTCGATATTATCAAATCAAATCAAAAGGTTTTTGAAAAACTACAATTTTTTTTCTGTAGAAACAAATGGCAACCGATAAGACATTTTTTTTGCAATCAGTCCTTGAGAAAGACAAATTGAATGTGAATAATTTCCATGACTCATTTAGGACATTGAGAATCGTCCTCGCACAAGAACACAAGCTCTATGTCCTAGAGACACCTGAGCCGAATGAACTCACTCCCACCACACCTAATACTGAGAGGGATGCTTACGAGAAGCACTCTGAATATGTAATAGATGTCAAATGTATGATATTATGCTCAATGAACTATTAATTACAGAGACAACATAAGAACATGGATGTTGGTAACACATCTTAAGAACATGTACCAAGATCAGGAAAGATAGGAGAGATATGATGTCTCCAAGGCATTGTTCAAGTGCTATATGGAAGAAGGAGATCCAGTAGGTCCCCGTGTTCTCAAGCTAATTGGGTATATGTAGAACCTTTCTAGACTGGGATTTCCCTTGGGTCAAGAGTTGGTCATAGATGTGATTCTACAGTCACTGCCATAACCATACAGTAAATTCATCATGAACTACAACATGAACTATTTTGACAAGATGTTGTCAGAATTACTTGGCATGTTGAGAACCAATGAAGTGCAAATGAAGAAGGACAAACCCAAATATGTGAGGATATCAGGAAAGAAAAGGGGAAATCCAACGGAAAAGGCAAAGCTAATAAGAGTTATAAAGTTGGCCAGAAACCCTCAGTCTTCTGCACTCAAAGCAAAGGGAGGGGTGACCAAGGGAGGTAGCTGTCACCACTGTCACCATCATGATTATTGGAAAAGGAATTGCCCTCTTTACCTAGAGGAACTGAGGAAGAGAAGGAGGGGATATATATCTCCACTTCAGGTATTTACATTATTGAGATAAACATGTCTACTTCTTTATCATGGGTACTAGATACTGGATGTAGATCTCACATATGTTCGACTATCCAACATCTAAAAAAGAAGTAAGCCTTTAAGAAAGGGTAATGTTGAACTATGTGTTGCCACTCCAGCTGGATCGTTTCATTTATCTCTACCCACAGGTCTTGTAATAGAGTTAGAGAACTGCTATTTTGTACCTGCCATTTATAGAAAATCATTATTTCTATATCTTGTATGAATAAGAATGTATTTGAATTTCAAATGAAGAATGGTCAATGTTATATTTCAAAAGACGAGATCTTTTATTGAAGTACCCCAATTTCCTATGGTCTTTACTTATTAGATCTAGAGAGAAATGTTTATAATGTAAATACCAAAGGGTAAAACTCAATATCTCAAACAAAGCATACCTTCAACATTATCCTCTTGGGCACAACATTGAGAAATGCATTTCTAGACTCCATAAAGATGGATATCTAGACTCTTGATTTCAAATCGATAGATACATGTGAATCTTGTTTGTTGGCCAAGATGACAAACACTTCTTTCACTACCAACAATGAGAGAGGGAGTGATCTATTGGGACTCGTACATACTGATGTATGTGGACCTTTTAGAGCAAATGCTAGAGGTGGTTATTCGTACTTCATTACATTTATTGATGACTTCAATAGGTGTGGCTATCTTTTTTTAATGAAACATAAGTCGAAAACCCTTAAAAAGTTCAAGTTTTTCATGTATGAAGTATAGAACCAACTTGATAAAAGTATTAAAGAACTTTGTGCTAATCGAGATGGAGAGTACTTAAGATAAGAGTTTGAGTACCTTTTGTAAGATTGTGGTATCATATCACAATGGAATCCACCTAAAACACCACAAGATAACAATGTATCAGAAAGAAGGAATCGTACATTACTAGTTGTGGTGCAGTCAATGATGAGTTTTGCAAATCTTCCGACTTCCTTCTAGAGACATGCTCTAGAAATCACAATGTTACACTAAACCATATACCATCTAAATTAGTTCAAAAGACACCATATGAGTTACGGTAAGCGTCCCAATGTGTCTTTTATGAAGATTTTGGAAGTGAAGCTTATGTGAGAAAGTAGTTTCCCAAAAATCTTGGACCCAGTTTGGATAAATATTATTTTGTTAGATATCCTAAGAAATTCAAAGGATACTACTTTTATACTCCATCTAACAACAAAGTGGCCAGGAATATTGTATTAGTAGAAAAGGAATTTATCACAGGATTCAATGGGAGAAAAGTATAACTCCAAGAGGTTTGAGACCGACGAGAAACATTGAACCTATAGAGGTATAAGAGGAACATGAAGAGTCACAAATTGTTGTGGAATCTCAAGTTTCTCATGTAATACAAGAACCTCATAGATCTAGTAGGAGATGCCTTGAGCCTAAAATATTTGGTTATCTTTCATTGATGATGAGCCAACAGCCTACCTAGAAGCTATTAAGGGAACATGGTCTGAGAAGTGTTTTGAGGCCATGAGATCTAAGATGGATTCCATGTACACCAACAAGGTATGGACCTTGGTGGATCCACCTAAAGGGGTAAAACCCATAGGGTGCAAGTGTGTCTTCAAGAAGAAGAGCAACATGGATGGTAATGTACAAACCTATAAAGGTTGATTTGTTGCAAAGGGTTTCAAACAAGTTCAAGGTGTTGATTATGAAGAAACCTTTTCTCCAGTTTCCATGGTTAAGTCCATTAGGATCATGCTTGTCAGTGCATTTTATTATGACTATGCACTACTACAGAAATGGCTTATAACGTTAGATTTACAGGCGTCAGTTGTATACAACAAACCGATGCCTAAACCATAAAGTGTCGATTATACATATACACTGACATCTATCTATGAAGAGCGGCCAGACATGGGTATCACTTTTTATTTAGCGTCAGTTCCTCAATAAGCAACCGACGCCTCAGATTGACTGCCAAATCCAAATTTTCCAATGGAAAAAATCACCTCCAAAATTTGACATACGGCGTCGGTTTTTAACAAAACAACTGACGATTTAAGGTTTTTCACGAGACAGAAAATTGGGCCTATTTTTATCGTAAGGTTTCTTATACTAACTGACGTTGATGTATTTTCATGTGCTGTCCCCGTGAAAAATTTCACCCCCCTTTGGCGTCGGTTTTCTATGCCAACCAACGACTATGGTCATAATCCGAGAATTTTTTTTTTGTCGGCATATGTAGATAGACGTCAATTTTTCTATTTGAAATCGACGACTATAATTGAGAATAGGTGTCATTTTGTTTGAGTTAACTGACACCTATTAGTATAAACGTCGGTTTATTTTAATAACTGACGCCGATTGGTTACTTAATAGCACCCACACGAAGCAGACTCTTCCCCTTTCTCTCTGTTGTTTCATTGCTGACTCCGCTTAATTAGGTCTGGTGATTTGCACGATTCTGCCGCTGCTCACCGTCACTGCTGTTGTGATCGTTGCCGCCGCCGCCGCTGTTGTGCTCTACTCGCCTACTCCGGTGCTGCTGTTGCCACCAATGGCCCTGCTGCTCGCCGTTGGCCTACTGCTCGCCTGCTCCGGCCCTGCTACTGTCGCCGCCGGCCCTGCTGCTCGCTTGCTCCGGCTGCCACTCATCTTTTGTACCTACTCGCCGTGCCGCTCAAAAGGTACCTGCTCTGCCTTCTTCTCGGAACCATTTCTTAGGCCCCGTTTGGTTGGGCCGTAAATGACAACGATCAGTTGCAGCTGCATGATTTTTTGATTTTCTTCCGTTTGGTTGCGTGTGGTCGCAATTCACAATGCGGAAACAAACTGCATGATAGAGTTTAACTGTACAAAACAATAGGAAAACAAACTGCAATTTCTGTGTCTCCTCCGGACTTCCTCTCACCCGACCCTCTTCCTGCTTCAGTAAATTTATTGTAGTAGGTCATCAGATCTTCAATATTGCATCCAACCAAATTTTAACAAACCAACAACATACATTCCATCTATTTGAAACCAAATAAAAACATTACCATTGCAACTCACTGTTTATATTTTCCTATTTTAGAATTCATATTTTTAGTTGGTTTTACACCCAATCAAATTATCCCTTAGTACATTTAGCAAATATTCTTACTTAGTACATTAATATTATTAAGTAACATCCATCAACACTTACTGGTATACTCAGTTTTTTAAGGTCTGTAATTTTGTCATTTTTACTAATTGCATGGTCTATATCAGTACCATATTGGAGTGTATCAGTTTTGTAAAGTAACATGTGTTTCACTTGTATAGTAAGTAATTTGGTGCTCTATAATCCTTTCATATACTCATAATGCAAGTATATGAATTGCATGATATGTAATTTTTTTCATATGATGATACAATATATCAATATTGCAGTACAATATAACATGAGTTAGTACTCACCAACATATGAAGTAATCTGATGATCTGTAATTTTCTAACATGTTACAATACCTGCTTGTCAGTTATCAGTTCTTACTGAATATAATGTGATAGTATACACGAATATCATGTTTTTTTGAAACAACTAATTTTGATGTAGTGAAATATTATTCAAAATTCTTGATTGTTGAGTAATATTTCTTTTTGTTAGCAGTATGGCAATCACTAATTTACTGTGTTTAGTATTTACTGACAAGCATGATTAAATGATGTTACAAAAAACATAGGATATGGATGATGAAACTGGGATTGTAGGTATAAGAATGACAACACATGTATTTGTTGGCCTAGAAACCCGTCCAAGATTTACTCATTAGGAGTAAATATTGGATAGTCCCCGGATTGGGATTGTTCTTGAACACTTAATCTCACTTAGGATGTAAGTGTATAATTGTGTATTGGGTTTTCAAGAAAATTTCAGTAGCATTTCCCCATTTGTTCTCTAAGTGCATATGTACTTGGAGAATAGCGGGGAAATGTTGCCGAAATTTTCTTGAAAACCCAATATACATTATACACTTACTAGTGAGATTAGGTGTTTAAGAATGGGATAGGTGGTACACATTTATTATATATAAGAATGACAGCACATGTATTTGTTGGCCTAGAAACCCGTCCAAGATTTACTCATTAGGAGTAAATCTTGGATAGTCCCCGGTTTGGGACTATTCTTGAACACCTAATCTCACTTAGGATGTAAGTGTATAATGTGTATTGTGTTTTCAAGAAAATTTTGGTAGCATTTCTCCGTTTGTTCTCTAAGTACATATGTACTTGGATAACAGTGGAGAAATGCTGCCGAAATTTTCTTGAAAACCCAATACACATTATACACTTACTAGTGAGATTAAGTGTTCAAGAATGGGATAGGTGGTGCATATTTATTATATATAAGAATGACAACACATGTATTTGTTGACCTAGAATCCCGTCCAATATTTACTCATTATGAGTAAATCTTGGATAGTCCCTAGTTTAGGACTGTTCTTGAATACTTAATCTCACTTAGGATGTTTTAACCATTAATTATATATAAGACCTTAAACCCTAAAGTTTTAACCATAAACCCTAATCTTTTAACCCTAGACCCTGATCTTGTTCTAATATATACTTGTTTTCTCTTTGATCATAGAATGGATAGATCACGGATGTCCATTCCAAATCGTTGCACCCCCGAGTTGATTTCTGGTCTTGACCAGTTTATTAGATTTGCCGAGGAACATAGGAAACAACCTGGAGATAGGTTCTACTATCCATGAAGGCATTGCGGTAACAACTTGAAAGTCAGCACTGGTGACGAAATCAAAAGTCATGTCATATGCAACGGGATTGTACAAGGCTATACATAATGGCACTGGCATGGAGAGATTTCAAACCTAAAATCAGTGGATGTCGATAGTAGTGATTGTGTGGAAGAAGAAATTGCCTTTGATGACATAGATGTGAACGAACCAGTTCTAGTAGACATCGTTGATGCGATGTTGGATAGTTGTGGGGTAGAGCACACTGATCCACCTCCCATGTTTAGAAACATTGTGCATGATGTTGAGATACCGTTATACACATGTTGTAATTTTACGAAGCTTAGCGCTGTGTTGAGATTGTATAAACTGAAAGCTAACAATCGATAGAGTGACAAAAGCTTCACATCATTGTTGTCTTTGTTAAAAGAAATTCTTCCTGAAGGAAATGAGTTGCCAATCTCAACATATCGGTTAAAGAAATTGTTGTGCCCAATGGGAATGGAGGCCAAGAAGATACACGCATGCCCGAATGATTGTGTATTATTTCAAAAAGACTATGTGGATTTGAAAGATTGTCTGAAATGTGGTGCGTCAAGGTATAAATTGATGACTTTGGGGGAGTCCAAAACTAGTTCTCCTTCCAAGGTGATGTGGTATCTACCTATAATACCACGGTTTCAACGCTTTTTTGCCAATCCTATAGATGTGAAGAATTTGAGGTGGCATGCAGATGTTAAGAAAAATAATGATGGGATCCTATGACATGCGTCTGATTCCCCACAGTGGAAGAAGATTGATTTATTATACCCTAAATTCGGTGAAGAAGATAGGAATCTAAGACTTGGGCTTTGTACAGATGGGATGAATCTATATAGGACATTGAGCAGCCAACATAGCACTTGGCCAGTTATGCTTGTTATATACAATCTTCCTCCCAGGTTGTGTATGAAAAATAAATACGTTATGTTGTCGTCTTCGAAATCGGGCCCTAAACAACCTGGAAATGATATCAACATTTACCTTGAACCTATGATTGATGACTTGAAGAAGCTCTGGGGTGAAGATGTGATGACCTATGCTGCTTCACGAAGAGAGACATTTTGTTTGCACGCTATGTTGTTTTGCACTGTGAATGACTTTCCAGCGTATGGGAATTTGTCTGGATATAGTGTCAAAGGATCTAAAGTGTGTCCTATATGTGAAGAGAACACTGGTTCAATATGACTAAAACACGGCGGAAAGACTATATATCTTGTTCATCGAAGGTTTCTTCCAAAATTTTATTCGTATCGTAGGTTGCGTAAAGCATTCAACGGACGGAATGAGGAAAGGAGTGCACCTAAACCTATTTCAGGGGAGGATGTTTATGAGAGAGTAAAAGGCATCACCAATGAATTTGGTAAGAGATCACAATGTATGATGGTCACACGGAGTGATAAGTCTTTATTCAAGAAGAAGTCAATATTTTGGGATCTTCCTTATTGGAGTTCTTTGACAGTCAGGCATTGTATCGATGTCATGCACGTTGAGGAAAATGTATGTGATAGCATCATCGGTACTTTGTTGAATATACCAGGTAAGACTAAAGATGGGATAAAACCCATAATGGACCTACGTGAAATGGGAATAAGGACAAAATTAACAGAAGTAGTTAGTAGCGATCAAAGAACATACTTACCCCCCGCTTGTTACACGTTGTCTAGAAAGGAGAAGAAAGCTTTTTGTGAATGCTTGGTAAATGTTAAGGTGCCACAGGATTACTCATCCAACATCCGTACATTGGTATCAATGAAAGATCTGAAGTTGATAGGTCTTAAATCTCATGATTGTCACACTCTAATGCAACAAATATTTCCTGTGGCAATTTGATCTATATTGCCAAAGCATGTACGGTTTGCAATCACTAGACTTTATTTCTTTTTCAACAGTCTGTGCAGCAAAGTTATTGACCCTGATACTCTCGATAAATTGCAAAGAGAAGTGGTTGTTACCCTATGTCATCTTGAGATGTATTTTCCTCCTTCGTTCTTTGATATCATGGTACATCTTGTTGTCCACTTGACTAGGGAAGTGAAAATGTTGGGACCAATTTTCTTGCATTGGATGTATCCCTTTGAACGATACATGAGCATTTTTAAAGGTGATGTTTGAAACTGTTATCGGCCTGAAGGGAGTATTATTGAGGGTTATGTGGCGAGAGAGGTTATGTATTTTTGCAATGACTTTCTGAGTGCTAATGATGCTCCTGTGAATGATAAGAATATTGAGGAGCATTTTGGCAAAGGAATTTTGGGATCACGGGTGAAAGTAATCAGTCGTGAGCAGTTGGAACAAGGTCACTTGTATATTTTACACAACATCGACGAAGTGAGTGTTTATATCGAGGAAGTGAGTGTTCATGGTAAAAGACAGTTCATTGAAGATCCTATAGATGAAGAAGAGTACTATGATAAGTATGATGACTCCAGTCCATTCTCAGTTGGGTTGCCAACACCACCAAACATTGAAGCTGGGGATACAATGACTTGTATGTTCGTGGGGATCACAATGAAGGATTGTTAATTGATAAAAGATCACAATATTAGAGGCATGAATGTTTCTAATTTTTATATGTTTTATTTTTCTGAATGTGAACTTTACAATGTGAACTTTACAATGTGATTGTGGACTTTACAATGTGAATTACTTTACAATGTGAATGTGAACTTTACAATGTGAATTACTTTACAATGTGAATGTGAACTTTACAATGTGAATTACTTTACAATGTGAATGTGAACTTTACAATGTGAATTACTTTACAATGTGAATGTGAACTTTACAATGTGAATTACTTTACAATGTGAATGTGTACTTTACAATGTAAACTTTACAATTAGTGTTACTTTACAATGTGAAATTTATAATTTGAATGTGAATTTTCAGATGGCTGAGCATTCCTATGATGATCATGCTGATGATCACCGTGAGGGTGAGGACGTGCTTGCGCCACCTGACAATGTAAGTTTTAAGAATATATCCCTGAGGTTTCTATCTATATGTCCATTTATAATTATATCATGTAAGTGTGTTTTTTATCAAATTTTAGGTTGGTGATGTACCCCTTGAAGAAATTACAAAACTTGATGAGCAGGCAAAGAAAATTGAGAAAGTGAGGGGCATCACAATGATGAACAAGTTAATACAGCAAAGGGACAATGGACCCAAATTGGTTGTGAATTTCAATCATGTAGGAAATCCATATGGAGTGAACCGCAACTCATTTGTTTCATATCTTGGTGTTCTTACTCGCAACCATTGCAGTCCTATCCTAGAATCTTGGCATACAGTTCCTAAGGGGAAGAAGGACCACATATGGAAGGAACTATGTGTGAGTTACTATTATTTGTAATTCTATTTGTGTAGATTACTAATTTTTAGGATACTAGTTAATAGCAATTCTATTTAATTTGAAGAGCATATTTGATCTGGATGAAAAGATGCATCGTAAATGTGTGATGCAACACTGTGGGAGGGTCCTAAGGAACTATAGGACCAATCTCACCCAAGATTACATACGTGATGCTGAGAAGAGGTTCTTGATTGATTTCCAATTCTAGATATTGATCACTATTTCACTAACTCTACACCAATAATTTTTATTTGTATTCTCTTTAAAAATATATTTAGGCAGAAGGAAGCCAGACAATAATGGAACTACCTGGACCCCAAAGACTGGGAGGCGTTTGTTACCCAAAGAAAAACATATGAATTCAAGGTATTAAGTGCCACTCCCAATTTAATTAATATACATTTTTATGTATTCACCTATTCAAGATTAACCTTTAGTGTTACTAACCAAATCAATGTGCTAACTAACTAGGCTATCAGTGATGCTCAATGAGCAAGGTGTGCACTGAATGTGCATGACCACACAATGGGTCTAAGAGGATATGCAGGCGTTCACCAAAGACTACAGGTTGAGTCTGCTCAGCCTACTGCTACTCAGGAGACTGCAGAGTCCTCTACTACTGCTCCCGCGCCTCTGCCTCACCATGCTATGTGGATAGCTGGGAGGCAAAATAAGAAGGGAGACATACCGAAGAACGCAACTGCCGAGGCGGCTGCAAAAATGGTAAAACTCAACTCTTAGATCAATCGATCGATATTGATTATTGTTATGTTTACTTACTAATTTTTGTTGATGGTGATTAGCGAGAGTTGCATGAGCAGAGGAAGGAAGGCAAGTTCATCCCTCATGGAATAAGGGATGAACTGATAGTTTCTCTGGGTAACCCAAAGCATCCTGGACGGGTTAGGGGTGCAGGCGCTGGTGTGGGCATCATAGCATTCTTTGGGCCATCCCAGTGCAAACCTATCCTAAAAGCGGGACTTTCACAAGCTGAGGTAACCTATTATTATTTTAGAATGTTATTGTGAAAGCGAATTCAATAATCAGAAGCTAGTGTTTCTCTTATCCATGTATAGGTAGATTCATTAATTGATAGGACAGTCAAGGAAGTACTTGATAAGAGACTCCATGAAGCAATTAGCAAGTAGCGGCATCTTAGACTGCCACTCAGACCGTACCTGTGGCGGGCCGCTCTTCTCCTATTGCTTGTACTGCAGAGGTTGGGAGTAATTCTATAGACCCACCACCTAGCACGTCCTCTGTAAGTATTTTTATGACATAATAGCTAGTCTATTCAAGATGATATGTTTGTGTATATATGCATATAACATTCTTTACGTAAATTTGTAGGGGTTGAAGCCATGTCGACTAAAAAGTCAAGAATATATCGTTGTAGAGGCGTCAGCTTACCCAGCCCTTAAAGGGTGCATGTTTCATGGGTATCCAGTACCAGATGGTGTGGTACGTGTGAGCCTAATACATGTAATCCCCGACTGGACGGATCTTGCACTGCCTCATGCACACCCAGATGCCGAAACACTTAGTGAGGCAGTAGGCAGAGTGATATTGTGGCCCGAAGCGGATATCCTCTATACTGATATTATATGATAAATTTCCATTACTTTAATTTGTTAGTGTGTATATATGAGTCAACTGATCTGAAATTATATATACAGGTCAAAAAGACGAGACCCACTACATCTCGGCCTCCACCTCCTCGACTACCAAGTTGGCTTCCAAGGGACCTACACGCCTCAATAGGTCCTAATTGTAGGGGTCTGGCAATATGGATCGGCAAACATGATCGAAATTGCCCTATAATTGTTACTATTCCGGAGGATGCTGCAGGTAAATCATACAATAACAATCTATTTATACAAGTTTTGTATACGTATTAATGCATATGTAATACAAGTTCTGCATACATATGTATTAATGCATAGGTATTAATGATGGTCAATCATTCGAAAACAAGATATTTATACAAGATATTTTGTAATTGTTTAGTTATGAATGGTTGAACACATCTATGATAGAGCTGTGGATATGGTGAGATCTTGTTTATACGTCCATATACCTTGTTTTATATACGATGATCTGGTTTCTTATATATTAATGCATACATAATACATGTTTTGCAGCCACTTACACAAGATATGTATAGATTTTGGGTTTTCCCATGTGGGATTTTTGGTTCCATCTTTGATTAGTCTTGTAGATGTAGACCCATATTCAGTTACTTCATACTACTGTGATGCTTTTTAATATTTAGGTAAAAATAATAAGACGGTGATAATAGATCCATTCAATGTTGAGTAAGTTTACTTTGCTTATAATTTGGACTTAAGCAAATTATATTTTTATTGTGGATTTTGAGTTATTGATTTTCTATTTTCTTACCTATAGTGGTAAGCATTGAGAGTTACTAGTTATTGTCCCCAAGATGTTCACTGTTTATTATGTAGATCATGTGGGGAATGAGTTGGATACATTATATGGACATGCAATTAAAAGGTCATTATTCTCGTGAGAAATATTTCATATTTTTATATCTGTTAACATATGTTATTACATTACTATTTAATTATGCAATTTAATGGGTTACATTAACATATGTAGGGCTTTACAAGAGTACAAAAAAGTTTGAGGAAAGGTTCCCAGGAAAAAAAGATCTGTCACTAATTTGGGAGAATGTGAAAGTGATTTCCTGACTCCAATGTATATATTATTTATGTGAACTGTGCTTATTTGTATTTTTGAATATTTTGTATGTTTCAATTTATAGTGTTCTACACAAGACAACGGCTGGGCATGTTCCTACTATGTGATGTTATTTCTGGACCTAATCATCAAACTTGTTGTAATGGAAATCGATAAGATACAGTAGGTATTATACATAGTCTCATTAGCTAATATGAAATATATCAATCTTATTATATATTATTAATTATATATATACATCATTCTCTTTGCAGGTCTTTAAAATTGCTGACTTCAGCACAGGTGGAAAGCGTTTCAATGTACATGCTCCCTATATGAGATATGAATTAGATGTTGTAAGAGAAGAATGGGCAAAAGCCCTACAAAGAGTGGGAATTTTTAAATATAATTTTATTGACAATGATGACAATGATGAATAAAGAATAACTTTGTTCTCATAATTATTTTTGTGTGAATGTGAATGAATTTTTATGAATTGTCATATATGTGTGAAGATGATCAATACATAAATGTTTCTACATGTGTCTGAATGTGGAAAGAGATGAAATGAATGGAATTGCAGGTTGCTACTAGTTTCTACATGTATGTGATGAAAAAATAATATGAATTAAATGTTCTTATACATGTGTGTGAATCACATATATATAATATTATCCATCTTGTTAATTTTGCAGGCTTGTGGCCTGCTGTTGGCTGATATCAATGGATGTCATAAACATGCCGTTCAAAACTAAACTGTAGGTTCTCATCTTGCTGACCAGCCATACAACAGGCCTGCAAACTGATAAGAAAAAAAACCATAACATAGGCGTCGGTTATTTGAACAAAACCGACACCAAAGACATACGGCGGTAGTTTTTGACAAAAAACCGACACCTATGTGTGGTGGCAGGTAGGGGATATAGCATCGGTTATTAGCACAAAACCAACGTTGGTTCGGCTGATATGACATCAGTTATCTTTCAAAACTGATGCCTATAGGCCCTTTGCTGGCGCGTTTTTTGGTAGCGGGAAGTGTTTTGACGTCGGTTCTTTTAATAACTGATGTCTGTAACCATTCTATAGTGTCGGTTTTATTAATAAACTGATACATGTAGTCCCTTTGCTGGCGCATTTTCGGTGGTGGGAAGCATTTTGACGTCGGTTCTTTTAATAACCGACGTATGTAACCATTCTATAGTGTCAGTTTTCTTAAAAAACTGACACCTATAGTGCCTTTGCTGGTGCGTTTTCAGTGGTGGGAAGCATTTTGACATCGGTTCTTTTAATAACTGACCTCTGTAACCATTATATAGTGTCAGTTTTCTTAAAAAAATCGACGACTATAGTCCCTTTGCTGGTGCGTTTTCGGTGGCGGGAAGCGTTTTGGCGTAAGGGGTCCACTTTAGCGGCGCCCACTTGGGTGTCGCTTGGAAACCGACACAGAAGCCCTTAATTAACCGATGCTAAAGGCATGTTCTGTAGTAGTGATGAGATCTAAAAGACGGATGTTAAAACCACATTCCTTAACCTGAATTTGCTTGAGGATGTGTACATGACACAACCTCAAGGTTTTTTAAATCCAAAGGATGCAAATAGATTTTGTAAGCTATAAAGGTCAATCTATGGGTTGAAGCAAGCATCTCATAGTTGGAATATTTGATTTGACGAAATAGTCAATGAGTTTGGCTTTAGTCAAAATGAAGATGAACCATGTGTTTACAAGAAGGTTAGTGGGAGCATGATTGTATTCCTCATATTGTATGTAGATGACATACTATTGATGGGGAATGGCAGACCTACCTTACAAATGGTAAAAACTTGGCTAGGAAATACATTCTCTATGAAGGACTTGGGTGAAGCATCTTATATCTTAGGAATCAAGATCTATAGAGATAGATATAGAAGACTTCTTGGCCTAAGCCAGAGCACATACATTGACATTGTGCTGAAGGGGTTCAACATGGAGAACTCGAAGAGAGGAAACTTACCCATGTCTCATGGTTTTGGTATTTGTAGAGATCAATGTCTCAGTTCTTTGTGAAGAATGGGAACACATGAGTAAGATTCTATGTGCATCTTCCATTGCATCTATCATGTACGCAATATTATGTACTCATCCTGATGTCTCATATGACTTGAGCATGATGAGAAGATATCATTCAGATCATGGTGGAAGTCACTACAGTGGCGGAGCTAGCCAATTTTGAAGGAGGGGTAAAAAAAAACTTGATACAAATTCAATATCTATAAATTTCACAAAAGTTGCATGTATAAAATCCAAGTCATAAATGTCAAGATATAGTTTATGAGTTCGTAATAAACAAACTTTGAACAAATTCTAACATTTCCTCCTTTTCATTATTTGAAAAGGCTCCAGTATAACACTATTCTAGATAGTGTCAAATAATTCTTTCTCAATGTAAATAATTTTGCATAACATTGATGTGTATATTTTCAAACTTTGAGCAAAAGAATTTGTTGTAGGCTACCAGTTAGTAAAATTATTCAAAGTGTGTTAACATAAAAAATACTATCTAATAATGTGAAGATTGGATGAAGAAGATGTAGTTTGTCCCTTTACCACACATTGGTAAAAATGAAGAGAATTCAATAATATGTTGTGGATGAAAATTTTGATGCCTTTACTTCAAATATGATATTGTTGTATCGAGGAATAAATTTATATAAATCAGCCAACAATTTAAACATCTTAATTTTTACTAGAGACAATAAAAAAATTACCACAATGGAGGACACGAAGCTACTTTCTCTATGTGACGGGCAACAACAACAAGGATGAACAAGAACTAATTCCTCAAGTCTCAACTAACAAACCACAGTGACGAGACCAATATAGGATGCAATCACAAATACAAATTTCTTTCTCAGACAAACAATAATGTTTGTAGTTCTACTCTATCTGTCTGTTTGGAGGAAAGCAAAGGTCATGAATATGATGACTGGATGAGCTACTTGAAATTTGAATCTTGCAACTCAAAATTTTGAATCTTTAATAAACATAAATGAACCTTTTGCAACTACAATGTTAAATATGAATAGGCATGACAGGGATCTATCTAATGGCAACATAGTGATGGAAAGAACGGAGAAAAATGAAGGCATGCTGCCTCATCTCACTGCGGTTATGAACCGTGACTCCAGAAAAACCTTTGTTCACGTATCGTTTGGGTTGGAAAAGTATTAAAGCACTTACTTTTTTATTTTTGAGAGAAGTATTAGTGCACTTACCTTTTGATTTTTGACGGTTTAGGGAGTCACTTCTTTAGTTAATCGATTGTAACATACATGATGTAAATATATTTTGGAAAGATGAGCAAGGCACTTGCCCCGGCTACCCCTCCCCCCCCCCCGGGGCCACCACTAAGTCACTAGACAATCGTAAAGAACATCCTTAAGTATTTCAGAAGAACTAAGGATTTGTTCCCTATCAATGGTGGCGAGGAAGAGTTGGTGGTAAAGGGTTACACCGAGGCAAGCTTCCAAACTTATAAATATGACTTTAGATCACAATATGGATTTGTGTTTTGCCTCAATAATAGAGCTATAAGCTAGAATAGTTCCAAGCAAGAAATAGTTGTTGATTCTACAATAGAGGTTGAGTATGCTACTGCCTCCAATGCGGCAAAGCAAGTTGTTTGGATCAAGAAGTTTGTCACTGAACTTGGGGTGGTTCTAAGCATCAGCGATGTAGTAGAGATGTATTGTGACAACCATAGAGTTATTATACAAGCTAAGGAACCCAGATCACATCAGCATTCCAAGAACATACAACGACGATTATATCTCATATGATATATTGTACAACGAGGAAATGTGAAGATTTTTAGAGTACCAACTAAAAGCAATGTAGTTGACCCCTTGATAAAAGCACTTTCACAACAGAAGTATGAAGGTCAAGTTAGATCACTTGGGATTAAATTCATGGGTGATTGGCTCTAAGTGCAAGTGGTAGTTTGTTGGTATGTATGCCCATAGAGCCAATCATATGATGATTGTAATGGCATATCTTGTAAATGATTTGATAAATAATAAATGCAATCTTCATCTATATGTTTTTTCAATTACAGGATAATGATATAACATGATAGATGTCTAAAGAATGATGTTACTATTGGCATACTATGCCCAGAGAGCCAATCATATGATGATTGCAATGAGGCATATGATACTTGATTTGATAATGATAAATGTAATTCCATCTATTATCTTTGTCTCACTCATGAGATGATGACACATACATGATAGATGTCAAAAGAATGATGTGACTCGATGACTTACATTTTTAGGTTGAAGACTTGAACAATGAGACCATATGTATGATAAGAGTACATACACTCTTGTTATGTCCCTAGTCGGATATTATTGTGGAAGCAAATAGACAACAGTAATGCATAAGACTAGAGTGTGTGTTAACTGATGATAGAGTCTCATTAGTCATGATATATGATATCAAGTCAAGCACATAGATATATGTCAGAGAACAGTATATCAGACAAACCCACCATGAGAGTGATACACGGATACCATGGAATGGTAATCACAATCGTCTCTCATAATGATGGTGATGATTGTGGTTCTTAGACTTGAAATCACTAAACTCATCAAATGTGATTGGGTACACTTTGACATGATCAAACATAGTCCTAAAAAATGGGTTGTTATAACGATGATGATTGGGTGACTTTGACACATGAAGACTTGACTGTGAGTGATAGATATGTGATTTGTCCCTCCTACAAGGAGTATGATATCCAAGGCCCCTTGATAAGAGAGATTGAGAATTGTATGGCCATATTCATGTGATTCAATATATGATATGTGAATTCACATGCATCTTAGACAGTTTTGTCTAGGTCAAGGAACATGGATTGAATGTTGAAGAGGATGACATTCCATGCCTCAAGTTCAATCTGAAGGTTAGTGAAAAAGGAACTATACGATCACTATAACGCTAATCACAGATTGTAGGTTGAAGTTGTTCTCTAACTTTTTGAGTTACTTGGGTAGCAATGATGAGTTACTAGATTCCTCTCATTGCTTGTGATGTCATAAGTTGTTATGAACATTCACTGCCAACGTAGATTGGAACCTACAGGGTCACACACAAAGGATACCCTTAGAAGAGGAGATTGTCTAGGAATGATGTTTAGATTGAGACTGAAGGTGTTTAGGTACTCAGTTAAATATATAATTGACTGACTGGAATCAGAACTATCAAGTTCAAGTGTTGAACTAGTTGGTTAGAGTGTCAGGTCGAGTGGAGACTGCATTAGCAATGTCAGGACTGCCAACTGGTACCCAGGTGAGCCGATCGGCTGGTGTGAGCCAACCGATCGGTTCACTTGGTGAACCAGGTGGCTCATAGTCTTTCCAACTGAGGAAATTGGAATTTTCCCAGTTGGAGGAAAACTTTCACGTTTCAGTTGTTCAATTCGATTGGAATAAGGATTAATCTTTGCATTAATTGGAAACGATTAAGGAAAGTCTATTGTGGGCAAGTTTGGGATGTGAAATGACCGGTTCACTTATTGAACCAACCGGTTCACATTCCCCACCAACCAGTTCACTAGTGAACCGATCAGCTCACCTTGCCAAAAGACTGTTTCAGTTGAGAAACGATCGGTTCACCTGTCGTAGTGTAAGTTACTCATGGAATGTCTAGATCCTTCTACTCCCAAATAGACTGGAAACCCTGACCTTGACCTCTACTATAAATAGAGGGGTACTGGGGGGTTCTCAGAACACACAACTCATAACATCAGTTACTCTACAAAGGTGTTGTCCTCTCTGGTTCTGGTTACCAAGAGAGACCGAGCAAGTGCTACCTGACTAGGGAGGCACAACGGGGGGAAGACAACTGTAGAAAAGCAGTCTGAGTTCGGGAGAGTGGGTTGGTGCTAGTACACCAACAAGAGGGTCATATCTTTCCTACCAGTTCTTCAAGAGCGGTAGGATTTCTAGGTGGTACACATTAGCTGCAATCCTTGGTGGAGGCCAGAGTCCATGGCAAATACCAGTAGTTGCACAAACCTCATCCAAGACATGGCATCGAAGACCGTACATGGCTGTGAGGTATTGTCACTGGGCAAGCCCTAGGATCAGGTATATCTCGTTAAACCCATCCTTCCCATCACATAGTCATTGATGTGATCTTCTATTATTGGTTAATGGACAGTAAATTTTTATTTCCACTGCCTACTCTGTGGCCATAAAACCCAACAGTGGTATCAAGGCCACGTCAACGTACTATGTTTTGGGATAACTCGATATGATCGGATTTTGGTTTTACCGTCATTTATTTATTGCATACGATGCAAATATTTAAAATGACTAATGTGCATATCTGACTAAATACCACATGTGTCCACAAGCTAATATACATATATGATATGGTATATATGAAATTAGTACGTGTCACCTGAAAATAGTTTCGATGGTGGATGTGTAGCATGATTATGGCCTATAAGCCCTATGTGTGCTTGGTTGGTTATGGTTGTTTGCATCTCAGTTTGCATACCGAGCCTCTACCTTCTTTTCCACATGTAACTCGAGATAACTTGAGATCCTTTCTCTTCTACATTTGCTCCCCTCGAATGTAACTTGAGGTTTCCCAAATATTATGTAAAAGTAGGATAGTTTATTTTTTGTTACATCTAAGAAGACGATCAACACCAGATGAGTTGACTGCTTGGAGGACGGAGGAGGATTGTGAAGGAGCCGGATCAACCAGCTAATGGCCCAACTACTTGTTGGAGGTGTCCAGACATTGGAGGCTAGACCGACCAACCAATCGACCAGGATGTGAGTCGATCGAGTCACCAGACGAGCCAATCTACTCGGAATGGTTCAAGCACAAAGATCTTCATCAACAACATGTTGCATATGATGTAGATCTTGGATGACTATAATTAGTTATAGCTCCAAGGAATTATAATAGGATGGCCATAATCATCACTTTTATTGATATTGTATGCTTCTGACTGTGGTTATAGTATGTATATGATATGTACTATATATATGATGATTGGATATGTATATGTAATTAATATCAAATCCCTCAAATACAATATTTAGTTGAAGATGTCTTCCAAAAGCAGCACACATGAAAAACTTGTCTGACTAAGTGTGGGCATCCCCTCACGTGGTGCATTGTCTACCTCATGGAAGTGTGTTGGTGAATATGTGGGTATGCCTTCATAGGGTGCATATTCATCGTGTTGTCTTTTGGGTTGAACTTAACTTGATAACCTTGATCGCATCAAGCACCTTGAGGCATGCAGATGTTTATGGAAAAGAGTTGCACATATCATCTATCCAATAATTGCATATGATGCAATTGGCATGATTGCCTACCTTATAATTGGTCATGAGCACCAGCGTTGGTTGGGTGTTGATGCAATTGTTTTAGATCTTGGTCACTAGAAGATTGTACGCTGCAATCTTCTGAATTGATACTTGAGGGTTATCAATTTGTACAAAAATAGTGGAAGCGATAATTAATTAAAGGCCTATTTAATATCGTCAAATTTATCAAATCAAACAAATCAAAATTTTTTTGAAAAGTTGCAAAATTCTTTTGTAGAATCCAAATGACAAACACAAATACAATATCATTGCGATCAGTTCATAAATGAGATAAACTTCAAATCTGATTTAGGACCTTTTGAGAAGTGTTCTCACTAGTAAGAGAAATCTCTAAGTCCTTGAAAGACCAGAGCCAAAAGAACCTCTCCAAATGCACCTAAGGCTAAAATTGGATGCTTACTTGAAGTATGCCAATGATGCCTAAGACATCAAGAACCTTATGTTGAGCTATATGAACTATGAGTTTCATAAGTAGCTTGAAGCATGGACATTCTTGAGATGGCTATACATATTAATAATCATGTAAAGCATGAAAGTTATAACGTCTTCAAAGTGATGTTTGAGTATGATCAGAAAGTTGGAGATCAAGTATAATCTCATATGCTCAATATGATTTTGCATATAGATTGACTGTGATTTCTTAACGGTCAAGAGTTGACCAAGCATATGATTCTACAAATCAGTGTGTGAGTCACATATCCAGCTTATCAAATGTTGAGAAACTTGGCCAAACCACTATCTAAAGTGCTTGGCATGTTGATGCCAAAGCATGAATGAAGAAAGGACAAAACTTGTGATAATGATCAGCAAAGTGAAGTCCATAGACTAAAGTAAGGTCAAGAAATGTTCTAAAGCCAAGCTAAGGTCCAAATCTTCATCACTCAAGATATGGAGAAGGGGTGAGTGTAACAGGGAATATGTCCTTTTTCACTTAAAAAGATAAGAAAAGAAAGTTCCACCATTGTCAGCTGTTTGACATTGGAAAGGGAAATAACCTCTTTATAGAGGATCTTGGGAAGATGAAAGAGATATAGATCTCTACTTCAGGACCTAAGAGGAAGCAAGCTAGAAACTATTTCGAGCAAGAGTTGCTACTATTACAGTTACAATATGACATTCATGGGCATGTAATAGAATTAGTGAATTGTTATTATATGCATGCCATCAATGAAAACATCATACATATTGTATGGGAAAGAGTGTTATGGATTGATGTTTTATTTAAAAGATATGATCTTTGATGGCAATGCCTATGTCTCACTAACTATACTTGATAGTTAAAGAGACAAATGTGTGTGACACATGTAATGAATGACATGATAACACAAACTTGAATGCCTATAGCGATGTCATCTAGAGCGCATAAATGGGATTGAATTTCTAGAATCCATATGATGGGTATCTAGACTCTTTTGGTTGTTGAACCAATAGAGACATGTTAATCTCATTCATTGTGCAATATGACAAAGGTTCTTCACTAGATGTAGTGGGAGGACGATTATTCTATTAAGGATTATACATATTGATGTATATAGACCTTTTAGAATAAATGCTAAAGGTAATCACTAGTACTCTAATGTATTTACTGATGACCTAAGTAGATATGATAGATTGTATTTAGTGAAATACAAACATGAATTTCTTGAAGTGTTCAAGAATATTAGAATGAAGTACATAATTATCTTAGTTTAAGTATTAAATTTTGATATGATCGATTTGGAGATACTATGAACCAAGAGTTTGAGAACCTTCTGGAAGATCATGATAATGTATCATGATGGACTCCATTTGAAACACAGTGATAGAGTATCATGAGAAGTGTATAAGAAAGAAGGAATCACACCTTGATAAGTCAGAGTGTGATTACTAGAAAAACTTCAAATTTCCTTTTGGGTACATGCTTAACACTAGGAATAAAGAGAATCACAAAATGTTATGGAATCTCAAAGTTCTTTAAGTAACACACAGAACTCATGGTTCTGGTAGAATACACCTAGATCTTGAATGATATATGATATCTTATGGATAAGAAGGCAGTGAGTTGGCCATATGATGAGTCAACAGTCTACCTAGAAGCTAATGAGAACCAAAAAACTGAGATATGGCTTGAAGCCATGAAATCCAAGGTGGACTCCATGTACATCGACAAAGTATGACCTTGGTTGATCCACCTGAAGGGGTAAAATCCATAGGGTACTTTTGGGTCTTCCAGAAGAAGACTGACATGGAGGGTAAATTGGTTGAAAAGCATTTCTAACAAGTTCAAAGTGTTGAACATGATAAAATCTTTTCAGTAGTTACCATGGATAAATCCGTCTAGATAATGATTGCCCTTGTAGCTTAATATGACTATGAGATTCGGCATATGGATGTTAAAACTGCATTCCTTAAATGGAATATTGTGCAAGATGTGTATGTAACATAGCCAAAAGGTGTTATAATCTAATAATGCAAATAAAGTCTATAAAGCTACATAGATCAATCTTTGGATTGAAGCAAGCACCTCATAACTGGATCTTCAATTTGACAAGATAGTCAAAGAGTTTGACTTGAGTCAGAATAAAGATGTAATGTGTGATTACAAGAATTTAGTGGGAGCATATATATATTCCACATATTGATGGGGAGTATCATCCTTATATTACAAAATCTAGAAACGAAGTGCATTCTAAAAGGTTTTTGGAGAAGCATCCTATGTGATAGGAATCAAGATCTATAGAGATAGATCAAGAGGGCTTCTTGTCCTAGGAAAGAGAACATACTTTGGCTACATGTTGAATGAGTTCAACATGGTGAGAGAGAACTTATCCGTGTTCCATGGAGTTAGTCTATCAAGAGCCAAGTGTCCCAATTCTTATGAAGAATAAGGAACACATGGATAGATGCCATATGCATTTGCAATTGGATCTATCATGTATGAACTCGTCTCGTTATCTTGTATCTATTGGACATGATAAGAAAATATGAACTAATTATCTTGTATGTATTGGACATGACAAGAATATACGAACTCATAATCTTGTATGTATTGAACATGACAAGAAGATATGAAATCATCATCTTGTATAACAAGATGATATAAATATCCAATTATCTTATATGTATTTGACATGACGAATGGATATATGTCGAACTCCAGTAAGAGTTATTGGAATACCATGAAGGACATCTTTGTGTACTTGTGAAGTACTAAAAGGATTGGTTCTTTAATTATGGTAATAAGGAAGAGTTGGGTGTAAATAGTTACACAAATGCAAGCTTATGAAATGACAAAATTTTGTTTGACCTTGGAATAAGAATTGTTAGTTGGAAATGTTCCAACATAAAACAATTGATTAATTCTACAATAAGAAGTTGAATACCTTAGTGTTATGAACATTGTAAAGGATAATGTATGGATTTAGAAGTTCATATGGAAGAACTTTTGGGAGGTTCCAACCATTGATGACTCAGTAGTAATATCATAAAACAATGGAGCTAATGGTTAGGCAAAGGAATCTCAGATAGCATACTACAGCACTTCCATCACATATGAGTTGTCATACAGTGGGAGGATGTCAAACATGCAATATACTGACTTGAAGCAAATGTTGCTTGCCTGCTATAAAAGCACTTGTGCAGCAGAAACATGATGGACATGTTAAGATCACTTGGAATATGATTCGTGGGTGATTGGATCTAAGTTTAAGTGGGAGTCTGTTGGTATAGTATGCCCAGAGAGACAATCATATGATGATTGCAATGAGGCATATGATACTTGATTTGATAATTATAGAGGTAATTCCATTTATTATGTTTGTCTCACTCATGAGATGATGACACATACATGATAGATGTCTAAGGAATGATGTGACTCGATGACATATGTCTTCAGGTTGAGGACTTGAACAACAAGACCATATGTATGATAAGAGTACATACATTCTTGTTATTTCCCTAGTCGGATATTATTGTAGAAGCAAATAGACAACAGTAATACATAAGACTAGAGTGTGTGTGTAACATACCAAATCTAGAACCCTACCCTAATAGTTTTACCCTTTTGACTAAGCCAAACAAGGATAAGTTAATACATGTAATACAAAATACTTTGTGCTTAATAATGACTCATTTGGATGATAATAAGAAATTAAAGAACTTAATCGGATAAATATTTCCCATATATCCTTAATATAGGGTTATATGGGGTATACACCAGTTGGGTTTTAATTAATGGGTTTGGAGTGTAATTTGTACACTAAGAAATAAAAATAATAAGATATTTCGTCCTAAAACTTTCTAGTACTTTTCAGAATAGGAAAAAGAAGAGAAAATCCAAATTATATATAAAGGTGATGATAAGTGCAATAATTGGAGGTAATGTTGAATTTAATGGATAAAAGAAGATAATGTAGGAATATATTGATCCAAAAATCATAAACGAAAATCTATAAAGATAATTTGGCACTCAATCTTTTTTTCTTGACCTAAAAGAAACTTAAGGGCCAAGTATCATCTAAATTGGAAGATAAATGCATATATTAATGTTCTTATCAAAAGAAAATAGGAATTAGTCCAATAAAGTGAAATAAAATATTTAATACCCTCAAATTGGAAAATAACTCCAAATTCAAGATCTAAACATAAAAATAAGCCTTTGGGCAAATTTGCAACCAATTTGGATAATGTTTGATTAATGGGAATATATAGGAGAGAGAAAATGCCTAAAAAGTTTAATTAATAAATAAATACAATTCATGACATCAAAAGTTAGAAATAAAGGAAAATTTGTATTCCACACACTTAAGTTAACTTATGGATGAAGTTTCATCCAATTTGGTTAATCCATGAGTCATTAATGCACCTAGAAAGAGAAACAAAGAATAAATTAAATAACATACTTAAAGATGCCAAAAGTAAAATCTAATTGGATATTCAGAGTCTACGTGTTTAAATTAACTTATGTGGAAAATTTGGCATAATTTGGATAATTCTAGAACCCCTAAATGAGGAAAGAGAAAATACATGAATTTTTTGAATTTCACTTTGTTTAATTCGATTGATTTCCCCAATTTTCCTAACCTTGGGCTGTCACGCGGCCTACTTATTTTGGACAGTATCTTAGCCCTTGGATGAGAATCTGACAGACAAGGAGTTGTCTCCTACCTCCAGTCGGACTCTTTCTCGTGGCTACAGTAACGCGAGTTTTCATCAATGTTTTCCTCTTCTGACCTACCTTTTCGTTACCTCAGGTTTTGCTTTCCTCAATCTCCGCAACTTTCCAATCTGGTTGATCCCTAATTTAATAGGGTTTCCATCACCAGAGACCCGGGTCGATGAGAACTTTCTTTTCCCTCCTCTGTTTTCTGGTTCTTGTTGGTTCCTCGTTGAACCCTAACTCCGCCCCTATATATAGGACCTTCCCCACGATCCTTGTACCCACAGGAACTCTTTCCAATAGACACATTGATTCAGTTTGCCCTGCTTCCATCTCTCCCTACTCCATCTACCTATTTTTACGGTGGTGAGTTTGTCTGGGGATCCTAGTCGTCGGTGGGGCTCATTTTTGGTTGGCTTTGATTCTTGAAGGTGTGGGCAAGCTTAGAGGGCCTTCAATTCATCTGTGTGCCAAGGACTGTGGTTTCCCCCTTTTCTATTGAGTTGAATCATCTCTTGATTTGATGAGTGGTAGATCACTTTCTGGCTGGTTTCCCTTTACTTCCTGTCTCAGTTTTGATCGTCAGACCTCTTCCCATTGTCATTTTGGCCTCTCATGGGCCCCTTTCCTCTGCCCACGTTGCTCAGTTTCACCAGTAATGGCGGCACATCTTTCTCGGTCAGTACCAGACCATTTTCGGTGTGAGTTTGCTCCTTGTGTTCGTCAGAGCTTGCGTAACGAATTTGATGTTGGCACTTTTGCCTGGATCATCTTGGTTTGCGATCAAGCGATCGATGATTCTTCTGATCTTCTCCTATGTCACGAGTTCATCGCAAGGTAACATGCTTCCCTGTGATTTCCCCTCTCTACCCTTCCCGCTCATCTTCGATTTAGTTTTTTGCATAAGGGCAAAATAGTCTTCTTATAATTGTAAATCATTTGTTTTTCAGTTGATGCTACTGAGTTGGATGAGTGCTCAGCTGACTTGGATGGCTTTGGTTGGCCGGCCCAAGACAACTATACCTCTCCCTATCTCTCCTCTCTCGGCTCTGTTTATCTTATTTGTAAATTTGTGATTGGTTGAGCTTTAAAAATTAATAACTAATTAATGGATCATCAGAAAATTATGGAAAAATATTTGTTGGAATCAGAAAAAGAAGATATAACTAATGGTATAAGTTTTGATAACTGATTCTAAAGATAAATAATAGGTGTTTTTAATGGATCTAATTAATGATGAATTAACTTGTAAAAATCATAACTAATTATCTATAAGTCAGAAAAATATAATAAAATATGTTTTGTACTCCTAGTCACATAAGATTAAATGTGGAATAGTTTTCATAACCTAATTCACACATATATAAAAAGGTGGTTTTTAGGGTTTAGTTAATGCGTATAAAATTAACATAAAATATGTATATGTGTTTGATAGGCCTTTGGTGACCTAGACTTGGATCTAGGAGTGCTTTACAGTTTGGAATCTGATTTGAGGTATGTTGTATCCCATATTCATCCATATTGAGCAATTCACCTACTTTATCATTATTTTGACTTTTGCCTACACATATGTCTATTCTCTTAATATCATGGTTCATGTGATCTATCTTGCTTGTTGTGGACTTGGATATTTTATTGATATCTTATCTTGTGACTTGGTGCATGTTGGTCTCTTACATTGGTATGTGCCACTTTGAAGTGGGTGTTATATGTTTGTGTTGTCCATTGTGTGATGGCAACCTTCGTATCATCTTATGACTAAACTATTTACTTGCCTCTATATTTACATGCAATGTGAATCAATAGCACTAGAATAATGTAAATTACTTTGGTTTTTGGGTGTGTGCCCTTTTGTTTATGGGATTGTGGTGGTGGTGCCCCATACCCGAGTTTCAAGGATGTGAAGCCTTGGCTCAACTTTTATATATATCGGGAGTTTGACGGTGAGTCATTCTCTATCAGGTTTTCAAGGATGTGAAGCCTTGGCCGCCAATTGTGTTTATATTGTTCTAGGACTATGTTTATCTCACATGCATGTAGGTTGATGATGTTTGTGGGGTGTGTGCCCTACTACCTATCTATGTGCTTTTGTTGCACAAATTTTGTTGTTTTATTTATGGCAAGTATCCTCTTTTATCATGTTATGATATTTCTCTTCTTTTATGCATGTGTGGGTACTCCTTACCTCTTGTTTGGGAAGCATTTTACGATTGATGTCCTTATTTCTTAAATTGCTCAAAGTTTCTTTTAGCGTACACATACCAGCTTTTTGCTGATATACTTCTTTTCTTATTCTCTTTTTTGGGGTATGCTTCCAACCCCAGGTTGGTCCAAGGAGAGTGAACTTCAACATCAACCTTGTA
Organism: Alisma plantago-aquatica; assembly: GCA_963693085.1. Taxonomy (NCBI): domain Eukaryota; kingdom Viridiplantae; phylum Streptophyta; class Magnoliopsida; order Alismatales; family Alismataceae; genus Alisma; species Alisma plantago-aquatica. The sequence goes on along the minus strand of OY856414.1, from coordinate 828,834,239 downwards.
GCTGAGCTTTGGGAGACTTGAAGAGGTGGCTAGATGACCCTCGGCTTGATCTTTGTCTTACATGTTTAGTTTTAGTTTTGGACACCCATGTGTGGTGAAATATTGTATCATGTTATCAAACTTTGTCAATTGTTAGATAATGATATTTTCTGCTTCTACTCATTGTGTAATGATACATACATGTTGATTGAATTGGTCTCCATCCCTTTGGAAAAAACATTTATGTGGTGTTTGGTTCAAGGGATGTGATCTTTTCTTTCCAGTAGAGGAGTGGTTTCACTTCTTTACAGTGTGTTGACTGATGATAGAGTCTCATTAGTCATGATATATGATATCAAGTGAAGCACACAGATATATGTTAGAGAACAGTATATCAGACAGACCCACCATGAGAGTGATACATGGATACCATGGAATGGTAGTCACAATCATCTCTCATAGTGATGGTGGTGATTATTGTTCTTAGACCTGAAATCACTGCACTCATCACATGTGATTGGGTACACTTTGACATCATCAAACGCAGTCTTGTAACATGGGTTGTTATAACGGTGATGATTGGGTGACTTTGACAAATGGGGACTTGAATGTGAGTGATAGATATGGTATTTGTCCCTCCTACAAGGAGTATGATATCCATGGCCCCTTGATAAGAGAGATTGAGAATTGCATGGCCATACTCATGTGATTCAATATATGATATGTGAAGTCACATGCATCTCATACAATCTGCTCTAGGTCAAGGAACATGGATTGAATGTTGAAGGGGATGGTGTTCCATGCTTGAGTTCAATCCATATGTCAGTGACAAAGTAACTATACGATCATTGTAACACTAACCACATATTGTAGGTTGAAGTTGTTCTTCAACTTTCTGAGTTACTTGGGTAGAAATGATGAGTTACTAGATTTTGCTCATTGCTTGTGATGTCATAAGTTGTTATGAACATTCAATACCAATGTAAATTGGAACTTGTAGGGTCAGACACAAAGGATATCCTTGGAAGAGGAGATTGTCCATGAATGATGTTTAGATTGAGACTAAATGTGTTCAGATACTCAGTTAAACATACAATTGACTGACTGGACTGAGAACTATCAAGTTTAAGCATTGAACTAGCTCGTTAGAGTGTCAGGCCGATTGGAGACTGCATTAGCAATGTCAGGACTGTCAACTGACCAGTTCACCCAAGTGAGCCGATCGGCTGGTGTGAGGCAACCGACCGGTTCACTTGATGAATCGGGCGGTTCACAATCCTGCCAACCGAAGAAATTGGGATTTTCCCAATTGGAGGAAAACTTTCACATTTCACTTGTTCAATTCAATTGGAATAATGATTAATCTTTGCATTAATTGGAAATGATTAAGTAAAGTCAATTGTGGGCAAGTTTGGGAAGTGAAACGACCAGTTCACTTAGTGAACTGACCGGTTCACACTCCCAACCGACTGGTTCACTTAGTGAACCAATTGGTTCACCTTGCCAAATGACCGTTTCAGTTGTGAACATATTGGGAACCCAGACCCTGCCCTCTCCTATAAATATATGGGTACTCGGGGCTTATTAGAACACACAACTCAGAACATCAGTTGCTATGTAAAGTTGTTATCCTCTCTGGTTCTGGTAACCCAGAGAGCACGAGCAAGTGCTACCCAACTAGGGAGGCACAGTGAGGGAAAGACAAATGCAGAAAAGCAGTTTGAGTTCAGGAGAGTAGGTTGGTGCTAGAACACCAACAAAAGGGTTGTCTCCTTCCTGCCAGTTCTTCTAGAATGGAAGGAGTTCTTGGTGGTCCGTGTGGACTATCTACTAAGGCAGGAGATGTTTGCTGCTCAGGAGGACACGTCAGCCGCAGTCCGTGGTGGAGGCCAGAGTCCATGGTGAATACCAGGAGCTGCACAGACACCATCTAAGACATGGCATCAAAGACCGCACATGGCTGTGATATATTGTCGTTGGGCAAGCCCCAGGACCAGGTATATGTCACTAAAACCATCCTTCCCATTACATAGTCATTGATGCGATCTCCTGTTATGGGTTAATGGCCAGAATTTTTTTTTGCTACCTACTCTGAGGCCATAAAACCAACAGTTACTCGATGATGTATGTCTTTAGGTTGAGGACCTTAACAGTGAGATCAAATGAATGATAAGAGTACATACATTCTTCTTATGTACCTATTCAGATGTTATTGTGGAAGCAAATAGACATCAATAACACATAAGAGTAGAGTGTGTTGGTTGATGATAGAATCTCATTAGTCATGATATGTGATATCAAACAAAACACATAGGTACTTGTTAAAGAATAGTGTATCATAAAGACTCATATGTACTTGTTAAAGAATAGTGTATCATAAAGACTCACCTTGAGAGTGATTCATGGAAACCATTTAATGGTACTAAGAATCAGCTCTCATAGTGATGGTGGTGATTGTGGTTCTTAGACTTGAAATCACTACACTCATCACATGTCGTTCGATGCACTTTGACATAAAGGTGATTCTTGGATACGTTGTGACACATGGAGAATGAGTGTGAGTGGTGTAGATGGGATTTGTCTCTCCTACTGGAGTTGATATCATGGCCACTTGATAAGCTAGATTGAGAAATGTATGACCATACTCATGTGAACCAATATATGATACTTGAGATCACATGCATCTCAAACAATTTTCTCTAGTTCAAGGAACATGGATTGAATGTTGAGAGGGTGGCATTTCCATGCCTCAAATTCAATCCAGATATTGTAGAAAAGGAACTATATGATCGTTGTAACACTAATCATGGATTTTAGGTTGAAGATGTTCTCTAACTTACCAATTACTTGGATAGAAATGATGTGTTGTTGATACCGCTCAGTGCTTATGATGTCATAAGTTAGTTATGGACATTCACTACCAACGTAACTTGGGACCTATAGGGTTACACGCATAGAATACACCTGGAATAGGGGTGTACTCATGAATAGGGTTTAACTTGATTACTAAAGTCTTTAAATATTCAATTTAAACAAGATTGGCTAAAAATTTGCTGAATTTGAAAATGAATCAACATGTTCAGATATGAACCGACCGGTCCAAATTCTAAAATGAATGGTTTAAATTGCAAATCGCATGGTTCAATGATCAAAGAGAATGGATCAAGAATTGATGTTGACGTCTTGTTGTGCAATAATCGTCACATTGAATCCTATATAGTTGCAAATAGGAAATAATGTGAACTGACCAATTCAAGTGTAGCATCAACCGTTTCACATGTGAACCCATTGGTTCAGTAGTGAATTGACCAGTTCATGGTTTGCAGGTTCCAGAAAATTCATGAGATTCCATCTATTTGACTCCTAGTTGATTTGAAAACCATGGTCCTCCTATAAATAGAGGGTAGTCAAGGCTTTCAAGAGACACAACAACAAGCTCTGACAATTATTGCCCTCTCATGGTTGTAGTAACGTGAGAGCCCAAGAAAGTTGTACACATGAAAGGCGGAGACAAAAAGGGAGAGCGGTCAACACTAGCACATTGACATCAAAGAGTTCACTTCTTCCTGTCAATTCTGAAAGGATGATAGGAGTTCCTAGTGGTCTGCGTGGACTACGTAGAGGTGTGGAGGCCATTTCCATGTACTAGGAGGATGTTGTAAATCACCATATGTGGTGCTACACCAGAAGGTCATCACCGACAACCTTCTTAGTGTTGCTTGAAAAAGAAGCATGTCGGCATAAGGGTAAGTGTATGACTTGCTGAGGACCAGGTACATGTCTTGCAACCTTCCTTCCTTATCCATGGTTATTTATGTTATCTGATGGTTAAGGGAAACATGGCAAGAAAAGTTTTTGTTTCTGCTTCCATCTCTATCGCCATATTTCCCTACAGTAGCACCAAATTATCGTAGTCAGATCGGACTTACACTAGGCTAGCATGTTCCATGGGCAGTTTAGCCATCTTTTATGGGGATACATGTAAAATTTTTGAAGCATAAGCTAATATCATCAAAACTGAGTCGGGTTTTGCTTGAGACCATGAGGCCTTAAATTAAAATATGTTTCCCCCAAGCATAGAATAGTTAGCTGGATTACTTAGTCAACATGATTTCATTCATTTATTCAAATAACAGATGTCATTGGGAGTGTGGTTGAAAACGCATTAAAAATTGAATAAGAGCCACTAAAATGGTAAATAAGGTTTAAATGTTGATTAGTCCAAGAATATTTTAGTCATTACATGTATTATATATAATCAAAGGTGTGAAATGTGAACATGCAGGCTAAAAGCAACAAACTGAATTGAAGTGAAAGTTGTTGGCAAAAGATTTCTTTTAGTTGATGCAACACTTGCACAATTTTTATTCAAATGATATTTCACAATATAAATGTGTACAAATAGTTCAACATATAGGGAATTCAATCTAACAATGAAAATGAGCCTCATATTATACAACATTTGTCATACTCTAAAATAGAAACTTAAAGAAGAAACTAAGAAAAAGATGATGAAAAGAAACTAAAACTACACTTCCAGCTAGTTGCTCCCCCCTAAGCTTGAAATGTGTAGTGACCTCATTGCATAATTCAAACTCAAGTGGTTTTCAATCAGGTATGTATCATGGATGGGTTAGAGTGAAGGGTCAGTGGCCCCATGTCCAGTCGTAAATTGATGGCTCAATGTGTCATCATCATTAGGAATATCAGTGAATGTTAGCTTCTACAATTATGGTTGTGATGGTGGAGGCATGGAATAGTGGCCCTAAGAGATGTGCCACATATCCATCCTCTACATCATGGAATGCATATCATTGTATTGATGGACTAGCTAGTCCAAGAGGGTGTCCTACTGAGAAAAGCAATGTTGGACATACCTTTAGAGATGTTGTACATCTGGCATAGTCCAACTATAGCATGTTTGGGTGCCAGTAGAGGGAGGGGTGGTGTTGCATGTTTAGTGGAAGTGTCGAGTTGGTCTCCATAATCGGTCCCATCATCAAACTAAATTTTCAATTATCTTTGCGTGTAGGACTAACCCCCTCTAGATCAAAAAGTTCAATGAATTCTTCATGTCCATGGAAGTACTAACTGAATTTTTTGTCATTTGAGGTATCCCTAACAATTTGACATGAGGAGATGGTAAATTAGAGATCGATCTTATTCCTCCTAGGTGTGGTTTCCAATCTTGTCAGTTCAAAATTTACTTTTAGGGCAATATGGGTGATTAATCCTCCAATCATTATGACATTAGATTTCTCATGTTTGACCTCGAAGAAACGGTAGAGGATATAATAACCTACATTGATCTTGAAATTGTGTAGCATTTCCCATAAGAAGAATAGGTCTTTCTTTCCAGAAACACCTAGTGTTTCCTTTCTTGCAAAAACACACATGATAAGGGCCATGTGTATGCAGTGAAAGGAAGGGTTGTGGATGTGTGATGCCCTAGTGGATTTAGCATCATGTATGTCATCTTCTGTAATCTTCCTCCAAAATTCATCATTGTTAAATTCTTGAGGGTATGACATGATCCCTCCATAATGACATTGAATTGCATCATAAAATTGCCTGAAGGAATTTTATAATTGTGCCCAAGTTGTCGAAAGGTAATAATGCCAAAGGGTTCATGCGGCCTTCTTGGGTCATCTACTGCATGCATAGTAGTTAAAAATTTATATGTTAGTTTGCGATAAGTAGGTAATATAGTACAGCAAGTGTATTTGAGCCCTAGTTGTTCAAGAAACCCTAAGACCACATCTTTAAAACCCACAACTTCCATTGTCTCCTCACAAGAAAAATGCATAGGAAGGACCCTATAGGTAATCAGATTTTGGTATCTGGCATCTTCTTCCTTTGTGATGTTGAATTGAGTGGATGAGATGTATGTTGGTGTGGAAGAAGAGTCTTCTTCCCTATGGCTCTTGGTTGCTTTCTTGATGGGGGCCATTAGATCTGAAGTATTATTGTTGAATGAAGATAGATGGCATGTTGGAACAAACACATGATGTGTATGCTTTGGGTTTAGGTGTGTTGCAGTTTGAAGAAGAAGAACAACAAAACATCATGGCAGAGAGGTTCACAAGAAAAATGCATAGGAAGGACCCTATAGGTAAATCAGATTTTGGTATATGGCATCTTCTTCCTTTAAAACCCACTACTTCCATTGTCTCCTCACAAGAAAAATGCATAGGAAGGACCCTATAGGTAATCAGATTTTGGTATCTGGCATCTTCTTCCTTTGTGACGTTGAATTGAGTGGATGAGATGTATGTTGGTGTGGAAGAAGAGTCTTCTTCCCTATGGCTCTTGGTTGCTTTCTTGATGGGGGCCATTAGGACTGAAGTATTGTTGTTGAATGAAGATAGATGGCATGTTGGAACAAACACATGATGTGTATGCTTTGGGTTTAGGTGTGTTGCAGTTTGAAGAAGAAGAACAACAAAACATCATGGCAGAGAGGTTCACAGTGTGTTTGTAGCATGTTTCTATGATCGGTGACTATGAATGAGGGTGATTTTGGAGTGGGGTAGGTGATGGGGATGGTGGAGGGTAGTGTTGTGAATCCGACAGTGAGATTTACAAATGACTAGCCCAATGTTGTGTTATGAAGTTTTCTCCCGATCTGGTGTGGCGAAGAGGTGAAGACGATGGTGGAGATGATAGCCGGCAAAGACGTGGCATTGTTGGTGCAGATTTGAGCACATGACATTAAGGACGAACACTATTTCTCACATGGCTACTTGAACATGTTGTGAGCTAGGGCTTGGTGTGGAGAATGAAGTTGAAATTAGGGTTGAAAACCCTATTTGCGTCTCTCAGACACGATGTGTATGGATACACACACGTCGTGTCTACATGTATATCAAACTGCCCTTCCCCCTTTTTTATTTTTACTCATCTCAATGATGGCATGGCATGTATTAATAAGGACACGCTATCTGTTCCACCAGAAAAATTTCAAAGACAAACCTCCTTCCTGACACGTCATGCTCATACAAACCACATGGCATGTGAGATTCCAGCAGAGTACTTGAAATTTTGCCTTGAACCGGGGACATCATGTGTTGTAAGGCACACACCGTGTTTGTCTTGCAGATATTTATACTTATAAAACTTGCTTTGAACATGTTGTGTTGCTTTATCACATGTCGTCTCATCTGGAGTATTTGCTCGAAGTCTGTTGCCTGAATCGTGACACGGTGTGTCACTTAGCAAACACTGTGTGGAAATTGAATTTTTGTAGAAGTTTTATTTCTTTATTTATTTTCCTTTTGCACCGACAATGATAATGATATATATAGTATGAGGGTCTAAATTATCACATTCATCCATGGAAAATTTATTTGGGAAAGGAATTGTTCTTGGAGTAAAAACTAAATGAAATATATCCTAAATGTGGGGTCAACTCCCAAAAGATCTTCTATTTAGAGTCCTTAGTAAGAATTGAGTATTTTATCCTTGAGTAAGGGATGCGTAGGAAGTACCCATCTCATTTTGTGTGAGTTTCAGGAGAAAAATCCTTATTAGGGGTTTATGGTTGAAAGGCCCTTGACCTAGGTTAATTCTTAAGTATGCTTGCTTTGATTGATTATAATGCTTAAAACTTTAATTTAATCCTTTTATACGTTTTTGGAACATGTGACAAGCTTATGTTTTTAGTTTGGTCCTATTTGGATGATGTTTGTGCTTCATATGCTTGTTTGGGACCAAGTTGCAATTTAACCATGTTGAGGGTTTAGAATACAATTTGTCACGTGTAGAGAGTGTCTTCTATTTGTTGGCATCATGAGAGAAATAATTATGCTAAGGGGCACCTTGTTGGACCTTGGTTGATGAGATAACACCATGTGGTGATGCTATGGTTTTCTAGGTTTTTGCTTGGGGGAGCATGGTGTTGGCCATGTTGAGTTCAGTTGAGTGTTGGGACTTGTGTCTCAATCATGTTGTGTGTCTTGAGTGTGTTTTGACTGAGACACCTTCTTGGGATGATGTTATTTCGACCTTGGTGCCCTAGATGTGGTGTGGTCAAAATGGTTGTCTCCTAGTGATGTGTTTCGACCAGGTTTGCTTGGTGGTCTTTTGTAGTGGTTGAGACAAAGTATCTCGAGGTTGGTTTTGACCTCTAGAGTGGTGGTGACCCATGTCGTCAAAATCCCATCTAGTTTTTATCACCATAGGTTGCGTGCATGCTTTTAGTGGTTGCATGTTGGTTTCCTTTGTAGACAAGTGTCCCTTGGGTTCTCTCTTGTTTTGACACCTCACCCCTACCTTACTTCCCTCCTCCTTCGGGTATATATCCCCTTTCTTCTTTTTTCAAGTGATCTTTTCAGCCCTCCTTTTTCTCCCTCTTGCTTGTGGACGACCTTGGAGCTTGGTGGAGCAAAAAAGGTTGACCTTGGAGCTTTGGTGGCCAAGCAACCTTGCATGTGGTGTCCTTGAGCTTAATCACCTTCCTTGTGGTGATTCTTGGTGGCTTCTCTTCTTGGTAAGTGGTTCTACCTTCTTGATCATGTTTTTCCCTCTGGATCCCTACCTCTCTTCTTCTTCTTTCTCGGCCATGAGACTATGGATCATCCATGTAGGTCACCTTGAGGAAAAATCCTCATCACAATAGGCTGGAGACTATGTTCTGACATGGTGGTACCTAAGTGGGAGGAAGTTTTCTTCTTTTTCTCCTTTCTTCTTATTGGTTCGGTCTAAGGTTTTTCACCATCTATCTTGAGCATCCTTTTGACTATGGTGTTCTTCTCTTTTAAGGTGATATTGTGGCCTAATTGTTGACCTTGGTTGGAGCTTCATCTTCTTCCTTGGAGCTCGTGATCTTGGAGCTTGATCCTCTACCTAAGGTGGGTTATATAACACTCTGCTCTCTTCTATGATAGCACTTATAATCTTGCTCGCATGTTGTTTTTTCTATCTCTAAAACATTATATTAACATGCTATATGATGTTGCTATAACCTAGGGTTTGAATCTTGATGAAGATCCTATGTGTTTCACCTCTTTCCTTAAACCCTAATCTTCGTACTCGATTTTGAGAAAGTTATGAGATAGATGTTTTCCTATTGTTTTTTAATCAAGGTTTTCCATCCACATGCAAATGTTTAAGTACCTTGATATCACATGGAGATTATGTTCTATTTTGCATGTGTTGATTGTGAGTTTATCTCTCTTACATAAGGTTCGTCCATGGTGATTTCCATAGTGCATGTTTAGGGTTTTGGTGATCGTGTTGGTATGGAAGTTCTCCACCTCAAGGATGATGATTTTTTGTGATGTTAACCTTCTATTTTGATCGTGGTTCCTCCCTATTTTGAGGGTGGTTATTTTCCTTTATGGTAGATTGATCTTGGTGGTCACTACACCTTTGTTTTATTCTTGGTCGACATACATGTTTTTTAAGTGATGGTTGAGGTGATGATCCTCCATGTATTACAACCCTTGGTTTTATCATCATTATGAGGTTCATTCCTTATGTTTTTCTTGAGGTTTTGAGTTGGTTTTCTGAAGGTTGAAGCTTGGTCTTCTTCTATTTAGTTGGTTTTTTGAAGGATTGTGTTGGAGATCGAATGTCAAGGTTTTGGAGTTCCTCTTGTATGGAGTTGTTTCCTTTGATGACGATGAGTTTCCTTGATGATAACCTTATGTTTTGATCATGGTTCATCCCTATTTTGAAGGTGGTTATGTGCCTTGGTGGTAGCTTGACCTTGGTGGTCGCTACACCTTTGTTTTGGTTTCAGTCGACACACCCTTGACCTTGGTTTTTGGTTGTGATGCTTTCTGTCATTTCGGTCGTAACACATGGCTTTTGCACCTTGGGTCGTGTGTCTCTTATGTGGTGATGGTTATGCACCTATTTTGTGTATGATGGTCGAGATGTCCATCTTTATTTTAGTCGTGATACAAGCTTTAAGTGCTTTGGTCCCATGGTGTAGTGTAGTGGATCGCTACACATATGGTATCCTTTATTTTGGTTGAAACCCTAATCCTAATGGGTGATGGTCACAACATCTAAGGTTGATACTCTTGCTTTGGCTGATGTTTTGTTTTAGTCGAGACTATTAGTTCATGGGTTGGTCGAGACATGTGGGTGTTGCAGTCGTGACACCATGTCTAAGTGGATGGTCAGCATACATACATGGTATATGGTCCCTACCTAGGTATAACAAGATGAGATGGTTGAACGTGTACATGTGAATGATGTTGATACTTGGGTTGTTGATATGATAGTTTAATCATGATTAAGTAATGATGTTCATAATCATTAATGCTTAACCCTAACTGGTCCCAAGAATATGGGAGATGAAATAACTAGGGTTGGGTGATTAAATCATGAAATGAAACCCTAATCATCTGTGTTTGAAACCCTAACCCTACTCCTAGGGTATGTTATACTTGTTGAGCTTACACGGATACATGTGATTATATTTTCTCTCTCCTACTTGTATGATTCTAACCTTGCAGGTTGAATGAATAACATAGCTTTTGAATGCTTTATTGATGGTTATGAGCCTTATGAGGCAAGTTGAGATAATGATGAGACACAAGATATATGATATGATGGGTCTTATGACCTCGAAAGGCTTAATTCCTAGAGTGAGGTGTTATCCTCCAGTGAGATGATTGAGGGATTGACATCCTATAGTGATGTGACATTGATTTGGCCTTATGATTGGCAGTGGTACAAGTATCATGAGATGATGATGTGACAAGTTCACGCCTTATACGTTTTATATCTTATGGAGCTGTATTATGCTCTTATCTTTGTAAAGTTTGTTTGGGATTTATACATTGTAACTTGATTGATGCTAAAAGATTCCCAATTGGACTAACTAATCAAGTGAAACCCTAATCATGTAGTTGCCCTGTGCCATAGATCCATCTTTAGCGTTAGTACTTGTTGGATGGTGAAATAGGTTCTCCCTCAGTGGAAGCTCAAAGTCATATACTATTGAGTATATGCATTTCACAGGATTGGTTGCGGTCATACCTTGGGAAGAGAACAATCGATGTCATATCTCAAAGATGTGATATAGTGGTTTTATATATTATGTGTTTTGAGGATGGTTGTGGTCATACCTTAACGGGAGTACGACTGCGTTTGTAACCCAACTTCACTAGTGACATGCATATATACCAAGGTAGACTGGTTGTTTTGTAATTGAACTTTATATGTCAGTGCGGTGGACTCAGAATGGCCGAGGGGTGTGGAGAGATTATTGGATTCTAGCTCTTTTACTGATCTTGTATGGAACTAATTTTGACTTAGCATTGATAAGTTGGAGCATAAGTGGTATACCTCATCTTCTCAAGAAATAATAAAAGACAGAACAGATCCGTGTAGTGTATCTTGCTTGAGGTCAAATGTGAATAACATTGAATGACCCCTTTGCCTTATCTTTGTACTGATTTCTTGAATTATAATGAGGTAAGAGAAATCAATTGTTATACATGTTCTTCATATTCCTGCTTAAAGGATTAATTGTTCTACTGCTAAGTTGTAACTTCCTAGTTTGTTTAAATTGCATTATCCGTTGAATACATATCATTTAGTTGAATCTTATCAACCTGATAATTGTGTTATCTTTCTTATTAAATCTACTTATGCTTATAATAGATGTTGGCATAGAGTTATATCTCTCCATGGGACGTTTGGTCTCACCCCGTGGGTTTCCACATCTTTTAGGTGGACGTGAACGTTGAGATAGAGATCGTGATGTTGAAGCTGACAATAAGAGGAGCTATAGTTTTTGGATCATTGATATGAAGCTAGTGTCTAGTAATATAGTCCTATGTGTCATCCTTGTACTCCCAGATCTTTGGGGTGTTTTACAGACATTGTACATCGGTTTCAGTTTTCGGCACTATACCATGGTGGTACATATATGGTTTGTATATGTGAATAGGTTACCATATGTAACGGATTGTGGCTAGTTAGCCAGTAAACAATGATATGTAACATCTTATGGCATTAATGAAATATAAGTGACACAAGTTATATGGCTTTGAATATGATGCATTTAGCTTGAGATGCCTTAATGTAATCGGTTCTAATTTACCCTATTTTGTGGGAATGTGGTTATTAGTGATAATTTCACGCTAAGTTTGGAGTAACCCTACTTTGTGTGGCAATGGGTGTCATGGTACCGATGGTTGTCTTGAATGTTGTCTGGAATGCCCAAAGAGAATTGTCCAGTTTGAGAGACCAATATTATAACACCCCTCCCTAGGGTTTCATACATAACCAGTGGAAGCACAGCCTAATCCCCAACATTATCCATAATGTGGGGTACTTGGCATATCAGGGAGGGATTCTCACATGCATGATCTCATATCAATAAATGAACAACACTTGGCATTCATAGAAACATAGATTCATACATGAGTTCTTGGAAAGAAAGTTGCATCATGCTTCTAAAGGTATACTAAACATAAACTAGATAATCAAGAAAAATATAGGATCTCCATAGATGGACGTCCCACCAGGAAACAACTCCTAAGATCTTGGATCCTTGGAATCTTCTCAAGATGTTTCCTTCCCTTTAGCTCCAACATCTACGGACATCTCATCCCCAGCCATGCAAAGGAAAACAAACATGGTAAGTAAGCGGCATTGGCATTTATAAACCATAAAAAATAACATATAAAGTGATTTAACATAAGCATGAACATGCATTAACATGAATCATTTCTTGTCATCTTTTACATGAAGAATTTGACTAGAAGTATATGGTCCTCTTTAAATTCCCCATAAGGAGCCCATAATGCTCGGAAAGCCCATAATTTCTCAGAAAGCCCATAACAAGGTGCATATAAATCTAAATCAAATTCCCTGAACCATGATCTTTCTTAGACTTTACTTATCTTCTTAATAACCTAAACTTGATCTTAATTGGGATTTCTCCCTCTTGAACATAATTGGGATTTCTCCCCATGAAACATAATGGGATTTCTCCCTCTTAAGCATGGATGGGAATCTCTTCCCTCTTAATCTTGGTTTCATGTTCCTTAACCATAATTCATAACATAATTGTGGTTTCTATATTTAGACTTAGATTATAGCAAACAAGCATTCAATAATCATACACTTGAAGGAAAACATGCATTTTTCATGACTTTAACATAAAGTGATTAACAATATTCATAAACATTCAATAAATCAAGTTTACTATGCCAAGGGCATGGCCCGCTTACCTTGATCTAAAACACCTAAGTCAAACCTTGTTTGACTGATTGGGTTCCCTTTAAACACCTGAAATTAACATAATTATCCTTCATCATATATCATTAAACCCTAATTTGTCCATACAATTATTGAGATGTGAAAACAACAAAATCAGTAGATAAAAACCAAAAAATCGGATTCCTCATCAAAAATCCTTTCCAAAACATATTTTTTTGTAATTTTCTGATAAACATGCGATTTACTATAAATTTTATAAGAACAGACCAATAATAAATAAAGAAAAAGCCACATTTGCTTATTGAGCCTGAGTCCTGAGTTGGACCAATCAGACTTGGCCAACTCAGCAATGAGGCTTGCCACTGAGGGCTCACGATTAAAGCAAGGATGACAAGTGAAAACCCGAAAATGCCCCTGTAAGTGAAAATACATCGAAAAGAGATGAATGACCCTCTTGGTCATTACCCAACTGGGATTGATCCTTGCTCACACATTTAGAGCCATGGCTCCAGCGCCATGGGCGAGCTTCTTAGCCATGGGCAAGGACCCAGGCTTGCTGCCACCCGAGAGTGGAGAACACACCGGTTGAATTCGTGATGAGAAGGTGAAATTAGAGAGCCTAAGCTCAGGGCCGGGAGAGCATAGGAGCTCAGAAACTAGTTCCGGCCATGGCTAAAGCTGGATAACAGAGGTCAAAGTCTTAGGAGCAAAAATCACGAAACCAAGAAGATAGGTGTCAACATAAAACCGGACGGTGTTTATGGGGGTTATTTGACTTTGTCTGATCCTCGTGAGGGCTGGATGACCACTAGGTCACCATGGTAGCGAGCGTCGACAAGGTGCTCAAACCTGGTTATAGGTCAGGGCGACGAGGACCATCGTAGAGAAAAGGGGACACGGGAAAAGACGTGCGAGGGTCTAAGGATGCTTATAGGCCCTTCAATTGCAGAGAAGGTACCAAAGAAGCACTGGGCAAGGTGGAGGTCGTCAGAGGACCAGTCGAGCAGGTCGGGGCTCCTGAGGGCGTCAGAGGTCAAATTGAGTGAGGAAGAAGAATCCTTGGGGTCCGTTGATGCCTCTGGGCTCTTTAGATGGAGGTGGGGCAAGCGAGAGTGGTGTCTGCAAATCAATGGCAGCGAGGAGGTGATGCCCGAGATTGGGCATTTTATCTTTAGTGAGAGAGAGAGGGTGAGTGAGGGCTTGATGGGTTTGGGGGAGTCTCGCGAATTCAAAGTAGGAGAAACATTCAAAAATGATTTGTCAGTGGGCGAGTAACTGATCGGAGAGCAAACTATGGTGAAACAGCTCTGTTCGCGGGAAAAATGGAGGAAGAAGAGAACACGAGTGTTGTTGGATCCCGATCCCATGGTGCGGGTAGTGCGCGCGATGAGTATAATGCATGACAGAACATTAAAGGCGACTATAGCTTAAATCGGCCATATGAATGCATTTTCATTTAAATAAAAGGTCACACCATATTAAAACCTACTTTAATTGCTTAGAGGGTCCAAACATGGGTCATATGAATTCAAATTTTGATCATAAGTGCATTAGAGTGTCTAGAACATTCCCATTCAATTGTATTTGATGCTTGTATACGTTTTAGGCCTAATGTAGCAAAAGTCATCATGTGCACTTAAATGAATATAAAGAGTGCATATAAAGTCATTAATTTCTCAAATAAGGATTGCAAAACATAAAAACGTGCTCTAAATATTATTTCTTTTCAATTAACAATATGGAGCCATTAAACAAATAATTAAACAAGTAAATCACTATTTACCATATGAGAGAGTAAATTTGACATAAGAGCATTTATTTGCATTTTCTAAACAAGAGTGCATAAATGTGCAAGGGAATACTTTCTAAAATTAAACCATGGTTAATAAAGTAAGTGAACATAATTTTCTTCACATGAAACGAAATTGCAAAGTTAAAAAGGGAAAATTGAATAAAGGTCCTCAACATTTACACTATTAGGAAAAAGAGCATGCAAAGAATAAAATAATTTGGAAATTTTGCATAATAAGATTGGGGTGTTACAATACTACCCACATTAAATAAATTTCGTCCTCATAATTTCCTAGAGTTTCTACTCACCTTAAGGGTTTCACATAAACTTGCAAATTTTCCATACAAATTTTCATTATAAAAGAAGCATACATAAACAAAGCATTGTGATTCAACATAAATTACTTAACTACCCTTACCTTGATCATTTTCCTCTTCTCCATCCGACATTTTCATGGTGAATAGCCTTGGTTTAACCTTGGGTGGAGGATTAGGGTTCTTAGCTTGGTTATGGTTGGGATCCTTCTTTGCAAGCTTAGGGCAATTAGGCTTGATATGCCCTTCCTCACCACAATAGTAGCAAACAGAAGTCCCAAACCTACAAGGTCCACCATGATTTCTCTTACATGTAGGGCATGGGGTTCTCCCAGTCTATGGAGAAGGCTCAGGGGCTTTTCTCTTGTGGTTGGAGGGTGTAGGGGGTTGATGGTGATGATTGTTTTGGGGTACCTCCTTCTTATGATTCCTCCCAGGGTGATCCTCCAATTCTAGGGTTGCATCCAAGGCTGATTGCATGGTCCTATGTCCTCTTCCAAACAAGGCATAACTTTGGTTAGGTTTAAGCCCTCTAATGAACTTCTTAGCTCTCTTTTGCTCAGTGTACTCAAGACCATACTTTTGGAGCTTACAGAACTTCATGGCATACTCAGTGACAGTCATGTCACCCACTTGCTTAAGGTTAACAAACTCATCCTCCTTCCTTTCTAACATGGCTTCAGATACATAATGGTCGTTAAAGACTTCTACAAACTCACCCCAAGAGAAAGGAGGGTCATCATCTTCCCTAGAGGCTAAGAAGTGTTCCCGCCAAGTACGGGCTGCACCCTTGAGCATATGGGTGGCAAATCTAACCCTACTACGTGGGGGACACTCTAAGTCTCTAAAGCAATGTTCCATGTTTCTAAGCCACTCCTCAGCCTTGGTTACTACATCAACCTCATCTTCACCATGGAAAGAATCGGGTCTAATCTTCCAGAAATCTATGAGGGAGATCTCATGTACTCTAGGTGGAGCTCTATGTTGAAGGACATTGGTCAAGGCTGCTACTAAGGCATATAGGGTGACTAATGGAGGGATGTGGTTCATGTCTTCAGTCTTATCACCACTAGAGGATCCTTGTGAGGGCCTTGACTCACCAACCTTCTCCTTCTTCTTAGGGGCCATCTGAAAGGGTAAACATAACATGATATTAGAACATAATATGAATCTCTAGTGTTGCCTTAGTGGCCATCTATTCCTTGCTCTGATACCATTAATGTAACACCCCTCCCTAGGGTTTCATACATAACCAGTGGAAGCACAGCCTAATCCCCAACATTATCCATAATGTGGGGTACTTGGCATATCAGGGAGGGATTGTCACATGCATGATCTCATATCAAGAAATGAACAACACTTGGCATTCATAGAAACATAGATTCATACATGAGTTCTTGGAAAGAAAGTTGCATCATGCTTCTAAAGGTATACTAAACATAAACTAGATAATCAAGAAAAAGATAGGATCTCCATAGATGGACGTCCCACCAGGAAACAACTCCTAAGATCTTGAATCCTTGGAATCTTCTCAAGATGTCTCCTTCCCTTTATCTCCAACGTCTACGGACATCTCGTCCCCAACCATGCAAAGGAAAACAAACATGGTAAGTAAGTGACATTGGCATATTATAAAGCATTAAAAAATAACATATAAAGTGATTTAACATAAACATGAACATGCATTAACATTAATCATTTATTGGCATATTTTACATGATGAATTTGACTAGAAGTATATGCTCCTCTCTTAATGCCAAATAAGGAGACCATAATGCTCGGAAATCCCATAATTGCTCAGAAAGTCCATAATGCTCGGAAAGCCCATAATAAGGTGCATATAAATCTAAATCAAATTCCCTTAACCATGATCTTTCTTAGACTTTACTTATCTTCTTAATAACCTAAACTTGATCTTAATTGGGATTTCTCCCTCTTGAACATAATTGGGATTTCTCCCCATGAAACATAATGGGATTTCTCCCTCTTAAGCATGGATGGGAATCTCTTCCCTCTTAATCTTGGTTTCATGTTCCTTAACCATAATTCATAACATAATTGTGGTTTCTATACTTAGACTTAGATTATAGCAAACAAGCATTCAATAATCATATACTTGAAGGAAAACATGCATTTGTCATGACTTTAACATAAAGTGATTAACAATATTCATAAACATTCAATATATCAAGTTTACTATGCCAAGGGCATGGCCCACTTACCTTGATCTAAAACACCTAAGTCAAACCTTGTTTGACTAATTGGGTTCCCTTAAACACCTGAAATTAACATAATTATCCTTCATCATATATCATTAAACCCTAATTTGTCCATACAATTATTGAGATGTGAAAACAACAAAATCAGTCGATAAAAACCACAAAATCAGATTCCTCATTGAAAATCCTTTCCAAAACATTTTTTTGTAATTTTCTGGTAAATAGGAGATTTACTATGAATTTTACAAGAACAGACCAATAATAAATTGAGAAAAAGCCACATTCGCTTATTGGGCCTGAGTCCTAAGTTGGACCAATCAGACTTGGCCAACTCAGCAATGAGGCTTGCCACTGAGGGCTCACGATTACAGCAAGGAGGACAGATGGAAACGGACAGATGGAAACCCAAAAATGCCCCTGTAAGTGAAAATACATCGAAAAGAGACGAATGACCCTCTTGGTCATTACCCAACTGGGATTGATCCTTGCTCACACAACGCGAACCATGGCTCCAGCGCCATGGGCAAGGACCCAGGCTTGCTGCCACCCAAGAGTGGAGAACACCTCGGTTGAATTCGTGATGAGAAGGTGAAATCAGAGTGCCTAAGCTCGGGGCCGGGAGAGCATAGGAGCTCAGAAACCGGTTCCGGCCATGGCTAAAGCTGGATAACCGAGGTCAAAGTCTTAGGAGCCAAAATCATGAAACCAAGAAGATAGGTGTCAACTTAAAACTGAAAGGTGTTTGTGGGGGTTAGTCGACTTCGTCTGATGCCTCGTGAGGGCTGGATGACCACTGGGTCACCATGGAAGAGAGCGCCGGCAAGGTGCTCAAACCTGGTTATAGGTTAGGGCGACGAGGACCATCGCAGAGAAAAAGGGACACGGGAAAAGACGCGCGAGGGTCTAAGGATGCTTACATGCCCTTCAATTGTAGAGAAGGTGCCAAAGAAGCACTACGGCAAGGTGGAGGTCGTCAGAGGACCAGTCGAGCAGGTCGGGACTCCTGAGGGCGTCAGAGGTCGAATTGAATGAGGAAGAAGAATCCTTGGGGTCCGTTGATGCCTCTGGGCTCTTTAGATGGAGGCAGGGCAAGCGAGAGTGGTGTCTGCAAATCAATGGCAGCGAGGAGGTGATGCCCGAGATTGGGTGTTTTATCTTTAATGAGAGAGAGAGGGTGAGTGAGGGCTTGATGGGTTCAGAGGAGTCTCGTGAATTCAAAGGAGAAGAAACATTCCAAAATGATTCGTCAGTGGGCGAGTAACCGATCGGAGAGCAGACTACTGTGAAACGGCTCTGCTCACGGGAAAAATGGAGGAAGAAGAGAACATGAGTGTCGTTGGATCCCGATCCCATGGTGCGGGTAGAGTGTGTGATGAGTATAACACATGACAGAACATTAAAGGCGACTATAGCTTAAATCGGCCATATGAATGCATTTTCATTTAAATAAAAGGTCACACCATATTAAAACCTACTTTAATTGCTTAGAGGGTCCAAACATGGGTCAAATGAATTCAAACTTTGATCATAAGTGCATTAGAGTGTCTAGAACATTCCCATTCAATTGGATTTGATGCTTGTACACGTTTTAGGCCTAATGTAGCAAAAGTCATCATGTGCACTTAAATGAATATAAATAGTTCATATAAAGTCATTAATTTCTCAAATAAGGATTGCAAAACATAAAAACATACCCTAAATATTATTTCTTTTCAATTAACAATATGGAGGCCATTAAACAAATAATCACTCTTTACCATATGAGAGAGTAAATTTGACATAAGAGCATTTATTTCCATTTTCTAAATAAGAGTGCATAAATGTGCAAGGGAATACTTTCTAAAATTAAACCATGGTTAATAAAGTAAGTGAACATAATTTTCTTCACATGAAACAAAACTGCAAAGTTAAAAAGGGAAAATTGCATAAAGGTCCACAACATTTACACTATTAGGAAAAAGAGCATGCAAAGAATAAAATAATTTGGAAATTTTGCATAATAAGATTGGGGTGTTACAAATATTTCCTTGAGCTTGAAAAGGTCTTTTCCATCATTCCCTTGAGTTGTCTATTATATACTTCAACTTGCCGAACCGTTTGGGGATGATATGGAATAGAAATCTTGTGCTTAACTCCATACTCAGTGAGAAGATTATTGAAATGTTTCTCATTGAAATTTGTACCTCCATCCAAAATCATAAGTCTTGGAACTCCAAAGTGAGGAAGATGATCTTCTGAAATAATTTGATTATCAACTTTGCATATGGAGCTTGGGTAGGAACAACCTCTACCCATTTTCAAACATAATCACAAGCAACCAATATATATTTATAGCCACTAGATGATGAGAAGGGGCTCATGTAGTCTACACCCCCACACATCAAAAACTTCAATCTCTAAAATTAAATTTAGTGGCATCTCATCTTTCTTTGAAATTCCTCCTAATTTTTGGCAGCTATCACATGCTCTAACAAATGTGTGCACATCTCAAAATAGTGTTGTCTAGTAGAAACATGCATGCAGAATGTTAGTTGATGTCTTGTATCCTCTAAAATGTCCTCCATAGGGAAAGGAGTGACATTCTGAAATCACACTTGGGATCTCTTCATCTGAAATGCATCTTCGGATCATCCAATCGGCAAATTGCTGAAACAAATTTGATTCATCCCAATAGTAAAATTTGACATCATGAAGCAACTTCTTTTTTGTTGATAAGCAAGATCTGGAGGAAGGCATCATGTGGTTAGATAATTTGCAAAATCAACAAACTAGGGTGTCACAAATGAGTTGACTACATAGAGCTTCTCAATTGGCAAATCATCATCAATAGGAATATTGTCCTTTATGGAGGTGTTGAGATGAGAAATATGGTCAGCTACATTATTTTCTATTCCCTTCTTTTCTTTAATCTTCAAATAAAACTCTTGTAATAGCAATATCCAGCATAATGGGTGAGGTATGTCATCTTTGTTGTTCATGAGATATTTGATTGCAGTGTGATCTATATATACAACAACTTTAGAAAGAAAAAAAAGATATTGTCTAAACTTATCAAAAACATAGACTATGGCAAGCATCTATTTCTTAGTGGTTTCATAATTGATTTGGGCATCATCTATGGTTTTGCATGCATAATGAATTTCATGAAGCTTTTTGTCTCGCCTTTGTTGTAACATTGCACCTATGGCATAATCATTGGCATCACACACGATTCCAAATGGAGCACTCCAGTCTGGTGGTTGAATGGGAGGGGTTGAAATGAGAGTGTCATTTAAATTCTAGAAGGTTGGTTGGCATTCTTCATTGAATATGTGTAAGGAGTGGGACCCAGAGGGGATCCACTCCCTACTAAAATTTTGAAGAATAAAACCACCAATCCAAACACACCCAAAAAGGTAGATGGAGTGGGAGTAAAAATTTCAAATTTTACTAATGGTACCAAAACAACCAAAGTTTTGTAGCAGAAGAAAATAATGACTATATTCAACTTCTCAACAAGATTATAAAAGTATATCTTAAGCTCCCACATAGGGTTTACACATATGATACAACATACGGATCTAAGATGGAGGGAAGTCTAAACCATAACAACATTGTCTCCAAGCTTTAACTCCTTAAGCTATGTCCATATCTTCATGCCATAACATCCAAGTCCTTCACCTAGGGTTGGAACCAAACCCTAACAAGAAGAGAAGAAAAGAATACATCAGCAAAGGATGGTATGTGCATACTAAAAGAAATTTGAGCAATATAAAGAGTTAATGGCATCAATAATAAAGGCTTCCCATGAAAAGAAAAGTACTACCCAAAGGGGCATAAAAGAATATGAACAACAAAATAATAATGAAGCAAGAGAGTATATAAACAAGGCATCCATGTGTTCCACCTGTGACAAAACTAGATAATATAAACATGCATGTAGGAAATAACACATCTACCATAAATGTGGGGTGAGCGGGAACTGTATACATCCACTCTAAATATGGGGTGGCAGGATCTGTCAACATCTGCCCGAGCAGGAATTTAACATCTGCCCGGATATATAAATATGTAGGAATTTAACATCTGCATTCATATGTGGGAATTTAACATCCACATAAAAACACATGCAACATATAGTGGTCACCACATGATGCATAACAAAAGATAAGCAAGTATAAACAAATAAGGATGATGAGAATATCCATCAAGTATAAAGTAGGAACAGATGATCTAATCTATCATATAATGTGCCATATAAACATCCACTACAAAAGTGGGAAAAGAAGCACATATCTCAAAAGAATGTTCCACCATGGCAAAGAATAAGAAAGAGACCAAGAAAATATCTAAATATGATCATAAGATCAGTAACAATTTAAGACTTCACATGAAGCATATTTTCCAAAAAAAGATATTGTAAAGGCCATTGTCCATCGAACCAAGAGAATGATAAAGATAGGTTATTGCTCAATATAGAAGAATAGGATATGCAAACATACCTTAAACCAGGGTCCAAGAAATACTCATCATCAATCTAGTTGTTTCCAATATCAACTTTACCTAATTACAATTATTCACATGTATTAGGGTTTGTCATATGCATTAATGTAAAGAAAACCCTAGTTTCATATTTTTCAAAAAAAACTTCAATTTATACTCTGAAATCATCACCATTGATCTAGTTAGGTTCTCTTGATTAAGAAAACATATAATTTTTGCATATTTTGGAGTTATGATAATTAAAATGTATTTTTGGTAATTTTTATGTATTAAAATCATTTTTAGAAAAACACTTTTCGACAAAACTCAAAACCAAGCCTTGAAGTATTTTTATTGGAAATATCACATTTTTCATATTCCAAAACATATTTTACTTTAATTTTTGGGCAAGTAGATTGAAAGATATGATTTTTACAAAATCAGCCAATCACAAAATTTGATAAAGCCACACAAGCATTAACCGGGAGAGAGACAGAGTGGGCTAGCCCGCTGACATGGCCCAATCCAGTACATCCACGTTGCATGGTTTGTGGCCAAGTCAACTTTACCACTTACAGAAACAAAACTACGTGAATAGATGAAAATGTCCCTGTGAGGAAAAGAACATCAAATAAGAAACGGGGGCGGGGAAGCGAAAACACATGGGGGTTTCTTCCCCAACTCTGAGTGTGCCATTGTTGCACAATTAATAGGCTGAAACTTGGTGGATTTTGGGCAAAACTTGATCATGCGGGTATTCGATAAAATGAGAGCAAAGAAAGAAGGATCAAGATCTCGCGAACTCACCGCATTAACCAATTGAGGTGTTGGTGTCACTGAGGTCTCAAGCGAGGAGCCACAAACTGAACACCAAATCTTGATCGTCAAGTGACAATACAACGTTGTGTGAAGAAATTGATAGCAGAGGAAGATTTCTTGAAGCAGAATGGAGCTTTAGGTATTCCTAGATATATATATAGGGCACAGGTACATGGCATAAGCATGGTGGCCATGATAAGAGCTTTCAGCCAGTTTTGGGCATTTCCAAAATACTCAACAAAAACACACAAGTAAGGGACCAACTGATGTAGAACTTACTCATGAATCCGTTGGTAAAGAAAGCTCGAGAAAAGATCGAGAATTGATCAAGATATATGTGAAATACCAGTGTGGCAGCTGGGTTCTCACGCGCCCCTCCAACTTCATGTAGGAGACAGGTCTAGCACCATCCGATGCAGTGGATGTGGCCCTAGGATAGATCCTGGCCATCCATTGGATGCACACCCGTTACATATTAAATGGATTTCCAAATCAAAATTGAATAAAGTGTGAACATAATTATTTAACTTTTCTCTCTCTTCATTTGAGGGTGCAAATGAACCCCAAGTTAAATGAAATTTGACAACCAACCTAATTTTTTTTAAGGAATCCAAATATATAATTAGATTTACCTTTTGGGATTTTTGATGTGTTAAATTGATCAAAACTTATTTTCTCTTTCCTCCTTCATTAATGATTATAATATTATCCAAATTTGATCAAACTTCACCCACAAGTCACATTAAGTGCCTTGGGTACGACTTTGTCATTAATTTTACATATTCGAGTTATTTGTACAATTATTTAATATTTTGAAGGTTCTACACACTTTCTCTCTCTTGATTTCACACGTATATTAAAGATTATCAAAATTAAATGAAATTCACCTAAAGGTTATTTTTAATGTGTAGATCACGAATCCAAGACTAGATTCCACTTTTGGAGTCATTTAGTATTTTGTTTCATATTTTGAGGAAAAGTCACATCTTCTCTTTTCAAATTGAATTAAATTAATTATTATTATGTGAATAATGTGAAACTTGACTCCTAAGGCAATTGGGACCCAAGGAACATGTTTTTTAACTTAGATTTCACTTTTGGGGTTTTCATTAATGAGTTATGAATAAATTAATATTTGTTGTTATTAATATCACATTATTACTTAGGTTATCATATTATTTCACTATTATCATTGTTGCTCATCCATTTATGTTCCATAGCTTAATATTATCACCAAAAGAATTATGTGTCATTATTTGCACAAAATTTTATATAATTCATTATTATCTCTTGTGACATATTTTATGTATCTATTATTGGCTTAAGACTAATGTGTGAACATTAGGTTGCATTAGGGTGATTTTTACATGCATTAGCTCATTAGGGTTATACCAAACATCTTTTAGGTATAAATCATAACCTTGTTTGGATAAAACCAAAATGTTAAACTTCTAGGGTACGGTCCAAGATCTGGTATGTTATAGATTTCCACCCCTTAAAAGGATTTCTTCCTCAAAATCTATTGATCCAAACATCAACAGCAACTACTCCCCACCCCTTAAAAGGTTTAACCTAACAAGTCATACTAAACAACATTTAGGGTTACCTACATATCTTTTAGTTGTGAACGTTTTAGATATTTATGTTGTCATGTATCCAACTAACAAGTCATACCATCTAGGGTTGAGTTTTAGGTCCTTGTGTCTCTAACCTAACAACCCAAAGGTCCAAAAAGCCATAGGGTATAAAAGGTAGGTACACTACACCTTTATATAACTTCACATATTCCTAGTCACTTCATTAAATCCAAAATTATGGTTAAGATCCTATTCTAAGTAAATATAGGGGTTCACCATCCATACATCAGAAAATCTGCATTGTGACTTAGTTCAAGAAACTATCAAGAAAACCAAAGAAATTTTTTTGTACATATAGTAGCATAATGAAAATAATTTTAGGAGATAAGCAACATTGTGATGTAAAACAAATAAATTGGCCAAAATTCAATGAAAAAACTGAGTCACAATTTTCCATAGCAAAACCTCTTCATCTTACTACCTCCCCATAACCTAGTTGCATCCTCAAGAAAACCTCATAGTATCAAGAGATATAGATCATAATAAATCTATATGATAGGGTAAGATCTCTTAATCCTCATCACATATTTAACATAGATCAACAATTCTAGGGTGAACATCTCACCTAGAGGGAAACTATGCAAGGTAAAGGTTCTAATTTCAGAGACAAAATTAAAATAGTCAGATTCCAACTACCATGCGCTTTGATACCATGTTGTAAGGAGTGGGACCCAGAGGGGATCCACTCCCTACTAAAAATTTGAAGAATAAAACCTCCAATCCAAACAAACCCAAAAAGGTAGATGGAGTGGGAGTAAAATTTTCAAATCTTATTAATGGTATTCAAAACAACCAAAGTTTAGCAGTGGAATAAAATAATCACTATATTCAACTTCTCAAGAAGATTACAAAAGTATATCTCAATCTCCCACATAGGGTTTAAATGTATGATACATCATAAGGATCTAAGATAGAGGGACTTCTAAACCATAATGACTTTGTCTCCAAGCTTTAACTCCTTAAGCTATGTTTATATCTTCATGCCATAACATCTAAGTCCTTCACCTAGGGCTGGAAGCATACCACAACAAGAAGAGAAGAAAAGAATACATCAGCAAAGGCTGGTATGTGCATACTAAAAGAAATTTGAGCAATATAATGAGTTAAGGACATCAATAATAAAGGCTTCCCATGAAAAGAATAGTACTACCAAAAGGGCATAAAAGAATATGAACAACAAAATAATAATAAAGCAAGAGAGTATATAAACAAGGCATCCATGTGTTCCACCTGTGACAAAACTAGGTAATATAAACATGCAGTTAGGACATAAGACATCTACCATAAATGTGGGGTCAGCGGGAACTATATACATCCACTCTAAATATGGGTGGAAGTGTCTTTCGACATTTGCCCAAATATATAAATATACAGGAATTAACATATGTATTCATATATGGGAATTTAACATCCACATAAAAACACATGAAATATTATACTAGTAGTCACCACATGATGCATAATAAAAGATAAGCAAGTATAAACAAATAAGGATGGTGAGAACATCCATCAAGTATAAAGTGGGATTAGATGATCCAACCTATTATATAATGTGCCATATAAACATCCACTACAATGGTGTGAAAAGAAGCACATATCTCAAAAGAATATTCCACCATGGAAAAGCATAAGAAAGATACCAAGAAAATATCTAAATATGATATTAAGATCAATAAAAATTTAAGATACTTCACATGAAGCATATTTTCTAAAAGAACAAGATATTGTAAAGGCTATTGTCCATCAGACCAAGAGAATGATAAAGATAGGTTATTTATCAATATAGAAGAATAGTAGATACAAACATACCTTAAACTATGGTCCTATAAACACTCATCACGAATATAGTTGTTTCCAATATCAACTTTACCTAATTACAATAATTCACATGTATTAGGGTTTGTCATATGCATTTATGTAAAGGAAACCCTAGTTTCATACTTTTCGCACTAAACTTCAATTTAGACTATGAAATCATCACCATTGATCTAGTTAGGTTATCTTGATTAAGAAAACATATAATGTTTGCATATTTTGGAGTTATGATGATTAAAGTGTATTTTTGGTGATATTTATATATTACAATCATTTTTAGAAAACACTTTTTGACAAAACTCAAAACCAAGCCTTGAAAGTATTTTTATTGGAAAGATTATATTTTTTATTCCAAAACATATTTTACTTTAATTTTTGGACAAGTAGATTGAAAGATATGATTTTTACATAATCGACCAATCACAAATTTTGATAAAGCCACATAAGCATTAACCGTGTGAGAGAGAGGGAGTGGGCCAGCCCACTGACATGGCCCAATATCGTGCGGCCATGACACATGGTTTGCTGCCAAGTCAACTTGGTCACTTAAGGAAATAAAATTGCGTGAATTGACAAAAATGCCCCTGCGAGGAAAAAGAACATCAAATAAGAAATGAGGGCGAGGAAGAGAAAACACATGGGGGTTTCTTTCGGAACTCCGACCATGCCATTGTTGCGAGATCAATAGGCTGAAGCTTGGTGGATTTTGGGCAAAACTCGATCATGCGGGTATTCGAGAAAACTAGTGCAAAGAAAGAAGGAGCAAGCCCCCGCGAACTCACTGCATTAACCAATTGAGGTGCCAGTGCAGCCGAGGTCTCTGGTGAGGAGCCACAAACCGAACACCAAATCTTGATCATCGAGAGCTAACATGATGTTCTGTGAAGAAATTGATAGAAGAGGAAGATTTCTTAAAGCAGAATGGAGCTTTAGGTAGTCCTAGATATATATAGGGTACGGGTATAAGGCGTAAGCATGGCGGTCGTGAGAAGAGATTTTGGTTGGTTTTGGGCATTTTGAAAATACTTGAAACAAATGCACGAGTAAGGGACCAAATGATGTGGAACTTACTCACAAATTCATTGGCGAAGAAAGCTCGAGAAAAGATTGAGAATTGATTGAGATATATGTGAAATACAAGCGTGGCAGCTGGGTTCTCATGCGCCCCTCCTACTCGAGGTAGGAGATGGCTCCAACACCATTCAATCCAGTGGACACGGCCCTAGGATAGATCATGGACATCCATTAGATGCACACCCGTGACATATTAAATGGATTTCCAAATCAAAATTGAATAAAGTGTGACAATAATTATTCAAGTTTTCTCTCTCTTCATTTGAGGGTGCAAACAAACCCCAAATTAAATGAAATTTGTCAACCAACCAACTTTTGATATGAGGAATCCAAATATGCAATTAGATTTACCTTTTAGAAACTTTTGATGTGTTAAATAAATCAAAACTTATTTTCTCTTTCCTCCTTCATTAATGGTTATAATATTCTCCAAATTTGATGAAACTTCACCCACAAGTCACATTATGCCTTGGATACAAATTTTCTGTTAATTTTTCATGTTGGAGTTATTTGTACAATTATTTAATATTTTGAAGGCTCTACACCCTTTCTCTTTCCTGATTTCACATGTACATTAAAGATTATCCAAATTACATGAAAATTCACCCAAAGGTTATTTTTAATGTGTAGATCACAAATCTAAAACTAGATTCCACTTTTGAATTCATTTAATATTTTGTTTCATATTTTGAGGTAAACTCACATATTCTCTTTTCAAATTGAATTAAATTAATTATTATTATGTGAATAATGTGAAACTTGACTCCCAAGGCAATTTGGGACCCAAAGAACATGATTTTTAACTTAGATTTCATTTTTGGGGTTTCCTTTAATGAGTTATGACAAAATTAATATTTGTGGCTATTAATATCACATTATTACTTAAGTTATAATATTATTTCACTATTATCATTATTTCTCATCCATGTATGTTATATGTCTTAATATTATCACCAAAAGAATTATGTGTGATTATTTGCATGGAATTTTATATAATTCATTATTATCTCTTGTGACATATTTTATGTTTCTATTATTGTCTTAAGACTAATGTGAGAACATTAGGTTGCATTAGGCTGATTTATACATGCATTAGCTCATTAGGGTTCTTTTAGGTATAAACCTTAACCTTGTTTGGCTAAAATCAAAAGGGCAAACTTCTAGGGTGGGGTCTAAGATCTGGCATGTTACAATATGAATCCAGCATCATTCGGTAATAGTGAACATAGTATCTTTGTAATCTTTGAGAAATCCTTAATATTCTATAAAACCATGTGTGTCCTAGAAAAATTCGAGCTTCTTTCACTATGGTTGGTTTTGACATCTTCTCAATGGATTCTACTTTTGCTTTATCTACCTCAACTCCTTTATATGATATGACATGACCCATTACAACTCCCAATTGTACCATAAAATGGTGCTTATCCCAATTGAGAACAAGGTTTGCTTATTTACAACGTTGCAAAATTTTTGTTAGATTTAACAAAAAAATCATCAAAAGAATTACCACATACACTAAATTGATCCATAAATATTTCCATGACCTTTTCTATGAAATTAGATAATATGGCCATCATGCGTCTTTGGAACGTAGCGGGTGCATTACACAATCTTAAAGGCATTCTCCTATAGGTATACGTCTCAGAAATGCATGTGAAGGTGGTTTTCTCTTGATCTAGTGGGTATATAGGAATTTAAAAAATCTAGAATATCTATCCTAATAACAAAATTATGAGTGGTTTGAAAGTCTTTCCAACATTAGATCAATAAAAGGCAAGGGAAAATGGTCTTTTCTAGTGTCCTTATTAACCTTTTATAGTCAATGAACATGCACCACCCAATGACAGTACGAATTTGAATTAGCTAATTATTACTTCATTTCATTATGGTGGTTCCTCCATTCTTAGGTATGACATCTATGGCACTTAACCAAGGGATATCACTGATAGGATAAATTATTCCAACATATTTAACTTAAAGATGTCTTTCTTTACCACTTCCATCATGTTTTGATTTAATAGACTTGGTAATTCTATGAATGGTTTGACGTCATTTTCTAAACCTATGTGACACATGCAAATAGAAGGACTAGTTCCTTTCAAGCCATCAATAGAATAACCTATCACATCTTTGTAAATCTGAAGTTCTTTTAGCAATTTTTCTTCTTGTTCTTGGGTTAGTTCAAAATTTATCATGAAAGGAGAAGTGAAATTTGGGTCTAAGAATGCATACCTCAACCTTGGTGGAAGGGGTTTAAGCTCTACCTTTGCCTCCTCCTCTTGAGATGCTTCTTTAGAACCTGAGCTTGATGTTACTTTAGAATTTTTTTCATGAAGATCGGGCATCATGTTTGTGTTGTCTTCTTCATCTATAAAATCATCAAGAAATTGTTCAAGGGAATTCTTGTCATCCTCTAGCAAAATATCAATGTTATCGATCTAGTAAAGATATTTCTTTGTACTCAATACTTTCATAGAATCATGAGCATGAAATACTAAGGCTTCATTCCCTACTCTGATAGGTAGTTTTCCCTCTCTCACATGTACAATACATCCATTGGTCTTGAGAAATGGTCTCCTAAAGAGAATGGGATTTTTTAGGTCTTCATGCAAATCTAGGACTACAAAATCACAGGAAATGTAAAACTTCCCTATTTACAGAAGAATGTCTTTAATAATCCCTCTAGGATATTTAATAGATAGATCAGCTAATTGTATTGCCATGGAGGTCAGTTTCAAATCTCCTAATTTAAGTCTTTTCCATATAGATAAAGGAATCAGAATAATACTAGCACCAAGATCTACTAGTCCTTTGTCAAAACTCAAATCTCCAATTTTACAAGGGAGAGTGAATGCACTGAGATCATCAAGATTCTTTGGAAACCTATTCTGAATGATAGAACTAATTCTTTCAGAAAGCATTATCATTTCATCTTGAACAAGCATCCTTTTCCTTGTGAGAAATCTTTTAGGAACTTGGCATAAGAAGGCATTTCAACAATTACTTCAACTAATGGAAGATTGACATAAAGCTTTCTTAAGATATCCATAAACTTGTTGAATTTTTAATTTCATCCTTTTTTGTTAGAAAACTTGTAGGGAAAATGAACATTAGCCTTGCTAAAAGAGTCACCTTATTGAGAACTTCCAGCATTGTTCTTCCTTTCTCTTTCATATATCTCTTCTAAGTTTGTATCAATGACCTCATCAGATGTCCTCTTTGAAGGGGGTGATGATCCTCCAATTACAACTCCACTCCTCAATGTCACAGATTTGTGAGTCTCCCTTGGGTTCACCTTTGGTTGTCTAGGAAAGGAACTGAAAGATGCCTTTTGATTAGCAAGAGCTTGTTGTGAAATTTCATTCTCCAACATCCTTGTGTGAGTAGTAATGCCATACACATTGGAAGAAAGTTGTTGAATGGCATCTTTCATGAGCTTTCCATGTTGGTAGAACTCCTCATTTTACTTCATTTGAGATGAAACAGAACCTTCTACAAGAGATTCCAAGTTGGATTTTAGTTGTTGATTGAAATTTCTACTAGTGTTGTTGTTGAAGCATGGTGGATTGTTTGCCATTGGCGGTCTGCTCCCCAAGTGTAATGGTTGTTGACTTTGAGGTTGTTGAGGATTTTGAGAATTGTTGTTGCAGTAGAAAAAATTGGGATGATCACGCCAACCCAAATTATAGCTGTTGGATAATGGATTGTAAGATTTCTTATTTCCATAGTTTCTATCACATTGCATTGCTCCATAGTCTCCTCACAAGGAATAAAATAAGGGTAGCTTGAATAAGATGACTGCCCTAAAGCTTCATTCGCATCACATATAACTTTATTAGTTGAGCTAGTTGAGTGCTCAATTTCTCAAACTTCTGTAAGAGCATCTAACTTAGCTACAATCAAATCAACAACATCAACAACATGTAAGTCAACTTACTTCCTAAAATCAATAGAAGATAAGGATGGTTGGTTGTTCCTATTAGTACTCCATTGGCAATGGTTAATTGCCATGTATTTAATGATTAAATATTCTTCCTTGTAGGACTTATTCAACAACCATTGGTAGTGGCATCTATACACATCCTTGTGTTGTAATGCAATCCATTGTTGAAAGTTTGGAGAAGTAGTTGATTGCTAAGACCATGGTGAGGTAAAAGACGTTGGAGGTCTTTGAATCTCTCCCATGTATCATAGAGGATCTCTCCATCTCTTTGTGAGAAATTAGTGAGTTGACTTTTTAGCCGAGTGGTCTTTCTTGGAGGAAATATTTGGCTAGGAAAGCTTTCAACAACTCCTCTCAGCAATTTATGGAATTCCTTGGCGATGAGAGCCACGCCTTGGCTCTATCTCTTAAGGAGAATGGGAATAGAAGTTGGTGAATATTGTTAAGAGTAATTCCATTGATCTTGAAGGTGTTTGAATGCTATAGAAATTCAGCTATATGAATATTAGGATCCTCCACGGGAGTCCCTCTAAAACAATTTGTTGAGTCATTTGCATGATCGTCGAGCTAATTGAAAAAAAAAAATCACTTCAATCTCTAGGCTATTGATAGACCCATTGATGTTTATGGAATTATGGAAAAATCCTTAAGATGACGGTCATCTTCCATGGTTATCTCTTGGTGATTTGGTGAAGATGTAGGTGGTGATGCCTATGAGACCTCAAAGATCAAAGAGTTTTCACTCCTCCTTTCTCTTCTACAGCTGCCAAGGTACACTCAATCTTTGGTTCTAGATATATAGATGGTTTAAGACCCCATTTTGAATCGTTGCATACAATATTGCAAATTCACAAGTGGGTGAGAAATAGTTAGCAAATAATGAAAAATGTGGTATATGGTAGAAATTATGATGGAATGAAGAAATGAGGGTGTGATCTTCTCTCACTTACTAATCAACACATCTTGCTCTAATAAAAATACCAATGCTCCCTAGAAATGGGATATAAACTTGTTTCTTGTGTGCATACGTTCTAAATTTATAAACTTGCACACTAATTGCAAGTATATATGTGTGTAGTATTATCAAGGTCATTCAAGGATCAAGTTAACATCAAGCATAAGAGTATTAAACATTCAACTATCTGGATCATTTATAAAAGGATGATTGGTTTTAGATTAAACTAATTAACAATTCAAAAGAAAATAGTAAATGTTGATCACATAGAGAAAGATTAAGATCATATTAAGAGGATATTGGATATGGGATTTCACTTCAATATTGCAACTTACACATGACCATGTAATTCAAACATTGAAAGGAGTTTTTTTGTCATCACAAACCTCTCGATGATGTGAAATAGTTCTTACTCCACGTAGCACACCCACGTTTATGCTTAGTTTCAAACTACATACATTGGATCCTCAAAATAATCCCATCCACTCTGGTAGTCAAGGATACATAGCCAAGATAGTTACCCCTTTCTTCTTAACATATCTTCCCAGAATATAGAAAGAATCATACAACATGCAAGTAGGATGGCCAGTCATGCAAACAAGCAAATAAGCATAGAATCAAAACTTGGAATAGTAAATCAACTAGAAATAAACATGAAATAAAATTTCACATAAGTTATTACATGGGATCCACTCTCCCATGCCAAAGAAATGAAGTTCTTCTCATACATAGTAAGTCACGAAGTAAAACATGAGTAGAGAAGGGGGAATAACAAAGGAATCTATATGAATAGAAGAACAAGTAGGAACTCTGACTGGAAGATGGAGTTCCTTCTTTGCAACTACTTTTGCTTCAAAAACCTTCTCTCCCGAGTGGATGGAATGGAATGAAGAAGCCTTTGTTGCAGTTTGTGAAGAGGAATGGAGTACATAAGAGGTTCTCTCTCTAGTGACCACCTCATCTTTTCCAAAATTGCCTTCCTACTCCTCTTATCTGCTCTTTGGCCGAGAAGTCCTTCAAATGATGAGTGATAACCTTCCCATAGATGTCCTTTTGTTTATTAATGAGGGACTGTTGCTTTCAAAATGTACAAAAATCATCGACGACATGAAGTGTCTATGAAGCAACATGGTGTGTGGCCTTGAATAATTGAAGGTGGAAGTCCCCCATTCAAAGGATGCACAACATGTCAGTTGGCTGACACATTGTGTTGTTGATAATCGGTGAAGATCTGGCACATCTTGACCCAACAAGCAGGCCATGTGCTAATACACACACATTGTGTTGTTTGCCAGACAGGGATTTCGGAGAAATCTATGAGCGAAGGAACATGATGTGTCATTTAAGAGACACTCCATGTTGGTTCTCATCTGGGAGCGATGTTATCTGTATTCAATAAATGTGCCATGATCAACAAATAACATGTGTGCTTCTTTCAGAAACTTGAGAAATTTCCAGAAGAATGTGCAATCACTGGGGGAATCCAACCAAGGTAGGATTTTGATCGGATCAACCCTATTTCCTCGTCATTATCATGTATCAGTTATCAAAAAATATTAAACAAGTAAATATAACTATAAACTAGGAATCTAATATGGTTAGAGGCAAAATGAGGACAAAATGGATTGAAAATGCATGCAAAAGTGGACACAAAGTCTATATAAATTATGCACATCAATAATACATATTTGATGTTTGGAGACAAGATTTTGTAAATATCTACATGACATGCCATGGGACATGTTTTAATATTCATTGTCTCATTTTCATCTCAAATAAAATGGTTAACATTTCTTAAGAATATACTCAGGTACTTATTGTTTATCAAACCTTGAAATTACTACTTAAGGAATATCTCAGAAGGGGTGTTTTCTATTTAGAAGATGATGGTGTAAGAATGTTGTAACATACCAAATCTTGGACCCTACCCTAGAACTTTGATCTTTTGAGTTTGGCCAAACAAGGTTTGAGGTTAGACTTAAAAGATGCTTAGAATGATCATAATGAGCTAATGCATGTAAAATCACCCTAATTAACCTAATTGAATAAAGTAATTAAGATAATGGGTCATTAGTGAGACAAGTGATATAATACATATAAGAAAATATCAAAAGTGAAAATAGACTTCAAATTCCTAATCTACATGTCAATTTTCATCTAATTTGGACAACCTTGATTTAATAAGGTAAGTTTAGGAGAGAAGAAGATAATAAAAGGCATTAATGATCAATAATGTGATATATGTCTTCAAAATATAAATATAATGCCAAATTCATATTCAACACACTTAAGTTAACTTGTGGGTGAAGTTTTACCAAAATTGTATAATCCTAATGTCATTAATGCATGAGGAAAGAGAAACTAAGATTTGGGTAATTAATGCATCAAAAGTCTTCAAAAGGAAAATTTAATTATATAATTAGAATATACATGCCTTGATTGGCCCCTGTGCAAAATTTCACTAAATTTGTATAATGTTTGAACCCTCAAATGAAGAAAGAGAAAAAGGAAATAATATGTCATGTTCACTTTATTTGATTTCGAATTTTATAAGTTTTGTAGATGTCATGCGGACACATTATTTCCCGATTTCACGATCCGTGTGGGCCATCTAATCTTGCATGGATGGTGGATATTTTGTCTCCTACCTTAAGTAAGAGACTTGCTCTGCGTGGACAGTACTTCTGCGAGCAGGGCTTTGTATTTGTCTCATTTCTCCCTTGTTTCTTCATGAATCTTTGCAATTATTTCTCCATCATGTTTCATACAAAAATCCACACGTACTGAGCCTTTGCATTGCCTCTTTCGTTCCCTATCTGAGAAACACATAATTCAGCTTCCTTCCTCTCTCGACCCCGATTATGGGAAACTCGCAACCTTGGGTTCCACCTATAAAACCCTGACCCTAGGGTACCGTCACACCTCATGTGACTCTCTCACCCTCTCAATTTTGCCCCCCATTTTCATTTCAACCACCATCAATATATTTTGTATCCCAGATTTGCGGCGCTTCTCCATGGTAGCTTGGTGTGTGCTAACTTAATTCCTTTTGAGGTAATGTCTCTGGGATCGCCCTTTTTCCTTGCTGCTACATGTTTTGTCGAAATTCAGGGTCTACCAGATTTCCCTAAATTTTGGTCCCCATAGTTGCTTCTCCCTCACAACCATGGCTTGGCTGAGCGGAGGAGAAGAATCGGAGGGGTGATTTCTCTCTTTAGCCCTCTCGTTTTCCTTCAATTCTTTGTTTTTTGTGTGAGGGCCTTTTGGTCATTTTACCGCCCTTCCCCTTTTCTTTTTGCGTTGTGACTACTTTTCCAGGGTGTATGTGGGACCGACTGAGTTGGCCACTTGTAATTGGGCCAACTCAATGTGAGCGCCCATTCCCACTCTCTCGCTTTCTTTTTCCCACGATTTCCTTCGCTGATATGGCTTTTCAGATTTTTCTGAATGGTCAGATTTATAAAATTGATAACTAATTCTCTAGTTAACCAAAAATTACAAATAAATAGTGGTTGGATTCATAAAAATATGTCCTATCTAGTGGTCTTAGTTTTGTAGCCTAAATCCAATGTTTCACAATAAGTAATTTTAATTGATATATCTAAATAAGTAATAACTTGTAAAATTCATAACTAAAAATATATAAGTCAGAAATATAATAGAATATGTTTTGGACTCAGGAAAAGTTAACCTAATATATGGCATGGTTTTGGTAACCTGATTCACTAATATTAAAAGGCATTTTTTAGGGTTTTGAATAATCAATGGAAACGTAACCCTATTTCCACCTAAATGCATCATAGGTTCTTTGGAGGCCTAGGTTTGGACCTAGAAGTGACTTTGGACTTTGGACTCTGAAGTTGAGGTATGATTGCATCCCACATTATTTATATATTGAGAAATTTCTAATTCGTCTCTCTAAATGTATGTTGTATCCCCTATTCCTCCATGTTGAGCAATTCACCTATCTTATCATTCTTTTGACTTTGGCCTACACATATGTCTATTTTCTTGATATCATGGTTAGTGTGAACTATCTTACTTGTTATGTACTTGGATATTCTCTTGACATATTTTCTTGTGCCTTGGTGCGTGTTGGTATTATATGATGATATGTGCCCACTTTAAAGTGGAAGTTTATTTATTTGTGTTGCCCATTGTGTGATGGCAACATTGTATAATTCTGACCATACTTGTCTACTTACCTCTACATTGAACATGCTATGTGATTCAGTAGCACTAGATTAGTGTAAATCACATTGGTTTGGGGCAGTAATCCCTTATTGATTATTAAGGAGGGTGGCAGTATACCATTCTGTGTAACTGAGTGTGGCAGTAATCCATACTCAAATTTATATATTGGGAGATTGGAAGTATTCCATTCTCTATCATGTTTCAAGTTTATACTTTGTCTACTTTGTGTTTATATTGTTATAGGACTATGTTTATCTCACATGCATGCAAGTTATTGATTTTGATTGTGGGGTGTGTTCCCTACTTTCTTTATGTGTCAGTATTGCACAATCTTTATTGCTTTGATTATGGAAAGTATCTTCTTTTATTATGTGATGATGATTCCTATCTTTTATGCCCTTATGGGCAGTCCTTATCTCTTACATGGGAAGCCTTTTATTTTGATGTCCCTTATTTATAAGTTTCTCAATTTCTCAATTTACTTTTTAGTATGCCCATACCAGCCTTTACTGATGTCTTTTATTTTTCTCTTCTTGTTGGGGTATGCTTCCAACCCTAGGTGAAGGATGTGGAGGACATGACATAAAGTTATGGACCTAGCTTAAGGAGTTATAGCTTGGATACAATCTTGATGTAGTTTAGATTTCCTCTATATGGATCCTTATGATGTACCCTACATGTAAGTTTAAGGTGTTACCTTGTTTAATAAATTGAATATAGTCATGTTTTATTTGGTTTCTACACTTTGGTTGTTTTTTATACCATTAATAAATATTTGAAAATTTTACACCCACTCCAAGAATACCTTTGAAGTGTGTTTGGACTGGAGGTTCTATTGTTAAAATTTTTAGTAGAGAGGTGGTTTCACTTCTTTACAACATGGTATCAGAGCCCATGGTAGTCAGAATCTGACTATTTCAATTTTGTCTCCCTAGTTAGACCCTTTACTTAGATATCTACCTCTAGGTGAGATTTTCACCCTATATTTGATCAATGATGATCTTTTTATGCAATAAGGTTTGAATTGAGGATGATATTAGGTTATGAGAAAGTAGTAGGATAAGGAGATCTTACTATGAAATTATTGTGACTTGGTTCTCGTATTTATTTTTGGCCGACATTTTGGTTTTACATTGCAAAGTTTTTCATAATCAAAATTATTTTCATTATACTATTACGTACAAAGGAAATTTTCCTTGGATTTGTTCGAAGTTTTCTTGAACTAAGTCACAATTAAGGAATATGTGAAGTATGGGTAGTGAAACCTTAGAATGAATCTAACCCTAGTTTTGATGAAGTGACTAGGATTGATATAAAGGTGCAGTTCAACTACCCTATGAATTTTGGATGTTCATGTAGGGTTGTTAGGTTAGAGACACAAGGACCTAAAACTCAACCCTAGATAGTATGACTTTAGTTGGAAACATGAAAAATATAACTCTCTAAAATTTTTCACAAGAGATGTGGGTAACTCTTAAAAGTTGATTAGTTTGACTTGTTAGGTTGAACCTTTTAAGGGGTGGAGAGTAGTTGGTTATTGATGTTTGAATCTATAGATTTCGAGGACGAAATCCTTTTAAGGGGTGGAGTGTTGTAGCATACCAGATCTTGGACCCTACCCTAGAACTTTGATCTTTTGAGTTTAGCCAAACAAGGTTTGAGTTTATACTTAAAATATGCTTAGAATGATCATAATGAGATAATGCAAGTAAAATCACCCTAATGAACCTAATTGAATACAATATATAAGATAATGGTCCATTAGTGGGCTAAATGATATAATACATATAAGAACATATCAAAAGTGAAAATAGACTTCAAATTCATAATCTACATATCAAAATAAGCCTACATGTCAATTTTCATCAAATTTGGACAAGTTGATATAATAAGGTAAGTCTAGGAGAGAGAAAGATAATAAAAGGCATTAACGCTCAATAATGTGATATATGTCTTCAAAATATGAATATAATGCCGAATTCGTATTCAACACACTTAAGTTAACTTGTAGGTGAAGTTTTACCAAAATTGGATAATCCTAATGTCATTAATGCATGAGGAAAGAGAAACTAAGATTTGGGTAATTCATGCATCAAAAGTCTTCAAAAGGAAAATCTAATTGCATAATCGAAATCTAAATGCCTTAATTGGCCGTTATGCAAAATTTTACTTAATTTGGATAATGTTTGAACCCTCAAATGAAGAAATAGAAAAAGGAAATAATATGTCATATTCACTTTATTTGATTTCGAATTTTATAAGTTTTGCAGTTGTCACGCGGCCGCATTATTTCTCAATTTTATGATCCATGTGGGCCGTTCGATCTTGCGTGGATGGTGGAGATTTTGTCTCCTACCTTGATTAGGAGACTTGCTTTGCATAAACAGTACTGCCGCGAGCAGGGTTCCATATTTCTCTTATTTCTTCACGAATCTTTGCGATTCTTTTGCCATCATTTTTCAAATAGAAATAAGCATGCACTGAGCCTTTGCATTTCCTCCCTCATGCCCTATCTGAGAAACACACAATTCAGATGCCTTCCTCTCTCGACCCTGATTATGGGAAACTTGCAACCTTGGGTTCCACCTATAAAACCTTAATCCTAGGGTACTGTCGCACCTTGTGTGACTCTCTCACCCTCTCAATTTTTCCCCTCATTTTTTTTTCAACTGTTGTTAATCTAATTTGTATCCCGGCCTTTCAGCGCTTCTCCATGGTAGCTTGGCATGCACTAACTTAATTCCTTTTGAGGTAATGTCTTTGGGATCACCCTTTTTCCTTGTTGCTACCTGTTTTGTCGAAATTCGTTGTCTACTAGATTTCCCTAAATTTTGGACCCTATAGATGCTTGTCCCTTGTAGCCATAGCTTGGCTGAGCAGAGGAGAAGAATTTGAGGGCCGGTTTCTCTCATTTTCTCCCTCGTTATCCTTCGATTCTTTGTTTTTTGTGTGAGGGCCTTTTGGTCATTTTACCACCCTTCCCCTTTTCTTTTTGCGTTGTGACTACTTTTCCAGGGTGTATGTGGGACCGACTGAGTTGGCCACTTGTAATTGGGCCAACTCAATGTGAGCGCCCATTCCCACTCTCTCGCTTTCTTTTTCCCACGATTTCCTTCGCTGATATGGCTTTTCAGATTTTTCTGATTGGTCGGATTTATAAAATTGATAACTAATTCTCTAGTTAACCAAAAATTACAAATAAATAATCGTATTTAGAAAAATATTTCCCATCTAGTGGTGTTGGTTTCGTAGCCTAAATCCAATGTTTTGTAATAATTAATTTTAATGGATTAATCTAAATAAGTAATAACGTGTAAAATTCATAACTAAAAATATATAAGTCAGGAAAATATAATAGAATATGTTTTGGACTCAAGAAAAGTTAACCTAATATATGGCATGGTTTTGGTAACCTAATTCACTAATATTAAAAGGTGATTTTTAGGGTTTTGAATAATTAATGGAAACCTAACCCTAATTCCACCTAAATGCATCATAGGTTCTTTGGAGGCCTAGGTTTGGACCTAGAAGTGACTTTGGACTTTGAACTCTGAAGTTGAGGTATGATTGCATCCCACATTATCTCTATATTGAGCAATTTCTAATTCTTCTCTCTAAATGTATGTTGTATCCCCTATTCCTCTATGTTGAGCAATTCACCTATCTTATCATTCTTTTGACTTTGGCCTACACATATGTCTATTTTCTTGATATCATGGTTCATGTGAACTATCTTACTTGTTATGGACTTGGATATTCTCTTGACATCTTTTTCTTATGCCTTGGTGCATGTTGGTGTTATATGATGATATTTGCCCACTTTGAAGTGGATGTTTATTTATTTATGTTTCCCATTGTGTGATGGCAACATTGTATAATTCTAACCATACTTGTCTACTTGCCTCTACATTAAACATGTTATGTGATTTAGTAGAACTAGATTAGTGTAAATTACATTGGTTTTGGGGCAGTAATCCCCTATTGATTATTAAGGAGGGTGGCAGTATACCATTCTCTATAACCAAGTGTGGCAGTAATCCATACTCAAATTTATATATTGGGAGATTGGCAGTATTCCTTTCTCTATCAGGTTTCAAGTTTATACTTGGCCGCCTTTGTGTTTATATTGTTCTAGGGCTATGCTTATCTCACATGCATGCAGGTTATTGATGTTGATTGTGTGGTGTGTGCCCTACTTTCTTTATGTGCCAATATTGCAAAATCTTTATTGTTTTTATTATGGCAAGTATCTTGTTTTATTATGTGATGATGATTTCTATTTTTATTCCCTTGTTGGTAGTCCTTATTTCTTGCATGGGAAGCCTTTTATTTTGATGTCCCTTATTCTTTATAAATTGCTCAATTTGCTTTTTAGTATGCACATACCAACATTTGTTGATGTCTTCTATTTTTCTCTTCTTGTTGGGGTATGCTTCCAACCCTAGGTGAAGGATGTGGAGGACATGGCATAAAGTTGTGGACTTATAAGGAGTTATAGTTTGGAGACAATCTTGATGTAGTTTAGATTTCCTCTACATTGATCCTTATGATGTACCCTACATGTAAGTTTAAGGTGTTACCTTGTTTTATAAATTGAATATAGTCATGTTTTTATTCTCTTGCTACACTTCGGTTGTTTTGTATACCATTAATAAATATTTGAAAATTTTACACCCACTCCAAGCATACCTTTGAAGTGTGTTTGGACTAGAGGTTCCATTGTTCAAATTTTTAGTAGAGAGGTGGTTTCACTTCTTTACAAATGCCAACTTGAGGTTTCTAGGTTATCATTTGTCCTTATGCGTCATATAAGACTTATATGGGTACGTGGTTGAGGATAGATATGTGGTAAAGTCATAATTGAATTTCCTCATTGGTCACTAGCAATGTTTGGGTAGCACAACGAAAGATTGGTGGTGCAAATACTTTATGGTAATGATTGTGTAAAACTTCACCTGTAAAAATCTGACGTATTAAGCTATGAGATGGAATGTTACCATTTCTTTTCAGTATCACCATTACACCTTTTACATCAACCAATTCACACAATCCAACTCTTCATTTTCATCCTCAAATTATACACATTATGATACGGCACTAAGTATTCTAAATCTTGTCTAGAGATGGCGCCCTCCTATGTATATAGAGGCTACGAGTCATGACTTGCTATGTCCACCCTATTTATTCTCTCAAACCCTTTCATCCGACAATGAATCTGGTTCCAAATTTTCTTCTCTAAATATTATTAGTTTGGTAACATAATGGTAGGATGCGAGTACAATGTTTGACACATAAAATGGTCATCCTTAATATTTTATTCTCCATGAGTACCATGGACCCTATACTTGTATACCATGAAGGGTTAGGTAAGAAGTGCATGTTGTCCTCTTAAAGCCACAACCAATATATAATCTCATTCTACACTAGGACTTGATATATAATTGTTTATCATTGCAATATCTTAAAAATAATTTATGTTTCTTAGGATTGTAATTTTTGGTTGAGATAATAAATGTGTAAAACCTTATATTTATTTCTTAGTTGATGATTTATGTCACTAACTTTGGTGAAATATATACCTTAAATAGAATATATAATCCCTATTTTTTGTACATCAAACATTGGTATAAAAAGGAATGGAGCACCTTATGCAAGAATATGCATGATCTTACAAACAAAATATTAAAGGGTATGCTTATGTTCATGATACTAAAATATTCTTAGAAAATTTTGGTATTACTTGGGTTTTTAAGGTGGTGCCCTTATCATCTCATTAATAAAATCAATGAACGATATTGTTGTGGTTGCTACAACACATATAATGTTGGTGTCCACTCCTAAGATACAAAAAAATCTTCATGGGGCACAAGGTTGAATGCACTATATTTTAAAACAAAGACCAATAGGACCCTCATGTATATGATTGTGATGCATATAACTAGTTTGGTTTCAATTATTTTATGGTTACTGGTGTTTTGTGGTGTTGTGTTTACTAATAATTTGGATAAACATCCTTTAGAAAAGGATCTCCTTCAGGATTTTTTTTTGCATGGATTACTCGTATGTCTTGTCGTATGATAGCTGGTGGAACCTTATTAGGTTCCTTGGAGCTATTATTTTAATACATAGAACAAGATAGTATTGTTCTAATGGAGTAAATGGTGGAATAGTCAACCACTTAAGTTGAAATCTTATCCAACATACATATTTTACTTATTCTTTTCTTGTTTATTGATCTTAGACTATATTCATATTCACCAATGGTGCCATCAAGGTCTGATTTTTTTGATGTAATTCTATCCTTTATTTGGATGCATAGAAGCAAGCATGTTTTCCTTCCAAATGAAATTTAAAAATGTAGAATACTCAATTTGTTTGCCGCAACAAGAAAATTTTTCTAGTCACAACCAAGTTAATATTCAAATAACTTTTTGATAAGCATTATACTCTTAGAATTCAATAATCTTGGTTAATTTGCTTTATTGGAAAGGCTTGAACCACACTTTTATATTACACATTGAATTAAAATGATCGAAAATAATCAAAGCATAGTGTAATAAGTTCACTAATTTGGATAATTATTTAGAGACATATGGTTTCACATGAAACACCTCGTCATGTTGAAACTATATTACTAATTAGCAAGATCAACATGTTGGAACACATTTATGTTCTATGTCCCCAATTTTTAGTAATAGACCTTCTTGATATCGTTTTCTTGAGTTTCCATGCTTAAACATAAAGTTAGATCATGAAATCTTGCACGAAAGTTCCCATAGGCATGTTTATAGCAGTTGTAGATCAAGTGAAGTAGTCGTTTCATGAACTCTCCATACCCTAAACACACCCTCCTAACATTCATATAGAAGATAATACATCTCAATGTTGTCCAAACAACAAATATAAACTTG
This sequence comes from Alisma plantago-aquatica, assembly GCA_963693085.1. Lineage (NCBI taxonomy): Eukaryota > Viridiplantae > Streptophyta > Magnoliopsida > Alismatales > Alismataceae > Alisma > Alisma plantago-aquatica. The sequence continues at coordinate 828,790,941 of OY856414.1, read as the reverse complement.
CACTCAGGTTCAAAATATACTTCATCTACATAAAATGGCATGTATGTTGCTCATATAGAAATGTAGATGTACTTGCTCATAGTTATAGGATACATTATTATAAGTTAAAAAGAAGAAAGATGCACAATATAGTGTGTTAAATGAACCCAAAATTTGGCACAAGAAGTTAGTCTAGACACCTATTGAAAGACAACAAGTACTTCATAAAGCAGTTGGAGCTCACCACAATAATTTAACTTCAAATTAGGGTGAAGCACAGATATAATACTCTATTGAAGAGTGTTAGATGGGCAGTGTCGGTGAATTTCTATTAAAAAAATCTTATAGATCCTAACTCAACATCCCTCAATGCTTTCATTGGTCTAATTCTTTTAAATATAGTGAAAAGTCATCTTGGATCCCTTGTTTAGATGGTTCAGTGCTACTATAAGTGGTTTGGGATCAACTGGAGTTAAACAATTGTGGTTAGAATACTTCATATGATTTTTTTGGTGATATAAAAGGTGTAAAGAGAAAGAAACATGTCTAAAGGGGAGAATTGTGTGAGTAAGCGTTGAATATAGAATGCCCTGATGAAGACATAAAAATTGTAGAAACTGTCATGATCTTAGATTTTCCTAATTTAAACTTGATTATACACTTGTGATTGAAGTTTATATTACCTGTTGTATATTCTGCATGCCCATTGGTGATTTTCTGGAAATGACATATGTATACTTCATCATGTAGTATCGACACAACCACTCATTAGTTTGTGTAGGACACTACAAATTCATAGTTATGCTAGACAGTAATAAATAAAAATAAGTAGAGTAGGGTTCAATTTGGAGTCATAAAACTACCTTACACTCCTCCAAAAAAATGTTTTCTTTTGTCTATCTACAACTCCTTTGGCCTCACAATGTTTTTATGCCCTACAAGTTAAAGTAATTTATGATGCATGATTAAGTAAAAATATAATGATGCATACGGTAATAACTACATTGATGGATAAAAATTTATGCCTTACCCTACTATTGGGGATTTCAGTTGGTGTCCCTTACCCACCTTTTTGCTTCCTAATGGGTTAAGATGTAACAATCACCATGCTTATGGTGATCACCAACAACCCCCAATGTCAATTGTTATATAAAAATAAGGCAAACAAAAAATGATCAAATTCCAAGTGAGTAATAGTAATACATAAGTTAAAATTACAACCAAAGAAATGGAAACTTGCCTAACATTGAAAGGAGCCAAAATGACATCCTTCCCATAGTATAAAAATACTTGAATGTAGTAGAAAAATAACCAAATATAGGTATCTACATTATAACAAGTGATGGAAATATGAATGTCATATGTACTAATTCAAAGATTATAGTCTCGGCATATAAGTATCTCTAACAACATATGTAATGGTTTAATATATAGACAACAATTCAAAACATATATTTGCACAGAATGGGGGTATTAATTCCATGAATCTCTCCATATCCAAACTTCACTTATGAAGGTATGTAGCCATTCATAATCAAATAGCTCCTTAATATATTTGGAAAAGACGTGAGTTTCATGATCTTGTACTATGGTGTCCTCTGGAATATAGATCAACAGATTTGATCCTCATCAAATATTCTCCAACCATCCACATAAACCATGTCACTAAGGACCTACTGAGTCAAGTAATTCATGCAGAAAAAAAGTAGGTGCAAGCAACTTTGAAGGAGGAACCCTAGGGGGCTTCTCAAGTATTGGGCCTTGTTAATATTATCATATCAATTGGTAAGATATAGACAGATAATATATGTTGACAAACACAAATTCAATACACATACCTTCTTATATATAATCTAGTTTTGGGTCACCCAATTAAACCATCTTTAGTTTCTCCTAATGTATTGTATTCTTTGTGATGTATTGAAAGTGTCGTGTCTTTCATTAGTGGATAGATAAGTTGGGTTGACACACTAACCACATCATTTGCCATTGGAGTAAAATGAAACATCCCATCACTATGTGACAAAACTCACCCTAAGCCACAACCATAAATATAAGATCATAAACTACAAGACAACACTTTCTAGCCACCTACAAATTTGTATAGTAGTATATATACCAGTAAAACCATATGTATTGAATTTGCTAACTATTATATCTAAAAGAAACTTACATTAGCAGACAGGCCTGAAGGGTCCATGGGACTATTCCTAGTACCCTCGTGGCCTTGTTAGAAGGGTGGCATACAATCTTAGTAGGTAATCGAGATTGAGATGGCTGAAAGACTCTCATTGCTTCTTGTATTCTCTATTGTATCAGCTCATCTATCTCCTCATGTGACATACTACCACTCTTAGTTGATCTATGTATCCATTATAATGAGAAAAAATAAGCTTTTAGTCCAACACCAAGTCATACACCCCTAACATAGTTAGGATGCTCTTGAGTACAACAACAATTGTCAGTTCTTCCATTTGGCCCCTAGGGACAAATTTTCCTTATTTTATATACTCATGGAGCTCTACAAATTATCATCAAAGGATCGAGTTAGTAAAACCTAACTATTAGAATGAAAATAAACATGCATTGTGAGAGTTAAACTTCACCATTTTATGAGCCACCTCAGTGGTTGCGGGGTTGGGAATTACTCCTAAATTGTTTGTTCTGGCATTTATCCACTCCTCATGATAGAGTAGTGGATGTGGATGTGAACTTAGAGTTGTGCTAGACGATTACACTTTTTCCATGTTTTGGTGGCAGAATTGAAAACCACTGGGATCCAACTGATGGTTATGCACATTCTTTGCATGCCTTTCTTTTTTAGCCTCATGTATAGTCTAGTTGATCCAAAGATATATACCTTTAACTCATGTCATTAATCACAAGTGTATATTGAATTACTTAATACATTGAACTCATTACATTTCTTCAAAGCACAAAACTACTCCCACACACCAGCATTGAGATATGACATGCTTCTTCTCTTATTCTTTATATATTCTTTAATAAGATTCATCTTAAGATTCCTCCACATCTTCACACAACATTTTAGCAAATCTTTTACAGTGAGATTTTTCATCAAGGTGAAAATGCGCTACAAAATAAGTGTGTCATTTTATAAATGAGAAACAAATGAATAATAATAAATTAATAAATTTAGTATAAATTCATATAACTCACATTTGTGTCCTTCCATATGAGGTCTTTCAGGGCATCAGTAACCTTTTTTGAGTTTCTCTAGCTATAACCTTGCAATAGTGCATGAAAGCACTATGATTCTCCCCTGTTGGATTTATTGTGGCATCAAAAGAAATGGACAACTTCTCACCTTCAACCCTGAGTGTTGTAAATTTGTACATGAGTGTGGCATCTCTACTATGTGAGACACCAAACTCTATAGAAGACTCAGTAGCAGCCTCATCAACATCCTCGTGCCCATCATACTAAATGTTCTCAACATGCTCTATATTGATTAAATTGCTCTTCAATTTTTGTTCCTTCCATGTGATCTTGACTCACATAGTATTCATTAGTTTAGCTTCAACATTTACTCAAGGAAATCCTACTAAGAATAGATTGGAGTCATCATACTTTTCATGGTACTCTTCTACATCTATAGGATCTACAGTGGATTACCTTTTCTGATGAAGAACGATGGACCATTTTCATTAGTAGGTCATCAATATAGAATACTTGCTTCGCTTGTGATGCCATTATGAATGGCTCGTCTGTCTTGCCAATCTTTTAAAAATTCATTAATATGAAACATAACACATCAACTTGAAATCCTTTTGTTGATAGAAAACCCAATTGCATCTAAAGACGGGAACTATAAACTCTGTGTAGTCAAATTCCTATATATCTTCGATGACACCATAGTAAGACATCTTACCTTCTTGTGTACTTTGATCCTTCACACTAGAAAAGTACAATGAAGATGCTTGATGGGTGACTCTGCCTTTTTGTGTCACTTTTATCGTGTTAACACTTTTTATAGCACAAAATCCCATATATGTCAAACTCTTTGTAATATATAACATCCATTTTCCATTTAAAGGCAAGCCATTTGATATGGTCATCAACATCATTTGGTGCTTGAGATATTTGATAGAAGACTTTACCTTCAAACCACCTAATAAATGTTTGATTAGCTCTCTAGAGAGCCAAATTGAACTAGGTTTAGGATACTTTCTCTAATAAAATCAGTGTGCTCGGTGATATATATACTCACTTCTTCGGTTTTATGTAACAATGTACAAGTTTGCTTGTTCCCACATCTCACGACTAATTACTTTCATTCATGCTCCTAAATTTCCTTTGCTATAATAAGCTTCATGTGACGGGACATTGCATCTATTGAAGTTTCACTACAAGACATAAAATCATTGCAAAAGTCCATCACCTCCCTATCCACATAACCCTTAATAATACTACCTTCAGGTCGATAAGGATTTACAATATCACCTTTAAACACACTGATGAATTGTTCAAAAGGATACATATAATGCAAGAAAATTGGACCCAACATCTTCACTTTGATAGTCAAATGGACATGAAAATGTACTATGATATGAAAGAATGAAGGGGGAAAATACATATCAAGCTAGAACAAGGTAACTATCACTTCTCTTTGAAACTTATAAAGATTATAAACAATTATAGTTTTTGCATATAATGTTGAAGAAGAAGCAAATCCTAGTGATTGCAAGCATTATGTGCTTTGGCGATGTAGATCGAATAGACATAGGAAATATTTGTTGCATTAGGGTGTGACAATCATGAGATTTATGATCTAATAGCTTCATATCCTTCATTTATACCAATCTAAAAATATTGGAAGAGTACATATATTGTATCGGAACATTAAGCAAGCACTTTCAAGAATATATTTTCTCCTGTCTAGACAAAGTGTGCCAAGCAAGAGGTAAATATGTGCATTGACCTTTGATAACCTCTATTATTAGTTCTTTCCTTATACCCAGTTCATGTAGGTCCATTATGGATTTGATGGTGTCTTAAGTCTTGTCTGGTATATTCAATAGGGTGCCAATGATGTTGTCATAAACATTTTTCACAACATGCATGACATTGATGTAGTGCCTAATTGTCAAAGAACTTCAATAAGGAAGATCATAATATTAAACTCTTCTTGAATAAAGATTTATTACATGTGGGGGAAGTACATGGGCTCCTACCAAATTCATTAATAATGCCCTCTACTCTTTCATAAACACCCCCTGACATAGCTTTAGGGGAACTTGGTTCCTCGATTGATCCATGAAATGCTTTATGAAACATTCGGTAAGGATGCACATTAGGAGAAACCTTCAATGACCAAGATATTCAGTATTGTCATCATATTTTAATCTTATTGAATCAGTTGTTTCCCACATATAGGGCATTTTTTTGTTCCTTTTATGTTGTATCTAGATGAACTCTCATATGTTGGGAAGTCATTAATAGTGAAAAACAACATAGCTTGCCAATTAAAGATATTTTCATGTGAAGCATCATAAGTCATAGAACCTTCTTCCCAAAGTTTCTTTAAGTCATTAATCAAAGGTTCAAGGTAGACAACAATATATTGATAGGTTTTTTTGGCCTTGATATCAACATCATTAACTTCATGTACTTATTTTTCATACATAACTAAGGAGGAATATTGTATATAATATTCATAACAAACTAAGTGTTATGTTGGATGCATAATATACCATATGGATTCATCCCATTAGCACAAAGTCCAAGCCTTAAATTCCTTACTTCTCCACCTAATTTAGGGTACAAAAAATCAATTTTCTTTATTCATGAGAAATCAGACATATGTTATAGGACCGCCTTGTTGTTTGTCTTTGCCTTTGCATGCCAATATAATCTTTTTGCATCTATTAAATTAGCAAATAAGCATTGGAATTGTGGTATTTTAAGTATATACCACTTCATCTTAACAAACGAACCAATCTTGGTCTTACTTAAAGTCATAATTTTGTACATTGACACCCCCATATTTTGGATAATCTTTTAAATCAATATATTCCTTTTTAAATAACACATAATCATTCAGTCATGCATGTATCTACTTAGCTTCCATTTCCATTGTGCACAACATTATCATTTTTCATATCTCAAGATTGGAAGCTTATTCCCTTCATGAAGAATTTCTTTCAACACAAACAATAGAGATGTGAAACTTTATTCGCTCCACCTATTGTTATACTTTAGGGTATACAATATAAACACAACACTCAGCCTCGTAAAGTTAGTACAACCTAAGTATAATGGTTTCTTAGCATCATGTGTAAAGCTTCTAAACAAGGGAGGAGGATCACTAAGATTTGTCCCACAACTATATACCATCACATCAACCATGTCATTTAGATTGGATCATCTACATCAACATCATTGGCCATTTCTTCTTCCACACAAGTTCCACTGTCGACGTTTACTAATCTCATAGTGGGAATCTCTTTATGCTAGTGCCAAACTATATAGCTTTGTATAATCCCATTACACTTGACATGACTTTTTATTTCATCATCAATATTGACCTTCAAGTTGTTATTGTAATTCCTAAAAGTTATCTCCATGTTGTCTCCATGTTCCTCTATAATATTATAAACTCATAAAGACCACTTGTAAACACTTTAGTGGATTTTTAGTGGACATCCAACACCGATCCACTCAGGCCCTAAACTGATGGTGAAATGAGTACTTTAAATAAAATTATCTACAACAGATTTAGCATTCATAAACTAATGAATTTGTACCATCTATCCCATTTGTGAATATTTAATCTCTAGTAAGTGTATATTGTGTGTTTAGCTTTGAAGTATATTTCGGCAACATTTCTTTGCAGTTCTCCAAGTACATTGAGGTAGATGGAAAAGTAGCCACCTACATATGTACCCAGTAAACAAACAGGAAAACCAACATCAAAATATTTTTGACAACCAAACACACATTAAAAACTCAAATCCTTAGTGATACTAAATGTTAAAGAATAGTCCCACACTATAAACTGTCCAAGATTTACTCCTAATGAGTAAATCCGGACATGTTTCTAAGCCAACATGATATATGTCTTTAGCATTCATGTTGATGAATGTGTACCACCTATCCCATTATTGAACACTTAATCTCACTAATAAGTGTAGTGTACTTGGCTTTAAAGAATATTCTTCCCCGAAGTTCTCCAAATACACCAGTGTAGATGAGGAAATACATGCCTATATATGTATCTAGAGAACAAATAAAGAAATGACTATCAAATGTTCTTAAAAACCCAAATACACATTATATATGCACATCCTAAGTGAGATTAAGTGTTCAAGAATAGTCACAAACTAGGGATTATCCAAGATTTACTCCTAATGAGTGTCATAAACGAGAAAAAAGACAAACCCTAAATTAAAAAAATAAAAAAAGTGGAGAAAAGACTTGTTCTTGAGGTCACAATTGTGACATCATAGTCAGTGGTGGTTATAGAAACACCTAGGTTTTTGATCTGACTCCAGTTTCCTTCTAAAATTGACATAACAGTAAAGGTTTATGAAGCCACCTTTCATCCAAACACCAATGTAACATTTAAGCTTAATCTATTGGAAGAACACATACATTATGCTTAGGATTACCAAAAGAAACTTATTTAACGGGATAATTGGAGGACTTACTAAAATTATATAAATCACTCATTCTATATCACTTTTGTCTATGAAAGTGATAGAAAATGGTAATCGGAGGGAGAAATTATATTTCTAAAAACTCAAACTTTACGTGTCAATTTTTTTTAGGAGAGTGATGTAAGAGGCTATACTTGGAGGCAATAATCATTTTTTGGGAGCATTGAGAGAACATTACAACATTGGTTTTCATGAAACTGACATGATATGTTATTATCTCAATTGTTTTTGATAAAATAATTTTGCTAGGCTACTTGTTACGTCAGTTTCACCTTGTTAAACTGACACAGTAACGTAAGTGGTACCCAAATTTTTCCTTCGATTTCCAATTCTGGTTCTTTGCGATGCTTACATTTCTGAAACCAATGTGGAAGGTCTGTTGTGTTGGTGTTGTACAAAACTAATGTCACATCCATCAACATAACAAGCCAAAAATGTACTTGTGTAATCCTAATGATACATGTTATCATTTTAACACTCTACCCCCACTTAACCTAATGCTTCCTAGGCTAGTATATAAGTATTAGTGGTGGTCGTAAGAGGTTATCTCCCATTAGCATTGAAGGTTTCCGCATACTCCTAGTTACCACATTTCTTCCATTTTCTTTCATAAACCCCAGTTTTCTAGGGTTTTGGTCATTCCACTTCCACTTTCCATGCTATTCCACCTTAAAGGATGGAGGATCTCATTCTTGTTGTTGATGAAGGAGTGAACCACTACTTTGAGCTCATCTCTACTTCTTTCTTCCCTATTTTGGCATTTTCTTTTGTTATCCTCGTTGATGGCAGTTTGTGGGGTAAATATAAATTTAATACCGTATCCAAGAAATATTTATTCAAACACTTTGATTTCATTGACTAATATTGTATTCTTTCTTGTTATCAATTTCTACATATTTCTATGTGATATGTATGAAAATACCTTAGGTATAAGGAGAAGAGGATTAACTTTAATACCTTGTTCAAAAAATATTTATTCAAATGCTTTGATTTCATTGATAATGTTGTATTCTTACTTGTTATCAATTCCTACATCTTTCTATGTGAGATGTATGAAAACACCTAAGGTATAAGGAGAAGAGGAAATATGAGGCGGTAAGTGAAAAACTTCTTAGTCCAAGTATTGGATCCTTAGCTAGTTTCCCTATTTTCCCACCTATCCCTCTACTCTAGTTTCTCTAGATGTGATATCTAAGTGGCTAGGGATGCTTCTACATGTGCACTTAGCAAAGAGCATGTTTATTCGTTGGATGGGGTAGTGGGAGGTCAAATACCCTTATCCTTGCACCTTGTACCACCCCTTTCCACTCAATTTATTAGGGGGATCACTCCTAGAAACTTAGATTAGGGTTATCTCGATTGGATTTTATCTATTCCCTAGTCAATTGAGCTTGGTAAGGTTTGATAGGAGGTAATAGGGACTATTTCCCTTTTTGTACACCCTATGCCACCCATCACCAACTAGTAGAATGGGATCCTCTATTCTCATTGCCCTTAGTTGGTTGGTTGGATAGAATTCTTGTTGGATGAGAATGCATAGTTATGACCCAAAACATGTTAGATACCCCTAAACGGTCAATTGTCCATAATTGCTTTTTAAAACCCTAATTGCTCACTTTTTGTCTGGGGTTAGTTTAGTTGGCTTGCATTATTTCTTCCTTAGCTCAATTTTCATAGTTAATGGTTAGTTACCTATGTTAGAGTCACTTGTCCTTAATCGTGAATTGTATGGTTTTGCTAGTCAAATGCTTAGGTAGCCTTTTCTTTCCTTCTTAGCTTAACTACTAATATTGTAACACCCCAATCTTAATTATGCAAAATTTCCAATTATTTTAGTCCTTGCATGCCCTTTTCTAATTTAGATAATTTTTGAGGACTCAAATGCAATTTTACCATAATTAGTTTTGCAAAATCACTTATTGTGTTCAATCTCTCTATTATACTTGTTTTATTTAAAGAAAATGTCTTCATATATATATCTATGCCCTTTTTGTTGAAGAAAATGAGGATAAAGGCTTTTATGTCATATTTTCTCTCTCATATGATTATTAGTGAGTTGCATGTTTAATTTCTTGATTAATGGTCACCATCTTATTAAATGAGAGGAGATAATGTTTAGGGCACGTTTTTGTGTTTTTCAATTCTTATTTGAAGAACTAATGGTTTTATTTGCTTTAATTATGGTCATTTAATCATACATGAGGGTTTGCTAATTTTCTTAGGCCTAAACGGGTTCAAGCACGAAATCTTATGGCATAGGAATGTTCTAGACTCTTTAACACACCTATGGTTCAAATTTGAATGCATTTGACCCATGTTTGACCCCTCAATTAAATTGGAAAAGATTTGAAGGTGTTTTGTTTAAATTAGGAGTGATGGTGGGTTAAAAGACGAAATTAACTGATTAATTGTGTTTTAATGCACCTATTTAACTTATGGGTGAAGTTTGAGGTCATTTGGAATTCAAATGACCCTCCAAATATTAATTATACGTTTTATATGGTTTATGGTATACCAATCAATGTGTTATTTGTCACATTTATTCGATTTCCACTGTTACGCATGTAATTCGCCCGTTTTATTTTGTGCGCGTAACGGCGACCGTTGGATCATGATCCAACGGCGCTGGGGCTGTCTTCTTCCTCCGTTTCTCCCCGCGCGCAGAGCCGTTTCACAGGTGGTTTAATCACTGATCTCTCTCTCTCACATTACTCGACGGTTTCTTTTCATTTCTTCGCCATTGCCTTCGTCTCTCTTCGCCGAACCCAGCGAGCCATCACTCGCCCTCTCTCACCCTCTATAGAAGAAACGCCCATTTTAGGGCTCGCACAACCTCTCCTCCTTGCAAGCCCAGCCGCCACCACAGAGTACCCCTCTCCTTTGTTTTGCGCTCAAAAGCACAGACGGCCCCCGAGATACACTTCTCCACCATCAATTTCTTCCCCGCCTCTCCCAGCAACCTCGACCTACTCAGTCTTAGTTTCCGGCGACCTTGAGTTCGCCCGGCCTCCTCCAGCCACCTCGGCTCAATCACGAGCGCTGTGAGTTTCTCTGACCTCCATCCTTCATTTCTATGCCATCGTTTTAACTCGTCGAGCTCCCAGTTGTCGTGTCCTATAGGACCTGTAGGAGTGCTCACCGGCGTGTTGACGCCATGGCACCTCTAGGGCCCCTTCGGCCAAGGGAAGCATGTCCCGATCTTCGTGGGATCACGGTGATTGATTTCCAACCTCTAGTTAGTATTTTTCGGGCTTCTGCCTATGGTTTTTCTCCTCCGACCTCCGCCCCTGTTTCTCGCCGCAAAACTCTGTTTGTCATCACCGATGACCTTCCCGACTGCTGTTGCTTCCGTCGATGCTTCCCTCCTTCACGTCTCTCCTCCGCGAGTCCATCTGAAGGATTTTGCCCCTTACTTCTCGCTCTCCCCGATGAATCGACATCGCCGATTGCGGTTCTATGGGTCCATGACCGGAGGAGCTTCTCGAGCTCTAGTCCACGCCTGAGTCCGTGGCTCGGCTCGGTGCATCCGCTGTGGGTTGGCGAACTCACTAGCAGCCTCGAGTCCTAGAGAGGAACCCAGATCTTCAACTTGGATCGTAGGGGGATCTCGGCTTCTTGCTCCTGGAGCCAAGCTCGGGCCGTGACTCGCGCCGTGAAGGCGAGGAGCAATCCAGGTCATGAAATGACCTGGATACCCCTGTCAGTTTTTTTTTATGCTCTTCACCCACGAGGGTAGTTTCGGGTTTTCACAGCCCTTTTCCTTGATCGCTCAGGCAAAGCCTCGCGGCCTCGTTGGCCAAGCCCGATTGGGCCAAGTCAGATGCGGGCTCTTTTTCCTGGATTGGGATATATATATTTACACGTGGCTTTTTCTGGATTTTCTATTGGTCTGTTCTTCGAAAATTCGTAGTAAATCGCCTGATTATCAGAAAAATACGCAAAAATACATTTTGGAAAGGATTTTCGATGAGGAATCCCATTTTATGGTTTTTATCGACTGATTTTACTGATTTTACATCTCAATAATTATATGACACAAATTAGGGTTTGATGATATATGATAAATGATAATTATGTTAATTTCAGGTGTTTAAGGGAATCCAATCAGTCAAACCAAGTTTGACTTAGGTGATTTAGTTCAAGGTAAGCGGGCCATGCCTTTGGCATAGTAAATTTGCATTATTGAATGATTATGATATATTATGCTTCTTTTATGTTGAAATCTTGAAAAGTACATGTTTTTCCTCAATATACATGATTATTGGATGTTGGTTGTTATAAGCTAAGTCTAAGAGTAGAAATCCCATTAGATTATGGTTTATGATTAAGATATAAGAAATTAAGATTAAGAGGGAATAAGTTTCCCAATCATGCTTAAGAGGGAGAAATCCCATTATGGTCATGGGGAGAAATCCCAACCATGTTCAAGAGGGAGAAACCCCAATTAAGATTAAGTTTAAGATATTAGGAAGATAAGTGAAGTTTAAGAAAGATCATGAATAATAGAAATTTATTCAGATTTATATGCACCTTGTTATGGGCTTTCCGAGCAATTATGGGCTTTCCGAGCATTCATGGGCTCCTTACGGGGCATTAAGAGAGGAGCATATTTTTCTAGTAAATTTCTTTATGTAAAAGACAATAAGAAATGATTCATGATAAATGCATGTTCATGATTATGTTAAGTCACTTGTATATTTATTTTTGTGTCTTATAATATGCCAATGCCGCTTACTTACTATGTTTGTTTTCCTTTGCATGGCTGGGGACGAGATGTCCGCAGGAGTTGGAGCTAAGGAGAAGGAAACATCTTGAGAGTACCAAGGACCCAGAGATCCAAGGAGTTGTTGCCTGGTGGGACGTCCATCTATGGAGATCCTATCATTATCTAGTTTATGTTTAGTATATCTTTGGAAAACTGATGTAGTTTTTATTCCAAGAACTTATGTATGAATCTATGTTTCTATGAATGCTAAGTGTTATTTGTTTCTTGATATGAGATCATGCATGTGACATTCCCTCCCCAAATATGCCAAGTACCCCACATTATGGATAATGTTGGGGATTAGGTTGTGCTTCCTCTGGTTACGTAAGAAACCCTAGGGAGGGGTGTTACATTAATGGTATCAGAGCAAGGAATAGATGGCCACTAAGGCAACATTAGAGATTCATATTATGTTCTAATATCATGTTATGTTTACCCTTTCAGATGGCCCCTAAGAGGAAGGAGAAGGTTAGTGAGTCAAGGCACTCACACGGATCCTCTAGTGGTGATAAGACTGAAGACATGAATCACGTCCCTCCACCAATCACCCTAGATGCCCTAGTAGCAGCCTTGACAAATGCCCTCCAACCTAGAGCTCCACCTAGAGCACATGAGATCTCCCTCGTAGACTTCTTGAAGATTAAACCCGATGCTTTCCATGGTGAAGATGAGGTCGATGTAGTAACCAAGGCTGAGGAGTGGTTGAGCAACATGGAACATTGCTTTAGAGACCTAGAGTGTCCCCCACGTAGTAGGGTTAGATTTGCCACCCATATGCTCAAGGGTGCAGCCCGTACTTGGTGGGAAAACCTCTTAGCCTCTAGGGAAGATGATGACCCTCCTTACTCTTGGGATGAGTTTGTAGAAGTCTTCAATGACCATTATGTATCCGAAGCCATGTTAGAGAGGAAGGAGGATGAGTTTATTGACCTTAAGCAAGTGGGTGACATGACTGTCACTGAGTATGCCATGAAGTTCCGTAAGCTCCAAAAGTATGGTCCTGAGTACACTGAGCTAAAGAGAGCTAAGAAGTTCATTAGAGGACTTAAACCCGACCTAAGTTTTGCCTTGTCTGGTAGAGGACATCGGACCATGCAATCGGCCTTGGATGCAGCCCTAGAATTGGAGGAGCATCCTGGAAGGAATCATAAGAAAGAGGTACCTCAAAACAATCGTCACCATCAGCCCCATCAACCACCTCCACCCTCCAACAACAAGAGAAAAGCCCCTGAGCCTTCCCCTGAGAATGAGAGAACCCCATGCCCCAAGTGTAAAAGAAACCATGGTGGTCCTTGTAGGTTTGGGACTTCTGTTTGCTACTATTGTGGTGAGGAAGGGCATATCAAGCCTAATTGCCCTAAGCTTGCAAAGAAGGATCCCAACCACAACCAAGCTAGGAACCCTAATCCTCCACCCAAGGTCAAACCAAGGCTCTTCACCATGCAAATGTCTGATGGAGAAGAGGAAAATGATCAAGGTAAGGGTAGTTGAGTAATTTATGTTTAATCTTAATGCTTTGTTTATGTGTTCTTCTTTTATAATAAAGAATCGTACGGAAAGATTTGTATGCCTATGTGAAGCCCTTAAGGTGGGTAGAAATCCTAGGAAATTTCGAGGACGAAATTTATTTAAGGTGGGTAGTATTGTAACACCCCAATCTTAATTATGCAAAATTTCCAATTATTTTAGTCCTTGCATGCCCTTTTCTAATTTAGATAATTTTTTAGGACTCAAATGCAATTTTACCATAATTAGTTTTGCAAAATCACTTATTGTGTTCAATCTCTCTATTATACTTGTTTTATTTAAAGAAAATGTCTTCATATATATATTTATGCCCTTTTTGTTGAAGAAAATGAGGATAAAGGCTTTTATGTCATATTTTCTCTCTCATATGATTATTAGTGAGTTGCATGTTTAATTTCTTGATTAATGGTCACCATCTTATTAAATGAGAGGAGATAATGTTTAGGGCACGTTTTTGTGTTTTTCAATTCTTATTTGAAGAACTAATGGTTTTATTTGCTTTAATTATGGTCATTTAATCATACATGAGGGTTTGCTAATTTTCTTAGGCCTAAACGGGTTCAAGCACGAAATCTTATGGCATAGGAATGTTCTAGACTCTTTAACACACCTATGGTTCAAATTTGAATGCATTTGACCCATGTTTGACCCCTCAATTAAATTGGAAAAGATTTGAAGGTGTTTTGTTTAAATTAGGAGTGATGGTGGGTTAAAAGACGAAATTAACTGATTAATTGTGTTTTAATGCACCTATTTAACCTATGGGTGAAGTTTGAGGTCATTTGGAATTCAAATGACCCTCCAAATATTAATTATACGTTTTATATGGTTTATGGTATACCAATCAATGTGTTATTTGTCACATTTATTCGATTTCCACTGTTACGCATGTAATTCGCCCGTTTTATTTTGTGCGCGTAACGGCGACCGTTGGATCATGATCCAACGGCGCTGGGGCTGTCTTCTTCCTCCGTTTCTCCCCGCGCGCAGAGCCGTTTCACAGGTGGTTTAATCACTGATCTCTCTCTCTCTCATTACTCGACGGTTTCTTTTCATTTCTTCGCCATTGCCTTCGTCTCTCTTCGCCGAACCCAGCGAGCCATCACTCGCCCTCTCTCACCCTCTATAGAAGAAACGCCCATTTTAGGGCTCGCACAACCTCTCCTCCTTGCAAGCCCAGCCGCCACCACAGAGTACCCCTCTCCTTTGTTTTGCGCTCAAAAGCACAGACGGCCCCCGAGATACACTTCTCCACCATCAATTTCTTCCCCGCCTCTCCCAGCAACCTCGACCTACTCAGTCTTAGTTTCCGGCGACCTTGAGTTCGCCCGGCCTCCTCCAGCCACCTCGGCTCAATCACGAGCGCTGTGAGTTTCTCTGACCTCCATCCTTCATTTCTATGCCATCGTTTTAACTCGTCGAGCTCCCAGTTGTCGTGTCCTATAGGACCTGTAGGAGTGCTCACCGGCGTGTTGACGCCATGGCACCTCTAGGGCCCCTTCGGCCAAGGGAAGCATGTCCCGATCTTCGTGGGATCACGGTGATTGATTTCCAACCTCTAGTTAGTATTTTTCGGGCTTCTGCCTATGGTTTTTCTCCTCCGACCTCCGCCCCTGTTTCTCGCCGCAAAACTCTGTTTGTCATCACCGATGACCTTCCCGACTGCTGTTGCTTCCGTCGATGCTTCCCTCCTTCACGTCTCTCCTCCGCGAGTCCATCTGAAGGATTTTGCCCCTTACTTCTCGCTCTCCCCGATGAATCGACATCGCCGATTGCGGTTCTATGGGTCCATGACCGGAGGAGCTTCTCGAGCTCTAGTCCACGCCTGAGTCCGTGGCTCGGCTCGGTGCATCCGCTGTGGGTTGGCGAACTCACTAGCAGCCTCGAGTCCTAGAGAGGAACCCAGATCTTCAACTTGGATCGTAGGGGGATCTCGGCTTCTTGCTCCTGGAGCCAAGCTCGGGCCGTGACTCGCGCCGTGAAGGCGAGGAGCAATCCAGGTCATGAAATGACCTGGATACCCCTGTCAGTTTTTTTTTATGCTCTTCACCCACGAGGGTAGTTTCGGGTTTTCACAGCCCTTTTCCTTGATCGCTCAGGCAAAGCCTCGCGGCCTCGTTGGCCAAGCCCGATTGGGCCAAGTCAGATGCGGGCTCTTTTTCCTGGATTGGGATATATATATTTACACGTGGCTTTTTCTGGATTTTCTATTGGTCTGTTCTTCGAAAATTCGTAGTAAATCGCCTGATTATCAGAAAAATACGCAAAAATACATTTTGGAAAGGATTTTCGATGAGGAATCCCATTTTATGGTTTTTATCGACTGATTTTACTGATTTTACATCTCAATAATTATATGACACAAATTAGGGTTTGATGATATATGATAAATGATAATTATGTTAATTTCAGGTGTTTAAGGGAATCCAATCAGTCAAACCAAGTTTGACTTAGGTGATTTAGTTCAAGGTAAGCGGGCCATGCCTTTGGCATAGTAAATTTGCATTATTGAATGATTATGATATATTATGCTTCTTTTATGTTGAAATCTTGAAAAGTACATGTTTTTCCTCAATATACATGATTATTGGATGTTGGTTGTTATAAGCTAAGTCTAAGAGTAGAAATCCCATTAGATTATGGTTTATGATTAAGATATAAGAAATTAAGATTAAGAGGGAATAAGTTTCCCAATCATGCTTAAGAGGGAGAAATCCCATTATGGTCATGGGGAGAAATCCCAACCATGTTCAAGAGGGAGAAACCCCAATTAAGATTAAGTTTAAGATATTAGGAAGATAAGTGAAGTTTAAGAAAGATCATGAATAATAGAAATTTATTCAGATTTATATGCACCTTGTTATGGGCTTTCCGAGCAATTATGGGCTTTCCGAGCATTCATGGGCTCCTTACGGGGCATTAAGAGAGGAGCATATTTTTCTAGTAAATTTCTTTATGTAAAAGACAATAAGAAATGATTCATGATAAATGCATGTTCATGATTATGTTAAGTCACTTGTATATTTATTTTTGTGTCTTATAATATGCCAATGCCGCTTACTTACTATGTTTGTTTTCCTTTGCATGGCTGGGGACGAGATGTCCGCAGGAGTTGGAGCTAAGGAGAAGGAAACATCTTGAGAGTACCAAGGACCCAGAGATCCAAGGAGTTGTTGCCTGGTGGGACGTCCATCTATGGAGATCCTATCATTATCTAGTTTATGTTTAGTATATCTTTGGAAAACTGATGTAGTTTTTATTCCAAGAACTTATGTATGAATCTATGTTTCTATGAATGCTAAGTGTTATTTGTTTCTTGATATGAGATCATGCATGTGACATTCCCTCCCCAAATATGCCAAGTACCCCACATTATGGATAATGTTGGGGATTAGGTTGTGCTTCCTCTGGTTACGTAAGAAACCCTAGGGAGGGGTGTTACAAATATAGTGTAGCTAGTTGCTCTTTTTCTTGGGACTTGTTTATCTGGTTGTTTCTCTTAGTTGCTAATTAGGATTTCTCATGTGAGTATTGTGTTGATTGCTTGTCTTTAGTTGTTTTCTTTAGTGCATTTTCATTCTTTCTTAGTTAATATGAATTGTGTAGCATCAGTCTAAGTTCAATTTTTGTCTCTCCTTCTTGCATGTTCTTCTTAGTTCAACTCAAATTCCAATTTTAAAGCCTTGAAATCATAGGATCTCCATTAGTAACCTAGTCAGAAGAAACCTAGATCTAGTATCCCCATTTCACCATGCGGATTGATCTTGATTTACCACATTATCTATACTACATCCGGAGTTGTACTCTTGTGAATCTACTATCAAGAGTGTGTCTAATATAGGCAATCAGAAATCTTTGTTATCCCCAATGTGTTACCCTCATGGGAGGCTTATCATGATTTTTAGAATTGTAGTTGTGGAGACTGGTGTTCGGTCTAGATAATTCATTTTCATTAAATTTTCCTATTTCCCTTATCATAGATATTATTTATTTCTTTGTTTTGTTCTTTCATTTGATATTACTAACTCTTTTTTATCTAAAAACATGCAGGTGATAGTGCAAATTAGAGAGACAAGAAATGGCTAATACCAATGGAGGACCAACACCCCATGATGGAGATCCCCATAGACCTCTCCATAACTACTTCCTTCCATGCACTTATATATCTCCTGTTGAAATAAGAATTGAAGCAATGTTTAGTCAAAACTTCTCCATCCCCCCCATCCCGTGTGCAAATGCTTCTAGTATTCTATGGGTTGGATCATAAAAATATTTATAACCATGTTGATGCCTTTCTAGAGACATTATCAACATTCCATACTCAAGCCACAATAAATGACACCATCCATATGAATATGTTCCCCATTTATCGAAAGGGATGTCTAAGGATTTATATTAATCAAAAGTAAAGACATTGAATCGTGAAGTCTTGAAAATTATTGTTTTGAAAATTTCTAGTCTACTACAAGTTTGACTCAAATGAAGCCTGCTATTGTGAATTTCAGCCAAAGGGAGTGTGAAAAATTCCATGACACTTGGGAAAGATTCTAGGAGATGCTTAGAGATGCCCTCATAATGAGATTCATATATATCATCTTGTGCAATCCTTTTTACTTTAGGTTAAACTCAACTGAGCCAAATTGTAGTGGACTCATCTTGTGGAGGTTCTTTAATGGACAAACCCCCGAAAATCATGGCCTTTGTTTGAAAATTTCCTAAAAAAACTCAAGGCATCAAGTTTCTACTGTAATGTGACACCTCTTGCAACTCCCTCACCTACTGATGAATTGATGAAGATGTCAGTTGAAATGATGAATTTGATGAAGAATCAAGGAAAGAGTTACTCATGTAATGTCATGCAAGTTGGTGATGGTTTAGAGTAGGTAGATATCATTCAATCCTATATCAATTTGGAACATCAAGGAGAAGTTCCATCACAACAACAAGGTCAAAGATATAGTTTAAGATTTAAAGAGGAAGCCCTCTCTAAGTTATAAGGATTTTATGAAGTCAAGAAAAATATGTCGAATCAAGATCAAAACATTAGTAGACTTAAGAAAAGATTAGATCAGTTTTCCTTAACACTCCCTCCATGTGGAAGGGAAACTTCCTTCCCAACCCCATGCACATATCAAATAATACAAATGGACTAGTGTTTACTTCTACAAATACCTATGTTCCATCACAAATTGAAGTGTGTTCCCTCCATCAATAACAATTTCTACCAAATCCATATGATTATCACTGCCACAACCACCATTCAGTTACCAATATATTCCTTTGCCAAAAAATGGGCACTTACATGTACAACATACCTACATTCTTCCTCATCTATCACCTCAACCTCATCCTCACTAATGTCCATAAACATGTCCAATCACCACTTCCCCCACATCCACAATATTGTGCTCCTCCTACTCATCATTCCTCTCTAGAACATGTGGAAGATTTGATTGTTCTGAGAAATGGCAGGACACTTGAAAGACCAAATGAGTGATAATGATCTTGTGATCAATGATAGAGTTGATATTGTAAACCATGTGGTTGATGATACTATATATTGGGTAGTGATACTATGATAATGAATGATGAAATACCACATGTAACTCCTATTGTAATGTAGAGAAATGATCATTTTATTCTTGATCTATACAATATGAAAGACCCCCCTTTCTAGATGCACTGAAGGAACCTTATCCTTCCAAGAGAAAACAAAAGCATATCAAAGACATCCTTTAGACATTCAAACAAGTGCACATCAATATACCTCTTTTTGATGCAGTCAAACAAATTATGCATATGCAAAATTTCTCAAATAAATGTGGTCATTCAAGAGAAAGTCAAAAGGAAGGATGCCTCAAAAGGTGAATCTCATTGAACAAGTGAGTTTAATTATACAACATGTACTCCTTAAAAAGATAAATGACCCTAGAGATCATATCATTCCTTGCAACATTGCAGACACCATATTGAGCAAGATCTTCTAGAATTGGAATAAGTGTGAATTTGATGTCGTATCACATCCACATTTAACTTGGTTTGGGTCATCTAGAACCGGCCAATTGTACCCTTCATTTAGTTGATCAATCTATAAAAATTTCAAGAGGTCGCGTGGATGATGTGTTAGTGAGAATCGGTGATGATACATCTACCACCTTCCTAGATGATTTAATTATACCTGACATGGAAGAAGATATAAGGAAGATCCTTATAATACTGGAGAGACCATTTTTGGCCATTGTTGATATTGTTATTGATGTGAGATCTGATAACATGCTTGAACTTCTTCAAGACATCTACTAAAGTTGAATTCATATGATCTCTTGAGGAGGATTTCTACATGCTTGATTATCTTGATGACATTGTTGAATAATGTTTTCCCTCATGGATTGAGACTGTTAATAAAGGAAAAGGGCTCGAGAAAATAGTTGAACTTCCTGAAGAGACAATTAAATAATTTAAAGAGGTTGAGGTAGTGGTAACTAGTGAACATCTACCTTTTGTAGTAGTTAATCCTTTAAAAAATCCATTGAAGAGACTCCCATCCTTGAATTAAGTACATTGTTGAGGGCTAGAAGTATGTTATACTTGATCCGAATGACACCCTCCCAGTGATCATTTCCCTATTCTTTCCATAGACCAAGAACATGCTCTTATTCATGTGCTAAATAAGAATGATGAGGTCATGCGATCTACTAATTTGATGGGATTTGATCCATCCATTTGTGTGCTTAAGATGTACCTAGAGGATTATGCCCATCTAAGTCAAGTATCCCAAAGGATGATCAATTGAAAGCTAAAAAAACTTGTGACTCAAGAGTTTGTCAAGTGTTGGCAAGGTATGGCAATATAGTCAATCATGTAATGATTGACATGGCATATACCTTAAAGGATTTGATTAATACATATAAAGGAAAGCTTCCAATTCATTCTATTTCATTCAGTTATGAGATGATGAGGAAACATTGTGAATGTTTAGAGAACAACATTACTCAATGATGTATTTCTTCAAGTATTAGCCTTATTTAAATGAGATCATATGGATGTTAAGAGTACATATAAATATTCTCAATATGTCCCTAGTTGGTTGTTACTATGGAAGGCAGATAGACACCAGTAACACATAAGATTGGAGTGTGAGTTGGTTGTTGACTGAATCTACTAAGTCATGATATGGCAATATCAAACCAAGCACACAGATACATGTAAAGGAACAGTGTATCGGACAGACCCACCTTGAGAGTAACACATGGTTGTGGTGGTCACAGTCATCTCTCATAGTGAAGGTGGTGATTGTGATTCTTAGACTTGAAATCACTACACTCGTAACATGTCGTTGGGTATGCTTTGACATCATCAAATGCAACCCTGAAACATGGGTTGTTATAACGGTGATGATTGGGTGACTTTGACACATGGGGATAGACTTTGAGTGATAGATACAAAATTTGTCCCTCCTACTAGAGTATGATATCCTGGCTACTTGATAAGAGAGACTGAGAAACACATGTGCATGTGCATGCACATGTGAATCAATATATGATATTGAGGTCACATTATATCAGACAGACTGCTCTTGATTCAAGGAACATGGATTGAATGATGAGACAATGACCTCAAGTTCATCTTCGATATCAGAGATAAAGGAATTATGCAATACAGACAACTGAGAATCAGTTCCTCTAACAATTGTTATCATTTCTGGTTGTTGTAACCAAGATATCCCAGAAAATTCCTACCCAATAGTGAGGGATAGCCAAAGGGAGAGAACAAGTGATAGTTGTCATTGTGGGAGAGTAGGTTTGTGTCTAGTACACCAACAAAAGGGACACAACTCCTTCCTATCTATTCTTGGTGAATGATAAGATTTCTAGTTGGTCCATGTGGACTACTCTAGAGGCATCAGTCCTTTGGTTGCTGCTCGGACAAGAAAGTCAACCTATAGTACATGGAGAGACCACTGAAGTCACTACAAAGGTTGCGCTGACATTGTTCATGGTGAAGACTGGGAGTCGTACAGCCACCATTCAAGAGAAACTTGTCAGCAGTTGCATAGAAGTGAGTTTTGTCACTGAACTTGCTCCAAGACTAGGTATAATTGGCTAAAACCATCTTTCCTATTTCATAGTAGTTGACACGACCTTGCTATTATGGGAATATGGATAGATAAAAAAAATTTGTTTCCGCTACTATACTCTATGCCCATATTTCCCAACAGTGGTATCAGAGCCACATCAATTTACTATGTTTTAGGATAATCGATATGATCGGATTTTTGGTTTTATCATTTATTTGTTTCATATGATGTGAATATTTAAACTACTATCATATGTGTATCCAATCAAAGACCACACAATCCCAAACTAATATATATATATATATATGCAATTTACATGCATCGCCCTAAAAGTGGTTTTGATGGTGGATGTGTAGCGTGGTTATGGCTAATACCCTTTATCTTTGTGTGGTTGGATAGTTTGGTTCTTGTTTAACTCGGTCTATGTACCGAGCTTGTGTCTCCCTCTTCCCAACATATAGTTAATGCTTTCCTACTTTGCTCCCCTCTAATCTAATTTGAGGTTCTTTTATTCAATGTAATAAAGTAGAAATAAGATAGTTTCTTTTCTTGCAACGATATTGAAGATGTTCATCGCTGGCTGTGATGACCAATTCATGAGACGAGCCAACCGTCTGGAGGATCAAGGAGGATAGAGCGATAGAACTAGATGATCGTCTAGTGGACCCAACCATTTGGAAGGAGTCCAGACATCATTTGGATAGGAGGCCAGACATCCATCCCTGGAGGCCCAACTGACCATTTGGATTGAGTCCAAACATCGGTTGGATAGGAGGACCAACCGACCGGCCAAGAGGCAAGACAACCAGTTCAAGGGTTGAACTGATCTACCCAGATTGGCAAGCACAGATCCACATCAACTGTAGGTTCATACATGTAATTTGATCATTGACCTAGGTGGTAGTAATTCCTTATGGCTCCAAGAAATTACAAGTAGACATGGTCATAACCATCGCTTTTTGTTTGATATTGCATGTTTACATTGTGGGATATAGCATGTATATGATACGTACTATATATTTGGTGATTGGATATAGTATATGTATATATATGATATATATAAAACCCCTCAATCAAACATATTAAGTCTAAGATGCTTTCCAATAGCAATACACATGAAAAACTTATTTGACTAAGCATAGTTTATACCTCTGCATGGTGAGTCATCTACCTTCTGGAAGTGTGATGGTAATAATGTAGTTTCCGCCTCCATAGGGTGCATTATTATCGCATTGGCTATTGGGTCAGGCTTAACTGGTGATTCTTAAATATTTTGGGCACAGAAGCATGCAAATGATTATGGCAAGGAGTTCTGCATGTCATCTATCCAGAACTACATATGATGTGATTGGCAAAAGTTGTCTACCTTGATGATTGACAGTGTTTGTGATCTTGATCGGGCCACAGTTGAATCATCTTGGGTCTATCTCATTAGAAATTTGTTGGCTACAATTTTCCGAATTGATACTTGAGGGTTCTCAATTTGAACAAAATAATGAGAACGATAATTCATTAAAGACCTAATTGTTATCGCCCAAATTTTAAATAAATCAAATAAAAAATGAGATTTGGCAAAATTGTAAATTATTTTATAGAACCAAATGGCAACGACAAACAATCACTTTTCTTTGTGATCGGTCCTTGAGAAGGATCAACTTACTGGGAACAACTTCTACGGCTAGTTCAGGACGCTAAGAATTATTCTCACACAGGAGTGCAAACTCTATGTCCTGGAAATACTAGAACTAGAGGAACCAATTGAAAATGCTCTAAGGGATTACAAGGATGCTTATAAGAAGCAAACTTAGGATGTCATAGATGTCAAGTGTATGATGCTATGTTCCATGAACCATGAGTTGCAAAGCTAACATGATAACATTGGGGTGATTGACATGGTCACACATCTCAAGAACATCTACCAAGATCAGGCGAGACAGGAGAGATTTGATGTCCCTAAGGTGTTGTTCAAGTGCAGCATGGCAGAAAGAGATCTAGTAGGTTCTCATGTACTCGAGCTCATTGGGTATGAGGAGATCCTATCTAGACTAGAATTCCCCTTGGGCCAAGAGTTGGTCACATACGTGATTTTGTAGTTCTTGCCAGAGTAATATAGTCAATTTTTCATGAACTATAATATGAACGAATTTGACAAGCCGTTGATAGAGTTGTTGGGCATGTTGAGGACATCAGAGACACAAATGAAGAAAGACAAGCCCAAGTATGTGATGGTAATCAACAACACAAAGGGGAAGTCTAGGGGCAAAGGCAAAGCTAGGAAGAGTTCTAAAGCTAGCCAGAAGCCCAAGTCTTCAGATCTTAAGGCAAAAGGTGAAGTGAAGAAACAAAGAGGCGATTGTCACCATTTCCACTAGCCTAGACAATTAGAAGAGAAATTGCCCATTCTGGTTGGAGGAACTAAAGAAGAATAAGGATGGCATTGAGGCCTCCACTTCAAGTATAAACAACATAAGATAAATTTGATTACTTCTTCATTTTGATATGTGATACCAAAAAGAGATATGGCATATTGATGTGCAAGATCTGACAAGAAGTAAATGCCTTCTTGGAAGGAAAAAGATGGACAAGGTGGAGGAAGTGTTGTGGAAGACATATTCTAAATTTATCTTAGCCCAAAGGGCATGTAATAGAGTTATTAGAACTACTATTTCATTATGTCGTTAGAATAGAAACATTTTCTCTATACATATTGTATGGACAAGGATGGTTATCAATAAAGAATTATTAGTGCTTCTATTTCAAAGATATGATCTTGCATGACATTGGCTCTAAAACATGTTACGATTTTATGCAAAATGATCCAAATATGAATGTGTATAATTTTTATACCAAATGATTATAATTGATAACTCTAGACTATCATTATCATTAGTCATCTTGTAAGAATATGAGAGGTGCATGCCTAGAACATATATTGATGTTGATCTATATTCCTTTTGTTATTGAACCTAAGTAAATATACAAGCTCATTGACGCACAAAATGGCATGAAATCCTTCAGTAAACGTAGTGGGAGGATATATCTTTCATTAGACCTCATGCAAATGATGCATAAAGATCTTATGAATGAATGCTACGGATTATTACTTATACCTCACATCCATTTACTAGTAATATGATGATATGTACTCACTAAAGGGGAAACATGAATCTCTTGAAGTGTTCAAGAAGATGATGAATGAAGTATAACTTTGATGAAAGTATTAAGAAACTTTGATGAGATCAAATGTTGAAATAATTTGCATCAATACTTTGAGTACCTTCAAAAATGAATTGTGATAAGGTATCACAAGTCAAATCCATCTGAACATAATGATGTGTCAAAATAAAGGAATTATACCATGATGAGTCATGATATAATTATCAATTAAATTTTCTTATACCCTCATATATATATATATATATATATATATATATATATATATATATATATATATATATATATATATATATATATATATATACTTGAAAGTCATTAAAGATGTCCATTAATACTTGAGAAGTAGTTAAGGATAACATTGCTAGTCAATGATGATAGTAATAAAAGAAAGATTTGGATGTAAAGGGTTACATTGATGCAAGCTTCCATGATGATAAAAAATGAGCAAAAATTAAAATATGTTTTATTTAAAAATACAAGTGTTGATTAGTTGGAAAGGTTTTGAATTAATAAGCCATTAATTATTCTACAATAGAAGTCAAGTATAACTTGTGTTGTCAACAAAAAGTGATACTATATGGGTCTAAAAGTTAGTATGATGAACTTATAGATGTTCCAACCATTGATTATTCGGTAGAAATACTATGACAACAATGGAGCTAATTGTTAGGAAAGGAACATCAAATACCATATTACGGCAGTTCCATCTCATATGAGAAATCGTACAGCGAAGATAATAGGAACATGCAATATCCCTACTATAAGTAGAGTGTTGCTAACCCACATGATAAGCATTAGTGCAGTAGAAGCATGATGGACATGTTTAGATCACTAAGGATAAGATTCATGGGTGATTGTCTCGAACGGCATGTTTGGTACGCGGTAAATAGAGGGGAGGGGCAGGGAGGGGAAATGACTTAAGTTGTTTGGTTGCACATGGTGAAGAGGAAGGGAAGGAAATGGAGGGGAATGAAGGGGAATGGAGGGGAATCATGTGTATTTTTAGCCACTCTTCTCCCCACCAAATCAGAGTGGAGACAACGGGAAGGGGAAAGATTTGGTAGGAAATTTATTCTAAAACATGGATGGAAAAATAGAATGTGGAGGGAAAATATAAATAATATGGCAGAAAATACTTGTATCCCTCCAAATGAGGTGAGAGAATTGTAGTGCACAATTTAGAAATGTTCAGGGGGAAATCTAGAGAAAAAATTAGAAGGAAAATAAAAAATAAGAGGAAATCAAAATAAATGTGCTCTTCCCCCCACCAAATTTGAGTGGAGACAAGGGGAAGGAGAAATATTTGGTGGAAAATTTATTCTAAACAATGGATGGAAAATTGAATGTGGAGGGAAAATATAAATAATATGATAGAAAATACTTGTATCCCTCTGAATTTAGTGAGAGAATTGTAGCGCACAATTTAGAAATGTTGAGGATGGAATTTGGAGGAAAAATTAGAAGGAAAAATTAAAAATAAAAGAAAACTAGAATAAGTGTAGCGCATAATTTAGAAAAAATATTAGTAAGTCTAGAAAAAATGTTGTTAAAGAATATGTAAAGTTTGAGATAAATAAAAATTACAAACTTAATAACATAAGAAAAAATAGAAAAATAGAGGGAACTATAGAGGAAAGTGGAGGAAACTCTCAAGTTATGGTGGCACTTAAAGAAATGGAGAGAAAATTATAAATATGGAGGGAACTACACGTATAACCACAATGACTATAAAAATAAAATCGGTCAAATATATCTTGAGTATAAAATATATGTTGTGCAACATCCAGATATGTTGGTTGCTTTTTTTGTTTTGTCGTCAGTAAACAATTATGAATTACTGATGGATATGCTGACAAATAACTAAAATGTAGAATTCAATGATGTTAGACATGAGAAATGTATCTTATTCATTAACAAAATAATTATATGAATAGTTTTATTTTGATCATGAGACATGTGATTTTAATTTATCTTGACTTTTTATATATTAATATGTGTGTGGTGTATGTAACCTTTTGTGACAATATGGCTTGTTAAAAAAATGACATGTTTTTATGTCTTTTATGTTCTCTCCCCTTCCCCTCCCCATACTAACCAAATAGACCAAAATAAGTGTCCCCTCCCATCCCCTCCCTTCCCTTCCCCTCCCCTCCCCTCCCCTCCCTTCCCCTCCACTTCATTCACCGCATACCAAACATAGCATAAGTTCAAGTGGGAGTTTGTTGGTAAGGTATGCCCATAGAGCCAATCATGTGATGATTAACATGGCATATATATGAAAGGATTTGATTAATACATATTAAGGCAAGCTTCCAATTCATTCTGTTTCATTCAGTTATGAGATAATGAGGAAACACTATGAATGTCTAGAGAATAATATTACTCAATGACGTATGTATTCAAGTATTAGCCTTGTTGAAATGAGATCATACAGATGTTAAGAGTATGTATACATATTCTCAATATGTCCCTATTTGGTTGTTGTTGTGCAAGGCAAATAGATACCAGTAACACATAAGATTGGAGTGTGAGTTAGTTGATGATTGAATCTCACTAAGTCATGATATGGCAATATCAAAACAAGAACATAGATACATGTTAGGGAACAATGTATCAGATAGACCCACCTTGAGAGTGACACATGGTTGTGTTGGTCACAGTCAACTCTCATAGTGAAGGTGGTGATTGTGATTCTTAGACCTGAAATCACTACACTCGTCACATGTTGTTGGGTATGTTTTGACATCATAAAACGTAGTCCTGAAACATCGATTGTTATAACAGTGATGATTGGTTGACTTTGACACATGGGGATAGACTGTGAGTGATAGATACGGAATTTGTCCCACCTACTGGAGTATGATTTCCTGGCCACTTGATAAGTGAGATTGAGAAATGCATGCACATGCACATGTGAATCAATATATGATATTGAGGTCACATTATCTCAGACAGTCTACTCTTAGTTCAAGGAATATGGATTGAACATTGAGAGGACCTTCCATGCCTTGAGTTCATCTTGGATATCAGAGACAAAGGAATTATATAATCAATGTAACACCTTACACAGATTGTAGGTTGAAGTTATTGTCCAACTTTCCATTCACTTGGGTAGCATTGATGTACGACTAGGCACCACTCTGTGCTTGTGATGTCATAAGCTAGTTATGGACATTCGCTGCCAACATGATATGGAAACTATAGGGTCACACACATAGAAACTCATCTAGAAGAGGAGTTTGATCTTGAATGACAATTGGATTGATTATGAAAGTGTTTGGGTATTCAATTCACACAATTGATCACTCGATTGGCTGACTAGGTTTTCCAAATGACCATCTCACTGAGTGAGATGGTTGTTTGGGCAGCCAGACGGGTGTCTCAAGTGTTGAGATGGCCGTTTGGGTGGTCAGCCAGATCAAAGATTGAATTGGCTTAGTTTTTCCCTTGAACTGACTGGCTCATCTCAACTCACCAGACGACCATCTGGGTGAGTGAAATAGGCGTCTTGCTTGGGTGAGACAGTCTGATTTGGACTAAAAGAAGGTTCAGGATGTTTCTCGAATAGTTCAATTGCATATACTTGGAAAGCAAGTAAAATTAATATGTATATTAATTGGAATCAAAATTGCCAAATTTGTGTATGAATGGGAAACTACCAAATGGCCATTTTACAGTGCGAGATGACCGTCTTGCACCCCATACAAACGTCTTGCACCCCATCAACCATCTGGGTGTGCCACACGACCATTTTGGTTGTCTCAGGTTATGAAAGTTCAAGTTCTTCTGGTCCGTTCACTCCCACACAATCTCGTACAGACTGGGAACCCTGACCCTAACCTCACCTATAAAAGGAGGGGTATTGGGGGCTTCCCAAGACACAATATAGACAACTGAGAATCAGTTCCTCTGACAACTGTTGTACCCCCTAGTTGTGGTAACTAAGAGAGTCTAGGCAAGTCCTACCCGACAGGGAGGGATAGCTAAAGGGAGAGAACAACTGATAGTTGTCGTTGTAGGAGAGAAGGTTGGTGACTAGTATACTAACAGAAGGGACAACTCCTTCTTGTCCATTCTTGGTGAATGATAAGAGATCTAGTTGGTCCTTGTGGACTACTCTAGAGGTAGGATCCCTTTGGCTGCTGCTCAGAGAGCAAAAGTCAACATGCAGTCTGTGGCGAGACCACCAGAGTCATTGTAGGGGTTTTGCAAACGTTGCTCGTGGTGAGGACTAGGAGTTGGGCAGCCACCGTCCAGGAGCAACATGTCAGTAGTTGAAAAGAAGTTATTTTTGTCTCTGGACTTTCTCCATGACCACGTATAACTTGCTAAAACCATCTTTTCTATTTCATAGTAGTTGACGTGATCTTGTTGTAATGGGAATACGGATAGATCAATTTTTTTGTTTCTTCTGCTATACTTTGTGTCTGTATTTCCCAACATGAAGATGCTTGGTGTGGGGATAGTCCATCTCATTTCTAATAGCATATGGGTGAGTCTCATCTAGGTAGTACGCAAGAAGGGTGGAATCACTATTGCACCCAATGAAGAGGGTGATTTAATGCTTGCAATAGAACAATCAAGGCAGAGGATGTGTGTTGATTACAAAAAAATGAATGCAAGGACCAAGAAAGACCATTCCCATTGACTTTCTAACATGGTTTTTACTACACTAACAAACTCACTTAGGGCTGATTTCCCTAAGTTTTTTACCAAAACCTTATGCAATAGTACCACCCGCAAGCGGGCATGTCTTATCGCAATATAGTTAAGGATCGAATCCCAAGGGACAACATTTTTAAGAATCTTGCTAGTCAAATCTGGATCAACTAAGACTAATATTTAGAATACATAGTTGATTTGGGTTGAGTTAAACTAATCGCAAGGAAATTAAAAGAGTGGGATTAAAACTTAGTTTAGTTTAATGATGGGGATCACCGGGGTGGAATCAGGTTTCACCACCACTACGCATGCAAACACATCCAAAACGCATCCAGGCAAGATACAACTATCCAAATAGAGTATCAAATCATCTATTAGGAGATAGAGTTTGTGTAAGCATCTCCATGGGTCGATGTCTCATTTCTCATTGGTCACACACTTACTACTCCAAAGATATCCCTTCGGAAGTTCTCGTATGGGCATCAACCATGTTAATCGATATTCAAATCCTAAGTATTGAAGTTCTCACAATAAAGGAATATAATAGGTCATGCAAGGTAGGTGATCAATCCATAAAGCATGCATTAAACGATTAATAATGAAATGGAAAGTTATATACAAGCCATGGAATGTTATAAGATAAATATGTAATCACGGGAAGCGGGGTTATTCCCTGCACCCCAGAAAAATGGACTACTCACTCCTCATGATAGAAACAAAAAGAACAACAGAGAGGGAAGATTCCACCATGGTAATGGTGAAGAAGATGGTCACAGCTTGGTGGAGAAACGGTCTTCTACATGATGGTGGGGCATATCTGGACGAAGAGGGTAAGAACACCAAGACATATGAGGATGATCTTCTCTCTCCTTCTTCCTTCTCTTCTCATGCTCTTACTCGTAGGGGATCGAGCAGTAGCTGGATGACGGATGAAGGTGCTATAGATCTGAAATCCCACCACTTTTGTGGCTAGGAGATAGATCTTGATGCAGCAGAGATGGCGGAGTAGCAAGGACACCACAGAGGTAGTATTTGCCGGTGGAGATCGTCTTCCTAGGCTGGGCATTAAGAGGCAGTCTGTTGGCATCGTGGAGCGGAAGAGATGGCTCAAATGAAGGAGGGGGTCATCTATTTATAGGTGTAGATCTGGAGAGAATCGACTTAACACCACGGTCGAGACACTAGTCGCTGTCAAGGTCACGGTCACGGGTTGCGGTCGTGGTCATGGTCGAGTTAATGTGGGCATCAGTCGAGGTGTCATTCTACGGTTGAGGTGGTGTGGGCCTCGTTCAAGGTGGTGTGCCACAGTCGTGGTTGTATGCCACGGTTGCAGTTGTATGTCATGGTTGAGTTAGTGTGGGCCTCTGTCGATGAATCCTCTTGCTGATGAGGATGCTTTCTAATGAAGGACTAGCCATCGAAAAACGGGTCCAAATTATTGAAAGTTTCTTGGGCCTGCTAGTCGATTAGCGGGACCACCGCCTCCTACACTTGTGAACATAGTATGATGCTTGGTCATACAATGGAGACAAATGGATTTGATCAAAACTCTAAGTAATCATTTGAAACTGAGGAAAATTATATATGAGAAGTATCAGGGGGATATGAGAGCTTTCAGTTCAAAACTGGGCCAAGAATGGTGACTAAAACTAAGATGAATATGCATTCATCAAAACACCCCAAACTTAAATGTTGCTTGTCCTTGAGTAACACAAAATCTAAAATAATCACCAATTGAATAATTTCAACTCTTGTGATTGCCTCATCTTCACATCACATTTGTTTCTTTTCTACTTTGTATGGTTGAGCATCTCAACATCCTGATATCACTGAACACATCTTACAATATCTTCGTTCCCGAGTTCGTTTCCCAAAAGCACCTCCTCCCTACTTTCTCCAACATCAAGCACGTCTAAGAGCTTCATAAGAGTCCAGAGATACATGTAGAACAACAAGTGTGCATATGATCTGACACTGGTGTTTCACAAAAGAGGGGCAAAAATGAGGCATTCATTGTGCATGTAGGTGGAAAAGGGAGTGAAGGGGGTATGGAAGGAAGTAGTAAATCTCTCCTCTATTCGACTCAAGATTTTTATTATATGGTTGCAATTACATTGATTGCAACTCTTTTTTTTGTTGAAAATCTCTCCTCTATTTGACTCAAGATTGCATATTTTTTTCTTGTGTGAACATTGGCATCTTTTCTTTTTCATTTTGGTGATACACCCCTATTACATAGAGAGGGGTATGGAAGAAGCGAATAAAGAGAGGAGTGGTGTGACAACCCAAACTTAGGGTTTGGCATTATTTTTATAGCTTTTTATTTCTTTTTTATGCACGGAGGGGTAAGAAGATGGTAGAAGAAGTGTAGAAGAGAGTTCAGATCATAATGCAACTTGATTTACAATTCAGTGCATTGAGTTGTTCTCTTTATCATACTATGCTCAAATAATGACTTGATGTGGATCTGGTGGAGATTCCATGCTAATGTTCCACTAGTCAGTTAGGAAGCATAATGTGTTTGATCCCTCTCAGTTTGATAGATACTTTCCATATTTACTGAAGGATCATGATGTTAGGATTCATAAGCTTCACATGGTGATTTCTAACCATTGGCTAGTTTTAGAAATTGTCCCTCTTGAGGCTTTGCTTCGAATGAGGAAGGTATAATGATGAAAAATTGTATGGAACACGAAACTAGATGGCTAGGTAAAGGCTTTGATTGAAGTAAAAGCATCAAAACTTCATCAAGTTTCTATACAAAACTACTTTAAAAACTTCAAAATTTTGAAAATTTTGCTTCAAATTGTCTTTAACATTACAAAGATGGAATCTTAGGTCTAAAATAGATAGGTGTGGGTGGAAAGTAAAGTATATACCACCCACCCTCCACTCCAAACTTAGAAATTTTCTCATCCCGAGCAAACTCTAAACTCAAGATGGAGGGGAGAAACCATGCCGGTTGGACCACCAGATGTGGTTGTGTTCCTCTCAGCAATGTGTCCTCCATCTGAAATCTCAAAAATGAAAACTATCAGGACTTAAGATTGCATCTTACAATGCATTATCAACTAAGTACACAATTTTCTAATTTAAAACTAAAAGTAAAAGCTTAGGTAAGGATCAAGTTGCCTCCCGACAAGTACCTTTGTTTTATGTCATTGGCTCAACATGCTTCTTTCAATTTTCTTGTAGATATGTTGGTTTGGAAAGATTCAGTGATGCTTCAATGCTTGTGTCATTTGTGGTGAAATGTCGCTTCAAGCATTAGCCGCCACAAACTCTCCTGACTTTTCACTCCATAAAACAAAGGCACCATGTGGGTAGATGCTCTTGATAGTGTACAGCCCAGACCAGCGAGAATGGAGTTTCCTTGGGAACAGTCTTAGCCTTGAGTTAAATAGTAGAACTTAGTTTCCCACTTGTATGTCTTTCCTTTTTAGATGACCATCATTCCATAATTTTGTGCGTTCTTTGTAGATTCTTGCATTCTCGTAGGCAGTCATTCGGAGTTCTTCCAGCTCCTAAAGTTGTAGAATCCTAGCTTAGCCAGCTTTCTTCATGTTGAAATTTAGTTGTTTAATTGCCCACCAATCTTTGTGTTCAAGTTCTACAGGCAGGTGACATGATTTTCCATAGATTAATCTAAAGGGTGTTGTTCCAAGAGGAGTCTTAAAAGAAGTTATATAGGCCCACAAGGCATCATTGATTTTTACTGACCAATCCTTTAGGTTACGACCCACTGTCTTTTCCAGGATCTCTTTGAGTTGATGGTTTGACACCTCTACCTGTCCACTCATTTGCAGATGGTAGGGGTAAGCTACCTTGTGTGTTACACCATATTTTCTCAATAGTGCCTTGAAACTTCTTTCCATAAAATGAGAACATCTGTTGGATATCACAGTGTGTGGGACTCCAAAATGGGGGAAAATAATATCTCTAAACATTTTGATGACAGGTTTTGAATCTTTAGTGATAGTTGGTATGGCCTCTACCCATTTAGAGACATAATCCAGTGAAACTAGAATGTAGAAAAATCCATACGAGGATGGGAATGGGCCCATGTAGTCCACTCCCCAAATGTCAAAAATCTTGACTTCTTTCTAGAGCTTAAGGGGCATCTCATCTCTTTTTGTTATGCTACCAGCCCTCTGGAATTTGTCATAAGATAAGACAAAGTTGTAGGCATCCTTGGATATGGTTGGCCAAAAGAATCCACATTGCAAAACCTTCAAAGCAGTTTTATTAGAACTCATATGGCCTCCAGCGGGGCCTGAGTGGCATTGCTCTAGAATAAGTTGAGCTTCTTCCTCAGTGATACAATGTTTGTAGAGACCATCAGCGCAAATCTTGAATAGGTATGGCTCATCCCAATGATATTGCTTCACTTCATGCATGAATTTCTTCAGTGCAATGTTGGTGCATTCAGGGTGGATGACAGTAGCCGCAAGGCATTTCACGTAGTCTGCGTACCAAGGGATAGCTTCTGAAGCTTTCATGAGTTGGTCGTCTAGAAGAGAGTCATTAATTGGGATCTTTTCAATGTCCAGGGTGTGGATATGAGTGGTCTATCACAACATTCTCCGTGTCTTTCTTATCTCTTATCTCAAGATAAAATTCTTACAATAGGGGAATCCATCTGATTAGCCTGGGTTTTGCATCTTTCTTTGCTAGGAGGTAACAAATTGTAGAATGATTAATGTATACGATGACCTTTGAATTGATGAGGTAGGATCTAAACTTGTCAAATGCATACACAACTGCTAAAAGTTCCTTCTTAGTAGTTTCCTATTTCCTTTGAACTTCATCAAGGGTCTCAGATGCATAGTAGATGGCATGATGTTTCTTTTCTATATATTGGCCCAAAACAATACCGACTGTGTAATCACTGGCATCACACATTATTTCAAATGGGTGCCCCCAATCTGGAGCTCTAGTGATAGGGGTTGATGTAAGGGCATGCTTAAGAGTGTTGAAAATGTGGATGCATTCTTCATCAAAGTGGAAATCAGTGTCCTTTAGTAATAAGTTTGTCATAGGCTTGGTTACCTTAGAGAAATCCTTTATAAACCTTCTATAAAAGCCTACATGACCAAGAAATGCATGGACCTCTCTTACATTGGTTGGTAGATAGAGTTTAGAAATAACTTCAATCTTTGTCTTGTCTATTTCAATCCCTCGATAACTGACCCTATGGTCAAGGACTGCCTTCTTTTACCATGAAAAGACATTTCTCTGGATTAAGCACTAGATGTGCTTCTTTGCATTGTTTGAGGACAAGGGACATGTGCTTCAAGCATGAGTTATATGAATCCCCATATATGGATAAATCATCCATGAAAACTTCTATAATAGTCTCAGTGAGTCCAGGAATACGGCCGCCATGCAACGTTGGAAAGTAGTAGGCACATTGCAAAGCCCGAAAGGCATCCTTCTAAAGGCATATGTTCCAAAGGGGTAAGTAAATGTTGTCTTCTCTTGGTTGTCTGGATGTATGGGGATTTGATAGAATCCACAATAACCATCGAGATAGAAAAAATATTCTTGGTGAGCCAATAGCTCTAAGACTTAGTCTAGGAAAGGCATCGAGAAATGATCCTTATGTGTGGCCTTGTTTAATTTTCGGTAATCGATACACATCCTCCAGTCAGTGGTTGTTCAAGTGGGGATGAGTTCATTCTTTTCATTTTGTATCACGGTAGTTCCACCTTCCTTTGGGATAATATGTACAGGACTTACCCATGGTGAGTCAGATATAGGATAGATGATTCCGGTAGTAAGCAACTTGTTGACTTCAAGGCAGACTATCTCTTTCATATTTGGATTTATCTTCCATTGATGTTTGACAGTCGACTTCTAGTCTTCCACCATGGGGATTTTGTGCATGCAAAGCACTTTACTGACCCTGGTGAGGTCACTCATTTTGTATCCAATGGCCTTTCTTCTTTCCCTTAATTTTTTCAGGAGTTTATCTTCTTGTTCAGACGTTAGGTCAGAATTTATGATAATTGGACAGACCTTGAGATCATCCAAAAACACATACTTTAGTCCCTCAGGTAGGGGCTTCATTTCAGGAGCCTCTGGTTTCTCACATAGGTCTTCAGTTACGTTCACAGCCTTGAGTTCCTCAAATTTAGCTTCATGATCTTCTTCTGCAGCGTTGAGGTGGAGAACATAATTCTTTACTTGTTTGTTGATGGAGTCATCAGTAGATGGGTTTGTCAGATCCACTTATAAAGGATCATCTAATTCATGATTCTCTTGCATGAGGAGTGACATTTTATCTATGCAATCAATCAAGTATACTTCTTCCTGCATGCTTGGTCTTTGCATACTTTCAAAAACTCTGAACTCGAGTATTTCTTTGCCCAGACTGAGGAGAAAGGTTCCTGCTTCAACATCAATCAAAGCTCTCATATTGGTGAGGAATGTACGGCCAAAGATAAGACGGTATCTAGAGTCCTCTTTTATGTCCATGATTACAAAGTCGCATGGGACATAAGAGTCTTTTCCTACCTTGACTGGAACATCCTCAATGATTCCCAAAGGAAGAGTCATAGAATTGTTTGCAAGTTGTATGGTCATGCCAGTTGGGAGAAGTTTTGCAAACTCTAGCCTCTTACAAAGGCTAAGTGGCATGATAGAGATTCTAGCACCGAGGTCGGATAACCCCATCTTGCATGTGGAGTCACCGATAATGCATGAAATCCAAAAAGATCTTGGATCTTTTTGCTTCTTGGGCATTTTGCTCTAAATAATATCTGAAGTAGTTTTTGCTAATTTTACTGTCTCATATTCTTTAGTTATATACTTCCTTGTTAGGAGATATTTTAAGTACTTCGTCCAGGCTGGTATCTCTACCAGTGCATCTAGAAAGGGTATATCAACATGAATCTTCTTCAATGCTTCCTTGAACTTTGTGAAACGAGTGTCGAGCTTTGTCTACTTTAGTCAAGCTTGTAAAGGAGGATGAGGCTTGTATACCGGTATAACTGGATCAGACGTGTCTTCTACTTCTATAATGATAGGTTTCTCAGAAGTTTCTTTGTCTGCCTTATCATTCAACAACTGTTCTTTCAGTTGAGATTTAGGTGTTTTAGTGTCTTGGACAATCACCAAGTCATGCTTGTCTGTAACTACCGCAGGTGTATTGACAGGAGGATCAGAATAGTCCTTTCTAGATCGAGTGAAAATAGCTTTCAACTACTCAATTTGTTTAGGATTGTTCTCTGGTTGGCTAGCAAAAGCTCCAGTAGGTGGCTTGAGACTAGTTGAAAGTTGAGCTAGTTGGGATTCAATAGCCTTCAGATGGGCTTGCTGATTTGCTATCATAGTCTATTTTGATTGTAGCATATTCTCAATGGCAGATAGTTTGTCATCAGAAGAGATGGGACCATCTTGTTTTCCTTGTTGTAGTTGTTGATGCGGGATTTAGTCGAGATTCTGGAACTGAGAGGTGTTTTGATACTGGTTGTAATTTCTATTCTGAAAGTTACCCCTAAAGTTCCCTTGATTCCTGAAATTTTGTTATTGATTATATTGGAATCCCTACGGGCCTCGTTGTTGATTATCCAAACCGATTTTTTGTGAGTTTTCCTCTCCCGAAGGATTTCTGTACTAAAAACTAGGATGGTTCATGTTCTGATTTACAATATAATACCCTTGACCAGGGATAGTGTCGATGGCATTCAAATTTTCCATCTGACCATTACCTCCTTGGGTACAAGCATTGTCCAAAATGACATCATAGAGAATATTATAGGCTAGAGTAGAATGATTAGTGCTTTTACATGCTTTGCAAAATAGAGAACCTGACTTGACATGTTCTTGTTATCGAGAGGGTGAGTGCCTCCTTTCATAAGTGTTGAAAGACGATTCGAGGTTCTCTTGCTTGGAAACTAGTAGCTTTAGAGATTCGGTGATAGACTTATACTTAGGACTACTTTCTGCCATAGCTAACTTTAGCACTCCTTTGCCTACAGATCTACCCCAGATGGCTTGATTTTCAGCTCCAAGGGTGACAACCTTCCATGCGCTATCATAACTTTGATGCATGAAGTTTCCTCTAGATGAGGAGTCTAAAAACTTCTTTATATCATCATCCACACCCCTATAAAAGATTTTAATGAGCTAATTCTTAGGTATGCCATGGTGTGGACACTTTCTTAGTAACTCATTCTATCTTTCCCGTACTTCTGTGAGGGTTTCACTAGGGACCTAAACAAATTGTGTTATACAGCCCCTAACATCATAGGTGAGGGAACGAGGGTAGAATTTTTCCAAGAAAACATTTTGAAGTTGTTCCCAAGTGGTGATGGGGTTGCATTGAAAAGAGTTATACCAACTCATGGCTCTATCTACAAGGTAATATTTGAAGAGACGGAGTCTTATGGCATCATCTGTAACTCCATTCTGCTTTGTCATAGCACATAAATTTATAAACCTCAGAAGATGTTCTTGACTATCCTTGCCTTGCTTGCCATAGAAAGGGTTGTTTTGAAGCAGTGTAATCCAATGAGACTTGATCTCAAAGTTTGGAGCAACGATGGGAGGAGGTTGCACTGGGTGTTGAACGTCAGTAGCTTTAGGGATTGAGAACTCTCTAAGGTCCTTTTGTAACTCAACTTGTTGAGCGGTTGCTTGAGCTGCTTGGATTTCCTCTTGAACTGTAACTTGGGCTTCTTGCATAAGCCTTTCTCTTTGTGCATTAAGGGTTTGAGTTACCCTTCAGGCAATTTCCTCCTCTTATGCCATCCTATCCTAGTTCTCTCTACTCTGATGACGAAAGGTTTGTTCTATCTCAGGGTCAAATCTAGCTGCAAGGCTGGTGCTATTGGAGTGTGGCATGCACTAGTCTTGGGGGTACCTGGGATGGAAAGATCTTTTGGGTTTCAGATGGATGGAGTAGAATCAAATTCAAGTACATGCTCAATAGTATCAAAAGTAAAAGTAAAATACTAGATTAGTCTCAATAGAACTAGATTTAACTACATGATTTCGTTGTCTCGAGTAATGGCGCCAGAATTTGATGTGGTTTTTACTACACTAACAAACTCACTTAGGGCTGAAATCCCTAAGTTTTACCAAAACCTTGTGCAATAGTACCACCCATAAGTGGACGGGTCTTATCATAGTATAGTTAAGGATCGAATCCCAAGGGACAATGTTTTTAAGAATCTTATTAGTCGAATCTGGATCAACTAAGACTAATATTTAGAACAAAGAGTTGATTTGGGTTTAGTTAAAATAATTCCAAGGAAAGTAGAAGAGCGGGATTAAAACATAGTTTAGATTAATGATGGGGATCACCGGGTGGAATTGGGTTTCACCACCACTACACATGCAAACACATCCAAAACACATCCAGGAAAGACACAACTATCCAAATGGAGTATCAAACCATCCCTTAGGAGATAGAGTTTGTGTAAGCATCTCCATGGGCTCGATGTCTCGTTACCCACGAGTCACATACTCACTACTCTGGAGATATCCCTTTGCAAGTTCTCTTCTGGGCATCAACCATGTTAATCAATATTCAAATCCTAAGTATTGAAGTTCTCACAACAAATGAATATAATAGGTCATGCAAGGTAGGTGATCAATCCACAAAGCATGCATTAAACGATTAATAATGAAATGGAAAGTTATATACAAGCCATGGAATGTTATAAGATGAACATGTAAGAATGAGCAGTAGGGCTAGTCCCCGCACCCCAGCAAAATGGGCTACTCGCTCCTCATGATAGGAACAAAAAGAACAAAAGAGAGGGAAGATTCTGCCATGGTCATGGTGAAGAAGATGGTTGCAGCTCGGTGGAGAAAGGGTTTTCTACACGATGGTGGGGTAGATCTAGATGAGGAGGGGAAGAACACCAATACAGATGAGGATGAACTTCTCTCTCCTTTGTCCTTCTCTTCTCGTGCTCTTGCTCATAGGGGATGGAGCGGTAGATGGATGACAAATGAAGGTGCTATAGATCTGAAATCCCACCACTTTTGTGGCTAGGAGATAGATCTTGATGGAGCGGAGATGGCAGAGTAGCAAGGACACCAAAGAGGTAGTCTTTGGTGGTGGATATCATCTTCCTAGGTTGGGCACAAAGTGGCAGCCTATCGGCGTCGTGGAGCAGAAGAGATGGCTCAAATGAAGGAGGGGGTCATCTATTTATAGGTGTGAATCTGGATAGAACCAACTTAACGCCACGGTCGAGACACTGGTCACGATCACGGTTGAGGTCACAGTCGTGGTGCGTGGTTGAGGTCACGGTCGAGTTAGTGTGGACCTCGGTCAAGGTGGTGTGCTGCGGTCAAGGTGGTATGGGCCTCGGTCGAGGTGGTGTGTCGCGGTCACAGTTGTATGCCGTGATTGAGTTAGTATAGACCTCGGTCGATGAATCCTCTGGCTGATGAGGATGCTTTCTTATGAAGGAACTAGCCATCGAAAAAAAGGGTCCAAATTATTGAAAGTTTCTTGGGCCCGCTAGTTTGTTAATGAGACCACCGCCTCCTACACTTGTGAACATAGTGCGATGCTTAATCCTACAATGGAGATGAATGGATTTGATCAAAACTCTAAGTAATCATTTGAAACTGAGGAAAATTATATATGAGTAGATTCAGGGGAGATATGAGAGCTTTTAGTACAAAACTGGGCCAAGAATGGCGACTAAAACTAAGATGAATATGCATTCATCACTTTCATTGATCAGATACTTGAGAGACTAGTAGGACAAAGTTTCTATTGTCTTCCTGATGGATACTCATGTTACATTCAAGTTGTATTTCATCTAGTTGATTGAGAGAGAACTACATTCATATGTCCAATCGTGACATTTTCTTATAAAAGAATGCCATTTTGTCATTGCAATGGTCCATTTACTTTTCAAAGATGTGTGACATCAATCTTTTCAGGTATGCTTGATTCCTCTCTTATAGTATTTATCAATGATTTTCCAATTTGGGGAAGTCTTTTGATGATTTCATGTCTCGCATCACTTCTCACTTGTAAAGATGTGTAAGGGTTATCCTAGTTGTATCTTAGGAGAAAAGCCACTTTAAGGTCCCTGAAGGTATTATTTTCAGACATAGAATTTCCAAAGCAGGAATTGAAGTAGATAAACATGAAGTGAGACTAATTTCCACAATGACTAGTCCTTTTATCAAAAGACATTTCCTCTCTTTCTTGGGGTATGCAAGTTTCTACTGCCAGTTCATCAGACTTCAGTAAGATTTCGAAGTTATTGTGTCGTTTTCTTGAAAAATACGTTGACTTCTATTCTTATGAAAAATGCATTGAATCCTTCAACCATTTAAAGTAAAAGTTGATTCTGATCCCTTTATGCAGCCCCCTGAATTCTCTAAGACATTTGAGATCATGACTAATGCATAAGATGCCAAAATGGGGGCTATGATTGCTCGAAGAATGGATTATATGCCTCATGCCATTTAGTATACTAGTAAGACTTTGGATGATGCTCAAAGAAATTCTTCTACTACATAGAAAGAATTTCTTTCATTAGTGTTTTCTCCTAACAAGTTCTGTTCACATGTTCTTCAAAACAAGTCATTGTCTATACAACAACGTTGCATTGAAGAACCTTATGTCCAAGAAAAATTCAAAGTTGAGTTTGATCTGATGGATATTTTTGCTTCAAGAGTTTGATTTAGAGATTGTTTGCCAAGAAGGTAACTGAAAATTATATATCTGACAACTTTTCATACATTGAGGCACCTTGTAAAAATTTGAAGTGAATCAAAGAAAGAATGCCTCATGAACAACTCATGTCAGTTGTCTCAACTCAAAAGTCATGGTTCAAGCACATAGAAAACTTTTTGGCTAGTGGAATAAAACCAAACACATGGTCAAGGGAGGAAATGAAGAGATTGTAAGTTATTGTGAACATTTATGTGAGAGGTGAAGCACACCTCTTCAAGTACTACCCCTGGAAACTCATTAGAAGATGCATTCTCGAAAGTGAAAAACAATAAATGCTTTCCATGTGTCACTTTGACACATGTGGACGTCTTTTTAGAGGAAAAAGAATGGCTACAAAAATTCTTCAATTAGGTTTTTTTACCAATTATATTGAAGGATTCTCACGAATATTGCAAGTCTTATTTTAAGTCCCAAAAGGTGGTCACAATTTCAAGAAGAGACATGATATCTCTATTTAGTGTTCTAGTGGTGAAGGTGGTTAATGGAAGGGTATTGAGTTCATGGGGCCATTCCCAGCCTCCTTTGGATTTGTATACATCTTAGTAGCCATCGATTATGTGTCCCAGTGGGTTGAAGCCATGTTGTATGAGAAAATGACTATAAAATGGCATGTGATATTGTGAAATCAAATGTCTTTATCCATTGTGGAGTCCTAAGGTACATGATTAATGATGATGGTAAACATTTCACTCATAGGACTTCTAAGTGCTTGTTGAATAGACATGGTGCAAAAACATTGGATAGCTAACCCATACTACCCTAAATTGGACAACTAGAGATAGAAAATAGGGAGATAAATCTCAGTCTTGAGAAAATAGTGAGATCGGACAACAAGTATTGGTTACTCTGCCTCGATGGTGCTTCATGGGAACATAAAAATACATATGAAGCCCCAATTGGCACCAC
The DNA here is from genome assembly GCA_963693085.1 of Alisma plantago-aquatica. NCBI lineage: Eukaryota > Viridiplantae > Streptophyta > Magnoliopsida > Alismatales > Alismataceae > Alisma > Alisma plantago-aquatica. The sequence goes on along the minus strand of OY856414.1, from coordinate 828,748,453 downwards.
ACCTTTAATTTGATATATGGTAAGAGTTGCCACTTTCTGGTTGAGCTACAACACAAAGATCTTTGGGCATTGAAAGATAAGGACATGGATGTAGACATGGATGCATGCCAAGAAAGCTGCAATTGAGGGAATTCGAAGAGTTGAGGCATGAATCCTATGAGTTGTCCAAGAATTATAAGGAAAGAATCCAATTCATGCATGATAAATTGATAAGGAGGAAGACATCGGATAATGGGTTTGATTGTACAACTTCCACATGAAATTCTTTCTCAAGATGTTAAGATAAATGTTAAGGCCCATACCAAGTAAAGCATGAGTATCCATCCATGGCAATTGTAATTCATGAAAAAGAAGGATTAAAGGAATTTGTGGTAAATGACCAAATATTAAAACCAATTGTTGAGATTGGGGCCGAAAAGGATAATCAAATCTTGGATATTGTCATGTTGGTTGAAGAAATAATGTTTGACAAAGATCTATGTTGCAATGCACATGAGAAAGAAATACACTATGGAGGTGATACCTCAAGGTTTTCTAGAGGATGATTGATCCAAGGAACATCAAACCAGATGAAGGCTCTAAACTTAGTGCTAGTTTGAGGCAACCCATGTTGGTGTGATATCATTTTCACTTGAAGCCCATTTTTGGGTAATACTTTTTGTTGTAAACTTTCAAAGAACAATACACACACCATTTTACATATTTTTTCATTCTTGAGGTGTGTAGGAAGAACATGGATAAGGATTGAGAGGAAGTGTGCAAAAGGTAGAAAGAATCAGTTGATACTTGATGTGGATCAATGCTTGAATGAGATGTGAAAATTGAATGGAAAGTGCTTGATTTTAGAAAATTGTGACTAAAAAGGCCAAAACGGTCATCTTACCTCACCACAGTTGTGGTACTAAATCCAAATTCATAGGGTAAAATCAACACTTTAGTGAGCCACCACCATGATCATGGTGAGAAGCATGACCATACAGATGAGTCACTAGCACGACCATGGTGACTTATCCCCTCCCCACTTAAGTAAATATTTTGAGGGAGGCCACCACGACCCCCTCTTTCAAGTCAGCAAAACAGATGTACCATCACCAATTGATCCTAAACACTAAAGTTCCATCCCAAGCTCCAAGCAAGGATCCTTGACCTCTGGTTGTACTTACTCCACCTCCAACTTCTAATTCCAATCCATTACTACCTACAGTCCAAATCTACTAGCCAACTGAAAACATAGAATCCCTCCATTTCACCTCAAGGATTGCAAGGAAGATGAAGGGATTCATGAATAAGGTGAAGGAGGGGGTGAAGAATGTCATAATGTGGGCCTCCAACATAACCCCACCATCTCACAACCCTACCCCATCTCCCTCAAATTCAATTTCCAACCTTGATACCTAATCTTCTTCTGGTAGCCATTCTCACCTCTGCTCCTCTACTAATCACACAACCGATCCAAATTACCATGGAGAGGAGGGAGAAACAATTAAGATTGAGTTGTACATCTTAATCGACTCAATTAAGGTGGAAGACAGTCCGACCAAGGAGAGGAATGAAGGTTGTCACTCCATCTACTTCATGTGCATTGCCTCAGCCACGTTGGCATGTCACTTAACATCCTCTCTTCAACCACAATCTACACCAGCATCAACCAGAAGGTGGTTTCTCCTACAAGAAGAAGAAGATCTTTCTATAATGATAGTTCTATTAACTTGGGGTACAATTCAGGGTCACATACCTATAAAGATGAAGAGAAATTAAAATTAAAGATGGGGACATGAAAGATGATCCAGTGGATGTGGTATCTCAATTGGAAGCAGGCATGATAAAGCAATTGGAAAAGCAGCATGAAGTATTCATTTTTGGAAGGGGAGCTTAGAAAAATATCATTATGAGACAACTCCACCCTGAGTGCTTAATAAGGAGGAGGATTTTCATAAGGTATTTTTGCATGAATACAATGCAAGAGTTAGGGATCAACTTTGACATTAAGGTGTACAGACATTTGTGTGGTTTACAAAAAGTTCTAGATGAATCTCATGAAACATATGTTGAGACAACACATGAGTTTTCAGCTCTTTGGAGAAGGTGAAATATTTTTTTGATAGTTAAGGAAAAATATATTAGATTATGTTTACAAACATAAATGTCTGTAAACAACAGAATACAATGAGACAAAAAGCATGGACAACAGCACCTAGAGTGTGTTGCCATCATGCTAGAGATGTTTCAAAAGTCTAAATGGAAAGGATGCAGACTTAAAGCAGGAAAAAGAGTTTGTGTGGGAGGCACCCCTTAATAATGGGCCTCAAAACAGCAACTGTTAGAAAATAAAGTGGTCTAGAGCATCAGTAGAAAGTGACTTAGATGGTGATCAGAGGCTTGAATCATCCGCTAATATATCCTCCAAGGTGTATTGTCCTTCCCCGTTGTGTTCCTTGAAGATCATCATCTGGTCATCTTCATCGTCCATCACTTGTGTTGATGTGGAAATCAATCCTGCAATGCATGATGATAAAAAAAAGAATGTTAATCTCATTCTGGATCTACTGAAGTGGGTGAGAGGTATTGTTTATTTTCTGTGGTTTCTTTCTATCCAGGTATTCCACGAAATAACAGTGATCGGATTGAAATTTGGGTGATCAAGGTTAATGGGATGGATACAATTCATTTTTTATGGTTAAAAGGAGAGATCTATATGGGAACTGGGTAGGAATTGTTTTAGAAGAAATGAATCATGAAAGGGAAAGAATGAAAAGGTGTTCAATTGTCTCAATGGCAGCGCGACATAGATAGAATCTGGTAAGTCCCTGGAAGCCCCGCTTGATAAGATTGTGCTTAGTTAAAATCTTATTTTTTTTAGATAAGCCAAAAGGAAATTTTGTATTTTTGTGGCCATTTCATCTTCCAAATAGAATTCAGCTTAGAAGTGTGTCCTCTATAAGTAAAATAATAGTAGGATTTTTTTGGAGAGCATTTGTGACCCCATTTCAATGAAATGTTGTTTGATATGTTGAATTCAAGGTTGTGGATGATGTCCAATAGAGTGTCAGGGATGAGGTGTTGGGAAAGGTGCATTTTGAGATAATTTTATCTGTTGCTGGTTAGGAGTTCAAGACCTTGGTTGTGGTGATGTGTTTTAAGGGTTTTGGTATAGGAAAGTTGTATTTCAAGATTTTGATCTTGTTGTTGTAGAACCAAGGGTCTGACCAAAAGTTTATGCTTGTAAAGGCATGTGGTGGGGTGTTGATCATGTTTACAATGGTGTCCAGTTTTTGTTGATAAATATCCAAAGAGGTAAGGATATGATCTTCTTAGTTTTGTTCTACATGTTTGATTTTTTTGTAATACTTTTGTATAATGGGAGGTTTCTAAATTTTGGTAGTGTTTGTGGTGAGGGCGTTTATAATTTTTGTGATGACACAAATAGCATGCACATTGATGTTTGTGATGCCCCATCCCGCATAGTCAATCAGAGCGCATATGGTGTCCCAATTAACCAAATGAATCCTGGATTTATTGGAGTTATCAGTGTGGTGGTTCCGTAGAAAAAAATTTCTAAGATATTCAATGTGTTTCCTGGTTTTCGCTGGTAGGGGAATACAGCTAAGGTAATTAGTGGTGATGGCCATAATGGTGATGTTGAGGAGAGTGAGTCGGCCAGCTAAGTTGAGAAAGTTGTTTGTCCATGATGTGTTGTAAGACCCATGACTTCTGTTTTGGGATAACCCTATTTTCTTTGGCTTGATTATGTGCTTAGAGCCTTGCTCTAATCCTTTGAGATGATCTTAGAGTTTGTGCAGAGCTTAAGTCTCCAGTTTGAGCATGTTTGGATGATGTTTTTACTTTGTGTGCATGTTTGGAGTCAAATTGCAATTTACCCATTTGTGAGGGTTATCTTGCAATTTGTCACCTCTATAGTGTTCCTTCTCTCTATCTTTGCTTCATGAGAGAGAGTGTGATTCTTTGGGGCACCTTGGTTGGGCCTTGGATGAGTGGTGGCATCACTATAGGTGATTAAGATTTCTAGGGTTTGCTTGGTTTCGACCCATGTGTGCCTTGTGAGTTGTCTCGACCTAGGTAGGTGCTTGGGGTGTGTCTCGGTCAAGACACCTTCCTTGGGTGTGTCTTGTCTCAACCACGGTGGTTTGAGTCGAGACAGTTTGTCCTTTTGTGGACTGTCTCCACCTAGTGTGCATGGTGACGCTTTGTCTCGACCTGGGTGATGATTGGCCCTTGTCTCGACATCCCATAGAGTGTCTCGACCAAAACCATGTGTGCGGACCTAAGTGGTTGAGACCCAACATAGGTTGTATCACCATCTCGTGCATGTAAAGGTTTAAGTGGTTGCATGTTAGTTTCTTGGGTGGACAAGTGTCCCTTGGGTGTCTTTAGGTGTTGACACATCATCCCTCACCCTACCTCCCTGCTCCTTTGCTATATAACCCCTTTTTGCTCTACGAAAGTGAACCTTTCAGCCCTCTTTCTTCCTCACCCTCTTTTACTCATCCTTTAAGCTTGGTTGAGCAAGTAGAGCTGATCCTTGGAGCTTTTGGTGATTGGATCCCTTGCATGTGGTGATCCTTGCTCATCTTCTACCTTGGTAAGTGTATGTCATTCTCTGGTATCATTTCCTTGGATCTTCTACCCCATCTCCTTCTCCTTTATCATCCTAGACCATGGATCATCCATGGTGGTCATTCTTGAGAGTAATCTCCTCATCACAAGGGTCATAGACCATGTTTTGACAAGGTGGAAACCTAGTGAGAGGGAGTTTCTTCTCTCTTTTCCCCTTCCTTCCTTGGTTTGGCCTAGGGTTGTTTTTGCCCTCTTTTGTTGAGCAACCATTGACATTGGTACCTTATTCTTTTTTAGGTGTTCTTATGTCTGAGTGTGGAGCTTCTGGTGGAGTTTTTCCTCTCTTGGTGATCGTGTGCTTGGATCTTGTGATCCTTGGAGTGATCTTCCTTAAGGTGGGTGATATAACCCTCTACCCTCTCGATTATTTCACTTTTCTTTTACTTTCATGTTGTTGTTTCTCTCTCTAACACGTACCCTTAATATGCTAGCATAGGATATCATGCTTTAGAACTTGCATGGTAGTGGTTGATATGCATGGTATGCTTGGAATCTGAAACCCTAATTTCTATGTGCACATTTTCTAAGTGATATTGAGAGGATGATCTAGCATGCATCTTGAGCCATGGTTTTGTCACCATGTTTTAGGTTTGGACGTCATGTTTTCCTTAGAACTGTGGATGATTTCACACTTGTGTGTGGTTCAGTTTTCTCTCTCCAAAGTGGTTTTTCTTGATGATCTTCATAGACCTTGCTCTAGGGTTTGATGATCTTGAATCCATGAGTTTTTATCTTAGTGACAGCTAGTTTTCCAACTGTTTACCTTTGTTTTAGTTAAGACAAACTTTTCTTTGGGTTAAGGCACACACTTCATGGTGTGGTTGAAACATATTGTGTTGGTTTTAGGTCGAGACATGAGTGTGCTTTGTCTTGGATCGTAACACCTAGTCTTGCTTGGGTAGCGACACCTTGGTTTTGCTCTGGTCGTGACGTGTTGACATTTTGGGGTGTTAACCATGTGTGTAGGTCCTTGTTTTTTTCATAACATGTTCCCTTTTGCTTGGGTCATGAACATCTACTAATCTCGATCAAAACCCTAACCATAATGGGTTAAGGGTCAAGATGTGTATGTGGGTATGTTTTGTCACGATCGCAACGTTGCATTTGGCTTTGGCCATGATGCTTGGTCATGTTGCTAGCGGTCAAGATGCCTAATCATGGTTCTAATCACAACACTTTACCTTAGTTTTGGTCAAGGTTGATCCTTGTTTGAGGGGTCAAGACATGTTGGGCATGTGGTGGTCGTGACCAGATGTGATGTGTCGCGGTCGCCACCATGTGTTGGTGTGTCGCAGTCGCTACCTTGTGTTGGTGTGTCACGATCACTACCAAGTGATGGTGTGTCATGGTTGCGACCATGGGTAGGTGTGTTTTCTAGTTGAGGCACACATGTGTGTGAATGGTTGAGACCTTTATGTGTGAAGGTAGGTTGTGACGCATGTAGATTTGGAATGTAATCCCATATGTAAATGTGCATGCATATGATAGTGATACCTAGTGATGTTGACATAAGACTCTAAGCAGAGTTAATTAATGATGTTCCTTAACCCTAATATACTTCAAGAAAGTGGGAGGTTGTGTACCTAGGGTTGATGATTGAACATAACTATAAAACCCTAATCGACTACACGTGTAACCCTAAACCTAATGTTGGGAACTATAGTGTGCTTGCTTGTTTCCTTTGAAGTGATTATTCTATTGTGATGCTTTCTCTCTCCTATTTATAAATCTCTAACCTTACATGTGAAATAAATGCCATGGCTCATGTATGTTGTGGTGATGATCATATGATACAGAGTGGGGATCATACACATTGTTGAGGCATAATGTGGTGATGTACATGCATGGTTTATGTGATTGGGTCCTATGACCTAGTGATGGCATGATGCCTATTGTGAGGTGATAGTCTCTAGTGATATGATTGAGGGATTGGTATTCCCTAGTGGTGTGACATCGGTGATGGCCTTATGAATGACAATATTACAAGTATCATGTGGAGATGATGTGACAAGTTCACCTTTTATGTTTTATATCTTCTAGAGTTGCACTATTTCCCTTATTTCTGTAGAGTTTGTTTTGGATTTGTAAGTTGTAACTTGATTGATGATGAAAGAAATCCAGTTGGCTTAATTAATTAAGTGGAACACTAATCATATAAATGCCTTGTGCCATACATCCTTTCTAGTGTCAGCTTTGATTGTTGGATTGGTGCAACAAGTATAACTCAGAGCGCATATTTTTTAATATCCAGGGTGTAAGTCAAGTATCTCCTTGCATCCACAATTTGTGTGAGACAGCCATGTGTGAGCTGCTCTCCTTATGATATGGATGGACATGCATGACCCAATCCTTCTTTTTAGAACGGCCATGTGTGAGCCTATTCTTCTAGCATCGTACATATAGCAAGGTGGGATAGGTGTGATTATATATGTGGATGTCCATGTCTGAGTCAATCCCTGAACTTGACTATATGTCATTTTTTAGCTGACTGATATGTCTCTACGGTGTTTTTTCTCTTGTGTTGACCAAGAGGTGTGGTGTTGGAGAGGTCGTGGATTTTGGCTCTTCCATTGACCTTGTATGGCACCAATTTTGACTTAGCAGTGGTCGATTGGATTTGGGTGATATGACTCAAATCCTTTGGGCAAAAAATAAAAGATGTAACACACCCGTGTAGTGTATCTTGCTTAGGGTCAAATACGAATAACATTGATTGAGCCCTTTTCATTATCTTTTTACTAATTTGTTAAATTATATGATGGTAAGAGAAGTCAAATGTTATGCATGTTCTTCATATTCCTTCTTAGAATATTAATTGTTCTACTACTCAGTAATAAATACCTAATTGCTTTATCTGCTTTATCTATTGACCACTTATCATTTAGTTGAATCTGCTCAACCTACTATGTACCTTTATCTACCTTCTTAAGTATTTGTGCTTTAATATACGTTAGAGGAGAGTTATATCTCTCTCTGGGACGTTTGGTCTCACCTCGTGGGTTTCCACATCTTTTAGGTGGTCATGCATAGAGAGGTAGATATTGTGCAGCTGAAGAAGAGCAGCAGCAAGAGCATTAGTTGATAAGGTTGGATGTGCTTATAGTCTTTTGGTGTTAGAGTCCTATAGTCATCTTTGTACACTCAGGTCTTTGGGGGTGTTCTCGTTGCCTTCTGTGGATATGTTATTGGTGGGATGCTTTTGGCTTGTGATCCATGTATGTAAGATCTGGTATGTGTATATCTACATATATGTGGAACAAATATCTCATGTAATAGGTTGATGACAGGAATGATGATGCACATTGATGTAAGCAACATGATATATGTGTTATATGATACAAGTGTCCTATTGAGGACTTATAAGTAATAAGTTTGTGGCTTTTGGTGCTTCTGATAAATCAATTTTAATTTCCAATGATTTGTAGCAATAAGCATGTTTAGTTTTATTTCCGCGTTTAGTTTTTAGTAATCTCATTTGTGGTGTCAGGTCGTCATATGCAAGTTTGTTGTGGATTTTTTATATGATGGGAATACATAGGTTGTGCTTGGTGGGGTGAGGGGTGATGGGCAAGCCTAGGTACATGATAGGGAAATTCTCCATTTTGCATTTGAGAAGGGTTTGGTATCTGAGTATGGTGTAGGCGGAAGTGTTGATACCAATAATGGAAGATTTTTGTAGATTAATTTTGAGCTCTTATATATAGGAGAAGAGACCAAGAATCTAGATGGGGTTGAGGATGGTGTCATCTTCAGTTTTGACTATAATTATGGTATATTTGTATATTGGATGATGTTTCTACAGCATTCAATAGGTGAGACTATAAGTCCACGAGAGGTTCCCATTTCAAACATGTTGGTGAGAAGTAAGTGAATAGGATAAAGAGGTAAATAGAAAGGGGGTCCTACCTAAGTCCATTAGTGTTGCGGAAGTGCCCAAATGGTGTGCCATTAATGATGGAAGAGAAGGTTTTAGTAGAGATGCAAGTGTGAATCTAGTTGATCCATTTCTCTGGGAAGCCATATCCCATCATAATTTTGAGGAGGTAGTTCCAGTTGACATAGTCAAAATCTTTTTCGAAATCTAGTTTGATAGCTAAAACATGTGTTTTGTTTTTGTAGAAAAGATGAATAGTTTCATTGACCATGATGTAAGCATCATGAATGTTTCTATTTTCAAGAAATCATTTTGATTTTGAGCTATGATGTATTCTAGATGTGGTTTGATCCAGTTGCTCAGGATTTTGGCTAAGATTTTGTTGGAAGTGTTGATGAGGCTGATGGGTCTGAATTGTGATATCAATTTAGGATGATCCACCTTTTTTTATAAGGGCTATGTTGGTGTGGTTAATGACTTTGATGTGTTTGTGAACGTCATCATTGTTTTGGAAGGAACTAAGAAGGTGCATAAAGTCTTCTTTGATGTGTTCCCACATGGAGAGGTAGAATTCCATATTGAGATTGTCAAGTTTTGGAGATTTGTTCTTGCCTAATGATGTGACAATGTCTTTGAGTTCTTTGTGAATGAAGTCACAGATAGTGTTGTATGGGGAGGGAATGGTTTTGTTGCAGATAACCTTCCAATTGATGGAATTCAAGAAGGTAGTCTCGTGATCGGTATTGAAGATGTTATAGAAGTGTTGTACTATATGTTTTGTGATGATGTGTTTGTTTGAGGTGATAGTTCCATTAATGTTCAGTCTAGAAATGGCATTCACACGGGCATTGTGGTTACAACACTTGTGAAAAAGTTTTGTATTTTTTTCACCTTCAGTGGACCACTTGAATTTTGCTCTTTGCTTCCATATGGTGTCGATGCAGTTTTGGGTGTGATCCATTTCTGCATTAATAGTAAGAATAACAATAGGGTTGGCATTTGGATCACTATCTACAAAGAGGAATTGTTGTTCTAGGTCTGCCAATTTGTGCAAAATATTGTCATATTTATGTTTTTGTATAGACTTAAGGGTGTCTATAATCTTTTTGGTGTTGTTGTGAATGTGGTATCCTAGTTCTAGTGTGAAAGGAGCGGTAGGCCCGTTCAATTTGCAGATGTCTAGACTAGAAGGGTCTAGTAACCATAAATACTCAATCTTAAAAGGTTTGTGGCCCCATTTGATTGGTTTGGTGTCCACAATGATGGGTAAATGGTCTGAGATAGGTCTGTGGGCTACCGAGATAGATGAATGAGGGTAGAGGTCTTCCTAGGTAGGTGAATAGATGAAGTGATCAATTCTGGACCAAGAGTGGTTTCTAGTCCAGGTGTAGTTCACGTTAGATGGAATGAAGTTAATCATTTTATGTTGGATGATGAGGTTGCATAATTTCTTATCGAAAATGGATAGGTTTCCTATCTAGTGAAGTAGATTACACATGTCACATGGTTGGGTGATGAGGTTGAAATCACCACCCAGAAGCCAAGGCTTAAGTGCATACCTTCTAAGGATATATTCAAACTCCTCGATGAAGTTGGTTTTGTTAGAACTAGGTTCGCCAATAACACCAGTGGAAGTCTATTCATGCGCATCAAAAGTATTGATGACATGTAAAGTGATGGAGTATGCATGAAGTTCAACTAGTGAGATATTAAACATATGCGTGTTGATTCCTATAGTGATGCCTCCTTTAAAACCTACAGGGGTTATTTGGTACCAAGAGTTGATATGTTTGCCTCCTATACAGTTTTTAATTGAAGGGGTGAGGGAAGTTTTAGTTTCATGAATGGTGATTATGTTGATATTATTCTCATAAATGTAGTGTCTCATAAAATTTTTCCTCTTGAGGCTAGACGCACCACATATGTTCCATGGTGAGATCTTCATCTGTAAAGAAAGATGACATGCTAATGGTAGTAGGCACAATCTAAGATGTTATATGAAGATTTTGTAGTCCTATGTAGGTGTTGTGTATCTGTCTGTGGTTACTCCATACCATAATTTTTTCAATATTATCTAGTGCTATGTGGGCTACTTCCTCATATTCAAAAATAGTATCTAGTTTGTCGGCGAACTGAGAGAAAGATTGTATGTCTAGACAAGACGTGATATCTTCTATGTTGTCAATATGGTTGTCTTGTCCGTGAACTACAACATTATTAGAAATTGACAGACACATATTAAAATGAGCTTTTTTGTGGAGCTTGGAGAGTTTCGCTGGTTGTTCTTAAGAAAAATAGTTTTTCTTTGTAAGCCCTTCTAGTGTTGTATCCAGAGGGTTGATGGCTGAGACAATGATGAGGGCCTTCCCTTTACTCTTTTGTTTAGGGCTTTTGGAAGATTTGATCTCTTTGATGATAGCAGTTTTGAGCTTCTGGATAGTATCGGAGTCGAGATTGGTGGTATAGCTTGGTTTTTGTGGAATGGAAAGGATTTGAAGGAGTCAAGGAAAGAAATTTTGATGCTATCCACAGATGGTGAGGATACTCTAGGTCTTTTGTTCTATTTGGTCTGGTTGGTGTCATATTGTGAAAGTGAGGTGGTGTTCTCACTACAGAAAAAATGGTCTTTAGCTACAATAAAAAATGTAGTGAAAACCCCATATTTTGTAGTTAAAGGATTTAGCTACATTTTTCTTTACATGTACAAATTGTAGCATATGCTAGTATAGCTAAAGTCTTTAACTACATTTTTCAAATTTGTAGTTAAATAATTCAGCACATGTAGTCAGAATTAAATATGTATATTGTCTTTACATATTTAAATGAAGGTGTAATTGTAGCTAAATGTATAACTATGATTGCATATGTAGTCAATATGTAGCACAAAGATGAAGTTACTACCTTTCATGTGTAGTTAATTATGGAAAAGCAATAATTACTACACATAAATATATGTAGTTAGATTATACATCTAGCCATATATGTAGTGCCATTTATTACACATACATATATGTAATTTAGATTATGCATATATTGTGTAATTTGTCAGTATATAAGCTCTTTTAGTAACAAAATTGTAGTAATTAGACCAAATTATGCTCATTATGCCAACAATCATACTTTTATTTACACTGAAACATCGAATGTACATGGGGAGGACGTATATCTTGCCCCTGTTACACAATCTGTACAAAGAAAGGATATGCATATATTAAGGATTCAGTGAGGTCTACACGCATCTTGGTAAAAGAGTATGTATCCTTCTCAACCAATTTTAGCATCCTTATTGTCTTCTCCTTTTATTTGATGAGTTGGTGATAGCCTAGGTTCTTGTTTTTGCACCATCATGAAGAATAGCATGTGTTGGATCTAAAATTACAAACAAGGAAATCTTGATGGTATAATGCAACAATCATAGTTGCACCGGACAGAACTCAGGCCTCATCTTATGAAGGACATATTGATGATTGGATTTGATATGTTGGTTGCGAAGAATTCCATTCTATAACCTAGGGACATTTGTTTGATAGAGTTCAAAGAGATAGTTACGCATTTAATCACAAATTTCTTACTAACAAATAAATGAAAGCATTCATATTTGAAACATACTAGGATAAAGACTTGACATACTTATACAATCAAGAGAAGAGAAGAGAAGAAAATGGCAAACCATGTTGAATCTTGGAACCTTGTTCAGATTATCCAAGATGTCGATACCAAGTTCCACGTCCTCCCTGAATCACAAATAAACCAGCCATCCATCTATCTAGCTACCATTGTCAAAAGAACCAACATATCAATATTGATCATATTTCAAGACTCTCCCACCTCAAGATCATTTGGTACACTTCCAACATGCATATTAAGCAATTATGGGAACTGTTGGTAAAGGAAAGATGTGCATGACATTCTTCTGATAGAAATTCTACATAGTTCTCTCCAAAATAGGAAGTTAGCTGGCTCAATTGAATTTGATTAATCATGAGGTGGTTGTTGAAGAAAACTTCGATATTTGGTAACCAACAATCATGTGGGTGTTGATATTGGATACCCGACATAAATGAGTAGTTAGATATTATTATCTTGCATCAATACCAATGAAGCTTCCTATAGTGGCATGTTGATGCAGGTACATCACATGATCCAACCACATGACAAAGACCTGCATGCAAACCAAGTTGAGCAAGTCAAACACAGAATATAATAACATCAAAGGCATGATTCACTTCCAGGATACAAGCTCAATAAGAATAGAAAATTCATCTAGCAGGAAAGGGCACATTCCAAATAGCATTTAGAAGTAAGCCCAGATGATAAGACACTCATGATAAATAAAAAAAATCACTTGTCATTGGGATAGAAATTGTCTCCTAGTCAAAATATTTCATCCATTCAAAAGTTGTTATCTAGTGGTTAAAATATTTCATCAATTCAAAACAACAATGGACACCTTCACAACTCTGAAGTCAATGTTTTTGAATACCTAAATACACCCAATTGTACACTATTCAAGAATGAATGACACAAAATATGGAAGTAAATGTTTAGACTTTTATTTATCATGTTTTATGCATGCCTAAAACAAACTGGCTTGGTTTGGTATGAATTTTTTTGGTCAAATCTGGAATTGATTAGTCATGATTCGGAACAATGTTGATCCAAACATTGGGCTATGTTGGTTTGGGTTAGCTTGCATTATAGTAGATTATCAAATTCTGATCCTCTAGCTTGTCTTTCTGCATTCACATAGATGGGGTCAAGGAGAGGAATAAGCAGAGCATCTGACCTTGTTCTCGTACTCCCACACACCAAAGGTGACCACTGATACTTTAGTATAATGTCCCTACAAGACAATACTTTACTTCAATATATACTTAAAATAGGGCACGGGGCCTCTTTAAGGCATATAAAAAAATAAAAAAAACCTATGCAAACCAACTTTAGCACCTTGATTCATGTTGCCTTAATAAATGAGTAAATATCATAGAGCATTGGATATTCAATAGCCATATAAATATGAAAAAAAAGGAAAATATAGCAAAGTGAAAAAGAGAACAAAATCCAAGTAATCAAACATTTTCTATATTGATCACTCACTTTTTATACCTCAAAACCCTCATGAAAAATAAGAGAACAAAATCTTGCAAATATGTTCATTATCTATTATCATTGTTGTTAGCTTCCAAGTAATCAAACAAATCAGACTCAAGATCACCTTCAAGTCTAAGGCATAACCCATCAGCAAGTGAATCTGCAACTCCGTAACTCTTGACAGGTTAACTGAGATCAGATTGAATAGTGCATTGGAGTATCCATACAAAACTTATATATATAAATATCTACATAGTAAGGAAAAACCCCAACCAAACTAGGCCCAGAATACCAACAGAACTTAGGCATCAACAGAAGTAAACCAATCAAATTGATCCCATCAGCACATGACAAGAATCCATGAGTTAAACAAAGAAAAGTGAGATTAGATGAAGAATAATTACCTAAAAATCATTATCTGATCTATAAGATAGATGTAGGTCCCTTGTACTTTAGTGGATAGTGTTGCGTACAGGCAGTAAAATTGGCATTAATCTTTGTGAAGCTAGTTACTAAGAATGATCTAAACTGTACAACTCATGTTTTACTTCTACTATATGAGTTGTAAATCAGGATAATTAATATGTAAGTTTTCTAACCTGAACACATACTCTGAACATACCAAATCAACATGAAATCTTATAACACATGATTCAAAGGAACTTAATAAAAGCTCAAACTTTTTCAAGAAAGATTTGCATTGGGAAAATAACTTGCAGAATGATTATGCACTAGAAATGTTACCTCAAGCTTCTAGAGGATGCAGATTAACACCTAAAGCAGAAGATCTCATTTCTAGGATTTTTTTATGATGTCGAGCATATGATACATTGGAGGAGTTTACCATATCAAGGCACATCCATGGTTCATAAGTGTTACATGGGACAAACCATTTGAGGCAAAAGGAACATTTAAGCCCAAAATAAATGGAGAACTTGACACACATAACTTTCAAAATATTGATGAGTTGGATCATCCTAAACCTCTAAGAACTGGTTGTAGGCCATATAGAAAGATGATGACAACTATTAAGAATCTAAGAATTTAGAAATCCAAATGTTAACTAATTAGTGACCATTAAATACAACTCCTACATATCTCAGTCAGATCAGGGAGAGAACTTACAGTAACACTAGAGTCTTGGATCAAGCTCCCATCATCAATGCATCATTCTCCAAACAAGGTGGAACTAGCATTAGATGCCATCAAAACTTCTTGAAATTGGTAAAAGTAATGTCTTGATAGAGGTATCCATATTAGTTTGTTTGAGGTGTCTATTGAGGCGTAACTTGTCGAGGCATCACAAAGGAGTTTTCCAAAATTCAGCCACCACAACCCTCTCAAAAGAACCATCTTGTAATGTCAGTCTCCTTGATCTTACTACCAACCTAGGACATCATTGAAGGAGTATCTGACACTCAACTGTGGCAATGAAAAAGATCATAACACAACCAATTCATTTATAAAGACAAAGCAGGTGTGGTATTTGATTGTGGAACAATGGACTAGCATGCTAAGAAGCCATGATTTCCGAGATATAAGCATGTGTACGAGAACATGAAACCATACCTAGATAACTTCAAACAAACTATAAAAAAAGAGTATGTTCAAGAGGATTACCTACCAAACTACACATGAGTCTTTACAATGCTCAACAACTTATGCCAGCCACCTCAAATAATTAGTGTTCATAACTCCAACGCACACCAAACCAAGTCTTAGAACCAATTCTTTGAGCTTCTTCTCACTGATAGAATCATCAAGCCATGGTATCATCTACAATAGACTTAGAATCAATTCTTTTAGCTTCTCATCACCAATAGAATCATCAGACCATGGTATTTGTACCAAGATAGAAACAGAATCATTGACCTTATGAACACTACATCCAAAGAAAAATTAGCCCAATAGATGATTAGGAAACATTGAAATTCCAATGAACTAAAAATGATGTGTAATTGCCTTAAACTGGACAACATCCAGAGAACAATTATCCCAATGCAAACCAATTTCTCATACAAATCTATATACTTCATAGACCAATATCTTGATACCCTAGTTGTAATGAGGTATAACGACTCATTGATCTTTATGCATCTATAACCAGTTTATTTATTTGGAAACACCCCATTTGAATTCTAAAATGTTTCCTGCTTCATATACACCTATATGAAATTTTGCCTGCTTCATATATAACTCAAATGACAAGGTAATCCATTTTAGCTGAAACTATATTTTCATGAACAACATGTTGTTGACTTATTGCTTGCAATGGTGATTGTTTTCACTAGTCATGCTTTAGAACACCAATTTTTCATGGATATAACACAACAAATATAACTTCATGACCAGATAGAAGCAATTTAACTTCACAACCTCAAGAGTGTTGACCATCTGCAAGATATCCCTTAGCAAAAAAAATGAATTGATGGTGCATACTGATGATTCTACATTTTTGGTGAGATCTATATGTTGTCTTAGATGTGATAAAAAAAGTAAAAGAAGGAAGAAGAAACAAACCTTAAACCTCTAGAATATGGGAGATGGTTTAGAATTTCAACCCCTCTAAAAGTTGAATCACTTCCTTTGGCACATCTGTTTTAACTTCCTGCCAATAATAGAAAAGATATTCAGTAAACTCATTACCACATATGACATCAATGTTCTATTTGGGGGAATGAGGACACCTTTCATGTCATGTTTGATTACTCTATGGTTAAGGCTATTTGGAATAGAAGCTTTAACCACTTGCTTATCATTGACATGCCTAGATTGTCATTAGCAACAACATGAACCAGTTATACAACAAACGTGACTGATAAGGTTTTAGTTACATCCTTACATGTTGCTTTGTTGGCTGGAAAATGTAGAAATGAAGCTATTTTGACCAACTTTGTAACAACCTACATGGTTGGCCTGAAAAGTTCCTCATTACATGTTATTGATTTCACTATCATATATTGGATATACCATACTATAGTTGTATTTACCTTATTGATTTTTGAGGAATATCATATGTGCCTATTTTCCTAAATGTTTCTAGCTCATTAGATGATTAGTGGTGCATTCTCTAATGTCTACTGAGATGTTATGCTATGTTGGTTGTATGTTCTCTGAAGTCTGGAATGAGTTTTATGCTACCTAGTAAACAAACAACACAAAAAATGCCAAAGGCAATAGTGTATGTCACATCACCTGAACAAAATGGTCATGACCTATCTGCACAACCAACTTTAAAGAAACCATGTATTATATCATATTTGTAACAACGGGTCTAGAACATGTTATATAGATATTACAAGCACCCATTTAAAAAGATCAGTTTTAGAGAGATTGAGAATTAGCTTTGACCATTAAGAGAAGATGGACAAATAGTTGGATAAGGAAATGAAGATAAAACCATTGCATACAACTACTTATGCACAACAACAGATATATGAAGTACAAAGAAAAGTGGAAGACAAGAGGTGCTACAAGGAATCTACTCAAGATCTATAATGCCCACAAAAAATAAACAAAAGTTGTCACTATAGGTATCAAGGGTGGTGTTTTGACCCCTTGTGGCTATTCCAAAGTTGTGGATAGTAGTGTGTTCTTGTGGCTCTTGTGGTTGTCAACCCACCATGAGTAAGATAGCCTGCACCACTGCTGGAGCTAGATAGTACATGAAATATGTAGCTGACATAATAGATATACTGTCATAGAAGGCTTCGTGTGAGTGTTGAGCCATTATTTGCATCTGATGAGCAAAATAGTAGTCTTTAGAGGTGGCTAAATTCGTATACACTGTCATTTATATATAATAC
Source organism: Alisma plantago-aquatica (assembly GCA_963693085.1). Classification (NCBI taxonomy): domain Eukaryota; kingdom Viridiplantae; phylum Streptophyta; class Magnoliopsida; order Alismatales; family Alismataceae; genus Alisma; species Alisma plantago-aquatica. Next base: position 828,731,047 of record OY856414.1, on the reverse strand, counting down.
CAAAAAATTTACAATGAATGTTAAGCATTTTTCAAAGAATGTTATGCATAAGGCCAAAGTTTTGTATATGGAAAAGAGCAAATATTGAAAAGTTTACAATATGAATTCAATCACCATTATAATGAAAAACCTAGGGCTTTATGTAGAAACTTTTGAAGGGAGATGAATATGTATGAAAACCTTGATTACCTTAATATCTTACCCGACCAGAGTGGCTCAGGTGGTTCGGTCTGACTTGTCCTCCCTAGGGGACCTGGGTTCGAATCCCCCTGAGCGCACTGTATTTACCAACTCCTTGGGTCATCCAGGCTCTGGCACCTATTTGAGGAGGAGGGGGCGGGGTCCCCCTAAGACTAAAAAAAAATATCTTATAGCAAAATGATTGTATCAGACTCACTTGTTAGTTCCTCCATTTCATTTCAGATTAGAATCATTCTCTTGTTCATGTTCCTTGTCCAAATGGTACTCCTTTCCTCTATTTCATGCTTTTATACCACTACACATTGTGGAAAATTCAAGGAAAATTACATGAGGAATTATGATCATGATCGGTGAAGAAGCATCATTTTCATCATTATTCTTAGAAGTCATCAAGAAACATAATTCCAAATCAATGGAAAAAAGAATATAGTCTCGTACAAAGTGTGTTCAAGTTGAGAAATTGTTCATGGATCAAGATCTACATACACAAGAGCAGGAGCTATATTCAACTGAAACTTGCTCATTTTGTAACAAAATGGTGACAAGACAAAAATGTGTATCATAATAATCAATATAGAACGTCAATCATCTCCAGAACAGATCCCAATTGAGAGACTTAACCATAAATGAGCATCTTTTAGCAACAAGAAAGAATATTAAGATACCTTAACCGTAGGCATGAACTTTACATAAGAAAATACCACTAGAGCAGAGCAATGAAAAAAGAATCCCTGAATAATAGTCCCAAGCTTCAAACATAAACAAGGCTCGTGAACTATACATCAAGCTACAACAGAAAACCTCCAAATAATGTATAAAACCTAGAAGAAAAGCACACATAAAACTTAGTCGTCCCTGGCTCCATGTTATAGAAGAAATGAAAATTCAAAATCCAATCTGAAACCAAATATTCCATACATACAAAAGATGAAAAGGAGTAGGTAGGCTTATCCTGAAGAAATCACTTTGTAAAGAATAGGACCGGGTGATTTATATATTAGCCATGTCATTGACTCAGGAAAAGTAATTCAGATTATCCTTCAATTGACTCAAGAACTATTAGATATTAGTTTAGATAGCAAATATAGATGTTGCAGGTTCAAGGTCGCTAAGATTTATCTTCCTAGTAGTAAAATTTAACATCTTTTCTTTGACAAAATGTGGCTACTACAGATTGAACTGTAGAAGCCAGCAACTTGCAGCATTTCGGCCCATAAACACCATGATGGTATTCATATGCAGCTCCTAACCAACATGTTACCATACACACCATGCTCCGATGCATATCCGTATAGAAAATGTAGAAAATAGCACCATCCATAGTGACATTTGAAGAAAAAACATCTAGCAGTATATCAATAAATGGATATGTGAAGCACATACCAACTCCAACAAAAATGGATATTCATTCATTTTCATGACATAATTGGTTCCTAGCCTATGGTTTGGTAGATCAATTTTTTTTCCAAACTAAAATTCTTGAAATGGTTTTGGAAGATTGAATCATGGGTCACTCATGGGTCACATTTGTGTTGTTTGAAATATATTTCTCTATCTAGACATCTAGTCAATGATAGATTAGGACATTGTATATAACCTAGTTGCCAATTTGAATAGCTAATCAAGCACATATTTGCTTCACTTTTTGGCCTAATCGTCTCCAAAATAACAATTTATGCATTTTCCAATTCATTTATGTGAACATAAATATGATTATGCTACCTATTAAATGTATATGCATAAAAACTATATCAAACAGGAATAGGTAGTTGTTTCCATGTCCAACTCAAACTTTTATGAAAAATTATTAATAGGAGAGCATTTAACAAGGGGATCTAATGAAAGAGGGAGGAAAGTCTAAGAAGTATGAACCTAATATGGAGATGACTCTGATTTGTTAATTTACCATCGTGAACATTTCATAGAGATGCTTTTTTTTACTTGAAAAGGCTCTTGCTGTTAGAGGTCTAGTTAGATAGTTCAAGATAGATTAAAAAGTACATAGTGTTAGTGGTTGTCTATGTACATGTTTTAATAAATGAGGTGATAAATGAATAGTGGTCATACTTTTCATTGTTGAAGAACGAGAAGAATCACATAAAGATAAAAAAATGTCAATAGAAGACAAAATGAAAGTACCTCGTTGAGGCCAGGTCAAAAATCTCCTCATCTCTGCCCAGCCAAGAAAAGTGGGCACTTCATGTTTGGACTTTTTTGTGTCCAATGCACCAGATCTAACCTCCACAAAAAATAGATATGGGTCAATAAATTATGAGGGTATCATCATTGGCCATGACAAAAAGTCATAACCACAAAGATAAACAATTAACTTACAAAAGCATTTCATTCAAAGGGCACTTAGGTGTGAATGGGTGCTAAACGTGGACACTTATCTCTTTTCCACAATATGAAGTATGAGGAAAAGCTAAAAATACTTAAACCTAGTAAATCTTTTTTATAGGCAGAGCACTATTCTTTCATTGTCAAATTCAAGGCTCCAGGTTACCATAGGCTAACAAGAGTCCTAGTACATGAGTGCCAAAGTTCAAAGATGATGGGTTTCATTAACATTTGTAAAGGAAAAAGCATGATAGGATAAAATATAGAATAATAAACTGGGTCCATGTAGCAAACTCCCCATGGCAGGACAAACATGAAACTAAAAACTAGTTTTTTTACTAGAAAATAAGGACAAAGAACTAGTTTAATTTTGAGAAATCATTTCATGCATGTCTTGTCCTATTAATAAACCCATTCTAATGGTATATAACTTTTATTTGCATGATCTGAATTTATATTTGCATGATCTTGACACTCCCTTTTCAAACTTTAGTTCTGAAACATATCAAAATTCAAACATTGAAAGATGCTTTTATAGTCAGAAAAAAAAAAGTTTACCCAAGTGCAAACTTGTTGTTAGGAATATAACAAACAAATATAAAAATTCATTGAATTGAAAATCAAGGCTGGTATCAGAATAACACGGTTTTAAAAGACATTGGTTAACTTGTTTCCCGAGTAGAGAAAATCTAAAAAGAACGATGATAAACTTTTATGAAACTATAGATGCAAATTGCAAATGTTGTCAGAGAGGTCAGGAAAATGAAAGTAACTAAAATCCATTGCATGGCAGCTCGTTAACAATACTTATTAGATTGGAGTAGATAAGAACTAAGATATCACTCTTATGGGCATTCATGGGAATTAGGCACCAAAATAAACAAAAAGGGAAGTTATATTTAGTTGTTGAATGAACTATCAATACTTGAAGGCAGTGTCCTCAGACGTTGGCTTGTTGCAACTTAAGAAGAATAACAGAGAAAGAAATGTAGTTGAACAACTATATGAAAAGGTAAAAGTAAAAAGGCATATTCAGAAAGCATTGTCATCAGAAGTTAAAAATGAGGAGTCATACATAAAGTAGACTAAACCAGAATGTAATGCTAACTCTTATTCTATTTAGGAATAGAACATTGAGGTTCATGAGTTTTATTGATAAATGACTATAGGATGCGGAGAATCAAATCCAAATAAAATCCTAAGCCATACTACATGTAAGTAGTAGATAAATGACACACAACATCCTCAAATGCAATACCCAACTGGACGTGATATGTTGTGATGGAGGTGGACATTACTGGTAGTCGGAAAGTACATAATTCTGTCGTCACTGCCACCACTAAATTAATTAAACTAACCAGACCATCAAGGAGCAGAGAGGGAAGTTCCCTTTGATCCGCCTACCATCCATTAAACTAATCTCACATTTTTATAGAGTCATCAGCTGCTGAGTAAGAAAATGAGGTTTATACAGAGACCATCATTGCAATCTTTGAACTGTGAGTTCTAGATGGCTCACAAAGGGGTGAATTTTTAATAAGGGTGTCTAAATCTCACCTATTATCTCTCGGCACCAAAATTATTTGGTAGTGGCTAATGACCATGACTGGCGGAGTCACCTAGGTTTTGAGGTAGAAATTTGGGCGTAAAGCTCTTTGTTGAATTGGGTGTGGAGGGAAATGGCAGGCGCACCAAAATTTGTAAGACACGTGCAAGAGAGCAAAAAATGGAAGAAAAAAATATTCTATTGTTTCAGTGTTGTATAGATCACTATTTAATAGGGAGAAATGGGTCTTGTATGGTAAAAAAAGTGTAATCCATTTTTAGTTAATTAAGTACAATTAGCTACATTGATTTGTTTACTCATATTTTACTTGTAAAAAATAGGCTTTAACTGCATATTACATATATATAGCTAGAATAATTATAGCCAAATCTTATAATTTTCATAGTTTCTTCCTCTCCCAAACCATTTTCCTATCAGTTGATTTTCTAATGGTGGTAAAGGTTTTTTAGAGTTGATAGGACAGTACCACAAAGGTGGGTTGAGGGGGATGTCGGAGAAGGTGGTAGCAACTGAAGTAGGTTTTTCAGCATTGAGCTAGATTTTGTAGATTTTTTCACCTAGTCTAATCTTAATAGAGGTTGGAATGGTGATGGCTTATTTGACAGAAAAGACACAAAATGCCTTGATGTAGTGGGTGGGGTGGTAAAGTGTTGTTGTTTACAAATTGGAGTGTAGATCCAATGGAATGGGAAATGGCTCAGAAGACCATAAATGTTGAGGAATGTCAGAAATGGAAACCCATCCTGAACCTCTAGAGCCGACAAGGGAAGACACATGTTTAGGGGTCCATTTTTTTATGTTAGCTTGGACAAAACTGATATCGCAAGGGATGGTCATGACCTGTCCAAACATATGGTCAAGCTTTGTTCCTTTAGGAACCAAGTACAGAAGTTGGGACGGATAAAGGATCTTGGGTTTGAGGATTGTGTGTCTGGGTGGAAGCAAGGTGATAGCTCTGGTGACGTCTAGGATGTTAATGGTGTTGTTTTCGATATTGTTAGTGATATTGATGAGGATACTTTGACCGGTAAAGACTTTAAGAAGCCTCATGGAGTTGGCCGATAAATCGATAGGGAATTCTTTCTCGAGGTGGATCGTTGGATCCATAGTAAAAGGAGTGGAGCTAGGTGTTTTTTTGTAAAGGGAGGTTTTGGAAGTGGGTGGTGGTATGGGAGCATGTTGTGTCGACTTGGTATATAAGGGTGGAGGGGTGTGTCTTGCTGGGTGGTTTGTAGGGGGAAGAGTTCGAGACTGGGTAGAAGGAGAAGGAGGAGATGTAATGTATAATTCAGGGGTGATCAGGCAAGAAAAGGGGTTGTAGTATGCATGTATAGTTTGATTGGTTTGTGATTTCTTTACATATTTGACAACACTTTTAAAGCATTGTGATCTATCAGTGATCACATTTTTTGCATGAAAAGAGAATTTGCTCATGGTTTGAGCCCCCCGACGCTCTAGGAAATGACATCATTTGTAAGGGTTGTGGTATGAGAGATGGCCAAACTTGTTGTAGATGAAGAAATGGGGGGGTTCTACATTGGGATTTTGAATGTCCTTTACTGTGACATTTGAGGCATAACAAGGATCAGATCTGTGGTTTTCATTTGTAGGTGTCCATTTGTATGGATTATTGTTTCTAGTGAAGGATTCTATGGCCAAGTCCATAGCAGAAACCATCTGGAAAGGTGGGAAATTTGTGTTGTAATCCAAGTTATTTCTTAGAGGATTCAAAAGGCGTCGAAAGTTTGATTTAGTAACCCAAAGAGATGAAAGATGGGCTCTGACAGGTGTGTTAGGTGATGCATACCTTTCTATAGTGGAGATGTTGTGCTGAACTGATGTAGTGGTGTCTTCTTTGTCAGATAGAAATGGTGGTTCTGGTGATGATGTGTCTTGATCAAGTTTGCAAATGTCCCCTATTTTAGTTGATGCTTATCTGGTACAAAGAGTTGGTATGTTGAGTTGGTGTCTTCAGAGTCTATGTCTCCCAGCATCCTGAAAAGGGGTCTAAGCTCTGCTGGAGTCTCATTAAAGAAGTCAGTGACCCAATCCAAGAGAATATGATCTTCTATAGGCTGGAGGAAGATGGTCCAATCTCTCTTGAGCTTGAATTCCATGATCATATCAGCCCAACCTTCCACAATATGCAAGTTTGATTTCTTGTCGCTGATGATAGTAACCGCGAACTCCCTATTTCTGATCTTCATTGTGTTCTTTCCTAGAATGATGTCGAAATGGTGATAGCGCCATTCTCTAGGATCATCACTGAGCTAAGATTATCAGGTTCAACTAGGGGGTAGTCCTTGTCTGGAAATCTAGGGGCCATTTTCAGGTTTTTGGTAGAGTCGTCAGTGTGCTTTTGCTTCTGGGTTTTTCTGGTGTTGGTTCTGCTTTTATAACCTCTTCTGATGTAGAGTGGTATGTCTACTCTGAGATTTTTCTTATTTCTCAAGGTATTACTGATATGTCCTCATGGTGGGGAGAAGTGATAAGTCGGATAGATGGAAACGAAGCAAAGATCATGCCAACTTAGTGGTTTGAAGTAACTCTGATGTCTTTGACAGTAGACGGTTAGAGCATTGTTGTATTAAAAGTTGTGTTGTAGTCTGACACCTACTGGTGGAGCAAGCAGGGTAGTTGAACTCTCTGGTAGATCTAGAAGCTGAGAGAATGTCATAGTTTTAGACAGTAAAAACTACTACATGTCTAGTGTAGCAGTACCAGGGGACCAGGACTGGAAAGTTACCGCCTAGTGGAAAAAGTAGGACCCCGAGACAGTTAGAGAGAAAGCCTGAGGTGTAGTGGATGAAGAGAAAATGCTCTCTGATGTGGTATGGAGAGGAGTGATGCTTCTAGAGAGAAGTTGGAGCTTTCTCTCACTACAGTGAAGGTGAAATATAAAGGAAAATATGCTATTTAATGTATATTATGTGATTTACATGTCTTGACCTTTCTCATCTAAACAAGATTTTTGCACCCATCCCCAAGTTTGTAAAGAAATTTCATAATGGATGAACAAACAAAAACACAATAACCAACTATTTAGCTATATTAAAAATCTTGACCGAACAAGATATTTTTACAGTAGGAAAGTCCAAGATATGCGAGATACACAATCCCTTCATGAGATATCTACAGAAGGTGCTTGTAAATACTCTCTTTGGTCAATCTGACAAACGATCTTTTTGTTTTGGATAGGATGACAAAATGAAAATATGTGAACCTAGGGGGGACAATGATTGTCTATCTAAAGTCAATCCCTTCAACAACAAAAAATCGTATATCATGTGAGGGACTGTAACTAGAATCACATTGTTCTGGTGTGATATGAAGGGTCTTACAAAAATTGAAGGGACAAAGTTTGTAAATCTAAATTGCATGACATACTCTCATATGATCCCATGGTTAATGTCAAAATTCCATATAATGTCAACTCCAAGTATCCTAGTATTACCCTTGATACGCCCTACAATACTAGTGTTCTTCTGAATGACATAGGGCCAATGCCAAATTTTATGGAGATGATCGAACAATGAGAGTGTGAGCATCCTAGAGAGGGCGATATAGCATAACCACTTGATTTTCCATGGGGGGGAGGAGAAACTCATGTGCTAGAGTAGAAGCAACATATTCAACAGTATACCCACCAAAAAAGAAGGGGAGAGGATATTAATTATGCACAACAACCTCCAACAAATTCCTATGATATGTCTATCATTTAGGCACAGTTGGAGGGGATTCAACAGACACAATAGAATACATGGCTTGATCAATAACAAATTTACTATCAGATAAATCATATTTTTCACTACTAGCATGTTCCAGTATAGAGGAACCCCCAATGAGGGAAGAAATACTTGAGTGCCTTATGAGGACACCCGATACATACCCCCTTCCATAGGATGACCATTGGGACCACTACTACTAGTTCTCCCATGTCAAGGAGGAGAACTAGATCCAAAACCACCATGTTGACAACACCCTATAATCCTAAGATTTGTTTCATGTTGAGGACATCATGATTCAATATCTTGGGGTGGTAGGGTGGTACGTCAATTTTCTTACTCTTGATTTCTACTATATCCACACACTAGATTTTGATTATTGTTTGACTGCACCACCCTTATCTAGTTAGGTTTTCATTGATTTGCAATTTGCATGTCATGTAGTTTAATTTTTTCATTTTTGTGTATTTTATGAAAGAAAAGAAATATGTTTTATGTCGTTCCATCCATTGCACTACATTTCATGTAGTTTTTAATAAAGAAATGTGTGTGCTTGACTAAAATTTTCTTTCACATTGTTTACTCCTTAAGAGTAGATCTTGATGTGAATAGGGACATTTGCCACCATTTTTCATATTTTTCACGAACTTGAAATTAGTTGTCCTAGAGGATGTTTTACTCCCATCTTGACATGATTGAATGAAAACCATTGACCTTTGAAAAGTGCATATCACATTATCCTGGTGTATTGCTAGATAGTTTCAATTTTGACTTTATACATTTAAACCACCTCTTCCATGATTGTTAAATTGATTGGTTGAATTGTAATATAAACAAGCAACAATCCTTACAGTTTGTTAAATATCATGATGTAAGTGTAGTTTTTATATTTTTCATTGATTATGGTTTGCCATTGATTGATAAAAAGTGTTGAAATAAACTCTATTCAAGAGATTTTGTATGAAGATCCACACTACAGACTCCCCTCTTGATCCACTAATCTTTCATCACTTCAAATCCCTTTTCCTGATGAAAAGATGCCAAAAGGAACACAAAAAGAGTAAGTTGTGGCCATCATCAAAAAGCTTGGGGTGGCCAAACCTTCCTCTCATATGCTTCATTCTTTCCACCCTTTCTCTAGATACACCAAGAATAATGAAAAAGAAATAGAAATACGCAAGAAAATAAGATGTTATACTATGTAGTAACACCTAAATAAAGAAAATAAAATATGAGTGCTCCTATGTAAGCACTCCAAATTCATTCCACAACTCTTTCTTCTTTTAGATTCCCATTTGGGTATGGTAAAATCAACCCTAGACTTTCCATCCCAATCACATAGCCAAGTTAGTCACTTAGAGTGGATTGGAATATGAAATTAAATGTATGCTTGTAAAAACACTCCTAATAACTTTTATTGTTACCATTATGAAATGACTTGCCTAGAGCTATATGAAGACCATGTGTCTTGGTTGAGTATTTGGTACCGTATAAGGGAAGTTTGTAGGATTTGCACTTTAATTACAATTGGTTTGTGAAATTGGAGAGGAGAGAAGTGGAATGCATGTATATAGTCATGATTGAGCCTATCTAATTACTTGAGTGCATTTTCCATTTCGTACTTGTTTGAAATTGAATAGAGATTGAATTGGAGGATACATGATGAAAATTATGTTTAAACTTGGGGTGGCGATGAATCCCTTCATTGGGTCTTAATCTTGTTTCATATTTCTCATTATTCACGCCTAGATGTTTTATAATGCATGTATTTTCTCAATAAATGGTGTTTTATATGAAATGCAATGATGGAGGATTTTTGCATGTTTTTAAGGTATCTTGGAGACTAATTAATGGAAGGAGATGAGAGAAATGATACCAACAACTCAAACACAGATGGAGTATCCCAAGGTGTGATGCCCCCATGCACCACAAATGAGATTACTCAAAACCAAATGTGGAATTATAACTAAGCAAGTGGATTACCAAAAAAAATAAGAAATTCAAACTGATTTTGCAAAAGCACCATAAGCCAAAAACTTATCACATATGCGTCCACAAGCCTTTACATATCATATCACAAGGTTCTTACATCATCCTACACTATCATTCATGTAGTCCATTTGTTACATGAGGTACTTATTCCACATATACATACACACATGCCATATCTTACATACATGGCTCACAAGCCAAAAACCTCACATCGATAACTATCCACAAAACACATCGAGAACACCCCCCCAAGACCTGAGTGTAAAGGGATGACATCTAGGACTCTATAACCAAAAGACTAGAAGCACATCCAACCTTATCAGCTAATGATCTTGTTGTTGCTCTTCCTCAACTGCACGATCTTCACCCCTTCGCGCACGACCACCTAAAAGATGTGGAAACCCACGGGGTGAGACCAAATGTCCCAGTGAGAGATATAACTCTCCGCCAACATCTATTAAAGCACAAATATAAGTTAAATGAGAGGAGAAAGTAAAGCTATAACATGATAAGCAGATAACACTATGAAGTAGTTAAGAGAAATCGCAACTGAATGTAGAACATCTTATAAATCAAGAAGGAATATAAAGAACATGTATATCTTTTATGAACTAAACTATATGAAATCAAGGCAAAGGATCATCCAATGTTATTCGCATTTGTCCCTATGCAATTATACTACACTATTGAATTACATCTTTTATTAATGTCTTGAGGAGATGAGGTATACCACTCATGCTCCAACTGACCACTACTAAGCCGAAATCAATGCCATACAAGGTCAATGGAAGAGTCAGAATCCACGACCTCCAAACACCTCTTGGTCAACATAAGAGAAAACATCACATATACATATCAAGTATAACTGCAAACAGCCTAGCCTACCTTGGTATATAGGCACAACGCTAGTGAAATCGAGTCACGACCACAGTCGCACTCCTGTCAACGTATGACTGCAACCATCCTCAAAAGATCTCATATATGCACTTTGTATCACGTCATTGAGATACAACCTCGACGGTTCTCCTGCCAGGGTATGACCGCAGCCAATCCTGTGAAATGCATATATACTTAAAAGTATACGACTCTAAGATACCACTAAAAAAGGACCCATTTCACCATCCAGTAAGAACTGACATTAAAGATGGATCTATGGCACATGGCAACTACATGATTAAGGTTCTACTTTATTAGTTATGCCAATTAAGTGTATTTTAGCATCAATCGTGTTACAACGTACAAACCATAAACAAAATCTAAAAAGATAGATCATAGTGTAACTTCAAAGGTATAAAATGGATGAGGTGTGAACTTGTCACATCATCATAACATGATACTATTTCCTCACAAGGCCATTATCATATTCACACTGTCATGGGATACCAATCCCTTATCATGAGGATAACACCTCATACTAGGCATAAAGCCTCTGCCAGGTCATAAGACCCAATCACATAATCCATGCATGTATACCATCACACTATGCCTCAACAATGTGCATAGTCACCATCATATATAATATAGAATTCACCATAGCATTCACATAGCTAGGTTATTCAGGTTCACATCACTTGCAAGGTTAGGGATTTATAAATAGGAGAGAGAAAAACATCATAATGTGATAACCACTTATAGAGAGAGAATCAAACACTTCACATGACCCAATACTAAGGCTAGGGTTCCTTATTTGTCTGATTAGGGTTTTATAGCTATATTCAATCACTAAACCCTAGGTACACCATCTCTGACTTTCTTGGAGCATATTAAGGTTGAGGAACATGCTTAGGGATAACCAAGCGCTCATTCAAACAACACTATACATGAATCATTACTTGCTTACTCATATACATGTATTGACTTTATGATTAAGTATGTGTCTTGATTACCTATGAAACAAGTGTCTCGGCCACCTTCATGTAAGGTGTCTCGACTGCAACAAACCTATGTGTCTCGGCCACAACAAACCTAGGTGTCTCAACCACCACACAAACTTGTGTCTCGACCATGTCATGAATTTGAGGTTTCGACCTCCCCTTAAATTACATGTCTCAACCTCAAACCAGAGCATGTCTTGACCTCAAAACAAGAGTTTTCCCAACCTCAAAACATGGCACATATCGAACAAAACTAAGGCACTTGTCTCGACCCAAAACAAGAACAACATCTCAACCAAACACCATAGCAGAGTGTCTCGATCCAAGAAGAAATCAAGGTGGCATGACCACTAAGGTCAAGCTACCACCAAGGCAAAAGATCATCATCAAAACATGGATTAACCAATATCAAAATAGAAGTATTCCATGACTAAAATAGAAGATAAAAATAGGGAAAACCACCATCCTCAAGGAGAGAATCTTCACACAAAATCAGTCACCAAGAACCCTAAAACATGTGCCATGAAAACACCATGAAAGAACCTCATGCAAGAGAGAGATAAAACCATGCTTAACACCTCCAAAATAGAACTTAAACTCTATATTACATCATGGTACACGAGCACCATGCATGTGACCAAAATCAAGGTCAAATGATAAGAAGAAAATCATTGTTACACAACCATCTCTAAAATTGGGTACCTTACATTAGGGTTTTGGATTTTAAGCAAACCATGCATGATAATCACCATCACTCCAGTTCTTGAGCATGGTATCATCTAAATACATATGAAGGGTGCATTTTAGAGAGAGAAACAACAACATGCATGTAAAGAAAGGTGCAATAGTAGAGAGGGTAGAGTGTTATATAACCAACCTTAAGGAAGATCAACTACAAGGATCACAAGCTCCAAGCACACAATCACCAAGGATGATGAAGCTCCACCAAAGGCTCCACTTTATTCCACAATATCACCTCAATAAGAAGAATATACCAATGTCAAATATTTCTCAAGAAAAGAGAGCAAGAAACTCTAGGTAGAACCAAAAGAAGAAGAAAGAAAGAGAAGAGAACTTCCTCTCACTTGGGTACCACCTTGTCAAAACATGGCTTATGATCCTTGTGATGAGGAATTTCTCTCTAAAGTGACCACCATGGAGGATCCATGGTATGGGTTCGAGAAAAGAGAAGAAGATGGGGTAGGAGATCAAAGGAAAAAAAACTCCAAAGAAAGTCAAACACATACCAAGGTTGAAGATGATCCAAAAGTCACCACGTGCACCAAGGAAGGTTGGTTGACCACCAAAGCAAATAGATCAACACTCCTTAGCTCCACAAAGCCCCCAGATTAGGCACAATTAAGAGGGAAAAGAAGGAGGACTGAAAGGAATGCATGATTGAAGTGAAGAGGGGTAATATACATGAAGGAGGAGGGAAGTAAGGTGGAGATGATGTGTCAACACCTAAAGGCACCAAAGGGACACTTGTCCATAAAAGAAACCAACATTCAACCACTATATGTTGTTGGCTAAATGGACATCTATAAAACCCTTTGTTTTTATTATGACAAACATTTCATTCTTATTGATCTAACGAGCTACTTGAGTGTGCAGGATTAAGGTGGATGACAAAGCAACTAGGGAAATCCATATGCTCACATGTTTATGTTTTCATGCAATGTAATCGCTTTGTAAAAACTTGTACAAATATATAATGTACAAGTACTTAGATTGCATGTAAATCAAGCGTTAGATTCTCCCTAGCTAAACACCACATTTAGATAAGTCATTCCCTTCAAATAGGATCACATATGCACACTCATACATATAATTAGTTCCTAAATTGAAACATTGAAACAGGATCAATCTCGGTCGACAAACTCCTCGACCGAGACACTCTCGGTCGACAATCTTCTCGACCAAGAAAGATCCAAAGTAGTCGTTAGACACAACTGACAAGGTAGTTGGCAGTTGAAGATAGACGTTGCAAATCACTTGTTCCAGAGAGCCTGTCGGTCGACAAAATTTCGACCGAGTAGGTGTCTCGGTCGACCATTCCTCGACCGAGATGATCTCTGACAGCAACTGCAGAATTAATTAATTAGCCGTTGTTAAAACAACAAACTTGTACCTAACGGATAGTTAAGCACTTAGAAACCCCTAGAAGTTGTCTAGAACGTCCTTAAGCATCATTAGGCCATTCCTATAAATAGGACAAGCCATAGGACACTCAAACACACTTGTTACACTTGAGAAATCCTTGAGCATACTTTGAGCAATCTGTTTGTGAGCAATTTGAGCATTGTGACAATTGGCTATTTCCTTCCTTAGCTCAAAATTCATGTCCTATAGGCTAGTATCTCCTACCCACTGCAATCACAAGTTCATACACTTGGTTAGGAGATCTATATGCTTGATCTAGGCAAATCAAGCCTTGGGCTACAAAGGATAAGTTGTAATTTTCTTTTTCCTTTCTTGTTCTCTATTACCGTTTGTACTCTCCTTGCTACTCCTAGGTTGGAGGCTGCTGATTGGAGAGGGTGGAGATCTTCTTGGTGAAGAAGGTGACTTTGAGCTACTTCAGAAGGCTGGTGCAACGGGAGGTTACTTCTAGAGAGGAAGGCTACTTCAAGGGGGAGCTTGGAGTTACTTCAAGAAGGCTACCTCAAAGTTGGTGCACCTACTTCAAGTGAAGGCTGTTCAAAGGGTGTAAAGGAAAGTATTGTATTTTGTATAAATCCTTGAGAAGGTAATAAAATAAATACTTTCAAAATCCCGGTTGGGTAAGCAACCGGGTAGTAGACTAACAACTTTAGTATTTGCTAAAGTTGGAACCACTCTAAACACCTGTCTCCTTCTTCCAATTTTCAATTGTGGTTGTTTGAGTTTAATAAATTGTTAAAATTATTTAAAAACTCTATTCACCCCCCCTCTAGTGTTTTTCAATTGGTATCAGAGCAGGCTTCAAGGAACCCTAACCAGGTCTTGAAGAATGGAGGGTAATGGTGATTACAATCACAACAAAAGGTGCTGCTTGGACAAAACTACAACATGTTGCAATTGGTGCTTAGGAACAAGCCACACAACAACTAAATGTCCATGGAGATCAAAGAAGGAAGATGAGAACAAAGATTGTCTCATTGCTACAACTAGCGAGGAAGAAGAAGAAGAGGTAAGTCTTTTTGATTTATCTAAAGAAGAACTAGTTGCTAGCCTTGAAGAAACACATATTAAATATGTTGAATGCAAGAAGAAATTAAAGAAATCTAATAAAGAAAATGATGAATTACATGCTAAGCTTCTGGCTATTACATCTGAAAACGAAGATCTTAAAAAGATCATTGAAGATCATGATATTGAGATAAAATCTATAGAGGCAAATTGTAATCTACTTTCTTTAGAGAAAAATAATTTGCAAAGACAAGTGAATGATCTTCAAAAACAACCCATCTTATGCAACCATCTAGATTATGATTCTATTGTCAAAGAAAGAAATTCATTGTCTTCTAATCTAGATCAAGCAAAACTAGATATCAAGAAGAGAATGGAAGAGATTGCCAAGTTACAACAAAAAGTTAGTAATTTAAATAGTAATGGCATTCTTGATGAAATCTTAGATAATCCCTATCATCAAATCGGGAGAAGAGGACTAGGTTACAAGCCTAAAGGAAAATCCTATCAACAACCTAGTTGGAGAGAGTCACAAACACATCAATCTATATATGTACCCAAAGGAACATCATCACCCAAGAACAACATTGAACACAACCATAGAAAAAGATATGAGGTTGACTCGATATGCTGTCATTACTGTTTGCGCCTTGGTCATTATTCCTTTTCATGTCCTTACAAGAGAAAAGATGTCGAGTTAGTTTGGGTTCCAAGACCTCCAAACTAAATAAACGCAATTAAGTTGAGATATGACCAAGAACCTTAGTTGCATATTTCTACGTCTATCTCAACTCAACATAATGGGATAACAAATAAATCTAAGTATCTAAATATTTAACTTGCATAGTTATGTTTTATTTGGAAGCAATTAACAGTTCCAGAAATATTGTCGGTCGAGAGGTTGTCGACCGAGACACTGTCGGTCGAGAAATTGTCGACCGAGCATGTCACTGATTTCCAGTCTGTTGCAAAATTGCTGAATCTCTTTGAAATTGATGAAAATGCTATCTGTTTGTGATTGATGAATGGATATATGTTGAAAATCATCCCTACAAATTTAAATGAGATTAATATTAGTTTATTTCATAAATGATTTATTTGTTATATGGATATGCTTTCAATATTCGGTACGCTTTGATAATGATAAATTGTATGATCACAAAATTGGTACGCATTGATAAATTGTATGCATGGATCCGTGATGATATTCGGCAAGCAAAATGATTTATTGGTTATATGCTATTGCTTGCAACACATAAGACAAAATCTCTAAATTAGTATTTTTTAAGGAATTGAGATATTAATTGTGCCTTCGTTTAAGAATTATATCAAGTAGTATGCTTCAACTTGATACTTAATCAAATTTTATGCAGATATTATACTCGATATGTTCAATTTGAAAATCTGCAAATTTGCCTCTTGGTTAAAATGAAATTTGACCAAGGGGCGCTATGGTCGTAGTCAAATGCGACCTAAAAAAAAAGTTTGACACAATAACTATTTGAATATCATTTTATTGTGATTAAAAGCAAAATCAAATCATGATCACAAAATTGTCCCAATATTGTCAATAATAAAACAAAATATTACTCCCTTAGAAAATATATATATGCTCTACAAATTCAGTCTATCATTTGCATTAACAATCAGCTTAAAAATTCATACCCAGTAAGTCTGTCGGTCGACGAATCTTCGACCGAAAACCTCTCGGTCTGCCCACCTCTCTCGACCGATAGAATCAAGACAGACCTAACATCGGACACACTTCCGGTCGACAATTGTTCGACCGAGACAGTGTCGGTCGACAATTTCTCGACCGAGAAAGAGCCGTTGGGATTTGACCGTTGCAATCCGACCGTTACCGTTAACGGCCGAACATTGCAAGTCGACCGTTGGACGGCCGAGTGGCGCGTCTGGAATATGACCATTGCGGACGCTCGGTCGACAAATTGTCGACCGACCCGGTCACTGGATTGCTATAAAAGGGACCAAAAATGGGTCACTTCTTCACACTTTCATATTCTTGTTTCCATAGGCTCTCTCTAGTGAATTCTTGTGCAAATCTTTAGCATCCTCATCCCCAAGACCTCCTTGCTTCTTCTCCACCTTCAAGCAACGCAATGGCATCATCCTCTGCTCGTGGAAAGAAGAAGGTCGCTGGCAGGAAACAAAGGGAAGCTACTCCACCATTGACGATCATCAACGACATTGCCTTCGTCGACGGAGATGCTGGCGATCGCTATCTACGACTCTCCTCCAAAGCTCCTCTCCCACGACGACCAGTTGAAGTTATGGACTTCCTCAACATCGTCGACTTGGAGGACCTTTTTGAAGTGCAAAAGTTGAAAGAGTTCATCAATCCTTCTTTCACTTCCTATTCCACCAAGGTAGTGAATGAATTCTATGCTAACCTCATCTCCCACTCTGAAAGAGAAACCATCTTCTTCTATACTATGGTCAATGGGCATAGCTTTCGATTTACTGAAGGAGATATTCTTGACATGCTAAATATTGACATAGATGAATATCAAGACACCCTTGACCTTACCACTGGAAACCCACTTAATCAATTTTCCCAAGATGACCATACAATTAGTCTTAGTGACATCAAAAGAACCATTTTTCAATCAAATACAACCTGTCACGAAGATAGGGGCATATACTATGCTATCAATCTCAAACCAGCTGCTAGGATTGTAAACCTTATTGTTTCAACAAACATACATCCTAGAGCAAATAAGTCTGAAGT
Organism: Alisma plantago-aquatica; assembly: GCA_963693085.1. NCBI lineage: Eukaryota > Viridiplantae > Streptophyta > Magnoliopsida > Alismatales > Alismataceae > Alisma > Alisma plantago-aquatica. The sequence goes on along the minus strand of OY856414.1, from coordinate 828,713,428 downwards.
TCCTATTTTTCGTATGTGTCTAATATATGCCATTATCCAACGCATTCCCACAAACTTTATCCGCATTATTCTTAAAAACATGCTTGAGTTTTCTGGCAATCCTCCATATGCTGATCTTGTATGCCAAATTACTCAACATTTTCTTAAGACCCAAATTGAGGATATGGGATATACATGGGAGCGTAGACCATAAAAAATAAGTAAGATTACTGTAGAAAAAATGGGAATTGATTTTGGCCATAAGAGGGCTAGGGTAGAAGGAGAGACATCTACCCAAGATATACCACCTCCACCTCCTCCTACCAGCCTACCCTATGATCCCATCCAAAACACTCTAACCTATGTTGCTGGGTCACAATATCATCTTAGTAAACAACTAGATTATAACCATCATGCCATGACTTATCTAAACCAAAGAATGCAAACTCTTTCTCCAAACCAACCAGATGAATATCCTTACTCTTTAAATCCTGGCATGCTCAATCCATATAATCCATCTTACAACTACTATCAACCTCCACCTCCACCATCTACAGATCTCACGCATACTCAATTTTCATCAATGCAACTACAAGATATTGCTGCTCATTTCCGATTTGATCGTGTTCCAACCTTCTTGGAGGCATACGCCTTAACCAAGACAGGTGCTCTGGAGTGGCAAACTTTGGTCCAGTACTATGGAGCTGAGCCTTTTTTTGGGAAAGACCCTGACATTGATGTAATTCTTAAGTCTTTCCAGTGAGATTTGGAATTGTATTAGTTGTAATGGAATCTTTGCAAAAGTGTAATAAATGGGTTATCTTTACATGATTTGACTATCTTTTCATGCTTGTAATTGGTTATCTTCATAATGGATATTTTTTTTACATCATTTGAATTTGGATTGTAAGACTATTGTAGAGCATACAAAATAAGGGGAGTAATAAATACAAATAAATCAAAAAGGTTGAAAATCTTTGCAAATACCTAAAAGTTAAAGTTATGACTAAATTGACATCTATTGCAAAGCACTTATACCTTGGGATATCTATCTAAAGGGGAGCATAGTATAAAATTAAGGGGGAGAAGTAATATCAAACATGGATATTTTTTTGAAATGACAAAGGGGGAGAAATAAATATAAAACTAAAACTTAGTAATTATGAAACACTCAATCAATGAGTTTCATAAATAAACTCTCGGCTTTACATTGAATGTTGCTATATTCCCTAGTGAATTGGATTTCATGTTCCATAATTCAAGGGGAATAATAAGCACACATTTTATAACCAAGAGGAAAAGCTACACAAGGTAATCTAAAGGTATGAAACTCATGTGGTTTATATTTCCTTTATTTATATTTTTGGAAATGTTTGTCATCTTCAAAAAGGGGGAGATTGTTGGCTAAATGGACATCTATAAAACCCTTTGTTTTGATTATGACAAACATTTCATCCTTTTTGATCTAACGAGCTACTTGAGTGTGCAGGATTAAGGTGGATGACAAAGCAACTAGGGAAATCCATATGCTCACATGTTTATGTTTTCATGCAATGTAATCGCTTTGTAAAAACTTGTACAAATATATAATGTACAAGTACTTAGATTGCATGTAAATCAAGTGTTAGATTCTCCCTAGCTAAACACCACATTTAGATAAGTCATTCCCTTCAAATAGGATCACATATGCACACTCATACATATAATTAGTGCCTAAATTGAAACATTGAAACAGGATCAATCTCAGTCGACAAACTCCTTGACTGAGACACTCTCGATCGACAATCTTCTCGACCGAGAAAGATCCAAAGTAGCCGTTAGACACAACTGACAAGGTAGTTGGCAGTTGAAGATAGACGTTGCAAATCACTTGTTCCAGAGAGCCTGTCGGTCGACAAAAGTTCGACCGAGTAGGTGTCTCGGTCGACCATTCCTCGACCGAGATGATCTCTGACAGCAACTGCAGAATTAATTAATTAGTCATTGTTAAAACAACAAACTTGTACCTAACGGCTAGTTAAGCACTTAGAAACCCCTAGAAGTTGTCTAGAACGTCCTTAAACATCCTTAGGCCATTCCTATAAATAGGACAAGCCATAGGACACTCAAACACACTTGTTACACTTGAGAAATCCTTGAGCATACTTTGAGCAATCTGTTTGTGAGCAATTTGAGCATTGTGACAATTGGCTATTTCCTTCCTTAGCTCAAAATTCGTGTCCTATAGGCTAGTATCTCCTACCCACTGCAATCACAAGTTCATACACTTGGTTAGGAGATCTATACGCTTGATCTAGGCAAATCAAGCCTTGGGCTACAAAGGATAAGTTGTAATTTTCTTTTTCCTTTCTTGTTCTCTATTACCGTTTGTACTCTCCTTGCTACTCCTAGGTTGGAGGCTGCTGATTGGAGAGGGTGGAGATCTTCTTGGTGAAGAAGGTGACTTTGAGCTACTTCAGAAGGCTGGTGCAACGAGAGGTTACTTCTAGAGAGGAAGGCTACTTCAAGGGGGGAGCTTGGAGTTACTTCAAGAAGGCTACCTCAAAGTTGGTGCACCTACTTCAAGTGAAGGTTGTTCAAAGGGTGTAAAGGAAAGTATTGTATTTTGTATAAATCCTTGAGAAGGTAATAAAATAAATACTTTCAAAATCCCGGTTGGGTAAGCAACCGGGTAGTGGACTGACAACTTTAGTATTTGCTAAAGTTGGAACCACTCTAAACACCTGTCTCCTTCTTCCAATTTTCAATTGTGGTTGTTTGAGTTTAATAAATTGTTAAAATTATTTAAAAACTCTATTCACCCCCCTCTAGTGTTTTTCATATGCATGCATGCAACCTATGGTGATATGAAAAATGTTGGGTCTCGACTACTTAGGTCCCCCAACCCATTGGTTTCAGTCGAGACACTCCAAAGGCGTCGAAATAACACCGAAGCACATGTCATGGTCGAGACAAAGGATCACCAAAACATCTAAGTCGAGACACACCTCAAGAAGACCATTGTCTCGACCCAACTTCACCAAAACCATCATGGTCAAGAAAAAAACACCTAAGGAAGGTGTCTCAGGTGAGAAACACCACCAGGTCGAGACAAGGGTCGCTACACTCAACCATGCACACACGGTCGACACCAAGCAAAACCCTAGAGACACTAATCACCTCTAGTGATTTCACCACTCATCCAGAGCTCAACCAAGGCACCCCAAATCATCACACTCCCTCTCATGAAGACAATAAGGAGAAGGTATACTCTATATGTGGTAAATTGCAAGATAACCCTCTCAAATGGGTAAATTGCAATTTGACCCAAAACAAGCACAAATATCATCCAAACAAGCACAAATATCATCCAAACAAGCTCAAACTAAAAACTTAATCTTTCCAAAAGCTCTAAAAGTATCTCAAAGGATTAGAGCAAGGTTCAAAGCACTTAATCAAGCAAAACAAACATTCTTATCCCAAAACACAAGTTAGGGGTCTTACAATCCATAAACTCGAACAAGGATTTTCCCCTAAAATCCTAAGTGAAAAGAGATGGGTACTTCCTACGCATCTCTTCCTTAAGATCCCACACTTGAATAATAGGAAAAGAACAAATATCAATCATCTCTTGGGTGATTAAAAGAGTGTGTAGCACCCGGGTCAACCAAAACAGATATAAAGCAAGAAGAAGACAAATCAAAATGAAATAACTCCATCTGAGTTGTCTCTGATTGTGGGTTGATCTCTCCTTCCGGTTAAATCATAGCATAAAATTGAGTCATCGTATGTTGTCATTCTTGTTCCCTTTTGGCATGTCTAGAGGAACTAGCCTACGATGTATGTCCACATCCTCGACTTCCACCACTTCTAAACTACTAGATGTGTGAGCCCTATTGGCTCTGCCTCGACTGCTGGGTCACCTCATCACCTTTCACCGGACACGCCCACCTCAGGATGTCCTACTTGTCCACTCTTATGGCAAGTCATGGTCTCATACTATAGCCTAGACAGCCCTATCACTGACACCGATGTTATGTTGTGTTCTCTTGTAGGTGGAAGGCTACAACCTCTGCCTTACTTGGTGACCATTGTATCTGGCTTGTTGCTCTCAACTGTGACAGCAGTGCTGAGAACCTACACTCCTTAAAGCTTTCATACGGGTGTCCTTGGTACTGAGCATGGATCTTCTTGGCACACTTCTCATGCTTGTCAACCATAGATCTCTCTATCCTCCTAACTAACTCCACAAACATGGCAAACCGCTCCCAATTTTCTAAAGAAGCCATTGGGATTAACAACTCTGAACTCAACCCCTTCTCAAAGCGTCAGATTCTCTCCTAGTCAGTAGTAACCATGTGAGGATAGAACCTCAAAAATTCCATAAACTTCGCTTCATACTCGTTGATCGACATGGATTCTGTTACGACCTCAATTTTTCATGAGTTTTCATAAATGAAATGTAATAATTTTATGAATATGGACTTGAATTGAGAAGGTTGTATGTTTTGCTTCAAATAATGGGTTTCTTTGCAAATCTCCCCTTTGATATGAATTTTGTGATTTCTACTATTTTGTTAATCCAATAATGGATATAAAAGTGAAGAAAAGAAGAAAACTCCAAATAATAGAGAAAGATACAAGATAATGGATATTAAGCAATGTATTTATGAGAAATGTATAGAAATATCTAGAAAGTGGCATTGATGGCCAAAATTGATTAGATTTCATTTACATATGATTTCCAATGGTAAAAGGAATCAAAATTGAGATTAAGAAAGAGAAAATACCAATTAAATAAGGGATAACTTGCACATGAGGATAATGCCTCTTTCCTTTAGAGTTTGGAACTCAAATTTGGTACACGAGTAGATAAATCAAATAAAGAATTACTAAGAAGAAAAATTGAGATATAAGAAAGGTATATTTGAATCACATTGATGGTATTTCAAAGATATATGCTTATAATGGCAATAAGAGGATAATTTTAGTAAAGTGTCATGAACTTATGAGTATATGTGGTGGCTTTTGTGTTATCAAATCAAAATACTACCTAATAAGGAAATATATCCTCATAACCAATGGATTAAAAGCCAAGCACAAAGGGAATATAAGTAATGATTTTTGGATTTGCCATTATATGAATACTCTAATATGAGATTCCTTGATAACCAAGGAATGTGGATTGACAAGGAAGTAATAAAAAATGTAATTACACCCTATTAAGGAAAGTGGGTTTCCATCAATGGAGGGACTTGTTTCTTCATGGGTAGGCATGCTAGGGCGTTGCTATCTATCCCTATAAAAGGCTTGGACCCATAGCCTCGAGTCCAAGAGGGTCTCAGGCATCTCACGTCTTCTTCAAACCTTATATCCATCTTGGCCCTAACAGTGGGGAGGAGCGCAACCCCTAGAGCGATGAGGGGATGTGGAAGGAGGTATGATGGAAGCACAACGATCCCACATTGCCGGAGAGAGACTCGACTACCATATGCACCTACACGATGCCAATAGGATGGCTGCTGGCCATCCACGGTTGTAGACCTTACGGGCGTGAAGCCCAGGCCGCGGTAGCCACAATTTGAAGGCATGGTCGTGCACGGAGGGGCGCGGCGGAGGTAGGGGGACCACCCCTGGTGGCCTTCGAGGTATGGAAAGAGCAACAGGGCCGCACATGATCCCTGCTGCAATGATAGCGGAGGGTTCCGCAAGGAAGAAGATGACCAGGAGCCTCTGGACAAAATTGCCCCTCCTGATTATGTAGAACCAAGTAACCGTGTGGGGGCATAAGTGTCCTTTCATTATGTTTTAAGTGGCTGGGTTATGCAGGAGAAATATTGCATGCGACGTATGATGTGTCAACATCTCATTGGTCCAAGTAAAACTTGCAAAATTCATAGTTAATTAATGGTAGCTTGGATTGATACATGTAATATATTAATCTTGCTCAGAAAAATACGAGGAATCTAGAAAAATATAATCAGAGTCTTTTCATGTTCCTAATTCGAAAACTACATAAAGTTAGTAACTTTAATGCTTTAAGTGTAATCAAAACCCTAGTTGTTGATTAGGAATAAGTGCAATTAATTAAGTTGGCATTATGAATCAACATTTAGCCTACTGGCATAAAATGGATAATATGAATCTGATTTGAGTTTAACAACCCATGATTTGCTTAATTAGGGTGCTATGACTAAGAAAATGCATTAATGGGCCTAAAAGCCCTAATGTTGTTAAATATGACTTTAATGGCTCTTATTTCAAAAATGCATACTTGAGATAGAGATATGATTATTCTAAGTCTAATTAAGAATAAAGGAGCTTTGGAGCATATAACTTGAGTAAATAGAGTTCTAATGTAAAAAGGGATGTTTTAAGGTTTCATATGAATAAAGTTGTACTTGAAAACCTAGAAACCCTAACCTAAGTATTTATGACTTTTGGGATGAGTTATATTTCAAAAACCCTATGTATAAGATGAAGTTAGAACTGATATTAATTGATAATAAAAAGGCTTAAATATGAATAATGGAGTAATTAGGGTTTTGGAATATAGAAATGTTGTTTTAGGGTTTAATTGACCTAAAAGGTAAAGGTTAAGAAATGAATATAAATAACTATAAGAAAACCTTAATTCAACTTAGGAACACCCTAGGAGGGAATCCCAATTCAATAAAGTACATGCATGATGAAAATGTAGTAATTGGATTGCACATGTTTTCTAGGTTTCTTGTTGTGCTTGAGTGATTGGGGTGATTGGCTGCTTGGCTTATCTGACTGCTTGGTTGATTATTCTCTTACAATCCTTGAGACTTCCAAACCAGGTATGTGGTTATTTATGAGTACACGCTTTAGTTTCCCGACATTTCTCGAGACTTTATCGATTACACTGCAATTAAACTGCTTGGATGTTTCATTACTACAATCTTTAAAGTGACTATGTGTATAACAATTTAAGTATAAGTGTTACTCACTCGAACCTATATACCCCTATGGATGTAAGATAATGGACCAAGCCCTGGAGGGAAGGTCAAAGTGAGTCAAGCCCCGGAGGGAAGACCACATGGCACCCAGAGAGGTGACCCCAGGTACCAAGCTCAGGATGGAGAAGGTAGCCTTAAAGTCACTTGCAAGGACTTAACCCTAAAGAGGGTATCCCATAAGTGGTAAAAGCGGTTGGGGAGTCATATTGAAAATGTAATCTTGCATTGTTAACAAATATTTGATGTATTATGTTGATTAAAGCTTATGTGCAAAGTTTTGTGTCCCCCACATACCGACATATTCATTTATGTTGACCGACGTTTTGTTTGTCGGTGTTTTAGGTATTGACTAAAAAGGACAAATAGTAAAAGGGAATCTGTGAAGATAAAGTTAAGTAATACAAAGGAGGATTAGATAGTTAGATTTCTACTGTGGATAGAAGTCTTAGATCCTACTTTGAAAAGGTAAGTAAAAGTTTTATTTAATACCAGCTTTCCAGTACAGTGTTAGTTGAATTTGATAATTATTTTTGATTAAATTGTTAAACCATTGATCCTGAATTTTGGGATAACACCTCTGACGTCTTGGTCTCCCTTGATTGGGGGTTACCGAGAAGCGGGGTCATTACAGATCCCTATTGGATCCTCTCAAATTGGGATATCTTCTCATCTAGGCAAGTATGAGGAAATTATCGACTGACAAACTCATGTCATAACTCCTCCCAACCGATAGCAACACCAGGCCTCTTTTCCTCTTCAATGGCCTACCAATGGCCAACACCCCCCTTCATAAGATACACAACATGCTTCACTTTGTTAGCCTCAAGGATGCTAAGGATCTTGAATGCCTTCTCCAACTCTGTCAACTAAAGATCTGCATTTGGCTGATCCGATGTACCAACATACTCCACAACCCCTACACGTCGCAGCCTCTCAAAGGTCTTCCCATAGCCCAAAGATTCCACATTGGGTGGGGACTACTTCTCTCATTTGAGGAATGGGCATTCTATCTACCTTATGTGTAATCGTGGCCATAAACTATCCAAACATGGACTGAAAGGTAGGGTTTTCCATCATGGCTAGGTCAAACTAGGGCAATGTGATGAAGTGGATTTTTCCACATTTAATGGCCAAATTATAATTATGCTCCTCTATTATCAAGTATTGCTCAATTGAATTCACTCCATCACTTTCATGACCATTGAATAATTCTGAAACCCAAAATTCAATTATGATGCCCAAATATCATGATTTGTACCTTATGACATCCAATTTTAATTTAACTTGTGCCTTTGCCCGATTCATTTTATACATGGATCAAATGTTATAATTTTATCTTGGAAATTTTTCTATATCTAGGTAAGATGTTTATGAAGCCATGGTTAAAATCTTACATTTTTTGGACAAATGGATTAAAAGCTATGACTTTATGATGAAAAACCTATAAAATACCCAAAAGTAGCTATTTCTTTCCAACCTATTTGGATCCTGAATCTGGACCTGGGTAGGAGGCTGACCACTGGGTCATCTCCCTCGCCCGCTTAATCCTGAATCTGGACCTGGGTAGGAGGCTGACCACTGGATCATCTCCCTCGCCCGCTCACCATGGAGCGATCAGCGCACAGTGGCATAGGAATTCAAATACCTGACTCTCCCTCTCCACTACTTCTTTCCTCGTCAAACTGGTCGCATTAGGTTCGGAATCTCCTCCTCTCTCAAACAATCCCTAATAACCCCTCCCTCATTCTCATTTTTGAAAACGCCTAAATGGTGGCAGCCTGTGCATGAAATGGAGTCACCCCCATGCTACCCTAGGCTTTGGGACACCTATTTAAGGGTCCAGTAGCTCCATCGTTACTGATATAGCCATTCTAAGCCCTCAATTGCTCGCCTTCAGCCCCAGCTCCTCCACCCAACACCAATTCTGTCTGCCCGAACCAGGGCCTCCCGCTCTCACCTCCAATCCTCTCCTTGCAATCCCATGCACTCTCAGCATCAGGGGACTTCGGCAGGGCATCCACCACCATCTCCAGGTGGTGCGGAAGTGCTAGGAGGCCTGTCAACAAAGTGCCCTGTATAGTGCGAGGACACCACCGGACGCCACCACGGAGGGAGCCGACGGGATCAGATGACTCCTCAAGGGTCCACGAAGCCACGGATACACCTAGTTCTCTCTTGCTTGTGGTACGGTCTCAACACCCTTCTCATGTTACTTCTATACCTGCAAAACCATTCATCCCCTCTTTTACTCTGCTTTCTGCCTTTTCGGCCAGTGATACTTCGTTGCCTTCGCCATGCCAAGGCGAGGCCAACCCCAGGCTTAGTTTCTCATGATACCTTCTTTTTTTGCTATGGTCCTCTTCCCCTTGCCTCTGTTTTTTCCTTATTGTAGCAATGGCGTGCAATCGCATTAATCAACCATTCAAGGTCTCGTTCTAGTTGATATGCCCTCAGTTTTATCATGCCAGGATTTGATTCACATGGACCTTTTGTTCCTTTCGCCCCCTTGCGCTGACCTCTGTGAGCCAACCCAGCTGAGGAGTCAGGAGGAGGATCCGCAGAGCCGGATCTCTCCCCTGATCCGCAAAGTGAGGCTGGCAATTCTTTTTCTTTATTTTGTTTTTATATTCTAGCCCTTTTGTGATCGGTCTAGTCTTGTAAAATCAATTAAAAATAGCTCGACTATCAGAAAAATTCCCAGAAAATATCGGTGTTCTCAGAAAAAATATATTTTAATATGAGACAATTATATTGTCCTATTACTTTAACATTCATTGATGATTTCATACATCTTAATTAGGGTTTTCCATTAATATTGCAAACCCTAATCTTGCCAAAACTCTGATGTGACTTGATGCATGTATTCAACACAACTATATTAGACTCTGATCTTATATTGTTGACTTGATTACATGATTATAACTTCTAGATCATATTGACATGACCGTACATGAAAATGAGTTAATCATTTAATCTCCTAAAATACCCAGGTGTCTCATTCATGCTCATCATATTGTATACTAATATTGATGGTGGTTTTTCGAGATAATATGATGAATGGTCACATGAGGGAATAATTAGGATTAGGAACCTTGGTCATGATATAATGACCACATGACTTGTATTTTTCCCAAGATCTTGACAAATATTTTATATCTTGCAATCTAGGATCTACTTGAGACTTTGATCTATTATTTCTTGGAATTCTTACTCTAAATCTTCAGTGAAAGGTACGCTATTATATCTCCTCCTTGGTTGTATTTAAGATACTTTTTATGTATATCTTGACTGTATACTTGGGTATATAACTTGATTGAGCTATTGTTCCCTATGATTAGTCTTCCATTTTCCCTATATTATATTTTGAGAAAAACATGAGAACATAAATGATATTTCCCATTATGACTATCCATATATTGATGATGATGATGATGTTGATGATGGAGCTTCCACTTGCATGGAATTACATGCACCACTAAAAATCCTAAAGATATTAAATCTTTAGGTTTAGCCTTGCTTATACTAGATTAAAAACTCCACCCACGTATGCTAGGATACGTGGAAGTCTTATCGTAGTATAGTTAAGGATCGAATCCACAGGACAACAATCTTGTTAAGATCAACAACATAGAAAACGTTAGAATTTCCTTTAACTCCTTAATAGTTGGTATTTAGATCAAAGATTTGGTTTGGTTGATTAAACTAAGATCAAGTAAAGTAAAAGCAGAAAAGTAAATCTAAGGTTGTAAACAATGTTAGGAAACCACTAGGATGTGATCAGCTTTCGCCACCGCTACACATGGATCAAAACATACATCACAATAACTTGGCTTGCAAAGAAAAGAGCCTAACAGTTAGTATCTTTGTAGGCTTAACTTCCTTTCGGATAACTAACTACGAGAAACGTGGAAGTGTTGCAATGCCAGCCATCTCCGGACGAATGGTCACTTACTTTGCATCACTCCCCTCGCAAAGTGTGTTCCTCGACCTGTCAAGGTTGCACTTTCATACGTCAACTGATTCCATTTCATAGTATGAAAGTGCAACAATGGAAGTGAGTTTACTCCACTTCTTGAGAAACGCTCCTAGATATCAAACCAAACGTATGGTGACTACATACAATCTAGAACCAACAAACAGTCGATATTCGAATCTAGAAGTACAAAAATAGACAATTTGCACCAAAAGATAATAAATAACACAAGTTGGTGATCAAGCAACTAGCATTCATTAAACGATTGATGTTGAACTGGAAAGATAATGTTTTTCTATTGCAAACTCAAGGATTACAGTGCATGAAATGAAAATATGGGTAGTGGGGCTACTCCCCGCACCTTAGTGTATAAGACTACTCGCTCATGGCAAGAACAAAGAAGGGGGTGAGATTAGAGAGAGAGAACGCCATCTCCACAAAGGAGGGAGGAAGGTTGACCCCTTGGAGAGAGAGAGAAACGATCTTCACACTTCGTAGCTTGCTTGATGATGAATCCTCCTCTTCCCACCTTCTTTGTCGATGAGAGAGAAAGTAGCTTAGAGATGGAGTATGGATCTCAGACTGGCAGCCTCGGGGCACTGGACGAAGGATAGAATAGTTCTGGAACAATAGAGGCAGCCTTTGGACATCTGAAAACTTGGTGTCCGTTCGGTCTTGGGACCGTTTAGCTTCATACGGTCTTAGGACCGTTTGACTTCATTCGGTCTTGGGACCATTTGGCTTCATTCGGTCTTAGGACCGTTTAGTGTCCATTCGGTCTTGGGACCGTTTGTTGTCCATTCGGTCTTGGAAATGTTTGTTGTCCATTCGGTCTTGGGACCGTTTAGTGTCCATTCGGTCTTGGGACCGTTTGGTGCTTTTGTAATTTTTTTGTATTTTTCTATAAGAAATAAAAGGGAAAAAGTTAGTCTGATGATATATTTATAATAAAGTGGAAAATTAAAGATTGTGTCTAATTTATTTAAGAAAGAGTATGGAAAACTGAGGAAAATTAGTAAGATAACATCACAAAATGGGAGGTTATCACCCCCCTAACTTAGAGTCTAGCTTGTCCTTAAGCTAGATAGAGCTAAGGCATGTAGTGGCGAGGCAATTTTATTTAGTGAAGATTTCCATACTTTTGCTTCAATTCTGAACCAGAGATCTCTTAGAGTTTTATCGGGCTTCTGCTCGCACTAACTCTTTCAGGTATTGGGAGTTGTGTAGATCTCAGGTTTCTTCCGTATCGCGTAGCTCGCATTGGGACCACCTTTTCCTCGATCACATTCTGTGCATGTTTTCAACTCCAATCAGTTTTATACTTCTTTGAAAAATCTACTGGAAACTAAGATAGGCATGAGGGTTGGATGAAGACTAATGTGTAACTCCCCCCTTTTAGTGGGGGAGGGTTTATCTAAACTTTTAGAATCTCACTACTGGGCGTGCAACATATGCCTTTGTGAGGGTATCTAAATGTACCGGTCAGGCAAGTCCTTTATCAGCTTTTTCATATATTCAGAGACTTTAGGATCTCATTACCGTGCACGACACATCTGTCTTTGTGAGGGCAGTGATCCAACCCTATTCTAGGGTTGTATCTCGTGTCATTTTGTACTTTTATCACATTCAAATGCATTAGAATTACAGGTTATTCTCCCCAATATGAGTATCATTGCAAATACGCTTATGGATGTTCTTTGCACTGTTTTTCAGGTACTTGGACCATGCTTAGATGGACGAGAGAGAGGGAGGAACCCAAAGAAGGCTCCAAACTCTCCCTCAACCTACCTCCAGTGGCCAAGAATCATCCCCGAGCAAAGACATCCGAAATTGACAAAGTAAGAAGCAAAATCAAGAAGTCAAACCTCACCACGGCCGTGGCCCCAATGCCACGGTCGTGGCTTTATTGCCAAATTCCAACAAGCTACAATAGGGAAATCCACAGAATCCCACGGCCGTGGCCACCTGCCACGACCGTGGCCCTTGAAGACACCACGGTCGTGGCCATCAGAACGGTCGTGGTCAGTAGAAGAGAACACGGTCGTGGCACCCTGCCACGGTCGTGGGAATTAAATTGTGAAAAATCAGTTTCCAACAGGGAAGTTGCCCATAAAGCCACGACCGTGGACAAGTCGCCACGACCGTGGTCGATGCTGATCAAGACGCCTGTGGCCCCTCCCCACGGTCAGCCCGACTCCTCCAAAACGGCCGTGTCACCCAACACGACCGTGGTGCATGCTACCCACCACGACCGTGGCACTCCGCCACGGCCGTGGCCACCACCCTACTTTGCTTTTTCACAACTGCCTTCACCCCACAACCGTGTTCACCACCCCACGGTCGTCCACCACGACCGTGGTGATCACATACCCTACATAACTTTCCACTATTATTCCTATTCTACCCCCACTTAACCCTAGCTCCTATATAAGCACTAGTTGCTTCTAGGGCTCGAGGTTAAGCACCCGTAGCCGACCCTAGTTGCTTCCTTGCCTCCATTACTCCAATCCACCTACTCCCTTGCATCTAACCCCATTTCCACCCACTTTCCACTCATTTCCACCATAGAAACCTAGTTTCTCTAGGTTTCTATCCATCCATTCCACCATTTTCATGCGCCCCTGCACCTTTGGAGGAGGGAGGTTGTCTGCAGCTGCTTGGAGGTGAAAAAGGAGGCCACTACATTGAGCTTCATGGCGTTTTCCCTTCTTCTATCCCCTTCTTTTCCTAGTTTGATCATGTATAGCTAAGCCCCCTTGGGTGGGCTGTTTGGGGCAAAAATGTGACTTTGATACCATGTTGGGGGAATATAATTTGTAATGAACATATTTCATTTCTATAATGATTGCCTTTGCTTATATCTCATTTCCCATTACTTGTGCATGTGGTTGTTGTTTAATTACATTAATTGCTTGCATTGTGGTGTTTGAAGACATTTATCTCTAGGATGTTTTGGTTTCTATGTGGCTATCATAGGATTGGCTCCTAGGTCCTTAATTCGGATCCCTAGCTAGCCTCCTATCTTCCTACATAATCACCTTCTTCCTACATGCAAATGTGAGTTCTAAGTGACTAGTATAAGTATGATTAGTGCAATTGCCTAGGATTTCCTAAAGGCTGAGGTGGCTAGTGGCATGAGGTCAAATACCCTCATCTCTACTCCCATCCTTACCCTTGGTCCTCAATTGACTAATACCACTTATCCTAAAGACCTAGACTTGGGACGTCCTATGAGAATTACACCTAGCCCTAGTTCTCCAATTAGTAGCTTAGGGTACATTCTCATAGCACCCACCTTGTTGTTTGGTTTGGTAATCTAGAATGAGATATGTTAATTGCTTATTATGGTGACATCCCCCAACTAATGCCAAGGTCACATTCCCAAACGGCCCACCTCCTTCATCTAATTGCTTAAAACCCTAATTGCCTAGTTTGCTTGTTAGTGCTAGCTTAGTTCAATTGCTTTAGTCTAACTTAGTCAATTGCCTCGTTTTGTTAGCTAGTGTTAATTTAGATCTTTCATCTTTCTTAGTGGTTAACTTAGGCTCTAAATTGTTAGTTGCTTTCTTAGTTTGGTATAATTCGTCCCTGCTCTTGTTTAGATAGCTTGTTAACTCAAATTGCTAATTTAGTCTTTTGATAACTTAGTTTCACATTGCTTTTCCTACTTGCTCGTTTAGCTTAATCAATCAAACAAACCTTCAAACCCTAAAAACCCTAAGCTCCGCATAAGGAACATAGCTCACGCTTTCTAACTCTAGCGCCCCCTCTATCTCCGCGGTTCGACCCCGCATCTTGCCTTTGATCTATACTACAACAGTACCCCGTACGCTTGCGGGCGCATTGTTTTAGTTTTAGTGATAGACTTGATTTGGGACCATATAAATTTCGAAAGCAAGGATCCCATCCATCATCCCGTGCCTCCCGACCTCGTGGATTGCACTCGGCCACCCTAGTTGGCCGGTGTTGTAACCCTCTAGCGGGAGCGCACCAAGCTTTCTGGCGCAGTTGCCAGGGAATGAGGCGCTCGGCCTAGTTAGATAGTGTAGCTTAGCCTTTCCTTTTGCCCTCACCATTGCTATTCTTTATTCTTTATGTTACTCTTACATATTGGTTCGCTAACTTGGCTCCTTGTTGTTTGTTTGTGACGTGCGCAGGTGACAGCTGCACATGCGTAGTACGCGTTCGACTTGCACCGACTTGGTGGTTTACGACCTCGAGATTGGGAGGAGAAGACGTCAAGCTCGCCGCAACCTACACCGAGAGGCCGAGATGGCCGAGAACAACCCACCACCAGATGTTCCACCTCCACCACCGCACTGTCCGCTTCATGAGTATTTTACGCCGGGGAACTACAATTCCCCCATAGCTACGCTGGTGGATCAGATGCCCGGTCAGCAGTTCTCCATTCCGCCAGCACTCTTGGGACTTCTGCCCACATACTACGGAATGGAGAACGAAAATCCTTATCACCATATAGACGCGTTCTTAGAAACGTGTTCGACCTTCCGTACGCTTGCTTCCACCGACAACTCGATCCGCAGAACGCTCTTTCCTTTCTCCCTCAAGGAGAAAGCCAAGGAGTGGTATGTCTCGAGGCCAGAGCTCGTCACATGGAATGAAAGTAAAGAATGAGTTTTTGAAGAAGTTCTTTCCGATAGCCAAGTTATCCTACATGAGAAGGTGCATCACATCCTTCGCCCAAAAAGAGAACAAACCTTTCCATGAGGCATGGGAGAGGTTCTAGAAGTTGCTTCGTAACTTCCCTCACCATGAGGTCCCGCTTTGGCAGCTGGTTCAAGCCTTCTACACCAGGATTGAGGAGCAGAGCCAAAACAATGTAGATTCTTCTTGCGGGGGCATGTTCATGGCCAAGCCGCCCGAGGACTCATGGCCACTGTTTGAACATCTCGCCGAGAATTCTCGCCACCGAGATTCCACTAAGGGGGGCATTGCAATCGGAACTACACTCCCCCACCGTCCTCCGTGGCTCCCGCACGCAATACCACCAACCCCGATCTAATGAAAATGATGGCAGATATGATGCAAATGATGAAGAATCAAGTGGGTGGCTCTTCTAGCCAACCCGCAATGGATGTGGACGTTGTAGATGAGGAAGTTAACGCTTTACATTCCTTTGGTGGCCGCAACAACCAGGGTCCAATGTCCCAATCCTACACTCGCGAGTGGAGGAACCATCCAAATTTCTCGTGGAAACAACCAAATGAGGATGGACAAGGACAGGGGCAACACAAGCCACGCTACAGCTCTAAGTTTGAGGACGAGGTTCTTGGAAGGCTAAGAAGCCTAGATGAAGTCAAAAAGGACGTCAACGCACATGGCCAGTCTATAAGCTGACTTGAGCAGAGGTTAGATCAGATTTCTCTCTCTTTGGCTAGAAGAGAAGAAGGAAGACTCCCCTCTCAACCTATGCCGAATCCAAACAATGATGGGACTTTTCAATATGCTCCTCCGCCTCCTCAAGTGCCGCTCAATTATCAATATGCTCCACCCCCACCTCATACTTACCAACAACCACCTCCACAATATCACCCCCACCTCAACAACAACTGCAACCCCAATTCATCCTTCAAAATCCCAATTCCCCTCACCAAAGGCCTCCACCACCCCAACAGCCACAACCACCTCCACAAGCTCCCCCTTCTACCACCCATGAGCATGTGAAGGATGTGACTACTTTGAGGAGTGGTAGGACTTTGGAGAGCCCCCATGGTGTTGTTGTTGGCAGAGATGACACTGAGGCAGAGCAGGTTGATACTGAGATGCAGAATGATGATACTGTGATAAGAGGCAATGTTGATACTGTGACACCGAGAAGTGATATTGTGATTCCAGTGATACCAGTAGATGATACTGTTGATTTGGACCAATTGGGGTCCCAACTCCCACCATATCCTGATGCACTTGAGGAGCCTTCTGCTGCAAAGAAAAACAAGAAGCATGCGGATGATATTTTGGAGATCTTCAAGCAAGTGAAAATCAACATACCTCTTATAGACGCAGTCAAGCAAATTCCATCCTATGCGAAGTTCCTTAAAGAATTGTGCACCTTAAAAAGAAAGACAACACGGAGAACGCCTAAGAAGATCAAGCTCACTGAGCAAGTGAGCTCCATTCTCCAACACACCATCCCCCGGAAAAGAAAAGACCCCGGTGCCCCCATCATCTCATGCTACATCGGGGCGCATCACATAGACCAGGATCTTCTTGACTTGGGGTCTAGCGTAAACTTGATGCCTTATGATCTGTTTGCTGAGCTCCAAATGAGAGAGTTGAGGCCGGCCCATTGCACTCTACAGTTGGCTGACCGTTCTGTGAAGACGCCTAGAGGGCGTGTGGATGATGTGCTGGTCCGTCTTGATGAGGATACGTCTGCCGTCTTCCTAGTCGATTTTATCATTCTTGATATGGAAAAGGAAGCTAGAAAGGTGCCAATCATCTTGGGGAGACCTTTCTTAGCCACAACTGATGTCGTGATCCATGTGAGGACAGGGACCATGTATGTTACATTCATGCACATGAAGATCCGATTGAACATCTTTAAGTCTTCTACTACAGCTGAAGTGATAGGGGCCACCGAAGAAGATTGTTATTTGGTGGAATGCCTAGATGAGATTGTTGAAGAGTTCCTACCCGCTTGGATTGAGACTGCTACTCAAGGTAGAGGTCTTGAGCCAATTGTTGAGTTCCCTGACGACGATGATGAGGATGATGAAGAGTGCGAACTAGCCTTAGTGGCTGCAAGCCAGGACCTCCCCTCTATTTCTGCACCTTTGAAGAACTCCCTTGAAGCACCTCCAGTTCTTGAGCTGAAGAAACTTCCTGAAGGATTGAAGTACGCTTTCCTTGGCTCAAATGACACCCTCCCAGTGATCATTTCCTCCATTCTTTCTCCTGAACAAGAAGATGCCTTGATGGAAGTCTTGAGGAAGAACATCCAAGCCATTGGATGGTCTATTGCTGACTTGAGAGGGATTGACCCCTCCATTTGTGTGCATCAGATATACTTAGAAGAAGATGCGAAACCGACCCGTAAAATGCAAAGAAGGCTAAATCCAAAGTTGAGGGACGTTGTAACTCAAGAAGTTGTTAAGTTGCTTGATGCAGGGATCATCTGCCCCATTTCTGACAGAACGTGGGTGAGTCCCATCCAGGTGGTGCCCAAGAAGGGCGGGATTACAGTTGCAGAAAATGCCGATGGTGAGCTTATGCCGGTGAGAGAGCAATCCAAGTGGAGAATGTGCGTGGATTATCGGAAGCTCGACGAAAAGACAAAGAAGGACCACTACCCACTTCCGTTTCTTGATCAGATTCTAGAGAGATTGGCTGGGCAGAGCTTCTACTGTTTTCTTGATGGGTACTCGAGATATTTTCAGATTGTTGTGCATCCGGCGACCAGGAAAAGACGACATTCACTTGTCCAAGTGGTACATTTGCCTACCGGAGAATGCCATTTGGATTGTGCAATGCCCCTTCCACTTTCCAGAGATGTGTAACCTCGATCTTTGCTGACATGCTTGACTCGTCACTCGAGGTATTCATGGGTGATTTTTCAGTTTTCGGGAAGACCTTTGACGAGTGCTTGCTACATCTAGCTGCGGTTCTGGAAAAATGTGTGAAAGTTCGCTTAGTTCTATCTTGGGAAAAAAGTCATTTCATGGTACCTGAGGGTATAGTTCTGGGACACCGAGTTTCGAAAGATGAGATTGAAGTTGACAAGGCCAAGGTGGGACTTATTTCTACACTCGACTTTCCTTCGACCGTAACCGTAAGACATGTTCGATCTTTCTTGGGACATGCAGGATTCTACCGGCATTTTATCAAGGACTTTAGCAAAATCTCAAGACCACTCTGTCGATTACTTGAGAAAGATGTTGAATTTCAGTTTGATGACAAATGTGTTGAAGCCTTCAATCATCTAAAAGAGAGGCTTATTTCTGCTCCTATCATGCAGCCCCCAGATTTCTTCTTGCCATTCGAGATCATGACGGATGCATCCGATA
Organism: Alisma plantago-aquatica; assembly: GCA_963693085.1. Classification (NCBI taxonomy): domain Eukaryota; kingdom Viridiplantae; phylum Streptophyta; class Magnoliopsida; order Alismatales; family Alismataceae; genus Alisma; species Alisma plantago-aquatica. The sequence continues at coordinate 828,694,490 of OY856414.1, read as the reverse complement.
TGGCGGTGGGGGCTGTGCTGGGTCAACGCATTGGCCGAATTCCTCATGCTATCTATTATGCAAGTAAAACGTTAGACGATGCTCAAAGAAACTATACGACTACCGAGAAGGAGTTGCTTGCGGTGATCTTCGCTCTTGACAAGTTCTGGCCGTATCTCTTACAAAACAAAGTGACAATCTACACGGACCATGCTGTGCTGAAGTATCTCATGTCTAAGAAAGACTCAAAGCCAAGGTTGATCCGATGGATTTTATTGCTCCAAGAATTTGACATAGAAATTGTGGATAAGAAAGGAATAGAAAATGGTGCTGCAGATCATCTCTCCCGTATTGATGGACCTTTTGATGTGACAAGTCCAATCAAAGAGACAATGCCACATGAACAACTCCTCTTAGTCTCATCTGTCCATAAGCCATGGTACAAGCACATAGCGAATTTCCTAGCTAGTGGGAGGATACCGAGCATGTGGATAAGAGAGGAAAGCAAGAGATTCTTTGCTATGGTAAAGAACTACATTTGGGATGACCCTCACCTCTTTAAATATTGCCCAGACCAACTCATTAGGAGGTGCATTCCGGAGATGGAGCAGCAAGAAGTCTTATCTATGTGCCATTCAGGAGTGTGTGGAGGCCATTTTGGAGGGAAACACACGGCCGCCAAAGTTCTTCAATGTGGATTCTACTGGCCAACATTGTTCAAAGATGCTCATGACTTTTGTAAGAGTTGCATCAAGTGCCAAAAAGTGGGCACTATCTCCAGGAGGGACATGATGCCTTTGTCACCTATCTTGGTGGTAGAAGTGTTTGATGTTTGGGGGATTGACTTTATGGGTCCTTTCCCCCCTTCTTTCGAGTATGTCTACATCTTGGTCGTCGTAGACTATGTATCAAAATGGATTGAGGCTGTGGCAACAAGGACAAATGATCATAAAGTGGTGTGTGATTTCGTGAGATCCAACATCTTTAGCCATTTTGGTGTTCCAAGGGCTGTGATTAGTGATGGCGGGAGTCATTTCATTCACCGCACTTTTGAAGGACTGCTAAAGAGACATGGGGTGAACCATCGTGTAGCTACTCCTTACCACCCTCAAATGAGTGGTTAAGTTGAGTTGGCAAATCGGGAGATAAAGCTCATTTTGGAGAAGACGGTGCGACCGGACCGTAAGGATTGGTTACTTCGACTCAATGAAGCTTTATGGGCATATAGGACTGCATATAAAGCCCTGATTGGCACTACACCGTTCAAGCTTGTCTATGGTAAGAGTTGCCATTTGCCGGTTGAGATGCAACACAAGGCACTGTGGGCCTTGAAGAGGATGGACTTTGATGAAGAGAGTGTCGGAATGAGAAGAAAGTTTCAATTGCATGAGCTAGAAGAGATGCGACATGAAGCCTATGAAATGTCAAAGAACTACAAGGAAAGAACCAAGTTTCTACATGACAAGATCATAAAGAAGAAAGAGTTTGAGCCCGGCAAATGGGTATGGCTGTACAATTCAAGGATGAAGTTCTTCCCCGAAAAGCTTCGTTCTAGATAAAAAGGTACTTACCTTGTCAAGAAGGTGTACCCATCCGGGGCAGTGATCATTTGTGCAAAAGAAGGAGCTAAGGAATTTGCTGTTAATGGGCAAAGGCTGAAACCTGTCGTTGAAGTCGGCCCGGACAAGGCCAACCAAGACTTTGATGTTGTTATGCTGGTAGAAGAAGAATTTGATGAAGAGGAATGCTTAGATGAGGATGAGAAAGGGATCTACTACAAAGATCTCTTGAAAGTTCCAAAGAAATGAAGGAGCACAACAATCAATAAGCCTGGCTGAAGGCGGTAAATTTAGCGCTAGTGGGAGGCAACCCACATCATTTGAGACTCTCAACCCTTCTTTTGACACGTTAGTTTTGTTTTACACAAATACACACACGCACACTTGTGCTTTACAGTTTTTGTTTGAGTTTTGATGATGGCAGGTGATAGACATCAGAGAGAGAGGATCTAGAAGTTAATCGTGGTCATTAAAACCAAAAGATCATGTTTTGAAGTTTGAAAATTGAAAAGACAAATCCACCACGGCCGTGGGGCTGGACCACGACCGTGGCACAGGCGGCCAAACACGACCGTGGCTCTATGCCACGGCCGTGAGAATTAAAGCACCAAATTGGCCAAAGTTACAGGTTGTTTTGAAGATCGGCCACAACCGTGGCGAGCTGCCACGACAGTGGCGATGGAGAGTGCCAACGACCGTGGTCCCCACCACGGCCGTGTTAAAGAAGGCTGGCCACGATCGTGGGCAACTGCCACGGCCGTGGGAGTTATTGCTGCATTTGGCCGAAGTTACAGGTTGTTTCGAAGATCAGCCACGACCGTGGCAAGTCGACCACGACCGTGGCGTGAGGATAGAGCCACGACCGTGGTGGGACACCACGACCGTGGCGAGGTCAGATCGGGGAGTTCTTCATCGACAACACGACCGTGGCACCCGCCACGGCCGTGCTACCCAACCTTGGCCACGACCGTGACAGTGAGGCGTGCTGTGCAGCCGCAACCCTCGCGGCAATTGCAGCACGACGAGGAGCAGTCAGCCCACTGGTACAATTTTGATACCAACTCGGGGTCGCAATCATATGCGATGGAGGAAGAACAAGATAGCGAGGAGGAAGAGGTGGAGCTGGAACCAGAAGGAGAAGATGTCGTGACATTTTTGGAGGCAGATAGAGAAAGAACCCTGGGCAAAGCACAGGCGTGAGTGTCCTATGGAAGAGGACACATGCAAAAGAAGGCTCATCTCATTTACCCCGAGTGCATGACAAGGCGAGTCGTCGCCTCCAGGTACGGTTGTGAGAAGACCATTGAGGATCTTGGAATCAAGGAGATAGTGGAAATGGGTTTGAAGACAATTGGGTTGTGGGGCATTCTTTTCACACCCCAACCTACATATCCCACATTGACCCAAGAATTCTTTGCCACTCTGGAGAAGACAAAAGTGAGGGGTTGTGATGCACTCAGATTTGCCATGATGGGCAACATGCACACCCTCACTTCCACTGAGATGAATGCTATCTTCGCCTCTACTCCTGAAGAAGCCATGAAATTAGATGACGGCTTGGTAGAGAGAGACGACACTCTGGACTATGCATATTACTGGAAGAAATTCACGGGCAAAGAGGACTACTACGCGGGTAGATCAAAAACTGCTGCTATATGTAACCCGCTAATATGATATGTGCAGAAGGTCGTGGCAAACACTATTGTGGGGAGGTACGATAACCAAGGCTCCATCTCCTAAAAGGACATGATTGTCTTGATCGGTATGCACCACAAGAAGTACATTGACCTTGGAGTTCTTTTGATTGATCATATGAAGTCCATACCCTACAAGAGCACAAAACCCTTTGTCATGGGTGGGTTTGTGACTTCTATTGCACTGGCATTGGGATATGATCTCTCGGGGGCACAAGACGCGATTAAGGCAGAACGTGTTGACCTCAACTATCTGACGCGTTCGCACACCATAAAAACGAAAGATAAAAGAATGTTTTATTTGACTACAAGTGTGCAGGATTTTGAGCTTCAGCTGCCTTATCACGCAGTACCCCATTATCCGTATTGGGACCTGGCGACAGGTTGAGGGAAAAATTGATGGTATGGCAGCTAGACCACCCGAGAGAGTCGTATACTAGGGGAGCCGTTGCCGTACAGGAAGACGTTGTTGAATCAAATGTACAAGGGCAGGAGCATGAAGCAGAAGAAGCAAGGCAGCCCCGAAGAACTAAAAGGAGGGATGAGGGGACATCCCAGCTGCAGCCACCCTCAGGGAACGCCTATGACATGGCTACCATCCAGGCGCACCTTGAGATATTCAGAAGACTCAAGGTGACATGCAGCTTGTCCAGCAGTACATGTGGCAAGATGAACAGCAAATGCATTACCAGATCAACCACTTGTACCAATACCAACATGCCCAAGCAGCACGAAACCCCGAATGGGGTGCAGACTTTTGGGGTGGTATAGCTGGACATCCACAAGCGTATCCTCCACCCCAGGACGGCTACTGGGGGCACTACTATTAGCACCCTCCATCCAGCTCGGCTCCAGACTCAGCTCCTCCTCCGGATCCTCCTCAGATGCCAGAACAGCCACCACAGCCTTGATTCTTCCCCTATCTTCCCTAAGCTATAGTTTCTGAAAACTACTAGAGGGGGGGTGAATAGAGTTTTATAGAGATTTTAATAATTAATTAACTCAAACAACCACAATGAAAATATTGGACAAGGAGACACAGGGTTTAGAGTGGTTCCAACCTTAGCAAATACTAAGGAAGTCAGTCCACTACCCGGTTGCTTACCCAACCGGGATTTGAAAAGAAATTTATTTTATTACCTCGCAAGGACTTTACATAAAATACAATTTCTTTTCCCAAACCCTTCAAGCAGCCTTCACCTAGAAGTAATCGCCCAACCTTGAAGCAGCCTTCCCTTGAAGTAGGTGCACCAACTCCCGTTGCACCAGCCTTCTGAAGTAGCTTCCCGTGCGATAGCCTTCTTGAAGTAGCTTGAAGTCCCCTTCTCCACCTGAGAAGTCAACCCTCTCCAATCCGCAGCCTCCAACCCTAGGAGTAGCAAGGAGAGTACAAAGGATAAAAAAGAACAAGAAGGAAAATAGAAATTACAATACCGTTGTAAGCACAAGGCTTGATTTGCCTACATCAAGCGTATAGATCTCCTAACCAATGTGTATGACAATGTGATTGTAGTGGATAGGAGATACTAGCCTATTGGACACGAAATGGGAGCAATAGGAATGAATGGCAAGTGTAGGAATTGCTCTATTGCTCTAAAACAGATTGCAAGTGTGTATTCAAGCTCAAGTATAGCACAAGTATATCTTTGGTATATTTTGGTGTCCTAAGGCATGTCCTATTTATAGGAGTGGCCTATGGATACTTAAGGACGTTCTAGACAACTTCTAGGGGCTTCTAAGTGCTTAACTAGCCGTTAGATATAAGTTAAGTGCATTAGTAACGGCTAGTTACTTTATTCTGCAGTTGCTGTCAGAGACCATCTCGGTCGACAATTTGTCGACCGAGATACCTACTCGGTCGAAGTTTTGTCGACCGACAGGCTCTCTGGATCAACGTTCATTTGCAACTGCCAACTACTTTATCAGCAGTGTCTAACGGCTACTTGGGTCAATCTCGGTCGAGAAGTTTGTCGACCGAGAGTGTCTCGGTCGAGGAGTGTGGTCGACCGAGATTGACTCTGTTTTCAATCTTTTAATTAACCACTAAGCATGTGTATGAGTGTGCATATGTGATCCTATTTGAAGGGGATGACCTATCTAAGTGTGGTGATTAGCTAGGAAGATCCAACGCTTGATTTACATGCAATCTAAGTACTTGTACATTATATATTTGTACAAGTTTTTACAACAGTGATTACATTGCATGGAAATATAAATATGTAAGCTTTTTGGATTTTCCCTAGTTGCTTTGTCATCCACTTTAATCCTGCACACTCAAGTAGCATGTTAGATCAACAAGAATGAAATGTTTGTCATCATCGAAACAAAGGGATTTATCATAATGTCCAATTTATCCAACAGTTTCATGCTGAGGACAGCATGATTCTAAAGTTTGGGGTGGGTAGGGTGGTATGCATCACTCCTTTTCTTTTTTTTTTGTCATTTTGATATCACCTCTGCCATCTAGTTTAGTTTTTCTGATTTTGTTGCATAGCATGTAGTTCATTTCTGCATTTTTGAGTATTTTTAAATTTTTTCTTCTTCAGCCATGCATTGCATCTCATGTAGGTTTTTGCTAATTTTTGCATGTTTTAGCTAGGATTTACTTGATTTTACCTAAAATTGTGTTTGAATGTGATTTAGTACAACGTGACACATTTTTGGCCAATTTTGCCTAGATTTGATGTTTCTTGTCCAAAAAGCGTGTTTTTACTCAATCTTCACCATATTGAATGAAATTGTTCATCTTTGACAAATATAAGATGATATGCTATGATAAAGTGCTATGTGGTATCAACGAGTGACTTCTTACATGCTCGTCTCCTCCCTTGGGAATGTGTTGGATTGATTGAATTATGATCTGAGCAAGCATAGAACGTTTAATGTTTGTGGAGTTACTTGATTGATATATGGATTTCATTTGGTTCATTCATGTGATGTGATATCTATGGTGAAGTGTCAGACTAGTTTTCATGCAGGAGACCTTATGTGGAAGATTATGCCAAGTGACCCCTCTTTGACCCGACCACTCTTTCATCATCTTCATACCTCTCCGCCTCATTAAAAGATGCCAAAGTACACATATTAGCCGTGGCCACCTCCAAAAGTTTGGGGTGGCCACATCTTTATCTCCCCGCTTCACTCTATCTACCATATGCCCTATCTACACCAAGGGCAAGAAAAAGGAAAGAAAAAGAAAAACAAAATAAAATAAGAGGATGCTCCTGTTTAAGAGCATTCAAATAAAGAAAAGATGAGTGTGTAAAAACACTCAAAACCTTACCGCAACCCTTTCTTCTCTTTTCTTACCCATGGAGCTAGGAAACATTAAACCTAGCTCACTTTATCCCTTTTCCGCAGCCATGTGGGTCATTTGGCATAACTTGAAGCATAAGGTTGAAGGCATGAAGGTGAAACGACACTCCTAGTCATCGACGATTAACATCATCATGAAACGGTCTACCCGGAACCTTATGGATGAGATATTGATAACTTGTGCAATCCATGCATTATATGTGAAGTTCTTGTACTCTGTGCTCCCTTCATGGTTGGTTTGTGAAAGTAGAAGAGGAGGGAAGTGATTTGCATGTACCTAGTCACCATTGATCCCATTTAGCATTTGTCGCCCATCATATTGTATTTGTCATATCTTTTGATTATGGAAAATGGAAAAGAGATTGAGTTGGAGCATACTTGAGGACAAGTATGTTTCAAGTTTGGGGTGGTGATCCAACCCTATTCTAGGGCTGTATCTCATGTCATTTTGTAATTTTATCACATTCAAATGCATTAGAATTACAGGTTATTCTCCCCAATATGAGTATCATTGCAAATACGCTTATGGATGTTCTTTGTACTGTTTTTCAGGTACTTGGACCATGCTTAGATGGACGAGAGAGAGGGAGGAACCCAAAGAAGGCCCCAAACTCTCCCTCAACCTACCTTCAGTGGCCAAGAATCATCCCCGAGCAAAGACATCCGAAATTGACAAAGTAAGAAGCAAAATCAAGAAGTCAAGCCTCACCACGGCCGTGGCCCCACTGCCACGGTCGTGGCTTTATTGCCAAATTCCAACAGGCTACAATAGGGAAATCCACAGAATCCCACAGCCGTGGCCACCTGCCACGACCGTGGCCCTTGAAGACACCACGGCCGTGGCCATCAGAACGGTCGTGGTCAGTAGAAGAGAACACGGCCGTGGCACCCTGCCACGGTCGTGGGAATTAAATTGTGAAAAATCAGTTTCCAGTAGGGAAGTTGCCCAGAAAGCCACGACCGTGGTCGATGCTGATCAAGACGCCCGTGGCCCCTCCCCACGGTCAGCCCGACTCCTCCAAAACGGCCGTGTCACCCAACACGGCCGTGGTGCATGCTACCCACCACGACCGTGGCACTCCACCACGGCCGTGGCCACCACCCTACTTTACTTTTTCACCACTGCCTTCACCCCACGACCGTGTTCACCACCCCACGGTCGTCCACCACGACCGTGGTGATCACATACCCTACATAACTTTCCACTGTTATTCCTATTCTACCCCCACTTAACCCTAGCTCCTATATAAGCACTAGTTGCTTCTAGGGCTCGAGGTTAAGCACCCCTAGCCGACCCTAGCTGCTTCCTTGCCTCCATTACTCCAATCCACCTACTCCCTTGCATCTAACCCCATTTCCACCCACTTTCCACTCATTTCCACCATAGAAACCTAGTTTCTCTAGGTTTCTATCCATCCATTCCACCATTTTCATGCACCCCTGCACCTTTGGAGGAGGGAGGTCGTCTGCAGCTGCTTGGAGGTGAAGAAGGAGGCCACTACATCGAGCTTCATGGCATTTTCCTTTCTTCTATCCCCTTCTTTTCCTAGTTTGATCATGTATAGCTAAGCCCCCTTGGGTGGGCTGTTTGGGGCAAAAATGTGACTTTGATACCATGTTGGGGGAATATAATTTGTAATGAACATATTTCATTTCTATGATGATTGCCTTTGCTTATATCTCATTTCCCATTACTTGTGCATGTGGTTGTTGTTTAATTACATTAATTGCTTGCCTTGTGGTGTTTGAAGACATTTGTCTCTAGGATGTTTTGGTTTCTATGTGGCTATCATAGGATTGGCTCCTAGGTCCTTAATTCGGATCCCTAGCTAGCCCCCTATCTTCCTACATAATCACCTTCTTCCTACATGCAAATGTGAGTTCTAAGTGACTAGTATAAGTGTGATTAGTGCAATTGCCTAGGATTTCCTAAAGGCTGAGGTGGCTAGTGGCATGAGGTCAAATACCCTCATCTCTACTCCCATCCTTACCCTTGGTCTTCAATTGACTAATACCACTTATCCTAGAGACCTAGACTTGGGACGTCCTATGAGAATTACACCTAGCCCTAGTTCTCCAATTAGTAGCTTAGGGTACATTCTCATAGCACCCACCTTGTTGTTTGGTTTGGTAATCTAGAATGAGATATGTTAATTGCTTATTATGGTGACATCCCCCAACTAATGCCAAGGTCACATTCCCAAACGGCCCACCTCCTTCATCTAATTGCTTAAAACCCTAATTGCCTAGTTTGCTTGTTAGTGCTAGCTTAGTTCAATTGCTTTAGTCTAACTTAGTCAATTGCCTCGTTTTGTTAGCTAGTGTTAATTTAGATCTTTCATCTTGCTTAGTGGTTAACTTAGGCTCTAAATTGTTATTTGCTTGCTTAGTTTGGTATAATTCGTCCCTGCTCTTGTTTAGATAGCTTGTTAACTCAGATTGCTAATTTAGTCTTTTGATAACTTAGTTTCACATTGCTTTTCCTACTTGCTTGTTTAGCTTAATCAATCAAACAAACCTTCAAACCCTAAAAACCCTAAGCTCCGCATAAGGAACATAGCTCACACTTTCTAACTCTAGCGCCCCCTCTATCTCCGCGGTTCGACCCCGCATCTTGCCTTTGATCTATACTACAACAGTACCCCGTACGCTTGCGGGCGCATTGTTTTAGTTTTAGTGATAGACTTGATTTGAGACCATATAAATTTCGAAAGCAAGGATCCCATCCATCATCCTGTGCCTCCCGACCTCGTGGATTGTACTCGGCCACCCTAGTTGGCCGGTGTTGTAACCCTCTAGCGGGAGCGCACCAGGCAGCTGAATGTACCAGCCGGGTGAGACCTTTATTGGTCCTTCATATAGGTCCTTAGGCGTGGCACAACTCTCATATTTTTATTCAACACTCTGTTTTTATTCTTATACTCACAGGCTTAGGAGTTGGATATTTAGGAATTTTGTTTAGGCTGCTAGGCCTCTTTTGAAAAGAAGAAAATTTTTCTTGGAGTTTCCTGACATGCACTTATTTCGATTTCGTACTTGGTGGTCCACTTGCGAGGTTCCTTGATTTAGATTTTACCTATTTCCCTCCCGTCCTTGGAAGAGTGTTGGCTGGCTTTGGCCATGATGTTAACTTGTGGAGAGTCTGGAGTAGAGTTGAAGCAAAAACATGGAAATCGGGTGTGAAAGTAATTTATTGATTTGCCATTACATGCTTAAGTGCTTTTTCTGTTATTACTTTTTGAGGACTGCTTTGATTCTAAATTTAGCTGGGGGTTACTTTTTCCAAGAGTGATGTTATACTTATGTACAAGAATTATTCAAAGAAATTATTGAAAAAGTCTAAAATGTTAAAGGAAAAATAGGAGCAGTGCATAGAGAAGCAGAAGGAGCAGAGGGAGAAAGGTTGAAGAATGATACCTCGCCCTTGTCCAGTGTACCCCCCCCAACTTATCACTCACTCTATCCTCAGAGTGTCAAAGTGATAGGTTGAGAGGTATATGGACAAGGGCATTAGGCTTCTTGTAGTCCTTTGTTAGCTCTGTGTGTTCGGAGAAGATTAGCTGCGAACTTTACACGTAGAGCGTGGTAGTCCACGTCTGTCATGTCCTCTACTGATCTTCCAAGAATAGCGATGGTGTACATCCAGTAGAGGTTGTAGAAGCCACAGTCGTTTGACTCTCGGAGCTGCTGGGGACATGTGTGGTAGAAGGCTGGGCGATGAAAGTGTTCTTTATCGTACGCCCTTGTGTGCTTGCTTAAGAGATCGTGTAGTTTGTCAGCACACTCCATAGCCTCCTCCTCCGTGGGCGTGTTAGCTGTCACATCATACTTCCTCTGGTTTGCATCAAACTGGCTATCAGAACTGTTGTAGATGATAGTTGTTCCGTCGTGAAGGTTTGTTGCCAGAAGCATCCAGTGCTCTGAGTGAAGGAAGGAAGCATAATGAACTTCGAAGTCATATGTTGGAGGAAAGAGATGAGTGCCTCCGTTGTTCTGAAGTTCTTTAGCTTTAGGAGATCATCCTTCATATAAGCTGATGCCATATAGATCGTAGGGTGATTCCGTCCGAGGAGATATTGATAGGCGGTTATCAAACTCACAGATAGAGACCCTTTGAATTGTACAGTTTCACATAGTGTATCTTCCATAACCAGAATGTCTCCGGCTAGAAAAATGAGATCATCTTTCTCGGCATATAGCCTAGACATGATGAGTCAAAGTTCATTGTCGGAAAGACTTTTGCAAGCTGCAAGGTCAAAATTGGGAAACGTTGGTTCAATGGCAGATAGCGAAACCATTTGGGGATATGATCGTTTGATAGGGCCCCCTGTTAATAACTCGATGTCCCCTTTATCTTTCACCATATCAAAGGTGTAAGGGTCCCATAGACTTTTTTCGGGGACCATGGTAGGTTGTTGTTTCTCCAAGTCCTGTAATGCTTGCCGGAATGGCTGTTTCTGTGGACGTTAGATAGCCTAGTAGAGGTAGCGAGGGACGCCGTCTGGTGCCATAGTCGGGTCCTTGAAGAACCTTCTGTCACATATGAGCTCCATGGCGTAACACCCTCGTAGAGAGTGAAAGTCTTCTGCGGCCATCTCGGTGAAGGGAATTTGTTGATTAAGCGCTTGTATGTGGCGTATAGTGTAGAAAGCGCAATCTCCAGATCCTTCTTGCGTTTGGACTTGTGGGTTTATGATTTGGAACCATGGTTGGTTCCAACCCTGTCGGAGTGATGATTTTGCAGCCCAAATTAATTTTAGGAGGCGGAAAGGGATGCATCTTGCCTCACCAACTCCTAGACCAGCAAAATTAATGATTCCATCTTTAAGCTCACTAGCACAGAAGTTATACACTTTGGCGTCGCGAGCCTCAGTGTCAACAATCATGAGTAGCCAGTGGCCGGAAACTTGGAAGGATACTATGATATATCGTACCTTCCGTTCAATCCCCCTACGTAGCCGCTCGATAGTCTTGTTGTGTAAGTCCTTATACAGTAGACTTAGAGCTAAGGCAGGTGAAGCATTGAGAATTGGTTGCGGCCGTTTTGAACTTCTGTATGTTTCGATAGTGTTGGCAAGAAGGACACAGAAGATTGCCATCGTCACTTTTGATTGAGGTCAGAGGATGATGCAAAAATCTCACGTGTCAACTTGTGCTTAGTCTTTATATTTGTGTAGATGATGTCCCCCCTTCTTTGGCATCGTCTATGATAGTGTTCAGGATGAAGATATCCTGGGCATCTAGGGTAGAGATGGCTTCCCATGTCTAGGTCGTGCATCTTCTTAGGTAGAGGTGGCGGCGGGGGAAGCTCTTACAGCGACGGAAGAGAAGTCTGCTCTAGGTCGTCCATATAGTGTTGCAAAACTTCATCGTTTTCTGATTCAGAATCAGAGTCGAGTTCATCATTTGTGTCTAAACTCACTTTGTTTGACTCTTCTTGCTCTGGGGGTAAAGGCACCGATTGTTCTGGTGCGGAGTAATGATGGGTTGTTGATGTTGGTGGACTAATGTTGGTTCCTAGGATACATTGTTGGAACTCAGCAAATGCCGCTTCTTTGGCAGCTTCCCCCATAGATCCCATGGAAGAATAGTTAAGGAATTGATCCCCATATGATATGTTAATGTTGTCAGTGTGATTGGGGAATTTGGGATCTTGTCCATCTTCTTGGTGGTCTTTGTCTGCTCCCTTCTTTGAAGGTTTTGTTCCTCGGCTGGTTCCCTCCCCAGCATGTCCTGGGTCATCAGGTTTGTCATCTGAAGAGGAGGTGTCATCGTTGGAGTCAGCAGAGGAGTCAGAATCTTCTTCTTCGTCTTCGTCGTCTTCTTCTTCTTCTTCTTCTTCGTATGCCACCTTATCTTTTATTTGTTTTGGCATTGTTTTCTTGCACTGTCGGTGAAGTGCTTGTAGTTCATCAAGAGCCACTTGCACATGCTCGTGTGTCTCAAGCAGTGCGTCGTGGGTTTCCTTAAGATCAGAGTATTGTGCCTCGACGGAGAGGAGTCGTGCAGAAAGGTCTGTAACTTGGGCTCGTAGGTGATTGATTTCATTATTTGACGACTCCTCTTGGCGGCTATTGAGCTGTGCAAGGGTGTTAGTGATGTCGTCCAAATGCGTGCTGAAAGTAGTTTGCTGCTGCTTGAGCTCGCAAAGGCTCTCTGGCAAAGGTTGAGTCTGCATAGAGATCCTTTCGACTTGTTGAGCCCACGTTGCTTGTTGGCTTTTCACCTCAAGCACCAACTGTGGCAATTGTTGTAGGCGGTCGTCGATGCGTTCGACTTGCGTGGCTACTACTTCCTGTCGTTGGTTGATGCTTGAGAGGACGCCAGGTAGGGCGTGGTTTTGCTCGTCAATCTTGGCGACTTGTTTTGTAAGACCTTGCACACAAGAAAAAATAGATTGCATTATGTTAGAAGGGTCAGTGAGGAGGTTTCATATGGTTTCAAATTGACGTCCGAATTCCTCACCGACGTTTATAAAAGGGACCCCAGAAAAGGATGGGTGGGATGGCTGGGGTCGGGGTGGAAGGGTGGTAGTGTCTTGTGAAAAACACACTGAAAATGGTCCCACAAATTGTGTGGTGACTGTAGATGGAGTCACCAGTGGTGTCGGGGTGGTGGCGGATGCGAAGGGTGGCGAAAAAAAGGGTTGATCCGTAAATGTTGATGGGAAGGCGGTGGTGGTGGATGCGAATGAGGTGAAAGTAAGGTTGGGCGTTGATGTGAATGGAATGCCTGATGGGAAAGGGATTGAGGCAGAGGATGCGGGTGGAGGTGCAGATGCGGGATTTGTTGGTGGAATTATTATGGAGACTGATGGGAGAGTGGTGGATTGTGGAATGGTGGAGGATGGTAGTGTGGTGGGGGTGGTAGTGGAGGTAAGCTCAACATTTAGACTCATGATGAAAGAGTCTAATGATGAGGTGGTGATGTGTTCTTCATGAAGAGGAGGTTCTGCTTCTGGATTTGGTCACGATTTTGGCGTCCCCGACATATGTTGTGGTTGTAAACACCCTTTAGACGGTCGTTTCATCGGGATTTTTGTTATTCTTGCTGCCGGGGCGGTGATGCTATGCTCCCTATGTCCTGCTTTTACTGTCTTTTCTGCTACTTGGACTTATGTGAGGAGGTTGGTAAGCTCCTCTTCAGTGAAGAGGAGCTTATCCTTGTCATAATCTGTGAGCTCCAGTAGAGGGAGCAGCGTCCTAGAGGATTTTACTGTGGGACAGAAGATGTAGTGTAGCTTAGCATCCTTTTCCTTAATGATGTATGAATTATTTAAGGTCTGCTCGTTGGTAAGGAAGTCGCCCTTGATATTCGTGCATCAGGGCAGTAGTCTGTCCATCTTGAGATAATGCAGAATTGAGGTTATGTGTCCTCCAATGCATACTTCTTTCCCGAGGGCGTAAGTTGTGTGCTTGTGTATCAATTACCGTCCTATGTTGATCGGCAGCCCATTAAGGATGGACCAGAGGACGAAAAGATCAGAAATGGTAACATTTCCGCCCTCTGTCCTGGGGAAGAGTGCGCCTGTGAGGATTTTGTGTAAAGTGCGCACCAACCCAGAATGAATATTGGAGACCTTACAGGTTTTGCCTCAAAGGTTTGGATCCCTATCAGGGATTTCCAGAAGATGTGTTTGTTGAACTAGGAGTTGTCAACGCCTACATCTTTGGCTTTTTCCAACTGCTCCTTGTTGTCTATAAATATGTCATTGAGTAGGTTTTCTATTATGACAACTTTGTTGCCGAAGAGTTGGGTGACCAGCCTGCAGTCGCCTCCGTCTCTTGATCTGTCCATTATGTCCACTGCTTCTTTGTGGAGGAAGGTGAAAAATTCGGTTGTTGGCTCGATATAAGAATTCTCTGTGACAAAGCAGAGTCTTGAGAGGTTGGCATTGTCAAGCAAGGTGAGGATTATGTCGTAAATCCCCATCTTTTTCAGTATGCTGGAGCATACATACTTTGTCAGCTTCAACATGTTGTCGAAGGATGGAAGGGTGTGGATGAATAGGTTTGCTGGTGGTGTTGTTGTAGTGGTGATGGTGGAGAAAACAGGGATAGTGGTGGTAGCGGGAGTGGTAATAGTGGGGGTGGTAGTGGTTGATGGAATGTATCCCGCCAGGATTTGTTCCCTTCGGTGGCGGGATGGACCTGCTTCCTTGCTCATTTCTTTGTAGGTTGTTCTTTAGCAGCTTCCTGGGCCTTCCTTTTCCCTTTTGACTTTGTAGTTGGGGATTCCTCCTCGGGGGTTGGCTCGTATTCTGAGCCTTAATCACTGGAAGAAATTTCTCCCACTTCTTGATCAGGCTCCTCAGTTAAACACATGTTGATGCGGTCAATTTCATTCATGACCGCGAGCATGTTGACTTTTGGTGGGACCTGTCCAGTCTTATCGTAGATGTCGACGAACTTCTAGAGCTTGGCGTGGTCCTCTATTAGTTGCTCCCTTGTCCAGAAGGGAGCGTCATCGGTTCCAGTGGCTTCTTTTGCGGGTGATGCCATATCTGAAAAATTAGTAGAAAATCATGTGTTGAAAGGATTTGAATTTGCAAAGATAACAAGTTTATTAAAAGAAAAAGTTACATTATGTATGTGTTTATGTTTTTAGGTTTTAGTGGAATCCAAGCGGTTTGTAAAACCAAACGGTTTCGGGACCGTTTGGCTCCAAGCGGTCGAAACTGCAAGGAAGGTGGAACGTCAGGGTCGACGATTGTTGGTTAAAAAGGTGGCAAAAGCAGCGAAAGACGGCGGCGACGCGTGCGTCGGTGGCTAACGAGATCCCCGTCGGCGACGCAGCATTGGCGACGGTGAACACAAAGTGGTGTGGTGACGGAGAAAACGACAATGGCGATGGTGTCGAGCTGCTGGTTCACCTTGCTGTGAGACGGCAATTCTGACGGCGAGAAACTCTATGAAATTGCACGGGGAAGGTGGCGGTGTCGTCGGAGATGGTGGCAGAGAGAGCAGGCGTCACGACCTGCGCGAGAGTGAGAAAAGGAAGGGATGAAACAGTGCTCGCGCGAGGGTTTAGGGAGTTCAAGATTTCAGAAGAGGAAAAAGGGAGGGGTTGGGGTTATATTTATAGGATATGGGGGTGTTACAAATTCCCAAGGGAAAACGGTTTTGAGACCGTTTGGGATCCAAACGGTTTCGAGACCGTTTAGGATCAAATGGTTTCGAGACTGTAAGGTTAAGATGTAATTGGATTTTATATTTTTATGTTTGTTTTGATTATTTATGTGAATTTTTTATATTTTCAGATTAAAGATGATAAACCTAAATCAAATGAAGAGATTAGAAAAAACTAGGCAAAATAAAATAAAATAAATTGTGATACTCAGGTCTTGGGTTGCCTCCCAAGTAGTGCCCGGGTTTTACGTCGCTGGCCCGACAGAAGTCCAGTTTGGTTATGTCGATATTGAGGGATCGTGGATCTCGATAGTCTGTCTTGGTATTTTTTCTGCTGGTGTGTAGTATCTCTTCAATCTGTGGCCATTAATGGTTCGTTCTCCCCCATTATTGTCAAGGATGATGACTGCTCTGGTGGGGTAGATGTGTTTAATTGTGAATGGTCCAAACCACTTCATGCGGAGCTTTCCAGGAAACATCTTAAGTCTGGAATTGAAGAGGAGGACCTTATCTCTGATAGCAATGTCTTTTCTCTTGAGGTGGCCATCGTGCCACATCTTGGTTTTTTCTTTATAGATTCTGATACTATGGTAGGATATCATTCTAAGCTCCTCAATTTCTTGTAACTGGAGTTGTCTATATTCGCCAACGCTTTTAAAATAAAAATTCAGTTGTTTAATGGCCCACCAGGCCTTATGTTCCAGTTCAACTGGAAGATGGCATGATTTCCCATATACAAGTCGGAACGAGGTTGTTCCAATCGGTGTTTTATAAGCTGTGTTGTAAGCCCAAAGGACATCGGGAAGCTTGGTGGACCAACCGGTACGATGTCTATTGACTATTTTCTCTAAAATTGCTTTCAGTTGTCTGTTCGAAACTTCGACTTGGCCACTGGTTTGTGGATGGTAAGGTGTGGCGACCTTATGGTTGACTCCATATTTTTTTAGGAGGGCTTCAAAGCTTCTTTCTAGAAAATGGGTCCCTTCGTCGAATATGATAGTTCTGGGGACTCTAAATCTGGGGAAAATGATATCTTTGAACATATTGATGACTGGCTTTGAATCGCTAGAAACGGTGGGTATAGCTTCTACCCATTTTGAGACATAATCCACAGCGACCAGTATGTAAGAAAATCCATAGGAAGAGGGGAAGGGACCCATGTAGTCTATTCCCAAACATCAAAAAGTTCGATTTCTTGCCACAAAGTGAGAGACATTTCATTCCTTTTAGTTATACTGCCAGAAAGTTGGCATTTATTGCACGCTCTTATAAAATCATAGGAATCTCTTGCTATTGTTGGCCAAAAGAAACCTGATTGTAGAACTTTCATAGCGGTCTTTTTCAAACTCATGTGTCCCCTAGTGGAGCCAGAATGGCAATGCTCTAAGACAGGAGTAATTTCTTCTTCTGGTATGCAGCGAGGGAAAAGTCCATCTGCACATAGATGAAAAAGATAGGGTTTGTCCCAGTAGTATTGTTTAACATCATGAAGAAATTTCTTTTTATCGTGGTGAGAGGTGGAGGGGTGGATGATTCCTGTAGCCAGATAGTTCACTATGTCGGCATACCAGGGGAATCCAGTGGTAATTTTCATAAGCTGGTCATCAGGGAGGGAGTCTCGGATAGGTACATTGTCGTTGTCTTGATATTCGATGCGACTTAGGTGGTCAACGATGACATTTTCCACTCCACTCTTGTCTTTTATTTCAAGATCAAATTCTTACATCATTAATACCCAATAGATGAGTCTGGGTTTTGCGTCCTGTTTCTGAATAAGATATTTTATGGCGGAGTGGTATGTATATACTACGACCTTTGATCCAATTAGATACGAATGAAATTTTTCAAAAGCGTAGATGACAGCTAAGAATTCATTTTCAGTAGTAGTATAATTCTTTTGCGCCTCATCTAATGTCTTGGATGTGTAGTATATTACATATGGCTTTTTGTCTATTCTCTGCCCCAACATAGCCCCTATGGCATAGTCACTAGCATCACACATTATTTCAAACAGTTGTGACCAGTCAGGTTCTCTTAGAATGGGTGCTGAGATTAGAGCATTCTTCAAAATTGTACAGCTATGCAGGCATTCCTGGTCAAAGTTGAAATCAACATCCTTGGTCAATAGGTATGTCATAGGTTTTGCTATTTTCGAGAAGTCTTTGATAAATCTTCGGTAGAACCCGACATGACCCAAGAAGGCTCGCACTACTCTTATGTCTTTGGGCGGTGACAACTTTGAGATGACATCAATTTTTGCCTTGTCTACTTCTATTCCTCTTTCGCTTACTTGATGTCCGAGGACAACACCTTCAGTCACCATAAAGTGACATTTTTCCCAGTTTAGGATAAGGTTTGTTTCCTCACATCTCTGTAGGACTTTACTTAGGTTGAGCAGACAATTGTCAAAAGAATCTCCATATACTGAAAAATCATCCATAAACACCTCCATAATTGTTTTGGTTAGTCCCGCGAAGATAGCAGTCATGCACCTTTGGAAGGTTGCAGGTGCATTGCATAGCCCGAAGGGCATCCTTCTGAACGCATATGTTCCGAAAGGACAAGTAAATGTTATTTTTTCTTGGTCATCGGGGTGAATTGGGATTTGGTAAAACCCAGAGTATCCATCGAGGTAGCAGAAATTTTTTTGGTGGGCTAGCCGCTCAAGGACTTCGTCAAGGAAGGGTAAGGGAAAATGGTCTTTCCTTGTTGATTTGTTCAGTTTTCTGTAATCTATGCACATTCTCCAACCAGTAACAGTCCTTGTAGGTACTAGTTCATTCTTATCATTTAAGACAACAGTGGTCCCCCCCCTTTTTAGGGACTACTTGGACAGGACTAATCCACTGAGAGTCAGAAATTGGATAGATAATACCCTCTTTCAAGAGTTTAAGAACTTCGAGGCGAATTACCTCTTTCAGATTTGGGTTCAGTTTTCTATGGTACTCCCTCGAGGGTTTGAACTCTTCTATCATAGGTAATTTATGCATGCACAGAGCTGGGTTAATGCCTGTTAGGTAAGTCATCTTGTACCCAATTGCTTTCTTGTGCTTCCTTAATTCAGTGAGAAGCCTCTCTTCCTGATCGTCATTCAAAGAGGAGCTAATGATAACTGGACATAATTTTCCTTCATCTAGGAAGACATGTTTGAGCCCAGTTGGTAGAGTTTTCATTTCCGGGGCTTTGGGTAGTTCTGTTGTCTCTAATATGGAGACCGATTTCAGTTCTTCAAAAGTGGCTTCTGGGGCTTTTTCAACCTGCTCCAAGTATTGCATGCCTTGCTGGACTAACTCGTTAGTTGAAAATTCAGCTTCCGGATTTATTAGAGCGTCCTCTAGGGCATCTACTGGTTCTGGATTTGCTTGCTTGAGTTGAGACATTTTATCAATAGCTTCAAGCAGAAAAACCTCTTCGTGGATACTAGGGCTCTTCAGGCTGTTGAAAACCCTGAACTGAACAATATCTTTACCCAGCCTCAATGTAATTGTGCCAGCCTCGACATCAATTAATGCTCTAGCTGTGGCGAGGAAAGGTCTACCGAAAATTATCGGGTACCTTAGGTCTTCTTTTATATCCATAATCACAAAATCACAAGGGACATAAGATTCCCTCCCCACTCTTACTGGAATATCTTCAATGATTCCCAGGGGTGCAGTAATGGTGGAATCGGCGAGCTGGATGGTCATTGTTGTAGGAAATAAGTCTGTAAACCCCAATCTTTTGCACATGGAAAATGGCATAATTGATATGCTGGCTCCCAAGTCGGCCAGTCCCTTTTTACAAGAAGTATTCCCAATAGAGCATTGTATGCCAAAGGAGCCAGGATCCTTCTATTTTTTCAGCATTTTATTCAGAATGATATCAGAAGTGGTGGGCTAGCTTGACAGTTTCATGCTCCTCTGTCATATACTTCTTTGACAACAAGGTCTTCAGATATTTGGACCAGGCTGGGATTTCAGATAAGACATCGAGAAAAGGAATATCAACATAAAGTTTCTTCATTGCCTCTTTAAATTTATGGAATATAGAGTCTAGTCTGGTTTCCTTTAGCCTTCCAGGATAGGGTATCCTTGGCTTATATTGTGGAACCTCTGGTTCTTTGGAACCTTGTTCCTTTTCTTTCCTCTCTTCAACATCTTGACCTAATTCTTCTGTTGGGATGATTTCAGTTACATTCCCGTCTTCTTGATTAACCGAGATGGCTTCAATGAGATCACGACCAGACCTTATTGTAACAACATTTAATTGT
This sequence comes from Alisma plantago-aquatica, assembly GCA_963693085.1. Taxonomy (NCBI): domain Eukaryota; kingdom Viridiplantae; phylum Streptophyta; class Magnoliopsida; order Alismatales; family Alismataceae; genus Alisma; species Alisma plantago-aquatica. Next base: position 828,674,566 of record OY856414.1, on the reverse strand, counting down.
TCTGGTCTATGTTGGTCGTGTCTTAGATTTGCTTCTGGTTGGCCAGTGAAAGTGCCTACTGGAGGTTTTAGCTGAGCTGCTATCTGTGCTAACTGAGTTTCCACAGCTTTTTGTTGGGCCTGTTGGTTAGCCAACATAGTTTGTTGTGATTGCAGCATTTGCCTTATCAAGGATAGTTCATTAGTTTGTTGTGGTGGGGCATTCTTCTGTTGAAATTGAGTGAGTTGCTGCTGCCCTTGAAGTGGTTGTTGTTGAGGTGCTGGCAACTGAGGTTGCTATGGCTGTTGCAGCTGAGTTTGTTGTAATTGCAGGTGCAGAGGGGGTGAGTATACTGGTAGTATGCAGAGGAATTTCTTGGGTAGTTGGATCTTTGGAAATTGTTTCTAAGACTCCCTTGATTTTGGTTGTAGTTGCTTTGAAATCCAAGTGGTAGTCTGTTGGAGGATCCACCTTGTGTTTGATGTTGCGGGTTAGCAGTTCCTGCAAGATTTTCATATTGAAAACCAGGATGATTTCTCGGTTGATTTGGATTGTAGTAAGCTTGTCCTGGTATGGAGTGAATGGAATTTACTTGTTCTGGCATTTGATCTTCAGGGTGTTCAATGATCGTATCATACTGTGGTTGTGGTGGTTGCAAATCCATTATTATATTGTACAGAAGACCACATGACAATGTGGGATGATCTGATGCATGACAGGCCTTGCAAGTTCCTATGGCTGCTTTAGCTTGTTGGGGGTTCTTCTTTCTTTCATACTCCCCAAATGATGCTTTGAGGGCTTGTTGCTTGTTGGCTATGATTTTCAAAGCTTCGGCTATGGCTTTCATTTCTATAGATTCTTCAGCTTTACAAACCTTTAGAACTCCTCTTGTGGTCACCCTCCCCCAATTGGATTGATTTTCGGCTCTGAGAGTGACGATCCTCCAGGCGTCTTCATAGTTCTGTCTCATAAAATTTCCTCCAAATGAGGAATCTAAGAACTTTTTAATTTCATCACTTACTCCCCTATAAAAAGTTTCTATGAGTTGATTTTGTGAGATTCCATGGTGAGGACATTTCCTCAAGAGTTCCTTGAACCTTTCCCATGAGTCAGCCAGTGACTCTCCTGGTAATTGAAGGAATTGGTTGATTTGCCCTCTGATTTGGTAGGTTAGTGAAGGTGGGAAGAATTTCTCCAAGAACTTCTCTTCTAAGGGAGCCCAGGTGGTGATTGGCTCCCCATCCAAAGAATTGTACCAGCTTAGTGCTCTTCCAGACAAGGTGAAATTGAAGAGTCTAAGCATGACTGCGTCCATGGTTGTTCCAGCTTGTGACACCAGTCTGCAAAGAGCCTTGAACCTCTTCAAATGGTCCATGCAGTCATCTTCGGCACTTCTAGAGAATGAGATGCCCTACATTATTTGGATCCATTGTGTTCTAATCTCAAAATTAGGTGTGTCGATGAGTGGTGGTTGGACTGGATGGTTGTCTTCATAGTTCTTGGGAATAGCGTAGTCCCTTAGTTGCTTGCTCCTTATCAACATTTGCACAGCAGCCTTGGCTGCTTCATTCTCAGCACGGATGCGGGCTTGCTCTTCAGCTCGTACTTCAGCCTGAACTTGGGCGCGCGTGTCAGCAATGAGTTGCGCTCGCTGGGATGCTATGGCGGCATTGACCCTTTCCATCACTAGTGCAGCTTGGCATTGATCTTTGGCCATTTGTCTGGCTTTTTGACGATTAAGTCTAATGCGGCGGTGGAAACTTCTCTCTACCTCAGAGTCATACTCTAGATCAGGGGAGAATCTGAGATTATGCGTTGGTTGCATACACGTCTTCTACCTTAGTAGAGGAAGAAACACACTTTTCAGATGATGTAGGAGATATGATGAAATCAAGAGAATATGGAGTAATATTAAAGAAAAAGTGTAAAACCCTAACCAACTAGCAAGATGATAAATGAAATTAAAACGTTCCGTTGTCCCCGAAAATGGCGCCAATTTTTTATGGAGCTTTCACTTGCGTGGAATTGTGTGCACCACTAAAAATCTTAAAGATATTAAATCTTTAGGTTTAGCCTTGCTTATACTAGATTAAAAACTCTATCCACGTATGCTAGGATATGTGGAAGTCTTATCTTAGTATAGTTAAGGGTCGAATCCACAAGACAACGGTCTTGTTAAGATCAATAAGATAGAAAATGTTAGAATTTCTTTTAACTCCTTAATAGTTGGTATTTAGATCAAAGATTTAGTTTGGTTGATTAAACTAAGAGCAAGTAAAGTAAAAGCAGAAAAGTAAATCTAAGGTTGTAAACAATGTTAGGAAACCACTAGGATGTGATCGACTTTCACCACCGCTACACATGGATCAGAACATACATCACAATAACTTGGCTTGCAAAGAAAAGAGCCTAACAGTTAGTATCTTTGTAGGCTTAGCTTCCTTTCGGATAACTAACTATGAGAAACGTGGAAGTGTTGCAATGCCAGCCATCCCCGGATGAATGGTCACTTACTTTGCATCACTCCCCTCGCAAAGTGTGTTCCTCGACCTGTCAAGGTTGCACTTTCATACATCAACTGATTCCATTTCATAGTATGAAAGTGAAACAATGGAAGTGAGTTTACTCTACTTCTTGAGAAATGCTCCTAGATACCGAACCAAATGTATGGTGACTACATACAATCTAGAACCAACAAACAGTCGATATTCGAATCTAGAAGTACAAACATAGACAATTTGCACCAAAAGATAATAGATAACACAAGTTGGTGATCAAGCAACTAGCATTCATTAAACGATTGATGTTGAACTGGAAAGATAGTTTTTTCTATTGCAAACTCAAGGATTACAATGCATGAAATGAAAACATGGGTAGCGGGGCTACTCCTCGCACCCTAACGTATAAGACTACTCGCTCATGGCAAGAACAAAGAAGGGGGCGAAAAGAGAGAGAGAGAGAGAATGTCATCTCCATGAAGGAGGGAGGAAGGTCGACCCCTTGGAGAGAGAGAGAGAGAGAGAGAAACGATCTTCACACTTTGTAGATTGCTTGATGATGAATCCTCCTCTTCCCACCTTCTTTGTCGATGAGAGAAAGTAGCTTGGAGATGGAGTATGGATCTCAGACCGGCAGCCTCGGGGCAGTGGACGAAGGATAGAATAGTTTTGGAACAATAGAGGCAGCCTTTGGATGTCTGAAAACTTGATACTTTGTGAGGACCCTCGGGTCTTATTTATAGGCTTTGAGTGAGGCTCAAACGGTTTGGGAGGTTTGGGCCCAAACAGTTGTGAAGACCGTTTAGACTCTCTCGGTTTGGAAACCGTTTGCCTTTATACAGTCTTGGGACCGTTTGGCTTCATTCGGTCTTGGGACCATTTGATGTACATTCAGTCTTGGGACCGTTTGGTGTCCGTTCGGTCTTGGGACCGTTTAGCTTCATACGGTCTCAGAACCATTTGAATTTATACAGTCTCGGGACCGTTTGGCTTCATTCGGTCTGGGGACCGTTTAGTGTCCATTCGGTCTTGGGACCGTTTGGTGTCCATTCAGTCTTGGGATCGTTTGGTGTCCATTCGGTTTGGGGACCGTTTGGTGTCCATTCGGTCTTGGGACCGTTTGGTGCTTTTGGAATTTTTTTGTGCTTTTCTGTAAGTTATAAAAGGGGAAAAGTTAGTCTGATGATATATTTATAATAAAGTGGAAAATTAAAGATTGTGTCTAATTTATTTAAGAAAGAGTATGGAAAACTGAGGAAAACTAGTAAGATAACATCGCAAAATGGGAAGTTATCAGTTGATAATGTTGATATTAGTGCAAGCGACCTCCTCATTCGGAGGTGGGACTTGTACATTGATCTCCTACCTCATATGGAGAGAAGGATCCTGATGACCTCCCCCATCGCATTGGGGTGATAGAGTCACACAAAATATATAAGCATGCTTCTCGATTACATCATAATGGGAACTCATAATAAAAATTGAATTGTTTGAAATAAACATTTTGTTGAATAAATATTAGATTTGAAAAACCGCTTGTTATACTTCTTTAATATAAGTCATGTAAAGTATACTTTTTTGTTATAAACCATTTTACTTGATTTTGATAGCGTATCGTGCAATTGCATGATTTTGTCTCAATTTTCTCGATTTTAGGCAAAATAGATGGAACCTTGACTAGATCGCTTCAGCACTTGAAATACTCCAATGACATGGATAATATGCAAAATCTCCAATTTTGAGCTAGTTTGTTCTTTAAATCTCCTATTTTTGAGTTATTATTTCTTATTGTATATGTCAAGATGTGAGATCATATTGGGCCACTCAGGGATGGGCGCTTCAATCCTTTTACCACTATCTAGGCAGTGGGATTGGGATTAGGGTAAGAATGGTTCCATGACAGGCATTTCAAGCGCCCTCTCTTCTCTCGTCTGGTCCCTTGCACCACCTTCAGGTGCAGCAACAATGCTCTCTATTGCGTGTTCTTCTTGTTCTCCAGACATCTTTTCTACTCTTCTTCTTCTTCTGTATAAGTAGAAGTCACGATAAGACATATCAGAGGACAATAGAATAGACACAAACCCTAGTCCTAGGTCCATGTAGACTCGATGAACCTAAAGCTCTAATACCAACCAAACTGTGGCACCCTAATGTGGACAAACGAGATGACTCAAAACCAAACACAGAATTATAACTAAGCAAGCAAATTACCATAAAACACAAGAAATTAAAATTGATTTTGCAAAAGCACCATAAGCCAAAAACGTATCACATATGAGTTTATAAGACTTGACATATCATATTACAAGGTGCTTACATCGTCATACACTATCATTCATGTAGTTCATATGTTACATGAGGTGCCTATTCCACATATACACATATACACATGCCATATCTTACATTCATGGCTCACAAGCCAAAAACCTTGTATCGATAACATATCCACAAAACACATGAGAACAACCCCCCTAAGACCTGAGTGTACATGGACGACATCTAGGACTCTATCACCAGAAGACTAGTAGTAGATCCAACCTTATCAGCTACTGCTCTTCCTCAGCTGCATGATCTCCAGCCCTTCACACACAACCACCTAAAAGATGTGAAAACCCATGACGTGAGACCAAACGTCCTAGTGAGGATATAAATCTATGTCAACGTCTATTAAAGCACAAACATAAGGTAAAGAAGAGCAGAAAGTAAAGCTATAACATGATAAGCAGATAACACTATGAAGTAGTTAAGAGTAATTGTAGTTGAATGTAGAACATCTTATAAATCAAGAAGGAATATGAAGAACATGTATATCTTCTATGAACTAAACTACATGAAATCAAGGCAAAGGCTCATACACTGCTATTCACATTTGTCCCTATGCAATTATATTACACGGTTGGATTACATCTTTTATTAATTCCCTAAGAAGATGAGGTATACCACTCATGCTCTAACTAACCACTACTAAGTCAAAATTAGTGCCATACAAGGTCAATGGAAGAGCCGAAATCCACAACCTCCTCAACACCTCTTGGTTAGTACAAGAGAAAATATTGCACATACTTATCAAGTCTAACTACAAACAACCTAGCATGTCTTGGTATATACGCACATCACTAGTGAAACTGATCATAACTGTAGCCACACTCCTGCCGAGGTATGACCGCAACCATCCTTAAAAGATCTCATATATGCACTCTATATCACATCATTGAGATATGACCTCGATCGTTCTCCTGCCATGGTATGACTGCAACCAATCCTATGAAATGCATATACTCAAAAGTATACGACTCCGAGCTTCCACTAAGGGATAACCTATTTCACCGTCCATCAATAACTGACAATGAAGATGGATTTATGGTATAAGGAAACTACATGATTAAGGTTCCACTTGATTAGTTATGATAATTAAGTGTCTTTTAGCATCAATCAAGTTACAATATACAAACCATAACCAAACTCTACAAAGATAGGGGCATAATGCAACTTCAGAAGGTATAAAATGGATAAGGTGTAAACTTGTCACATCATCATCACATGATACTATTGCCTCACAAGGCCATTATCATATTCATACTATTAGAGGATACCAATCCCTTCTCACATCACTAGACGATAACACCTCATACTAGGCATAAAGCCTCTACTAGGTTATAAGACCCAATCACATAATCCATGCATGTATACCATCACATTATGACTAAAACATGTGCATAGTCACCATCATGTATAATATAGAATTCACCATAGCATTCACATGGCCATGTCATTCAAGTTCACATCACCTGCAAGGTTAGGGATTTATAAAGAGGAGAGATAAAAACATAATATGGGATAACCACTTCAAGAGAGAGAATCAAACACTTCACATGACCCAACACTAGGGTTAGGGTTCCTTATTTGTCCGATTAGGGTTTTATAGCTATATTCAATCTCCAAACCCTAGGTACACCATCCCCCACTTTCTTAGAGCATATTAAGGTTGAGGAACATGCTCTGGGTTAACCAAACACTCATTCAAACAACACTATGCATGAATCATTACCTGCTTACTCATATACATGTATTGACTATTTGATTAAGTATGTGTCTCGACCACCTATGGAACAAGTGTCTCAACCACATTCATGTAAGGTGTTTTGACTGCAACAGACCTAGGTGTCTTGACTGCAACAGTAAGGTGGAGATGATGTGTCAACACCTAAAGGCACCGAAGGGACACTTGTACACAAAAGAAACCAACATGCAACCACTATATGCATGCATGAAACCTATGGTGCAGGTCCTCCAACCCATTGGTTTCGATCGAGACACTCCAAAGGGGTCAAAACAACACCAAAGAACATGTCTTGGTCGAGAGAAAGGATCACCAAAACATCCAAGTCGAGACACACCTCAAGAAGACCATTGTCTCGACCCAACTCCACCAAAACCATCATGGTCAAGACAAAACCACCTAAGTAAGGTGTCTCGGTCGAGACACACCCCAAAACACACCAGCAGGTCAAGACAAGGGTCACTACACTCAACCATGCATACATAGTCAACACCAAGAAAACCCCTAGAGACCCTAATCACATCTAATGATGTCACCACTCATCCAAGGATCAACCAAGGCACCCCAAAGCATCACAATCCCTCTCATGAAGCCAAGAAGGAGAAGATATACTCTAGAAGTGGTAAATTGCAAGACAATCCTCTCAAATGGGTAAATTACAATTTGACCCAAAGCAAGCACCGAAAGCACAAATATCATCCAAACAAGCTCAAACTAGAAACTTAAGCTCTTCATAAGCTGTAAAAGCATATAAAAGATTAGAGCAAGGTTATAATCACTTAGTAAAGCAAAACAAACAGAGTTAGCCCAAAACACAGGTCAGGGGTCTTACATAAGGAGTCATCAAAGTCAAATCCAAACTACCCCAAGTGTCCAAGCATCCAAGTTGAACAAAGACCACCATGGATGAACAAAATCAAGATGAAAATGCTACAGAAAACCTTCGAAATAGTTGTAGTATCCAGCAACGACCATACTATCAAAGCTAAATTCATAAATGGGTTTAGAAAATCTCATTTTTATTTGATCATTTTACCTCCACAATATGACCATTTCTACTAACAAAATTATTCTTACACCTACCCACCATGGGCGGGGTGACCACCATGGTTGTGGTACCCACCTAATCCTATTGCTTCCCACTATATTTTTACTACTTCCACCCCCCCGCTTAGGCCACTATATAAACATTTGTGGCAGCTATAAGTAAGAGGTTAACTCCTATTAGCATTTAAGGCCACCACCTACACCTACATACCATATTTCTTCCATTTTCTTCCATATTCCACCACAAAACCCTAGTTGTTATGATCGTATCTGAGTTTAATTGGTAAACTAGGGTTTACCTGGATGATTATATGCTTAATTGGATTGATCATTTCTTAAATATAATTAATGATGATAATTCAATTATGATGTTTTACACCTAATAAGAACATCAAGTGTTCTATTGTTTGAGAAATTAGGGTTTGAGAAATATAAACCCTAGTTGGCTAAAATTAGGGTTTTGATGGTGCATGAGTATGGAATTTGATCAAGATAGTAGTACGGTAAATAATTTATCATATTTTCTATGTAATTTGTATTTAATTGAAATTTGGATATAATATGTATAACTAAATCGTACATTTCAATGAAAAATTTCAGAATTTTTGGATGTTCTTTAAAAGCCATTCTCGATCGAGATATATTTCAACCGACCATGCTGACAGAATGTTGTTCAACAATATATTGTTTGATTTTTAATTATTTATTGGTAACCACAAATGATCTAAAATTTTAACTGGAGATCTAAAACTCAACCATAAACAACATGTAAAATTTTCATAATTTTTGGATGCATTTATACCTTATCGGTAGATGAATTACAGTAACTGACAATTCTACAGAATTCTGGACAGCAGTGCACTATTCTATTTTTAATTATTTAATGGAAACTTAGAATGATCTTAAATTTTAACTGAATCTTTATAACTAAATTATACACAACATGATAAATTATAATAATTTTTGAAGAAGGTTTTATATCTTAAATACACGAATTACATAAACCTTTTTATGATAGAAAAATCTACTGAAATAAGAAAAAGTTTAGTGAGGGGTCAAAGTGTAATTGACCTAAGAAGCTCAATTGCTCTATTGATCAACCTAACACATAAGGATCTCTCATAATTCTTTGTTCAATCTAGAGAAATGAAATCCTAGAGAGAGAGGGAGAGTTAGGGTTTGAGAGGAGAAATCGATGGAGATGGTGACCTAGGGTTTTGCGGTCCGAGGAATGATGAAATCATGTAAGTTTAACTTCTTTGGATATAGTTTCATGGTGAATCTTCTCTCACATATCAAAATTCCGTCCCTCCTCTGATTTGATCCAAAATGGTATATCACTCTTTCTTCATAATCCCTCATTTTTAGGGTTTCTGAGTTGAAAGAAAGAAGAATTGGGTGAATTGCTAGGGATTTGATATGAGATCAAGATTTTCACAGATAAGCTACATTTTTAAGGTGTTTTCACACCTTAGGGTGAGTGGGAACTTCCTTTAAATAGTATATTGTACGAAAATTTGTTAATTTATCCATAATCTTTAATTGCTAGTATGCGACTACAAACCTTGAATTGTCTATTTGTTCTAAGTTGTTGCAAAATGATATGAAATGGATTCTTCATCTGTTTGGATGAAGTTCAGATGATAAAATCATATTATAAATGTATACAAAACATCCTAATGAGAATTCCCTAAGTATTTGCAGAGGTTATAAGAGTAAACTAAAATATAGAGAATTTATCTATAACTGAAATTTGATGTATAAGTAAATAGAGAAAATTACTTATCTAGATCCCCTTGGTTATGAATGATTGTTTATCTAAATTCATAGTACATATATGTCATATACTATATTGGATTTCGTTCAAAGTGAATAGTGTTTGTTTGATATCTCAGTAAAGAGGGTGAAACCCTAGATGCGAGGAAATTTGGATATTTGCGAATAGATATCGTGAAATCCATTTGAAGGGATTTTCTTGATAAATAGACTTTATTTATTCAATATTATTATTGATGAATGATATTCTAGTGAATGACATGGAAACCCAAATTCAACTCAGTTCCAATGTTTCATACATATATTGATTTTATATGATTTGTTGATAGTAGTCTTTATTCAATGAATGTTTATGTCGCATGAAATATTTATGGGAGCCATGTGAATAAGTTGTTGCCTAGTGAGAGGTGACAAGATGTGTGATGGCCTTGTGAGCCATGAGAATACTTGTACAACCAGTGAAATGAATACCTTGGTCTAAGGACCTAGAGGTAATGGTTACCTGTTACAGAGGTAACAATGCTATGTGATGATCTAAGGGTTTGAATATAAGTAAGAAAAGGGTACAATGTAGAAAGAGCTTTCTAGGAATAATAAAATAATAGACTTAGGAGCCCTGAACATCGTAGAACCCCTATGTGAGGTTTGCGTCTTAGGGGTGAAACGACCTAACCCTGGCAGCGTCCAGTATACGGGGGTCAGAACGTGCTATCAGGTGGCACGGGGGATGAATCCCTAGTGGAAGTCTCCTTAAATTATAGTTTATCGTGTCCAACATCAACCAGAAGTCGTGGTGGCACTAGAGTACAGAAAAGCCAAGAGGTGGCTTGACTCTCTACCTGTGTGCTCAGGTTAGAGGAGGAGACTAGTTTAGGCCAGAGAGCCATTTCCCTATTGCAGACCAGGAGAGTAGTCAGACTTAGCATTTCCTGGGTGTGTCCGCTAAGTCATGTACGGTGTGATCGTAGTGCACTACGAGTCTTCATATGTAGAGTACATTGCATATGATCAAGGCATAATAAAATAAATGAGAGGTTAAACAAGTGTGTACCATTATTCAATTATTCTTTGTATATTTCTGAATTATTAGTTCTCTTTATAATCAATCAAGCATTTCATATATTGATTCACTCTTATAGATATTTAGAGTATCTTTCCATATTTATGATTATCAATTATTAGACTCTCTAAAGCTTTCTGTTGTTATAATTAATATCAATTGCTCAAAAGTATATCTGTAATTATATCAGTGCTTTAGACTGTTTCTTTGAAGCTACACTAAGTGAGTAGGCTCACCCCTCTACTCAATTTTTTTTAGGAAAATCACATGGACTTGAAGAAGATATCATTGCATCAGAGTAGATCTGCCACAAGAGTTAAGTCTGAGTATAGTTAAGTTCAGTCAGTCCCTGTCACTCTAGGTCCTTGTATAGATCTGAGAGAGAGTTTTAAATGATGTTTTGTATGTTTGTTTCCTTAATAGGAGAGAATGCAAATGATTGTCATATCGTATGTACATGGAAGTGTGAGAAACATAATGAATGTATGGATGTGTATCATTAAATGCTGATATTATATTAGAGAAATGAAAGTTTAATTCTCTTGTAAAGTTAGTTTATGTGGTTCAATGTGAGAAACCAAAGAGTTTGAAAAGGAAGAAAAAGTTAAGGGTGATTTTTTGTATTACGTTAAATCCTCAATTTATACCCTAATCTCATGATTAATGGTAATTGTGAGATCGGGGTGTAACAACTTTGGTATCAGATCTTAGGCTGAGTTGTCAGGGACCATTAAGTTAGTAAGTTAGAGTCATAAGTGTGGCAGATAGGAGATGTTATGATGTTAGCTCTGGGGATTTGAGTATTTGGATATCCTGGCCCGGTATCTGAGTACTTGGATCAACCAATATCAAGCTACTCTGTCTATGCTTTCATGTATACCCTGGCCAGGTATACAGTGGAAGGATGGTCTAGAGAGGAACCCTAGAAATATTAGGGTTAGAAACAAGATAAGCAACATGAATTAAGAGCATAAATATAAAATGAGATAGAACTTTCATTTCATATTGTTGTTTTATTGGAGATGAGTAGAAAAGCTCTTATATGTTGAAATTCAGATAAAATAAATATGGGTCTTTAAGAATTGTTGTACACTATGCAGTTGTAACATTTATTGATTGCATTCTTTGTATCAAGTAGACTAGAAATGATCTTTGAATGAGCTTTCCTAAGTGGATATTCTTTCCACATGTTTGAGATTAATAGTTGGTTAATCTTAAGTAGCTCTTGGCTTCAGGACTGCAGGTTCGGCCTGGTCCGGCTGGCAGGATGCGTTACTAGGATCTAATGACTCCTATTAAAAATATAATAAGAGTAGACTCTAGATAAATTAGACCCACATCATAGTGAGAATGTACATACACTAAGATGTTGAAACACATGGGAAAGATCAGAATAGCTAAGAATAAGTTGAAACTGATGTTTGAGATCCAACTTTGGGGCCTCATATGAGAAACCCTTAATTGGGAATAAAGGAACACGACATAAGATTCTGATTAAGTTCAATCATTAGTATTATATGAACTCTAAATATGAAATATGGAAAAGATATGAGAAAATTATGTAAGGGCCAAGATAGTAAGAATCAATCATGAGGAATGGATTATATAATCAAGTACAATGTTTTTATGTACTCCAAAGTAAAGGGAAAATAGAAGAAAAGAGTTAAGTATTCGATAAGTACATAGAAGTGAAGAGTCTTCAAAAAATTTAAAGTGAAGAGAACAGATGAGCATGTAAATCATAAAACTAGGATAAGAAACTTAGTTGAAATAAAGAGAAATGTTGGAAATAATGAGCTTGATTAAGGAATGAGGGTTATGATATAATTGAGAGCATGGAATGTATACCTTTATTGTGAAATTAATACATTCATCCTACTGCCTTTGGATTCTAAGTCTCTATAGAACAATAAACTAATTTCTAAAAGAAGAACAAAAGTGTAGCTTAACCAATGAATAAGTCATACAAAGGTAGACTATATTCAGGAAGGAAAAACTTGATTGAAAGAGAAACTATGTTTCACCCATGCATGAGCTGTTTGATTTAAAATGAAGAATATGTAATGTATTAAACATGAGTTGAAACTAGTAGGGAGATTATTGATTTAGAATTTCAACTTCACATTAGTAGAAGGATAAAAAGAAATATATGCAACATGGTATACATGATCATACACCTGAAAGAAACAATATGATCATAAGAGAAAACTAGAAGTTAAAGATGACATGTGGAATATCAGTATATGGTAAGGGGATTATGGAAAGTAAGGAAGTGTTTGAAACATAACTGAGTAATATAGATTATAAAAGAAAGAGGTTGCAAGATTCAAGAAAGTGCTAATTAGTCAAGTATCCTTGTTGATAATTTATTAAACCTACATATAAGAAATGTATTAATGAATGTTTGAAGATAAGAATTCTAAGTCTCGAAATCATCTTCTCTTTCATATCTTCCTTAATGAAAGCAATGTGGAAATGAAGTGATAAGAAAATAAATCATATATGATGCATAACCACCATGGTAGAGGCATCTAGTGAATGTAATAATGACATACAATATGCTGATGAAACCCTAGCAGGGTAAATTGATAATGTAATCTATCTGAATGGCCAAGTAAGAGAAAGGAAATTCAATTGATAAGATAAGGAATACTTTAGTAAAACTTGTGAGATCCAAAGTTGGACTTTCAAATTAAGGGAGCAAAGTCACACACAATAACACCGTTCTAATGATAAGGACCAAACCCTAGAATGTTTAGAGATGTAGTAGTTCAAGGGTTGTCACTAGTGATTTGACCTTGAATACTACCATCTCTATAAAACAAGATCATGTGATTTGCACTATGAGAAGTAAACTAGCACTGATAGTAATCCTAGCTAATCTGAAAGGTTGATGAACAATATGGAAATGATTTGGAGTAAAGAGTAAGATATAAATTTGAAATGTAACAAGTGTGTTTTGAACAAAAGGAGAAATACAATATGAGTGAAGTGTGATATGAGATAAATTCTTGTAGTGATAGAAAGAATGATGAATAATCTATTTCTACCTTGTATGTTTCAATTTTAGGGATGTTTAATCTACATGATTAAAATGAGAAGGATAAGTAGCAAAAAGTAAGTAGTAATGAATGAGAAGAGACATAAGAGAAAACAATGGCTTTTAGTAATATATGAATTTGTTTTCAGAAGTATAATTTGTTGAAGGTATATTAAGGGATGTAAATTGGTTCTATGTATGATTTCAGTGTACATGTACAAGCAATATGTTTATTTCAGGTGTCTAATAGTTGTAGTCATTCATACCAGTAATCCATCTTAGTATTGTACACTTGTTGTATGGTGATATGGTTCAAATGATGATAAAACAAATGGAGGGTTATCCTGAATAAGGTAGTCTTACATATTCACTCATATGAATAGAAGGGATGATAACCATATTGTATTGATATGTAACCATAATGAGGTATAGCTTGTTATACCTAGCTTTAATATAATTAAGTGATGGTAATTGGGTATGAATAGTCCTTGAATGACTAATACAATCATGGAGTACTCTGTTACTGTTGTTAAAACCTTTGTATGCTATAACTCGATGGTTACACCTTGAATTATGTGTGGGTTCATATTTGAGAATAATATGGAATGTGATGGTAATGCTTCACCTTATGCATCCATGATACAATGGGGATGCCGTGAGTAGTATTGTATAATTGTTGTTGAATCTAGTCTTTCAACTCAAGACTGTTTTGCTAATTGAGTAGCATAATAGTAAAAATTCAAAACAACATGGTGAACTCTCTTTTGTGACTTAGAGGTAATACACAACAATAGTACATATTGAGTCGTATGAATTGAGATAGTTGGATCGGATTATCAATGTTGAGGTAACACCTCAAGAGTATGAAAATATTAAAATGATTATTTCTTTCTCTATCCTATGATTGATTGTGATATAGAGAATTCATTTGTTATCATTGAGCAGTCATGATTTAACATGTTGTGATTAGAAAAGAAATAAAGGACTTAATGTTGAAAACTGCATTCAAGTATGAAATACAAGAATATAATGACATGTAAGATTTCAGAATCTTAAAATAAACCTTGAAAGTACTTTTCTTGCACATTTATGTTTCGGGGACGAAACCTTTTAAAGGGGGAAAGAATTGTTATGACTGTATCCGAGCTTAATTGGTAAACTAGGGTTTACCTAGATGATTATATGCTTAATTAGATTGATCATTTCTTAAATATAATTAATGATGATAATTCAAATATGATATTTTAAACCTAATAAGAATGTTAAATGTTCTACTATTTGAGAAATTAGGGTTTGAAAAATATAAACCCTAGTTGGTTGAAATTAGGGTTTTGATGGTACATGAGTATGGAATTTGATCAAGATAGTAGTGTGGTAAATAATTTATCATATTTTCTATATAATTTGGATTTAATTGAAATTTGGATATAATATGTATAACTCAATCATGAATTTTAATCATAAAAATTCAAAATTTTTGGATGTTCTTTAAAAGTCATTCTCGGTCGAGATATATTTCAACCGACCATGCTAATAGAATGTTGTTTAGCAGTATATTGTTTGATTTTTAACTATTTATTGGTAATGCCAAATGATCTGAAATTTTAAATGGAGATCTGAAACTCAATCATAAACAACATGAAAAATTTACATGATTTTTGGATGCATTTATACCTTATCAATAGACGAATTACAGTAACTGACATTTCTACAGAATTCTAGATAGCAGTGCACTATTCTATTTTTATTTATTTAATGGAAGCTTTTAATAATCTCAAATTTTTACTGAAGCTTTGTAACGCAACTATACACAATATGATAAATTATCATAATTTTTGGAGATTTTTTTATCTATAAATACACGAAGTACAGAAACCATTTTATGATAGAAAAATCTGCAAAAATAAGAAAAGGTTTAGTGAGGGGTCAAAGTGCAATTGACCCAAGCAACTCAATTTCTCTATATGATCAACCTAACACACAATGAGCTCTCATAATTCATGGTTCAATATAGAGAAATGAAATCCTAGAGAGAGAGGGAGAGTTAGGGTTTGAGAGGAGAAATTGATGGAGATGCTGACCTAGGGTTTTGCGGTCTGAGGAATGATGAAATCATGTAAGTTTAACTTCTTTGGATATAGTTTCATGGTGAATCTTCTATCACATGCCAAAATTCTTTCCCTCCTCTTATCTGATCCAAAATGGTATCAAAACTTCCCCTTTTCTCACTCTTTCTTCATAATCCCTCATTTTTAGGGTTTCTGAGTTGAAAGGAAGAAGTTGCTAGGGATTTGATATGAGATTGAGATTTTTAGGGATGAGCTATGTTTTTAAGGTATTTTCACACCTTAGGGTGAGTGGGAACTTCCTTTAAACAATATATTGTACGAAAATTGGTTAATTTATCCATAATCTTTAATTGCTAGTATGCGACTACAGACCCTGAATTGTCTATTTGTTCTAAGTTGTTGCAAAATGATATGAAATGGATTCTTCCTCTATTGGATGAAGTTCAGATGATAAAATCATATTATAAATGTATGCAATACATCCTAATGAGAATTTCCTAAGCATTCACAAAGGTTATAAGAGTAAATTGAAATATAAGGAATTTGTCTATGACTGAAATTTGTAGTATAAGTAAATAGAGAAAATTGCTTATCTAGATCCCCTTGGTTATGAATGATTGTTTATCTAAATTCATAGTACATATATGTCAGATACTATCTTAGATTTTTTTCAAAGTGAATAGTGTTTGTTTGATATCTCAGTAAAGAGGGTGAAATCCTAAATGCGAGGAAAGTTGGATATTTGCGAATAGATATCGTGAAATCAATTTGAAGGGATTTTCTTGACATGATAGACTTTATTTATTCAATGTTATTATTGGTGCATGATATCCTAGTGAATGGTATGGAAATAGAAATTCAACTCAGTTCCAAGGTTTCATACATATATTGATTTTATATGATTTTTTGATAGTAGTCTTTATTCAATGAATATTTATGTCGCATGGAATCTTTATGGGATCCATGTGAATAAGTTGTTGCCTAGTGAGAGGTGACAAGATGTGTGATGGCCTTGTGAGCCATGAGAATACTTGTACAACCAGTGAAATGAATACCTTGGTCTAAGGACCTAGAGGTAATGGTTACCTATTACAGAGGTAACAATGTTATGTGATGATCTCAGAGTTTGAATACCCAGATCCAGTAATCATGATAATGATGTAAAGGGATGAGAATTCCCAATAATGTGATAAGGAATTGAGATCCCATGTATAATGTGTTTTAAAGATTTGAAAAGTACGTTATAGATGTATTACACCTTTCTTTGTAGCATTTGTGGTGATTAAATGAAACCCTAAGGGTAGGATGTTCAATGAATCAAGTATTGTAATATCAATGTTCTCAGTTATTATTAATAATTCTTGTCATGATAAGTAATTAACTCTAATTGAGTTATGAGATGCACAACTCAAGATTTGGGTTGATATGTACGATTCTAGTATGTATGTGTGAAGTGGACATGAAATCTATTTATTTAAGAATTTTAGTCTGCCTGCATGTATAGTATGTTGATTACTCAGTATATTACAATGTTTTGAATATACTGCTCTGCCAAGTTTAGAATGATATACATGTTGTATTATAACTTCAAATAAGTAGACGTGACACCATAGAGATACCAGAGTCAAGTATAAGTAAGAGAAGGGTACAATGTAGAAAGAGCTTTCTAGGAATAATAAAATAATAGATTTAGGAGCCCTGAACACTGTAGAACTCCTATGTGAGGTATGCGCCTTAGGGGTGAAATGACCTAACCCTGGTAGCATCCAGTATACGGGGGTCGAAACGTGCTATCAGGTGGCACGGGGGACGAAGCCCTAGTGGAAGTCTCCTTAAATTATAGTTTGCAATGTCCAACATCAACTAGAAGTCCTGGTGGCATTAGAGTACAGAAAAGCCAAGAGGTGGCTTGACTCTCCACCTGTGTGCTCAGGTTAGAGGAGGAGTCCAGTTTAGGCCAGAGAGATATTTCCCTATTGCAGACTAGGAGAGTAGTCAGACTTAGCATTTCCCGGGTGGGTCTGCTAAGTCTTGTACAGTGTGATCGTAGTGTACTACGAGTCTTCATATGTAGAGTACACCGCATATGACCAGGGCATAATAAAATGAATGAGAGGTCAAACAAGTGTGTATAGTTATTCAATTATTCTTTGTATGTTTTGGAATTATTAGTTCTCTTTATAATCAATCAAGAATTTCATATATTGATTCACTCTTATAAATATTTAGAGTATCTTGTCATATTTATGATTATCAATTATTAGACTCTCTAAAGCTTTCTGTTGTTATAATTGATATCAATTGCTCAAAAGTATATCTGTAATTATATCAGTACTTTAGATTGTTTCTTTGAAGTACTCATTCATTGAGCGAGTAGGCTCACCCCTCTACTTAAATTTTTTTAGGAAAATCACATGGACTTGAAGAAGATATCATTGCATCAGAGTAGATCTGCCACAAGAGTTAAGTCTAAGTATAGTTAAGTTCAGTCGGTCCCTGTCACTCTAGGTCCTTGTATAGATCTGAGAGAGAGTTGTAAATGATGTTTTGTATGTTTGTTTCCTTAATAGGAGAGAATGCAAATGATTGTCATGTCATATGTACATGGAAGTGTGAGAAACATAATGAATGTATGGATGTGTATCATTAAATGCTGAGATTATATTAGAGAAATGAAAGTTTAATTCTCTTATAAAGTTAGTTTATGTGGTTCAATGCGAGAAAACAAAGAGTTTGAAAAGGAAGAAAAAGTCAAGGGTGGTTTTTTAAGTATTACGTTAAATCCTCAATTTATACCCTAATCTCATGATTAGTAGTAATTGTAAGATCGGGGTGTAACACTAGAAGTAGGGTTTTTTCCATTCCACTTCCACTTTCCATTCTATTCCACCTTGCAAGAGGGAGGAGTACGTCCTTTTTGTTGTTGAAGAGGAAGAGTCAACCATTACTTTGAGCTCCATAGATTTCTCTACTCATTTCTTCTCTATTATTTCATTTTCTTGTGTTACGAGTAGTTAAATCCCATTGGTGGGATGTTTGGGGGAATGTAACCTTCATACCATGTTGGAAATTTTTTTGTACAAACACTTTGATTTTATAATTTAATGCTAATATACTTATTGTTATCTATTCCTACCTCTTTCCATGTGATTGGTTTTCAAAACATCATGAGGTAAAGGGAGAAGTGGAAAGCAAAGGCTAGAAGAGAAAATAACTCCCGAGTCTGACTATTGGATCCTTAGCTATATTCCCTCTTTTCCCACCTATCAATCTACTCCACTTGCCCTAGGTTTGAGGTCTAGTAGATAGGGATGCTTCTACATATACGCTTAACAAATATAATGTTTAGCGGTTGGATGGGGATAATGGTAGGTAAAGTACACTGTCTATACACTCCACGCCACCCCTTTCCACTAAATGTATTAGGAGAATCACTCCCAGAAACCTAGATTCAAGTAATCTCAATTGGATTTTATCTATTCCCTAGAAAGTTGAGCTTCTTAAGTTTGTATAAGATGTAATAGGGAATGGTTCCCTTTTGTACATCCTATGCCACCCATCACAAACTAGTGGAATGAGACCCTTTATCCCCATTATGCTTAGTTGTTTGGTCTAATATAATTCTTGTTGGATGTGATTGCATAGTTATGACCCATAACATGGTTGATAATTACATACCCTCAAACGTCCCACTATCCATAATGGCTTGTTAAAACCCTAATTCCTCACTCTTTAGCTAGTGTTAGTTTAATTAGCTTTCTTTCTTGCTTCCTTAGTTTATTTTTCATAGCTTTCTTTCTTGCTTCCTTAGTTTATTTTTCATAGTAGATGGTGACTTGCCTCGGTTAGAGTCACTTAGTGTTAATCATAGATTTTTAGGTTTTTCTAGCTAATTTCTTAGGGAATTTTGCTTTGCTTCATTCATATGGATTTATAAGAATACAATATTTAGATAATCCCAGTAGCTAAAATTTTAGATACAAAGAATTCCTGTAATATAAAAATTTATGTTTGTTTTATCTGTATAGCTGTAAGGTACGCACAACATGTGGCATTCTTTTTTGTACTTCACAGTAGCATGCGACTACGAGCTGGATATCGGTGCCCAGCTGATTTGAGAAGGAGTGGCCCGTATAGCTTTAATGTTTTCTAGAAAATCAAGGATTGTTTCCATTGACCACTCCTTTAAACCTAACATAAATTTTTGTGTTTTTGGAGCATTAAATACAATACAATATGGCTACATCCTGAGAAAAAAATGTGCCCTTAGTGTAGACTTTACTTGCATTCTTAGTCTAAGTTATAGTGTAGCTAGTTGTTTTTTCTCTTGTCTTGTTTAACTAGTTGTTTCTCTTAATTGCTAAATAGGATTGCTATTGTTAGTATAGTGTCAATTTCTTGTCTTTAGTTTCCTACTTACGTGCAATTGTCATTTTTGATTACTTAGTCAGTCTTAAATGTGTAGGGTCAATCTAGGTTTAATTCTTTTCTCTCCTTCTTACATTTTCATCTATGTTTTAATCAAATCCCAAGTTTAAACCCTTGAAATCCTACACTCCACATGAGGAACCTATTCAAAACAAACTAGCTATAGTGCCCACATCTCTCCCTATGGATCAACCCTGACTTACCACATTCTCTATATTTTATCTCGAGTTGTGCGCTTGCAGGTCTACTATCAAGAGTGTGTCTAAATTAAGAAATAATAAATATATATTATCCATAGTGTGTTCTCCTCATGGGAGGAGGGGGCATATCCATAACTTCCTGTGAAAAATATTCTTGACTTCCAAATTAGGCTTGCTTTAGTGAGACATTAAGTAAGTTGAAGTTGAAAAGAATTATGTTCACCAAATTAAAAACATTAACAAAGTTCATTTTTTTAATTACAATCATGTTATCAAATCATCTCTTCATCATGTGTAATCACAAGTCTCATAAGTGTGGTCTTGAAATATGAATAACCATGTCTTATATTATAAATGGAATATATGTATTAATACCCTAAATTTTTTATCATATTCACTTCAATAAAGAAATTATTGAAGTGAAATTTCAACAATTTAACATTGGATGTGAGAAACATAATCCACCAAACTAATAAAAAGGAAATTTAGATCAGTTAAAAGAGAGAAATATAGATATTCTCATCTTACAGGATAAGGAAAGTTCTGACCCTTGTCCTAGTTGAATTTGGGCTTAATATGAGTTGGTTTTTTGTGTATCCAATTCTAATATGAGTTTAACCCATAGGAAAATACATGGCTCTCTGTGTGAAACATTAATTATTGATTGGAAATGGACTAGGATTTGAACTAGGATCCCTAGTCATAATCACATGGCATGGAGGCCTATAAATAGAGGCTTTGGAGAAGGCCATTGATACTTTGCCTTGAGGCAAAGTAGTTGTTGGCAGTCGATGGCACATTGGGTACATCGATAGTGGATCTCTCTTGTACATAAGAAAGGGCCAACACTTTGCCTTAAGGCAAAGCATCTGTTGGCGGTCGGTGGCACATTAGGAATTTTGTGGATTAGGGAGGGTCAACAACTTTGTATTGAGGTGAATGGGCATTTAGTAGTTGGTGGTGCAATGGTGGTGCATAAACAATGACAGAGGATCGAGCAACATAGACACACATATGTTTGTGGCACTTTGTTGGTGTTGCGACATCAACATCAATGACACTTTATGCAATTAGTAGAGGACGTACATCATTCAATGACACAGTGGGTGTGTCTACATCATCTATAATCTGTCTAGGTAGTGGAGGACATGCATCTCTCAACTAGAGGCACACATGTTGTGTATCAACAATGATGGCAGATCCTATTAGTGGGAGAAACATATTAGTTGGTGGCAATTTGTTGGTTCAAAGCCAACAATAAAGGCAAAGGTATGTCATATCAATAGAGGATGCACACTTTTTTGGTAGCACATCAAAGTGCTAGTTGGAGACGCCAACTAGAATGATTATTACAAAAAATATCAAGGGAGGCAACCTCGTCATGCGAAGAGGCTTTCATGTTAACAATAAAAGTGATAACATGTAAGGACACATACATGTGTCTCATCCCCATCAACATCATTGGCATTCTAAGGAGAAAAATTAAGTAGAAGATTTCGTATGCATTGGTATGATTATCTTCTTCCTTATCTTTATTCTTGAGTGTGGGAGCTACCCAAATTTAGGGGTAATTAAACATGGGTGGTGTCTTAATGGCTGATATTGCCTCATGATTTTTTTCTTCTCGTCTTAGGGAGAGTTTTTCATGTTAGATATTGCACCTTAAGTCTTACATAGCGTCATCACTTTCACACCCCATATCTAGCAGTGATATCAGAGAGTAAGGTTAGAAGGATGTAATGGGAGTAGCAAGATGGTATCTGAAGGTTGGAAGACACACATTGACAAGAAGCAGTCAAACAAAAAATCACATTTTAAGATTCAATATTCTGGTTGGAATGGATTCTATATGCATTCTAACAAACATGAAGAGGTACAACATGAAGTCCCTTACTCAGACAAGGTCGCTCTAAAACCTTCTTTAGGAGATCATGGGTGTGAAGAAGAAGATAAATATTGTGAATCTTTTGGTGTTACATCCAGAGTGGAGGATTGGGATATCAGTGAGGTATATCTACATGGGGAGTGTCATCATAGGATTCTTGAGTATTGGCATACTAGGTTAGAAGTATGAGTTTCATAAAAGATGGATGGACTAACTAGTCGAGGCGGGGTTACAAATTTCTAGGTGTAGGCAGGAGAGATAAGAGGTATTTCCAAGATTCTTCTTCTTAGTTATCTAGGAACAAAGTGAGTTTAGGATGCGACTTCAAGAAGATGGATGGAAATGATAGGATGTTGACATTTTTTAGGGGAATGTCCATTATGTGAATCCATCACAAATGATGATGGAGTCCAAATGCTACTCCAGATGAGTGTTGAAGATAAAGTCTCCCCCATGGGTCAAAGGGGGAGTTTGTTCAAAAAAAGAAAGATTCGACCCTTGTTCTAATTGATTTAGACTAAAAAAGAGTTGGTTTTATGTATTTTCTATCCTAATGAGAGTTATATTCAATAAGAAAGAAGATGAGTGTCTATGTGCAACATTAATAATTGGTTGGAATTGGACTAGGATTTGAATTGAGATTCCTAGTTGCAATTGTATTGCATAGATTCCTATAAATTAAGGCTCTAGGAGAGGTCATTCAGACATCCACATGTTGGTGTGATCCCACCACTTGTGATAGAAGAACTAGAGAACAATAAGAACCAATGGTTCTCTATCATGGATGATAGAGGGCAAGCTACTTTTCCTTGAGGTGAAGTAGCGATTGGCAGTCAATGCCAAATTGGATGCATCGAAGGTGAAGCTCTCTTGTGGATATGAGAGGGCCAACAACTTTGACTTGAGGTGAAGTAATGGTTGGCAATTGCTGGCACATTGGGTGCATCTACAATATAGTTCTCTTGTAGATAAAAGAGGGCCAACGAATTTATCTTGAGGTAAATTAGTGGTTGACAACTGATGCATTGGTTTTTAGTACTTTTAAAGGTGTATTTTCTTTGGTTTTGTGTACCTATTCGTCATTTACATGATGAATTATGCACATTATATTATCATTATCATGTTTCACTTAAATGCATCAAACTTACAGAATTCTACTATTTTTTAATGGTTTGAGATCATCTCAAGTCTTATGTACATTTTTGTTGCCTTTCAGGTACCACAAGAGTCCCATAGACTCGGTACTATTGAGTATACAAGTCAATAGTATCAAAATCACATCAGTAGAAGACCCAAGGAATCACATAGACTCGATACTATTGACTCTACCAGCTGATAGTACCAAAATCACGTTAGAGAGGTGCATGAAAGGAAGCAAGCAATCTCGGTACTACTGAGTACACTACGAGTCAGTACTACCGAAATTACATCAGAGAGATAGAGCTAGCTCGAAATAGAGACTCAATACTATTGACATTGTTCGATAGTATTGACAGTGCGGGCGTGTGCGACCACCCTAATGACTTGGTACTACTGACTTCACAGTCGGTACTACCGAGTCTGCACGATCAGGAAATCCAACGACATCGCTCTAATCCGATGGCTAACGTTATTTCGCACCCTAAGTGGCTCTTATGACTTAATGAGAGTGTGACCAGACGTAATCATTCAACCATTTTCCATTGCACGACACGAGAGAGCGAGGAGAGGAAAGAACATCATCGAAGGCTATGTCTGGGATGATTCGGGCACCTTCAGTGGGTGATTCTGTAGGCAAAAAAGACATAAGATTGCACGTACGTCAAAGGGGATCATCCGGACCAGCTATTCTCCAGGGGTTACTTTAGATTTCTAATATTTCCCACATTTTTCTACTTCTTTGCCATGTATTCATCTATGGAAACCATGTGAGGCTAATCTAGATCCTTGATTCCTTAGGATCCAGGAGTAGCCCGGATATGCATTGTACTTAACTTTTATGTATTAATATAGCTTTTGCTCCTAATTTCTGAATATAAACCTATGACATTTCTATGTTCTATTTGTGCTTGATCACCATAGATAGATAATTAGATCCTTAATCATTTGAAAGAAGGGTTAAGGGTTGAAAAGGCATAGGTTTATCCATTTATTGCACCCTTTGAGAAAGGTGCAGCATAAACGGGAGGAGAAAACCAGAGTTTATCGTAAAACACCTAACTAATCAACCAATTGATATGAAAATGAAATTGACATTAGATTAGGTAGTGAACTACGCTGTGAGAGTGGGTAGTTCTTGCTATAAGCTCTTTATCCAGAGTTAGAAGTGACGTATATTAGTGTTTAGAGGTTAGTTTCCATGTTGTCTGTGGTGAAACCACTGTTCTAAGGAATTTGTTCTACTCCGATTCACTTATTCATTAATCTTATTTCACTCTTGCCTTTTCTTTTATTTAATTAAAATCAATTTCAACTATTTTTACCGGCCTAGCTGATTAGATCATAGCTAGTAGTAGTCTCTGGATTTCATTTTCCTGTGTTCAACTCGGGCCTCACAAGGCCTATATTACTCGATACGTTCACTTACATTTAATGCACAACATTTACGTATCAGCGACATAGGCACATTAACAATGTCAATAGTTCTAAATAGCAGAAGACACACATCTATTGGTGGAACTTTATTGGTGTTGCGACATTGACATCGGTAATGCTCTGTCCAATCAATAGTGGACACACATGATTTGACACAATAGTGGGTGCATAAACAACAATTGTAGTATGTCCAGGAAGTGGAGGATGTGCATCTCTCAGCTGGCATTACGTATGTGGTGCATCAACAATGGTGACAGATCTTATCAGCAGAGAACATATATCAATCAATGGCATTTTGTTGGTATTGCAACAACAACAATGACAACAGACTGTCTGATCAACAGATGACACACACTTGTTTTGGCGGCACATCAGAGTTCTAGTTAGAGGTACCAACTAGAACGAGTATCGCAGATAGTGACAAGATAGGGGACCTTGTCAACAACATAGGCTGACCAGTCAATGGTCATTGCGGAAACAAGCAATGCCATAGACATGTGTCTCATCAGTGTGGGGATACCTAGATTTATGGGCATTTAAATCTAAGTGGGGTCTTATTGATCGGTATTGTCCTGTGATTTTTTTCTCATCTATGGGAGAGTTTTTCACATTAAATCTTACGCCTTAAGTCTTACAAAGCATCCTTATTTCCCACCACAATCCTTGATACATCTGAGAATGTTGGTTTCATTTTATAATGGTAGATTCAATTAATTTTTTCTCCATAGTCTGAGAAATTTGGTGCATTTTCAATTACGAACAATCCATTTTCACATGTGAATTATAGAGATAAATATGATAAACCCGTATCGTGCTAGTTTATTTTTATATTTTCATATGAATAGATAGAAAGTAGAAGATTCACCGTCAGCTAAGCACAAGTATGCTTCAATTAGGGGACAAACGATTAATGCGACCATCATTGATGCATTTGAAACAAATGAATTATTTGTTCTACCAGAATTTGTTTGAGGAAAATCCAACACATGACGTAAAGAGATGTGATGCCCAGATTATAAAACCAAAAATATGAATAACTATCGATCATGGATGGTTTTATCACTCTTGGAAACACTGAGAAAAGACAATACATACACTCTCATCGTCCCATAGATATCAACCAAAAAATACTTCCCAAGAAAAGAGCAACAACATCAAGAAAATGAATGAAGGACCTTTAGTATGAAAATAAGTCGACAACATACTAATACGTCATCAATAATTTTATTCTTGAAATGACTACTCTTATACCAAATAATAGAAAAGACATATCCAAAGTTGACAAAATCTCCGAAGATGTATTGTTTTTAAGACACAAGTGAAGATAGCAACAATGTGGGGAACATCATCAACAACGACGAAGACAACGATTACATCGACAACATCAATAATGGCAGTTGCAATTCTATTTGTGCAACAAGAGAAGAGTAGGAGGCAAAACCATATAAAGAAGACGCCTAAAGTAGAAGTTGGGAAGCTCTTGCGTACTGGAGTCAATTTCTCTCGCTTTTCAAATTCTCTAGGGATGGAATTTGATTAGTAATAGAATCTCTAAAAAGCGGACCACCCTTATATATATTATTCTTTATTGTTTCTCTATTCATCATAAAGTGACACATCAATTATGAAAATTAACTTGATCCCAATAGATGCATCCCTACAAGAAAAACCCTTAATATATATATTTCTTTATTTATTTTGGACCATACGAAATAGAATGTTAACATATTCTTTTTTCTAGAACATGGTTGTTTATTTATGGAGTTAAGAGAGAAAGATTTCTCCTGCTTCCTCCCAAAACATAAGGTGGAGGCTGGACACATATCTAGGAGAGTAGTAAATTGAAAAATATTTGTCGTTGTGGTTTAATTCCATATCTCTTCAATGATGACCATCAAAATTCATCAACCACACTATTACTTGCCGGCTTTTGATTTTCCGTGACACCACTTGGATTTTGATTTCTTGTTAACGCCAAAAGGTTTATTTAACCATGGCATAAGGTCCATTAACTTGTAGTGCGGTGAACTTCAATTTCTTGAATTGCCCTATTCTCAGTCACTATTGGATGAATGTAGTATAGGTGTGTTAGTATGCCCACAATGGGATTGTGATTAATGTTATCCAACTCCCTCCTTTTTCAAAGCCAAAGAATTGCATACTAGTTTCACACTAGAAGTGCTTATGACTACGCTTGATAGCCTAACACAATCATGTGTTTAGGAAAGCCGTATGTATCGCAACAAAACAGCATATGCATGTCTAACATTTAGTTATGGCCAGCCTCAAGCATATAAATGTTAATATAATCCTTCCTACCAAATGCCGACGACAACGTGCACGTCAGTAATGACGACGACAAAAATTATAAGGTATTTTCAAGTTTTAGTGGTGTAGATGGATCAAATATTCACTATGCAACTTGACTTGTGGCCCGCTGGGCGTATACCAATATTGCTAACTAAGACACGCCCGAGCATTGCTTAAGTCAGCATATTGATCCAAGTCTAAACTTGAAAACATATTGAGCCTGAACGTGGATGTACTTTATTGATTTTTTTTTTAAATTGAATATATTTTAGACATGGGTGCCCTGAAAAAAAAAACTTGTTGCTTGACCTCAGATTTTCTTATTGGTATTTGACCTCATATATACTGCTGGCTTGTCGCTTTCCTTGTAAATGTCTAGATCTTGAAATCCAATTTATATTATAACTAAATTTTCTTTCTATCCGTAACTAAAATGCAGCGTTTCAGATTTGAATGTAGTTTGATGAGATTCAAGGAGGAGCGAAGCTTGCTGAAAATACATTTTCATTGGGAGGTTTCCTTTCAATAAAACTATCAATTATACATGTGGCTATTTTGCCTCGGTTACTGGAATATGACATAATTATAGTTTATATGGAAAAACGTGGCAGTGACTTAAAACTTCCACTCAAATTCCAAAAAAAGAAAACGTTTTATTTAGATCTTCGATATTTTGTTTTGATTTTAAATCCAGACAACGGACCACATTCCAGTAGCCAGATGCAAGGATGTCGACCAAACGACCCATTCCAGGTCGCGACATGCCACCGGCTGCGGCGGCCCCAAAGGCAGACAAGCCACCCCAATTACAGCGCGTCCATTCCACAGTTCATTATCCATCATTGCCCATTATACCATAAGACAGAGGGACAGAGATACTAGCATCTTCCCTTTCCATACTCCACTACCCTGGTTGCAACCTTTATGCCCTGAGCTCACCCATAGACGGACAGGTCGCCGCATATTGCCCGGCGACCCGCCGCCGGTATCCTCCTCCGCGACGTCTCCTGATGATTTATGCAAGCAAAGGTGGCTGGTGGGTTGTTTTCATTCCAGCTTGGTGGTTAGTAGCGGTTGGTAGATACTTGTGAAGGTGGACTTAAGGTAGACAGACAAGCAGCGTCTGGTTTGTTCTCGGTTTCTGACCGTCGGTTCCGGCGGCGAATTCAGCTGGGCTTGAGTTAGCCTGTGGTCGTCATAGCAGCTGTCCCGATGCCCGGGAGCTCTCGCCTCGTGCCCAAGATCTTGTCAGGTACCTTGGGATCGGAAGACCAATAACTTTCGTTCACTTATTACGTAGATAGATAGATGATTTTTAGCTGTCCCTTTCTCCCTGTCCTCCCAGGAACTCTAAATGAATCGGAAGCTGATTCTATCCCCTTTTTGGTTCCATCCCAGAAATTTATTGCTGGGGCTTTTGGGTCTTACAACCGGAAATGAATATGCTACCTCTTTTTTTAGCTTTCACTTAGTAATGATAAACAACACTTTTGAAAGATGCATCCGCTTTTTTTTCTCTTTCTCTTCTTCCCTTAAAACTTTAAAGCAACATAATTAACTCTATAATGAAGAATTCCCTTCAACAATTTAAAGCAACATCACGAACCGAAAATTGCCTGAATGACGATAAACATTACTTTTGAAAGATGCATCCTCTTTTTTTTATGTCTTTCACTTCTTCCTTTAAAACTTTAAAGCAAAATAGCCAACTCTATAATGAGGCATTTCCTTGAAAACTTAAAGTAACAAAGCTAATCAAAAGTTGCCTTTTGTCTGTCCACATAATGACGAAGAGAGGGCCTCAGATCAGCAGCGGTTCATGTTTAATCCAGATATGCACGGTTTGGGATTCTGCAGAAGTTAACTGATGCAGACGATTTAGATTTAAACGAACATCCGATGGCAGTTCGAACTTATTGACGATCTGGTCATAGGGGACAATCATGAAAGGTTTAAGCTAATGGATTATCATGATATTCGGCCAACCATGCACTTGAACCTGCAGTTGGCTTGGCAATTAGCAAAGGTTAATCATACGGTACCGATTTGTCCAACAATACACCACTTGGAGCTGTACACTATTTATTTGGTTAGACATCCAATGACTGGTTCATACCCCACCGTGGCTTGGCTTGCAGTGACTTGTAAGTTATATAGCTAAAAACTATTGGACGATATTGCCTACGATCATTTTGACTGGATGAATACGACCATCTACCGTTTCTAACTTTGTCAAGTGTCAACAGAGATATACTGCAAGCATTTCATATCCATTACTATCAAAGCCTTTATATTTCTTCTCTTTAGATGCCTGCCCATTCCAAATGCTTCTAGTAGAGAGCAAAGATGAAAATTTACAGTTTCATCAGGTCAGCAGCCGTGGCTAATGTAGCCACATATTGTTACAGCTATGACAAAAGCAGGTTTTCAGAACCAATCAAGAGATTGACCTGGCAAAGTTCCCAGGTGTCAGGTCTCTGGTTCGACGGCTGGGTTGCCCTGATTGGCACAGATGACATTAGTAGACATCAAATATATAATGAAATGTCTCATATTAAAGTGAATAGTCATCACCAAATAGGGGTGGGCATGGTTTGGCTACCTCTGAAGCTGTAAGCCTGACTGACCCCAATCAGTTTGAAAAATTTTCAAACTGACCCCGATCTATAACTACTACAGAATATACTGCATTGAATGTCTTTTCTGTTTGGTTTGGTTTCAAAATGGTGCCAAAAAAATAGAAAGTTATTGTTCAAGAGGATGTTGTACATTGAAAGGATAGAAATGTACAGTCCATAAACTATATAGCTAGTATGGTTCTGTATGTTTGTATTACATGTAAAGTTCTGAGAAAATAACAGTGAATAAAAGATAATGCAATATATATCATATCATCATATTTAGACAATAGACATCCATTTGGTTTATCAGTATACTCGAACTGAATAATCAAGCACCTATTCACTGGTTTGGAATCTTCTAAATTGAACCAAGCCATTCGCCCTACCCAAACCATAAACCAAATCAGTCGGTCCAATTAGTTTTTTTTTTTCCTTCCATATTCTAGTTTGTTTTTTTGCCAAGCCCTGTTGGTTTTTTGCTAAGCCCTGTAATCAAGGCAACATGCCAAGTTTTGAGATGTTCATAAAACATTGTCAGACATAAGAAATATCATGTTACTAACACCACAAATACATAGATAAAAACAAATACCATGTGTTGCACACAAGTCATAACTAAGTTGTCACAGATGATTTTTATGTAATAATATCTTAGTTAATAACATTTGCAAACAGAAAGAATGACACTATAAAGCAAGTTTGTTAAAATTGAACCAGTGACCAAACTGGTGATGCGTCTGGTTCTGGGTTCAGTAGTTCAATTTGGTTGAAGTTTTGTGCTGTTTGAAAACATCCATTCTAATGCTTCCTTGTGTGATTCTGAGCCAGTAATAATCAATCCATTAAGGATTGTAATGGTCGGGGCAATAGTTTCTATCTCTAGTGGACATATTATATTATATAACTAGAATTCTCTACTTTAGGGTTTGGCGGGGTACTTACAAAATGAACGATTGATTTTCTAACTGCTGGAACCTAGTTTGTCTTAGAAAACATAGACATATAACTTACTCTACACACAGTTAAACATGTTCATTTCAGCTATCACACCTCATTTGAAGCTGGAAAATGCTGAAAAGAATGAAAAGTTGAGTATCTCATAACAAATGAAGGAAATTGTGTGCATTGTGTTGCAATGCAGGAAGCTGGCGCTTCTGGCCTGTTATTGTTTGGAGTTTGGTAGCATGTGTTCTCATGATCCATTTCTACTCCGTCTTCCATCAAAATGGCATCAGGCGTTCCAAAGTGCATTTAAACCGACTTCCTGTCACCAGGGAGCTTGAAGTAATTGAAGAAGTGAACTTCCAGATTCCACCCAGAAGAAAGCGATCTCCTCATGCTAGGAGACGCCGGGGACCAAGAAAACCGCCTTCTGCTATTGATGCATTCTTGGATGATTCTTCTGAGCTACGGTCCTTTTTTTTCCCTGACTGGAGAACATTGATAGATCCAAGAAAGGAGGGTAATGATAGCATGTACTACTACCCGGGCAGGCAATGGTTGGATACAGATGGAGATGCTATCCAAGCTCATGGAGGAGGTCTTTTGTATGTCAAGAGCACAGGGACATACTACTGGTATGGAGAAAACAAAGACGGGCCAACTTACCATGCTCACAGAAAAGCAGCTGCAAGGGTGAGTCCAAGATAACAACTGAAGTCTGGAATTACTTCATGAATATAATCTTATACCTGTTAGTCTTGCTTTTCTTGCAGTAAAAAATATTCTGATCTAATGTTTTTTCTTAGGTATTGTACCTGTGCTACCATAACTTTTAACAAAATTTAGGAAATGCTGCATTGTGGAGAAGTGGACTGTCCCCAGAAGTAGTCTTTTTCTGGAACTTTATGTATGTTAAATTTAAATTTTCATGGAAAACTATAAAAAGGCACAAGTTCAATAAATCGATTTGTTAGTACAGGACATCCACTATGTTTTGTCTTTGCCAAGTGTGGAACTTTAAGAAAGGGTACATACAAACTTTGATGAAACTTTAATGCTTGTTGATGTGAGGGTTGTATAATTTGATAGAAAAACTTCAGTTTATGCCATGTTTTACATAACACAAAGTTACATATACATGACTCCCTCTCTCTAATTAAGTAGAGTCCTAAGTTCTAATTCACATTACAAGAAGTTACAAATCTATTTTTGAAGACAAAAAGCAATATGTTAGGTACCTAGATACCACTATTGTTAGGGATTAATCTCTTGAATATCCATTTTTTAAAATCTTAGCCTGTGCCTTGAATTAATTTTCTGTAGAGGAGTTTGATTAATTTATTAGGACTTTAAATGTAATAGAAAATTGCAGTAGGTACATTAGAGACACTTTGCATGCTATAGGAATCCTAATTACCCATTATTTATATAAAATATGTGTATACAAACTTAGTAAGCGTGAAATTAACCCAAATTTATGGAAAAAAAATGGTGCCTATGTAAAGGCTATGTCAACCCTATTAGGGCTTTATTTGCAATAAAAAATATACCAATACCTACATTAAAGCCCCCTCTTGCCTATTACGGTAACCCCAAACGCCCATTATTAACCATCAAGCTATTCTATGATATGTGTTATAAATGTTTTAACCATCCTTTGTAGAATGGACCACATATATGTATAGAAAATCTTAAATATGATTAGATGTGTTTATCTGTATGTATATAGCTATTCTCTATATGTGCATATAAGAGGAATACTCATTAGATAAATATGATCTATGCATATAGAAAGGATTATTGGTTGGTTTCTTTTTAAATTTAAGGTGCCTAGGCACACTAAGGCACTTGGCTTGGTACCGTACTGCCTTTTTGCTTTAACAAGTAACCCTCTTGGCATAACATACATCTAGAAGCAATGAGAATGCCTCTCTGTTGAAGCCATAAATTCATGTGAAGCGGTCCTGTGAGGTACTTTAGGCTTGAAAACCATTCTTTATGGTGTTGGATATCGCCGCAACTAATATGCCAATTCCTGCTCTTGACCCATGTTACAATGGAAGTGCCATGCTGCACATATGGAGAAAGTTTCCATAGTTATGACGCAACACTTGTAGGAGTTTCCTATGGGTGGTAGAAGGGCACTTATAAGTAGCTAGATCAATAAAGCATCGACTAGAGCCTAGAGGGGACAAACCAGTTGTTGCTGATGATGATGGAGGTGATCAAGGCCTAGCGACCAAGCCCATTGCATAGGTGAACAACTTGGTTAGTCCTATCATCCATGATCAATAATCATGTATCTTAATAATCAGTCGTCTTCAGTTCTTTGGGGAAAAATTCCTTTCTCTCTCATATATCCAAAGGAGGAAGTCTTTCATCTCCCTTTTAGGTCTTTGGATGTACTACCTTTGCCCATAACATTGATCCCTAGGGAAAAAACTAGATCCGACAGCAATCAAGGATGTGTTTTAGGATACTCCACCTTTCACAAGGGCTATAAATGTTACAACTCTAACACCAAGAGGATGTATGTTTCCTCTCATGCCACTGTTCATTAATCTTACATCTTTACTCCACCAAAGAGCCACACTCGCCATGCCATCAATTTATCAAAATGTTTTTTCTAACCCCATGGAAATCACTCTTCCAGTAACCACTTCGTCACCCTTGACAAAGCTTCCTCCTTGACAAAGTTCTACTACTATTCAACAGTTTTGTCATGTCTATCACCGAAGGCTAAAGGGAGATCCGCCGACTATGAGGCACAAACACTTCTTGGAGGTAGTTGCGACTGTCCTGGACACGCGTCCAACTGGGACGCGTTGTGGACATGCCTAGACACACATTAGACACGTGGAATACACATCCACAACGCGTTTGTGTTGGCAAAATGTTCAAATTGGCCACGACGACCTCTTAGAAGTGTCCTTGTTCTACCTCCTTCTCCTCCTCATTGACCTATCCTCTTCTTGCTTTTCCTTATGTCTCTTCCCCTCTACTTCTTTATGCTTCATTATTAAGTGTCCTTCCCTTCCTCACCACCACAAAAATATGTTTCACAATAACACACATCCTCCCCTTTGTATATAATACCAAAATCTGCTATCCTGGCTATAGAATCCCTAATAATACAAATCGGATGCCAGTTGGCTTAGTTCTTTAGAAATGACCAAACATGACCTCCTTCTCAGGGAGTCCATCGCTAAGAACTTTGTAGTTAAGTGTGTTTTGCCCAAAGTAGCATTAGGATGGTGACCTATCAGGAAATTGAACCTGAGCTATGCATGAGTGACGAAAAAGCGTCCAACCAAGGCTAGTGTTGGTTTGTGGGGGTAGTCATCATTCTTGAAATTCTACTAGAGCCTAGGACTGTGGGCCTTGGCATGAGAAATGGTATTAGAGCATAATAGTCGGCTGATCTAACTATTTCAATTTATCTCCCTTAAGTTGTTTACATCTCCAATAAGTTCTTTGTAGGACTCTTACCTTATGTGAAAACTCTCTAGATGAGATGTCGACCCTAGAAACTACCTTTGTTGCTCATGTTAGTATGGAAGAAGATGTAGAATCTGATGAGGTGTCACGAGGATTTTGAATAAACTAACCCTCATGAAATAGGACACTGTGTGCTTTTTCCCTAGGATGCAAGTGAGGTGCCCATGTAGACCTTGTGCGGTTATGAGATCTGAGTTTAGAGTAGAATAATGTGATGAAGTAGTGAGATATGAACATGTTGGACTTTGTGACTTGGTTCTTGCATGATTTTGAGGACGTATTTATTTTTGCACTGAAAAGTTTTGTCATCAACTATGAAGCATGGATGCAGATACATGTATGGTACGGGTATAGGTATGTGGATATGAAATTTTTTGGAAATATGGGATTCGGTTACGGCATGGATAAGACAATTTTTTAATGTTTATTTTAAATTAAAAAAATATATTTATTCATACAACTAAAAATGAAAATAATTTAATGTTATTCACATAAAGATAAAGAAAAGTGATGAAAGGGATTATTAAAAGTCAAACTGAGTAGCTGACAAAAAAAGTCAAACTGAGTTTATATGTATCTTATAGCATTTTATTAGCACTCAATTTGATCAAAAATTTCAGATATAGTTTGAAATTATGTTTAGGAGTGGTACTCTATTGTATATTTAGAACTGAAATTGGACATTATATCAGAAACAAATCACTAGAAATATTTTAGAATCAATACACAAGTGTATGCAAACATCAAGACAGTGAGACAAGTTGAGAGAATTAGAAAAATAGATGGTGTAAACACAAGGCTGTGACACAACACTTACCTTTAAAGAAAATGAAACGGATATTGTCAAGATAGAAATCCAGAACAAACCACAATGGATGTAGTCATCTGAACAGAGGCACATTAGCCAATAGTACCAAACTGAAGCCTTTCTGGTAATGTGGAGGACATCAATGTGCATAAAACGTGCAGGTCAACGAAGGAACACATATACAAATACCATATAATGGTGAATGAACTGGTTTGTAATAAAGAACCAGTAAAAATTCATGATTAGGCAAGGAAATTCATTTGAAAAGAAAGATCCCAAAAAAAGGGAAGAGGTAGAAACAATAAAGAGAAGAAGAAAGATGGCATTTAGCAACGGGAATGGTCGTTGTATTGACTTTAGGGGAACAACTACAATGGCCTTGCTGCTAGCTGCTACTTAGAGAGGACAGAGAGAGGAGTTGGTGCCTTGGGTGCTTTTTTCATTTTTTATTAGTTGGTTACGGCCCGGTTACTGCATGGATACGGCTTAGAATTATCCAATATGTATCCTACTAGGAAGCACGGACACGGACACGGGACACAACAATTTTCAAAAATATAGGACACGGACATGGCGTTCGACACGACATACACACATACATATACATATACATATACATACATATATATATATATATATATATATATATATATATATATATATATATATATATATAACTATATGTATACATATACATAAATACATATATGTATAAGTATAAATATAGTTGTATATATATAGACAAATATATACACACCCAACTAGATCCCACGGCCTTCTTTCGTTCGGGTAGCGTAACAAACAAGTCAAATTTCATTCAAGTGCTTGCTTATACATATCATACTTGTCAAGGCGTCAAGGTGACACGGCGTTCCAGCTGAATGCCTTGCGACTAGGCACGACTAACCGTTGCTTAGGCGACCTTTAAAAAATTAATTTATGTATATGTTTTATGTATATATCCATGTGTCACGGTATTTATGAACATTCCCCACTCATAAACACACATTTTATAGTTATATATCTAGTTATATACATATTTATGGTTGATCTCCCCATATATATATATATATATATATATATATATTCTATTGTATAACAAAATAACCAATTACATTTTATTATATTACCATTAACAATAATGTCAAGAACAAGAAAAGATTTATTGTAAAGAATGTAAGTGAGTTATCAACAAGTAAATATATATTTATTGTCATACGTAGCTACAAGTATTAAGCAATGTATACTATCCTTCATAGCATAGCTACTCAATACAATCTGAATTGAAGGTTCAAAATAAGAAATATCAAAAGATGTGTAGTAAGAGTATTAGATCCAGGTCAAACAAAAAAAGAGTATCAAATCCAATTAAAAGTGATGACACATAACATAGGCAACAATATTGAGTTTGAACATTGATATAGCCACATTAAACATTAAAATACGTGAATATACATCCGGACCCATAAAACTAGGTCAATGTGGCATATTAAATAAGGCGGCATCGCCTAAGCGCAGCCCTTGGACGCCTTGCCGCTTAGGCAGCCGCCTAGGCGAGCGCTTTGACAAGTATGATACATATACATGTTAACAAATATACATATACATGTGCACAAATATACATATACATACACACAACATGGAGTTAATATAAAATTCGTCTATCCAAATCTGTAAAACAACATGAGATTTAAAGAAATAACCTTAAAAAGTTAAAAGAAATATAAATCAAACCCAAAATTCACTCACGATATGAATGCAGACTGTTAAAGACTGCATATCTCGGTACTACTGAGATATTGTCGATAGTACCGACATGGCTACAACCAACAATTTTGTAGTTAGTGGGCCTTTAGTGTCTCAGACCGTTTAGATTACTTGAGTCCCAAGTCTCAAGGTTTCTCCCTTGTTTCTATATATAGGACAAGGCTGTACCTCTTTTATTCATTGAATCAATTCATCTTATTATTTTCCACATGGTATCAGAGCGTGTTTCGTCCTAGGGAACCCCAACCTAGCCACCCCTCTTCCCTCTTCTCTCCGACTCACAAGCAACCCTAGCCGCCGCCTCTCTCTCCTAGAGAGAGCAATAGGGGGAGCACCCCCGCCTACATGCGGTTGCTGCCGCCATCTCCATGGCTTAGGCCGGCTACCCACCAGGCACATCCCGACCTCTATGGCTTCTCCTTTTCTTTCTTAAAGATCTAATTTTTATTTTCGTACGTCGACGCTATCCTTCCCGGCTATCTCCTATGTATCTGTCATATCCACCATCATCAAGCCCGCCGCATCTCGCACCAAAGTAGCCATCCGTGCAACAACAATCTAAAGCCACCATCAGTCATGCCGCCACATCATGTAGCTGACTGGCTGTCATCCCCGACTACCAACTACAACCGCTGCCAATCAAGACAACAGTCGACAAGCAGTAGTAGCAGCCACCGCGGCCAGCCGCCAATCAACGCCATTAATAGCAAGTTAGCAACCATCGCATTTGTTGTTGCACCGTCGGGTCGGTACTACCGAGATTTTATTGGTACTACCGACTCCCTCGATGACTGCAGCCTGTGATCTTGTCGGTACTACCGACAGACAGTTCGATAGTATTGAGATATGTACAATACCTCAACAACAATCATTGTCTCTATCGCTGCATCGCCCTGAAGTCCTCAACACTAGCCTTTGCCGCCGCTCATGGAGAGGCTCCGCACTCGACTCCGCATGCAACCTCATGGCATGCAATATCTCCGGAGCCGTGCAGGAGACTGGTATCATCTCCTTCATTGCCACTAAGTGCTACATCAGCCGAGCGACATAATTATTGCCATCTTCCGTGCCCGTTTGCTGCAAAGTTGTTGTCTTATTATCCGACAACCATATCCCCACCCGACGATCGCACTCTTCAGCAACCGTCGCCATCATCCATGCCCATAGTTCGCCGCTCCCTATTGCTGCCCTACTACTATTCATCATGCCATCGCCACCCATTATCTTTGTCCATTCAGCCTGCTGCCTTACTGCTACCATCTTGCTACTGCTATTCACTCCACTATATTCAAACACTCCATCACCCCCAAGCGTCCTATCTCCTCCAATGCTTATGATAATCGGATCCTACTCTACATATTTGGATTAATTGGATCCTTGTTTTAGCCTAATTAGATTTTTGCGGGGGATCCGCTCTCACACCCCCAGATTTGTTTCCCTAATGGGCCAAACAAATCCCCTTTTGGGTCAGGATTAGATCCATTTAATTTTTCTAACTGGATCTTACATTGACCCATTTAGCATTTCTCTCTCCGGTTATCGGTTTCCCTTCTCCACATATACATCTCGATTTCACATATTCCTCTCAATTCCAACAATTCCTTTACCACCCACCCATCATGTGTGTATCCCTTTTCCACGTGCGGGGGTCATATATCCTTTCCTCTACACCATATACTCACTCTTGTCGTATTTGGTGTGCAGGGGGGGGCAGAGAGGACATGAAGAGTATGAGAAGAGAGAGAGCATAAGAGATAATATGTATGAGAGAGAGAGTATGAGAAGAGATGATATTCATATTCCAGGTTATTATCTTCATGGAGCTGTGCATTGTTCAGCACACCTGTTCTCCACTTTCAGATAACATTATCACTCTTGCTGCATTCTTGAGAGACGGATGGGCGCTTCTCCAGACATCAGAAGCTCAACAATATCTAGCCTGCCAAGTCTACATTTGCAAGGTTGATTCATCCAGGTTTATCTTCACTGAGCTGCTTCATCACGTCTTCTCTGAGTTGCATCTGTTCTTCTGGCATCACCTTCCGTTGATCTACTTGGGACTTTCCTTGATGGATGATCTCCTTTACCGTCACGCCCCCAAGGTTCATGCGCTAGAGTTATGGTACCTGCATCGTCTCACCAACACATCGTCCGTTCGTGTTCGTGCCACGTTATGCACGTCTTCCCAGACAATTTGAAGATTCTGCTACTGCTACATCGACACTATGTATCCGCGTTCGTGCCGTGTTAAGTACGTATTCCAGTGAAATTGGCGTAGTCGTGGTTTTGTTGATCGTCTGCTTCTTACTGTTGCAGTATTCAGGTTCCATTTCAGATGTTCTTCATTCCAGATGCACTCCAAAAGACCTTCTTCAAAGCTCTAGGATTTCCAGCCTGCAGAATACAAGTCAAGAAGAGAGCCCTTGTCATTATATGATTCAGGGGGAGTATTGTTTAAGGGGGAGTATCAATCTTTTGTATGGAGAGTGACATTTATCATTTATATTTTTTGTTTATCATTTTTTTTATCGTTCTATCGAGTTCTTTAACTCCAAGCTTGGACGTGTTTCACCCATGCTCCGGCTTGAGGGGGAGTCTTAAAGACTGCATATCTCGGTACTACTGAGATATTGTCGGTAGTACCGACATGGCTACAGCCGACGGTTTTGTAGTTAGTGGGCCTTTAGTGTCTCGGCCCGTTTAGATTACTTGAGTCCTAAGTCTCAGGGTTTCTCCCTTGCTCCTATATACATGATAGGGATGTACCTCTTTTATTCATTGAATCAATTCATCTTATTATTTTCCACATAGACTTTATAGAAAGCACT
This sequence comes from Alisma plantago-aquatica, assembly GCA_963693085.1. Classification (NCBI taxonomy): domain Eukaryota; kingdom Viridiplantae; phylum Streptophyta; class Magnoliopsida; order Alismatales; family Alismataceae; genus Alisma; species Alisma plantago-aquatica. The sequence continues at coordinate 828,635,176 of OY856414.1, read as the reverse complement.
AGTCATGCAATCCGTGAAAGGGGATTTGCATAAGTAGCAAGCTCAGATCCAAGACAATCCTAATTAGAGCTAATTGGGCTCAAGTTGGGCTTTTATTTAGTTCTTTATGCATTTAGCAAATTTGTGTTATATTTAATTCCGACTTTCTTTATTAGGATTTTAATTCCTTGTTTTACTTGCTTGCATTAGGATTTTGGTTTTCTATTTTGTTGACTTGCACGTCAAGTTGCAGAGTCTTATATAAGCCCGCCTTGGGGCCTTTGTCCAGGCAGTCGATTATGAATTAGAATTTTATTTGCTAGTTGCAAATTTATTTCTCCCTTTCTTCTTCTCCGTAGCTTGGCTGCATCAAATAGTATGTTTCCAATATGAGATAATAAATGATCAATGTAGATTAATCTAGAATACATTTGCAATATGAAATCAAGTATGAATGAAGAATGATGAATATAATGAATTTGTATGTCAAATTCTTAGAACACTCGTTATATAATGATGAATTATATATATAAGTATGATGTATAACAGATAAATATATGTCAAATTCTTAGAACACTCGTTATATAATGATGAATTATATATATTAGTATGATGTATAACAGTTAAATATGTAATAATCATCAGGACAAGGATGGGGAGGAGACATATGGTAGTGTGCTGAAATAAGTTTAGGGAGAGAGAAGATATATAACTTATATTTCTTTTCTATAGGGAATTAGTTTGAACATACCGTGTCCACTGCGTATCCAAGTCGTGTCCAAGCCGTGTCCATGTCGTGTCTGGGTTTTAAAAAAAAGTGGACACTTCTTAGCCGTTTCCACCGCGTGTCCAACCGTGTCCACATCGTGTCTGTGTCCGACACGTGTCCAAGACGGCCACGGATGCCCCGGGGAAGTGTCCGTGCTTCCTAGGCATCCTACAATATCCACAAAGTATCGATATCCAATACGTATCTGGTATGGGTAGGACACCTTTTTTGGAGTATTAGTGCTTCATAGGTCATCGAAAAAACATTTTTCTTATAATATTTTATGTATGAAGGTTTTTAGATTTTTTGATGATTTCATGAGCTAAGTCAAGATGAAAGGAAGTATGCAGTATCTAGAGAAACACCTAGAGGAGAACCACATGTTTGGGAAGATCAACCCTTAAAACCTATACTTTGGTGTAGGTGATGACCAAGTGAAACTGAAGCATGGTAGTAAGCAATTGACATGGCCTTTACACCTCTTTAGATTGTTAGGCGAGAAAAATCCTTTTAAATAGCGGAGGGTAGTGGTACATGGTACTATGGTAGTATATGAATATTGCTAGTTTCGAGGGCTAAATCCTCTCTAAGGGGTGGATTCCTCTAACATACCAAAATTCACTACCCTGACTCTAGAGTCCTAATTCCACATATTGGATGTTAGTTGGCTTAGTTCATTAGAAATGACCAAACAAGGTATACACCTCCTTTTCTAAAAGGCCACTACTAAGAACTCCATGGTTACGTGTGCTTGGCTTGGAGTAGCACTAGGATGGGTGACAAAGGGAAATTGAACCCGAGTTGTGTGTGAGTAAGAACAAAGCGTGAAGTCGGGGTTAGTGTTTGGTCTATGGGGCTAGTTGTTATTCTTGAAACTATACTAGATCCTAAGGCTGTGAGCTCGAGCATTACACTTTGTCGACAGTTACCTTCCACTCCTCTTCCATTGACTATGTCAACACAAATCACTGACAGTAAACTTTCATTATACATAATTTTTGTTGTTCTTAAATTGTTGCTGCAACTTCTTGTGGTTTACAAATTGTGGGTTTCATTCATATTTTGATTTTATGGATATATTGATGTTTTGATTTCATAGTAATTTGTACAAAGGGCATCGATCATATGTGAAAATACTATGGTATTCATTGTTTCTAATTTGTGTTTGTTGCTTGAATTGGGAAGTGAGTAAGTATCTTTGGAGTTTGAAGTGACAGATGACTCCACACACATATTTTTGAATTAGAAAAAGTGTTTCACTTTTTGAAAATCTAGATCTGTTTGTGTTGCTATTTTAAATATATATATACATATACGCTCTATATATATGTAGATATAATTGGTTTTGTTATGTCTGAAGCCGTGTCTGTGTCCCATATTTTCCAGTCGCTATGTCAATATCTTTGTGTCTGTGTCGGTGTATGTGTCCATATCTTTGTTCATCTGTGTCTATGCTTCCTAGTCCACTGATCCCCCGCCAACATCTTCAACCTGTGAGAAATCTGCATGGTTACTTGCACCATTAAGAATCCAATTTCTCATATTGCTATCTGTCTTAGCACACTTAAAGTACCAAATCCATATGATGCATTTAGATGCCATCCCTAAAGGCCATCATGGACCTCTTTGACATCTTGACTGGAAAGTTGCAATTCTTTAGGAGATGACAACGTCGCATGTAAATATAACTGGGATATTGCCCCAGTTTCGCATGATAAGAAGGTTGTTGGATGCTGATGAGTTTTCTTGGTCTAATACAAATACAAAGGTACTATGGAACGGTTCAAAGCTCATCTTGTTGCTAATGTATTCACCAAGACTTTATTGACTTCTTCAAGATATTCTGACTTATCACACGTATTGCTTATATCCGAATTGTTATATCTATTCCAGCTCATCTAGAATAGCCATTATTTCAACTAGATATCAAGAACGATTTCTTGCATGGAGACATAGAATTAAATGTCCGATTTCGATGTCGTGTCCGATGGCCCAGAAATAGAAATTTTTCGAAATTTCGCATGAAATTTCGATATTTACGGCCCTAACGATTTCGACGACCAAATAAGAGAATTAAATTATGAAAATTTACCAGGACGATCTAAACGCCAAGATCTACTCAAATATGCAATAATATTTCATATTGGATGTGGGGTGGGGGTCTCCCACATTTGTAAGTGAAGGAAGCTGAACAATTTTGACAAAATTTTGATGGCAATTTCGATGACAAAATGAAGGAATTAGATTATGAAATTTGCATACACAATGTTTAGACAAAGATACACTAGATTATATATTAAAGTTATATGTTTAGAGGTTAGGGTGGGATCCATGTCTTGATGAGTGAGTGCACAAATGATCAGAAATGGCAAGTCTGCTAGACAGTTAGACTGTTAAAAACTTCAAGTTACAGCCTAGAATGTATGACTTACAATTACAAGTTACAAAGTTACGAACTACAAGTTGTATAAGTCTAGTGTTCGCATTTAACTAGGTTACACGGGGCATTTATACATAAATCCAAGAAAGAACTTTGTTATTTCGAAGTATTTCTCCATATCTCTATAGAAGTGTAGAAATTGATGAAGGTAATGTATAGATGGTCTAGAGATAACGGAAACATGCCTTAGAATTAAGGAAAATAGGCTTTAGATGCAAGAGATTCAAAAACAATTGTCAAAATACCCAAGATGTAGTATTAGCAGCCTTAGGAACAAATTTCTCGAAATTTAAGTTGTGTTTTTTGTACCATTTCACGAAATTACGGTTCAAACTGGCCTTTTTGCTGCGAAATTTCACCCTATTTTGCGAAATTTTGCACCTAGGGTTGAAATTTTTGCGAAATTACGTCCCATTCCCTGCATTTCGTGTCTGATCATAGGTTTCGATGTCCGATTGAAAAAAAAATGAAATTTCGATCGAAATTTTATTCCATGCATGGAGATCTTGTGGAAGAGGTCTATATGCAGCAACCATGGTTTTTTTTTGCTGGGGGGGGGGTCTACCAAAGTCTGCAAGCTTTGAAGATCTTTATATGGTCTGAACGATCCCCCAAAGGTTGGTTCATAAAATTCAGTAGTGCACTTGACACCTTCGGTTTCTCCAGATCATCAAGTGTAATTCTCATTTGTTCTCCAAAACTACCTCTGGCATTATCATTTTGGTATGGGTGACGTTGTCATCACAATTAATGATAGAACATGGATCTTTGCATTAAGAGATGTCAAGAAATCTCACTTTCATACCAAGGATCTTGGGCAACTGAGATATTTCGTGAGCATTGAGGCTCTTAGATCTAGCAATGGTATATATCGTTCGTAGTGTAGATATGTCCTTGATGATATCAAAAATAATGATACAACATGGATCTTTGCATTAAGAGATGCCATGGAATCTCACTTTCATACCAAGGATCTTGAGCAACTGAGATATTTTGTGGGCATTAAGGTTATTCAGATGTAGCAATGGTACATATAGCTACTGTGAAATGTGGTGCCGCAATGCAACGTGCAATGCAGCGTTGAGAGAGGCCATAGGCCTTCTCCCTTTTTATTAATAAGAGAAACTGGATAATTTACATAGAGGTCCAGCAGGATATAGAAATTACAAAATATAATAAATATGAAATATATTAACACTCCCCCTCAAGCTGGAGTGTACACATCGTGTAGACCCAGCTTGTTGCAAAAACTCTGGAAAGCTGCTGGACTTAATGGCTTCGTAAGAACATCTGCAAGTTGATCTTCGGACTTGGCAGTGTTGGATCCTAGATGGGTGATTAGATGCTCTAGAGGGGGGTGAATAGAGCTGAAAACACTTAACCAAAATTCATTAAACCTTCAAGATATATCACAAGATAAGGTTGCTAAATAGGAAATTTGTGTGCAACTAAAACATACATAGCAAGGGAGAGAGAGATTGAACATGCACCAATTAGACAAACTATTTAGAGTGGTTCCACACTTCAAACTAGAAGTGTGCCAGTCCACTTGCCTAGAGAGGTCAACCTCTAGGACTTCCAAACTATTGCACTCTTATATTCATTCATAAGACATACAATGCATGACCAAACAAAAGACTTACCTATCCAATACAAAGAGTCTTCAACCTTACCAAGGACTTACCCACTTTGCAAGAGTCTTCGGCCTTCTCCAAGGACTTACCCACTCTTACACAAGTCTTCAGCTTTGCAGGGATCACCCACTCTTCTTGGATCTTCAGCTTTTGACTTCACCTTCACTCGGAGAAGCTTCCACCAAGGACTTACCCACTTGAGCAAGGAGTCTTCTGCCTTCACCAAGGGCTTACCCACTCTAGCTCCAAGTCTTCAACCTTGATCTTCACCAAGGGACTCCTTCCCTTGTTCTTCTTCACCTCTCTTGGACAAGAGAGAGAACCTTCATCTTCATGATTGCAAATGAGAGATGGGGAGGTGGTGGAAGTGAGAGCCTTACAAGATATACATGTAGGACTAGCTCTCTTACAGATTTCCTACTCACTCTAATGGATGTAGCTAGTGATTAAGCTTAGAGAGAGAGAGGAGGCTGTAGGAAGCACTCAACTATAGAATAGGAACCTCATATAGAGTTTGCAATGAATGTTCAACCTTGGAATGAAGCCCAAGGGGTCCTATTTATAGCTGGGGATGCCTCTTAGCCTTGGGAACACTTGTGAACGAAAACTAGCCGTTTTGTGGCTTGCAACGGATATATTTTCACTTGTTGCAACTCCACAACGGCTAGAAGCACTTTTCTGCACTTTTCCGTACAGTGCAATCGGTCGAGTTTCTATAAGGGTAACTCGACCGATAGAGTAAAAGACAAAGCCGATATTCAGACCATCGGTCGAGTTTGTCCTGAGGAAACTCGACCGACCAATGAAAATCGATTTGGTCAGTTACTCCATCGGTCGAGTTCTGTGTAAACACAACTCGACCGATGCAATCTTCAGAAAATTGATCAAGGATGATCGGTCGAGTTTTCAAGCTGGGAAACTCGACCGACAAAGTGTCTGTAATCAATTTTCAAAGTTGCATCTAAAGTGCTCTAAAATTCGATCTAAGTGCTCCTGATATTTTTCTAAGCTTAATTACAAGTCATACAATCATTACAAGTGATTTACAACATGATTCTGATGGATATACATCATATTACAAAAACGTGCACTTGTATTGACTTTTACTTGTCTTTTCTCCAATTTGAGATGCGCAAGTTAGGGCAATTGGAGTGTGTCTATACCTAATTTGAAATCACTCAAGTAGAAACATTAGACACCAATATGTGGAATGGTTAAGTCATCATCAAAACACGGGTTTAGTCAATTTAGACGTGAGTCAACATTGACCTAATTGACCTTGAGTCAACAGGCATGTGGAGTCACAATAGTTCCATTCTTGATCTGGTTTCTGATAAAGTGACAGTCAACTTCAATGTGCTTAGTACGCTCATGGAAGACTGGATTCTTAGCAATGTATATGGCCGCTTGATTGTCACATCTGAGTTCTATAGGAGACAAAACACGAATCTTTAATTTAGAAAGTACAAATTGAACCCACTGCAACTCACAACATGCATGTGCCAGTGCTCTATACTCAGCTTCCGTGCTAGATCTTGCCACAACATTTTGCTTTTTGCTTTTCCAGGTAATAAGGTGATTCCCCAGAAATGTGCAATATCCAGACGTAAACCTCCTATCATTCAGATTACTAGCCCAATTTGCATCTGTATAACCAGTAAGAGACAGTGTGGATACAAGAGTCTTCAGCCTATAATAGGTGATTCCCTTACCAGGTGCACCTTTCAGATATCTCAGAATACGACAGACAGATGTCCAATGAGATTGTTTTGGAGAGCTCATATGTTGACTCACCACTCTTACAACAAAAGAAATGTCAGGACGTGTGACTGTCAAATATATCAATTTCCCCACAATTTTCCTGTAATATCATGGATCTGGATAATCAGTGTCATCAGTCATCTCCTTCACATGATAGTCCATAGGAGTAGACACAAGCTTGGACTCACTCATACCAGTTTCCTGTAGTAAATCCAGCACATATTTTCTCTGAGACAAATTGGTACCTGCATGAGATCTAAGTACTTCAATGCCCAAAAAATATCTTAGTTTTCCCAGATCCTTTGTGTGAAAGTGCCCCTGCAAGCCCGTTTTCACACTAGATATGCTTGTGGAATCACTACCAGTGATAACTATATCATCAACATACACAACAATAATAATAGATCCACTAGAAGAAGTAGAATAAAATAAATAGTGATCAGTAATAGAACGAGAAAAATCCATCTTAGCACAACATCACTGAACTTGTCAAACCAAGCTCTAGGAGATTGTTTCAATCCATAGATGGCTTTCTTCAGTCTACAAACCTTCTGACACTCCCCCTGAGCAACAAAATCAGGTGGTTGCTCCATGTACACCTCTTGTAGATCACCATGAAGAAAGGCATTCTTGACATCGAGCTGAAATAGAGGCCAGTCAAATGTAGTAGCCAGAGAAATAAAAGTACGCATAGAATTCAGACGAGCCACTGGTGAAAAGGTCTCAAAGAAATCAACCCCATATGTATGAGTGTACCCCTTTGCCACCAGTCTAGCTTTCGATCTCTCCATAGATCCATCTGGATTATGTTTTATTGTAAATACCCATCTGCATCCCACAACATTTTTATCTGAGGTAAGTCAACAAGTTCCCATGTCTTGTTCTGTAACAGAGCAGACATTTCAACATGCATAGCCTGTTTCCAGCCAATATCTTTCATAGCATCAAGATGATTTCTTGGAATGACCACAGAATCAATCCCAAGAGCAAATGAGCAAGGCTGCTGAGATAACTTGGACAAACAACACACATTTGTAATAGGATGCCGAATAGTACAGGAACGGGTACCTTTGCGAACAATAATGAGAACATCAAGGTCAGATGGTTCTTCAAGAATCCCTTGAGTAGAGGAGGATGGGGAGGGCTCAGAGACTGGAGTCGCTACCTCGTCTGGATCTTGTATGTCTCGTCTGCTATAAACATGTGAATATTGTTGAATTGGTGGACCATCTGCTGGTTGCTCTTCTTGAATTATAGTATAGTCAGGAATGATAGGTGGAACTCTCTCACTCTGATGTGGTGGTGGCACTCTCTCACTAGCATCTGATGGTGGCACTCTCTCACATAATTGCTCCCCCTTACTGGAAAGTAGAAACACTAGAGAAATATGGAGTGGATTCATGAAAAGTCACATCTCTAGACACAAACTTGTGACGAAGACTTGGACAATAACACTTGTACCCTTTACTAGTGTTGGAGTACCCAAGAAAGAGAGTCCTAATTGACCTAGGAGATAACTTATCAGCCTTAGGATCAAAATTGTGGACAAAAGAAGTACAATCAAACACTCTAGAGGAACAAGGAAAGGTTGATCCTTGAGACGTAGGACAGAGAAAGGAGTACGTCCTTGAAGCACAGAAGAAGGTTGCATGTTGATAAGAAAACAAGCAGTAAGAAGGGCGTCAGACCGAAAACGCTTAGGAACATTAGATTGAAACATGATTGTCCTGCTAATATCAAGGAGATGACGAGTTTTCCTCTTTGTTACCCCATTCTGCTGAGGGGTGTGAGGACAGGATGTACGATGTATCATCCCAACTGAACTACAAAAACCAGCCATAGCATTTTGAGCATACTCCAAGGCATTATCAGATTGAAGAATTTTAATATTGCAATCAAATTGAACTTTTATTTCTTGATGAAAATGTTTGACAATAGATAGCACAAGCTCTCGACTTTTCAACAAATAAATCCAAGTCATACGCGAGAAGTCATTCACAAAAGAGATAAAATAACGAAAATCATTATAAGTATGGTCTTTTACAGGACCCCAAACATCACTATGAACCAACTCAAAAGGACATGACGCCCGTTTATTGACACGACCGGGATAAGACATTCTATGATGTTTCCCCAGTTGACAGGACTGACACTCTAGAGACGATACTTGAGACAATTTTGGTTCTAACTTTCTCAGACTCTCTAATGAAGGATGTCCATATCTGTAGTGCCAGAGTAAGGGAGCCACTCAACAGGACAGCTGGAGCAGTAGGCACTTGGCGAGGCAGACTGTCACCGTGGAAGAGGTAGAGATCACCTTTCCTAGGCCCCCCACCAATCGTCCTCATAACAAGGTCTAAAAGTTACCGTACATTTCACAGTATCAATCAACTTAGCAACAAACAGAAGATTAAAAAGAAAAGCAGGCACATAATGTACGGATTTAAGATCAATTCCAGGAGTCAGAGAAACAGATCCACTGGCTAACACTCTCCTCACTGAACCATCTGCTATTGTTACAGATTTGTGAGGAATATGTGAGTCAATAGAATGAAGAAGTCTCCTCATACCAGTCATATGTTGTGACACTCCAGAGTCAACGACCCATGATGAAGTAGAACCAGAAGCCAATAAAGAGGTAGCCTGATTACCAGTGGTGGACGTCAAGTTGGCTGAAGATGATGATCCCAAGCTCTGATGTTGAGTAGCCTGAATAAATTTATCATATTCCTCCTTGGTGAGTGTAATGCCAGAAGGATCAGAACTCGAAGCAGGAGGCTCAGTAGTGGTAGCATAGTTTGCTGCTCCCACAGGTGGTGCAGCGGGTCGACCATGCTTCTTCCAGCATTTCTCAATTGTGTGTCTAAGTTTGTCACAGAAAGTGCACTTAGGGCGCGTTCCACGTCCTCGGCCCATACCTGTCTGTCCTCCTCTCACTGCAGCAACTACAGAAGCATGAGAATCTCCTTGAGATGAGACTACGGTAAGATCAATAAGTTCAAAATTTGCCTGTAAAATCCTTGAATAGGCCTCTTCCAAGCTGGGAAGTTTATCAGAAGCTAAGATAACACTGCGTGCTGAACTACATGAAGAACTCAGACCAGACAAGAATTTTGCTGTAATCAAGTCATCTCTGTCTTTGACTTGCTCCTGGACAGTTACTAGATGGTAGAAACTCAACTCTTGTGCAATACCTTGAATCACTCCAAAATATTATTCTAAAGGTTTGTCTCTCTGTCGTTCTGCAAACAGGCGATCATATATCATGAACTGACGAAGCGCATTCTTCTCTTGAGAATAATGTTTCTTCACTGCATCCCAGATCTATTTGGCAGTAGTGTAGAACATGAACCTCGAGGCAATCCCAGGTTCCATGCTCCCCCACAACCAGGTCTTCACCAGACTGTTATGACGCTTCCATTCAGCATAGCCTTTGTCAGTAAGTGCAGGAGGATCAGAATCAACGTGTCTCGCCTTGTCGCGTGACTCCAATACAGATGGATAACATTCGTCCATAAGAGATAATTCTTCCCGTTCGGCTTGATGGAGGGGATATGAGCCATCTCACTGTAGATGGTAGATGCCTTGGTGTCCTCCTTGATTTGATGAGAAGAAGAGTGACAAATTGATACACATCAGTCGTCACAAGAAGATATGGGTGACGGGGAGATACACGTCACGTCACAAGATCAGATGCGTATCTGACACATCTACAACCCCCAACTGAAATTCCCTAATCACACATGGAGGAGATGTGATTAGGAATTTCTTACGTACCGACGGACCCTCCGATTTGGGATTTAGAAATCCGTTGGATCAACCGAAGGACCCGACGATCCGGAGATAGAAGAGAAGAGGGGACGGTGGCTACGACGCCTGGCCCGGGAGACGGCTACTCCGCCTACTTTGGGCCGACAACGCGGCGGTCGGGGAAGGCTGGCGACGTGCTTTGTTCACACAGGAATTACTGTTCACTCTGTCGTACGGTTCACATCGAAGTTACTGTTCACGCTGCGTACTGTTCCCCGCCGGAGTTATTGTTCATGCTGGCGGCCGGCCGACCGGCGGCGGCGCTGGGTTGTGACAGCTGGGTAGGGTTTGGTTAGGAACTTTGCTCTGATACCATGTGAAATGTGGTGTCACAATGCAACGTGCAATGCAACGTTGAGAGAGGCCATAGGCCTTCTCCCTTTTTATTAATAAGAGAAACTGGATAATTTATATAGAGATCCAACAAGATATAGAAATTACAAAATAGAATAAATATGAAATATATTAACAGCTGCCATCATAGATATGCCCTTGATCTTCTAAATGAATCAGGGTTACCGTACAAAGGTAGGCTCTGAGGGGGAGCTCTTTCTTGATCATGAGAAATATCGAAGGGTGGTTGGAAAACTCATACTTATCAATCACTCGACCATACATCTCATTTGTTATCGGAATGGTGAGCTAACACATGGCTTAATGCTGCTGTCACTGGATACAAATCCAGAGGATCCTACAATATCACAAGAATGCACCATGAAAAGGACTATTATACAAGAAGCCCTTGAACAAGGAGATCACTTTGATTTGCTTTTTTTATGCTGATCGGGCAGGAAACATCAATGATCATCTATCTACTTTTAGATTCTTTGTCTTCATAAGCAGGAGAAGCAAGAAACAATCCATGATTATAAGATCAAGTATAGAAAGTAGAGTAAAGAATTATGACTCATACCTGCTGCAATATTCAATGGGTAATGAGACTAAAACACCAATCATTCTTAAGTACGACAACTAGGCAACAATTCATATGTAAATAATCCCCTTTTTCACGAACATACCAAGCATATCATATTTGATTGTCATTTTTTTGAGATATGATCCACACTAAGAAGATCATCACTTCATACTTAAAGAATGGCAAGCAGATTGCAACTATCTTCACCAAGCCTCTTCCTCCTTCCTTCAATCATGTGTAACAGGCTAGGACTACACAATGTATAGTCTCCATCTTGAGGGGTGCTTGGGGTGTTAGAACTAGTACACATATATGGTGCTAGTTGGACCAGTCCACTGTACAAATTAACTAAACATCTTTATGTGAAACATTGTAACATAGTCCTCTCCATATAAAGTCCCTCATGTAATCACATTGTAATGTGGAATTACCCTCTATTTACTAACATATATATTACAAAGGCAAACCCTCCTATGCATAGGAGAGGGGACACCATTACAATCTTGACCAAACACTAATAGGCCTACAAACTCCAGGCCCATAAAGCATTAGGCAAACTTACAAATAAGTTATTTGACCTCTAACAACTAGGTATGGGTGTTGAGTCGCCAAGGTGATGCCTAGGCCTAGCTGGGTGCTTAGGCCTAGCTGAGTGCTTAGGCATATCTAATTCGTATATAATATATAGAGTATACTATGTATTACATTTTCTTGGCATTATACATTTCCTACATACTTATTCAAAAGATATTCCATGTATTCGCTTGTGTTCTAAACTCAAAAAATCTCACAAGAACGAAATACATACATAAAAATGCATGAAAATCATTTACATATATCAAATATGAGATGAAAATAAATTTATTATAAACTTTACATTTCTAGAAAATAAAAGTGTACAGGGCTTCCAGTCAGCTACCAATGCAGTCCTATCCGCTCAACTTTTCTTATTAAATTCTCGAAGTAGAGGTCTAGGCATACCTCCCCTTGGGTGCCTAGGCTGTAGCCTCAGCAAATATGATGTTAGAGATTACACCATGAACTATTTATATATTATGAAGTCAATTGTGATCGAGGAATAACTTGCTAATACATCAATTGGAATAATTGAACGCATGATATGAAAGCTCTAGTATCTTCAATGGCTCAATTATTGTAAGGGTGATATGTGTGTTGTGTTTGCAGATACTTGGTCATACGAAAAAGTGGAAATAAATCTAGATGACTATGTATAAATAATAACCCTAAGGTTTCTTGTAGATTTCAGCATAACCACAACTAGGTTTCAAGTACTTATTCAAAGTGATATATGGTTCCTCGTTCTTCATTTTACCCTTGGATCTTTCAACTGTGTTCTTTTCCATCTTTTTTGCATATTTGACTGACAATTGCATCATTTTCCATATATAGAAGGTTAAGTTTTCTTAGACATATCATATACACATTTCGAACGAAATCCCAATCTTTTAAAATTAAAGCAGCATACCATTGCGTAATCACTTTTATAAGGAGTCGACTGAATATCTCAGCCATTTGTGGAAATTTTTCCCCACATCCAATCCCCTAATTCTTGTTCATCTTGGATGATTGTGTCCGGTGAAATGCAACCTCATGTGATCTTTTTGGGTGAGCAACAACCGCTAGTCATGGTACTTAGCTAAGCGCTAATGGGTCAGTAATGTCAAACCTAATGATTAAAATGTAAACTAATTTGATATAACTACTCAAAGGAAATATAATTTTGTTCAAAGATTTCACTCGTCAAGTCTGCCCTCCATAGAGACATAGAGGCTATATGTAGGCCACTAAGACTGATTAATTGGACCGGTAGCCAATGTGGGACTATACCATAGGCTTTACAAAACCAAATTGGAAAATATCAAACAATACCTCAAACACATGGGAACTAATAAAACATATATTTTCTACTCAAACAATGACCATGCCAAAGGCTGCGATCGTCCCACACCAGTCACACTCTGCTGTCAAATCTGTTTGAAAAAATAACCTAACTCTGCTACCGTTAATGAGATCAACCCACCCTCCGTCATTGACTTGGCATCATGCCATGTTGCTGCCACTGTCACACACTGCCATTGTCCCGCACTGCCACTGTCACACACCCTTGCATGTAGGGTGTAGGACCCTTTTCCCATTTTCTGCTGGCACCTGCCCTCCTCTCACCTATCACACTCATCGCATTTCTGTCTCGTATCTATTCTGCCGTTGCTGTTTCTCCATCCTGCCAACCCCACCGCCTCCTGTTACTTTTGGCTAGGTAAAGCAAGGTACAAATGGTGGTTGAGCTGCGATGCAGGACACAACAAGTGCAGATCTGATCTTGTGATATGTTCAGCAAGATTGACACATGAGCGCAATGATGATGGAAATGGAGGACTGGGTGAGGTTATAGATGCTAAGGAATTGTGCTATTTTTTTCTTAAATGACAAATGGACAATGATGTATCCGTGAACAAGTGATTAGGTGACGTCAACATTGTGCATTATAGTATGACTTTGAAAGATGGGGATATTTTTTATGAATGGAGAAAATTGTAGGTCTAGAATTATCATTTATTATTTGCCATACTTCATAGAGTTATGGTTTTTTTTCTATATGCTTAACATTAGAAAGAAGCATTTAATATGCTCTCTTGTTGTAAAAAAAAACTCTTGATAATTGGATGATTATACTTAATTATCCACTTCCTCTATTTGGATGTGTGGGAAGACAAGAAAAGATCGTTTGAGAAATGACTATATCAGGAATAAAGTGGGGGTGGCGAGCATTGAGGACAAGTTGCGTGAGGGCCGACTCAGATGGTACGGACATGTGCAACGCAGACCTACTAGTGCGCCTATACGAAGCAATGCTATTGAGCCAAACACTATAAATAGAAGAAGAGGAAGGCCTAAATTAACATGGGATGAGCTTATAAAGAGAGATTTTGAATCTCTACATCTCAATCAGAATATGGCCCATGATAGAGCTGAATGGAAACGAAGGATCCATGTAGCCGACCCCAACATAGTTGGGATTGAGGCTTAGATGATGATGATGATGATCCACTTCGTCTATTTCTAAATCATTTCAGGCTCTCGGCTAATTATATTATGGTTCTCTTGGTTTCAGTTTTAGAATTCAAATATATACGATATAATGACGAGGGAAATAGGAAACAAGGAGAATCTCCTAGGATAATAATTAAAAACTATTTACATTTATAAATCACCCATACATGAAGAACCCCTTAGGGTAATAGTAATAGCCATCTAATATTTGTAAATCACCCATGCCTTGTCTGAGCCTCAAATTGGGTGATAATAAGGCCATGACTTAGGCTAAGACTCCCGATTCTAGTGCTAGCTAAATTGAAAAAGAACAACTGAACAGACTCAGATATAAGATAAGTGGGAGCATTTAAAAAAATCATATTCCAACTTCTCAGGAAATTATGATTCTACTGAATAAGAAGTTACAGATGAATTGTTTTTTTCAAATGTTAATCATTTTAAGTGAAACACAAATTGTATTAAATCGTAGCAATTGTACGAGTTAAGGGTCTCAAGTCTAACCAGCTGAGTATTTTTCTCCCTGACAATTTTAATGGTTCGTTTTATATATTATTTTATGCTTCTTGAATGTATTATAAGAGCAAGCATTTTGTTTTTCTTTTATTGGTACAGTCTCTTTATCTGTATATTCCATTTTCATTAATAACACGTTTTCCTCCAGGTTGATATTATTGGAGTAAGCTGCTATTCCTCCCAGGATTTGTGGGCATGGAAAAATGAGGGAATTGTATTGGCGGGGGAACAAACGGACTCAACACATGACCTTTACAAGCTCAACGTGCTTGAGAGGCCCAAAGTCGTTTACAATGATGGAACTGGAAAGTATGTCATGTGGATGCATATTGATGATGCAAATTATACAAAAGCTTCTGTAGGAGTAGCAGTTAGCAACTACCCGACAGGACCTTTTGAGTATCTCTACAGCAAAAGGCCACATGGTTTTGATAGCAGGGATATGACTGTATTTAAAGATGACGATGGGAAGGCATATGTTGTATATTCATCAGAGAACAATAGGGAGCTTCACATTGGCCCGCTCACAGATGACTATCTAGACGTCACAGCTATGATGAAAAGAATACTCGTTGGCCAACACAGAGAGGCTCCAGTACTCTTCAAATATGAAGGCACGTACTACATGATCACCTCTGGGTGCTCTGGTTGGGCTCCCAACCAAGCATTGGCCCATGCAGCAGAGTCGATCATGGGTCCCTGGGAGACAATGGGGAATCCTTGTGTTGGGGGGAACAGGATCTTCAGGATGACGACATTCTTCTCACAGAGCACCTTTGTTATGCCGCTCCCAGGACTACCGGGTTCTTTCATATTTATGGCAGATCGATGGAAGCCTGCTGACTTGAGGGACTCACGGTATGTATGGTTACCTTTGACTGTGGGTGGGGCAGCAGATGAGCCTCTAGAATATAATTTTGGGTTTCCATCATGGTCAAGAATTTTTATATACTGGCACCGAAAGTGGAGACTTCCTGTAGAATGGAAAACCAACCAGCTTTAGATTCTTCTCTATGTACATATCATTCTTTACAAGCTGATGGTGATGGTGTAAATATCATATTGTATATTCATGTTCATTGTGCTGATATCCGTGCCACAATTAGACAGTGACCCAAATCTCAACTGTCACATGTGTCATGATAGAATAGTTGTTACAATGATAATTTTAAGTTTGAAATGTCTTCTGCTTGCACATATCAGTACTGTCTTCACATTTAGTTATTTTCGTTTTTGTATCTCAGTTTCTGCAGTTTTAATAATAGGTCATAAGTACATCAGGGTTTGTACATCACTGACGGCATCTGCTTTTTCTGGTATGGCTTTTGCTAATCAGATAGCATTTACATAATTGAAATTTGACACGACCTGGTTTAGTTTGACAATATCTGGATGAAGCCGCTGGTCTTTTGCCGCAATAGATTTCTGAACGAAAAAGGTTATCAGAAATCGCCAACTTAACTATTTGAGTTGGAAAAGGGGCACAGCTGGCCTTGTACTATGTAGAATGATTTCCCATTTGCAACTGAGT
Organism: Alisma plantago-aquatica; assembly: GCA_963693085.1. NCBI lineage: Eukaryota > Viridiplantae > Streptophyta > Magnoliopsida > Alismatales > Alismataceae > Alisma > Alisma plantago-aquatica. Next base: position 828,618,748 of record OY856414.1, on the reverse strand, counting down.
TGGGAGTACTGCCGTGTATTCCAGAGTGTCGTGTTGTTAATTTTATGGTTGAGGTGGTACAATAAGACAATAAGAGTGGTTAATATAAATCTTGACAATCAGTAGTAATCGTAATAGATATGAATGATTTATATAAAGTGGTTTTAACATGCAAAGCACATCATGATCATATATTTCTTCACTTTTATATTAAAAAAACACTACTAATTATATATGAAGTCGGTACACGGATTAATTTATGTTCAGCTCTATTTTTGGCCATATTCTCATTAAGGGGTAACGAATCCAGATCATCCAGGTTTTGTTGTGCCCAAGTTAATCCAGATAGAACTGTTCTGTTTTAAACTTTGTTTGGCTCTGTAAAGTCACTCCAAGCTACTGTATATGTCTGTTGGGGTCACACATGAACAAACCATCTAGGATTACCCGTAGTTTGCCCTCAATACTCGTCACTTACACTTGTATTTGTCGTCTTAACTATTTTCATGTGATTGTTTCTTCATTAATGCAATTTTATCTTCGTTTGCCATATTCATCTCATGATTTTTTTTTTTTGGTTACAGCTTAACCCAACATCTAGCTTATATCATATAACATGGTTGGATAAAACTTACAGTTTAATCCGAGTAGAATAGAACGACTGAATTTTGTTCCAAGCATTCCTCCATTTCAGCTACGTTGGCGAATCTCATTAGAGGCGTCTTCTAGTACTTCACCTTTTATATGCACAATGGATCGCAAGTAAACAGACATCACTTTTCATGGCTTCTACTTCATTCAGTTCGACTCCATCTCCATTAAGACATAGGTTGAGTTTGATTCACGCTACAATCCTCGATCAACACAATGTAGTCAACATATACTGCAAATTGAGGAATATCATTATCACCATTTTGCGTGGGGTTTGCGTCCTAGTGGGCCGGGAGTAGATACAAAAACAAGTAATTCACATGGGAGGGAAATATTGAAAGAGGGAAAAGAAGAAAATGGGATTTCCACTATATTTTAAGGAGTATCCAGAGACCAAAAAAGTGAAAGGAACAATATTGTTGATGAAATAGAAAAAAAAATCTACACAAGAGCTTGCTTATAATCTTGGAAAGGTATAAACAATGTGAATTGCTCATCCAATGATGGTATTGCATTTATCGTGGGGAATTGGTGACTAAAGTTGATGACTTTATGTCTATTGTGATGGCGACTTTGTAAAACAAGACAACGGCAATTAAGATGCAATCATTATGGGATTGATTCTACTATGGGTTTTTTACCTCACAACAACTTGAATTTTATGGATATTGAACGGAAGGCAAGGGATAGGGATACACCTTAAGGGGCAAGGCAACTGAAATTTTCTTTTTTAGTCTAGGATGAGAAATGGGAATCTAGTTCCTGGAATTCAATGTTTTGAACTCGGCTCTACTTGTTGAAAGTTTGCAAAGATCCTATAAAAAGCATCTAAGCCCCTTTGGTTGAAGGATACATGGAGCAACTTGGGAGTGGGTGCACTTAGATAAAGATGTGGCCTTTGGAGGGAAACAAAATGTGATCTTTAGTTTTGGGTGCCATCTAGTCCTATAATTCCATTTCGCTGACTATCCCCACCCTCCAATATTTTGAGAAAATAGCTCGTTGCATTTATTTAGGTCCATGTTTTTATTAAAATGAATAGTATTAAAAAGTATATCTTTACTTTTTATTAAGTCAAACTCTTTGAATTCCTCGTCAAAGTAAAGATTTTATGCCTGCTTCAATCTATAGATTGACCTTTGTAGCTTTCTAATTTTGCTAGCTTCATTTGGAGTAATAAAACACGTAGGTTGTGTCATGTATGCATCATCAAGAAGATTCTCATTAAGGATATCGATTTTATTGTCCATTTGTCCAATATCATAGTCATGCTAAGATGCAATGACAAGCAATATCCTAATAGATTTGATCATGGGAACTGGTCAAAAAAATTCTTCATAGTCAAAATTTTGAACTTGTCTGAAACCTTTTGTAGCCAATCATCCTTTATAAGTTTGTACATTATCATCCATGTTAGTTTTAAAGACACATTTACACCCTATGGACTTTACTCTTTAGGTACATCCACCAAAGTGCATACTTTGTTGGATCCCATCTCATATCTCATGGCCTCAATCCATTTATTAGAATCTAATTACCCTAAATCCCCATTGTATATTTTTGGCTCGTCATCATTCATGACCAAGAAATCGTCTGATGAAGCATGTGAAATCCAAATAGCTTTGACTGTAGACATGTAGAACTTAAACTTCGAGGTTCTTATGCTACATGATGAATTTGAGATTCTATAATTGCATGTGATTCTCTTTGGTCATTATCTACCTTCATATAGTTAATGTTATCCCATTGGCTTTGAACATCTTTGAGATCTATTTTCCTCCCACGAGTTCTTTTGAAAATGTATTACTTTTCAAGGAATACATCATTATGGTAAATTATCACTTTGATGTGAGATGGAATATAGAAGTAATAATCGTTACTTTCCATAGGGTATCCAAGAAAGAAACATTTATTTGATTTGGGTCCAAACTTTTCAAAGAACTATTTATTAACGTAAGACTCACATCCCCAATCTTTACAAAGTACATATTGGGACATTTCCCATTTTATATCTCATATGTTGTCTTTTAAACAAGTTTAATTGTGAATGTGAAAGTTTTAAGAGAATATCCCCATAAAATGGGAGATTAGCTAAACTCATCATTGATTGTATTATGTCCAACAAGGTATGATTCCTTCTTTCTGACACATCGGTGTGTTGTGGTTCTCTAGGTGGAGTCCACTGTGATGCAATATTGCATCTCATAGAAGGGATTCAAACTCTTTCCTTGGATATTCTCCACTATGATTATATTGTAATTTTTTAATATTCTTGCCAAGTTGGTTATGTAATTCTTTATAAATTTCTTGAACTTTCAAAAGACTATATTTTTTTATTTAATAATATACACATATCCATATCCACTAAAGTCATCAGTAAATGTGATAATGTATACCCACCTCTAGCACTTCTGCTAAAAGATCCACAAACATCAATATGTATGAGTCATAATCAGTCACTTGTGCTCTTGTTGTTTCCAGATAAGGATAATTTTTTCATACTTCCCAACAAATAAGATTCACAGTCTCTGTTGATTCAAAATCAAAAGAGTCTAGAACCATTTTTATGAAGTCTACAACTGCATTTCTCATCTATGTTCCCTACACAATAATGTCAAAGGTAAGTTTTATTTGAGTCATCGAGTTTTATTTTTATGGTATTTATGTTATATAGAGTTATCTCAAGATCCAAGACATAAATTCCATACTACATTGGGGATGCCTTAAAAGATCTCTTCTCTAGACATAGAAATTTAGCCATTCTTTATTAGAAATTCAAAATCACCCGTCCAAAAAAGATAAAAATGTAATTTTTTTTATTTATGACAAGTACATAATAACATTTCTCTAACTATATTACAAACCCACAGGGCAGAGATAAATTATATATGCCTACAATTGTGGCAACAACTCTTGCTCTATTAGCAACTCCTATATCCACCTCTTCCTTCGGGTTTACTTATTTTTAGATTATGCATATTAGAGCAGATGTGATATCTGCATCTGGTATCCAATACCCAAGATGAAGAAGTAGATAAGTTTATCTCTATAACATCTATACCTAAGGTGGAAATGTTTATCCCCTCATTTTTCTTTAGTTCCTCAAGGTAAATAGGACAATTTTTTTACAATATCCATCCAGTGATAATGGTGATGATTGCCTTCCTTCTACTTCTTCTTTAGCTTAAGTGCATACCACTTATATTTTTGACTAGTTTTAGAACTCTTCTCATAATTTCTTTTACTCTTTTCTTTATTGACCATAAACACAAACTTTGTCTTGTCTTTCTTTAAATGAGTCTCCAAAGTTCTCAACATGCCAAGAAACTAACAATAGTACAAAAAAAAGTTTCACAAAAGTTGACTATAAGATTTCAGAAACAATTGCAATATTACATCATTGGCCAACTCTTGGCCTAATGGGAATCTTAGTCTTTTTAGGATTTTCACATACCCCAAATAACTTGAGTACATGGGCCTAATGGGATCACCCTCAATCATGTTGCACTTAAATAGGCCTTAGAGACATCATACCTCTCTTGTCTTGCTTGTTCTTGGAATATAATCTTGATATATGTAATCATCTCTAGAAATCACATGTTCTCATGTTTCTTATAAAGCTCATGATTCATGAAGCATAACATGAGGTGGTTGATGTCAATAATGTCATCATCATGTTTATCATTAGCTTCCCTTTGTACATTGTACACATATAGAGTTGCATTCTCTAGTTCTAGTGTTTCCAAGACATAGAGGTTTTCTCATGAATGAGAACAATCTCCATATCCTATACTAATCATGGAAGTTATTTACATTCAAACCTTTTCCCTCATAATCAAATCGAGGAATTTGATATGTATTTTGTCATTAGATCAATAAAAAAATATTTCGTTAGTCAACGACTTAAATTACAAATTTATTTGATTTGATGATATTAATTTAGCCTTTACTTAATAACCCATCCACTATTTTGATCAAATTAATGGCTCTCACTATTAATTTGTAATATTACAATAAGAAATCTTCTAGTGATCCAAGATCTATAACACATTAAGTCATGAATCAACTTTCATTAATCGCTCATAACTTAATTATTTAAGTTGGTAACAAGTATGTATGCACTCTTAGATAGATGGTTGCACAACTCCTTGTAATAAATCATCTTATGAATTATATGCCACATTTATGACTCAAGGTGATTAATACTATTAAGTTCCCTATAGTAATGTCAATCCTAAAAGCCAATATAATAAGCTAAGCAAACTATTTTGATAGATACACATACTTATTAGCATAATTTCTCAAGATAGACGATGCACCATGCTTTTACATGCCCACACATAGTAGATCAAGGTTTTCATGTGAATTGCACATTGAAAGGTACCTTAAATTTAATATCATATTGATGGATTTAGATATAATATTCTTATACATCCAATCATCATTATATATACATTATTGCAAATATAATATACTATAGAAATCACCACAAGATAGCTAGTATAACATTTTGTGAAAACAAGAGTTGTATACAACCAACAAAAAGGTTCACAACCCATGTAATTCTAAATATTCCTTTTATATGGATTTCCAATCGATCGACTGGCAAGCTAGTTGACCATTTGGATATCATATTTGTATAGTTCTTTAGTTTTTTATGGTGTTATCATTTTGTCTTCATCATGAACCCCCCAAGGACCTTCCTTGATAGTGTGGGCTTTTGATCATGTCCTTATTCCATCATGGTCCACCTATGATGTCGATACATCATAATAACCTAATTGTAAGAATTGTGCCTTAACCATGGGCATGGGAGAGGGCGAGAGAATACCTCTCTTAATCCCATAATTATAAGAATTAATTTTACATAGAGAATGTAGATAAAGGGGGCATGGCTAGAAAGCCATAAACATGTTACATATTTTGATAACAATAAAAAACCACAAATCTACATTTTACACATCACAAGCACCACAACGACCTTGTTGCCATGTCGAGATCCAACAAATTTTGAAGGCATCACATTTTTATATAATATAAATTTATCAAATCATAAATAGTAGTTGGTGATTAGAGTGGATATACATTGCACGATTATTTGTTCATCAATGCTATGTGGTTCAAAACCCAAACCAATGTCTAATAATATGATTTAAGATCTTGTACCACTGAAGAGTTTTGAGGAAAGAGGCGCAACAAAGATACAAAAAAATCCCAATAAAATCCTTATCCAAAAGATCCGCCATAGCATAAAATGTTGGCATATCAAAGACATAAAAGGAATATCAAATATATCTTGACACCCACTAGTTGTACAACAACGAGACACATCTTATGTTAGAATAGAACTCACACTTTTGGATCTCAAATGAGTCATCATTGTTGCCACCTCGTCCTCCTAACTACACGTTGTTTTTTCCTTAGAGAAGGTACTCATCCTCAAACCTCTACACAAGGAATTCAATCTCTATGTTGTCTACACAAATGTCAGAGCTCTTGGTGCACCATCTTAGTCGCCAAGAGGAAACAAGACTCAAAATTGTCGATATGCTTGTGTCACTTTCTCTCCTTCTCCTCCTATTGTGGGGTGTCATCTTTAGAATAAGTTTTTCTATCTCGGAGAGGAATAACTCTTAGACAAATTCATATTTCAATGTGTGTGTCTCCCTTTAGATGTCCACTCCTTTGCATAGGAGAGTCATGGGCTTGGATTTTCAAAAAACCAATCCCACTCTTAATCACAATTCAAAATTGAATCAAACTAGGAAAACTCAAATAGGAATCCAGTCAAATTTTTGGGGTTCCATATCGATTGATTGACTAGATCAGGATGAGTACTAAGATGAATCCAATTGACTAGTTTGATTCTAAATCATCCAGTTCTCAGTTTCCTTCTTGTTTCCTGATTTATTTCTAATTGATCGAATGGGACACCAAGTATGTCAGCTGATCACTTTCCCAAATTAGTGGTCAGTCAATCGTTAGACATTATTGATAAATTAATCTAATCCATCTTGTCATTTAACCCACTTCCTCAGCTAATCTATTGGGTTGGAAATTAATATTCACGTAATGGTGAACCATTCTAATCATAATGTATTTGATTTTGAACATATTATCCCTTAGCATCCTTATGTGTGTGACACCGTAGGTTCCATATTATGTTGGCAGTGATCTCAGATACCTCATAAGAAAAAAGTTGTATCTAACAACATGCCATTGCTATCCAAGTAATTGTAATAAGTTCATAAAAACTTTAACCTATTAATGACAAACTATGATCATATAGTCCCTTTATCACAAATATTTATATTGAACCTAAGGTATGGAGTAGTCATCCTCTTAATATTTAGTCTAAGTTTCTTTAATTAGCGAAGAATATTGAGATTTTATGAGGTCAATATTATATATTGACTCACATGAGTACAACCATGCATTTCATAGTCTCACTTATCAAGTGATCATGATATCACTCCAATGGAGGGATAGATTCTCTCTACATCACCCATAATCATTCACAAGTGTCATACTACACCCAATTGCTACTTATATTACAACCCTTAATCAGAGTCACATTGGGTAGTGTTAAACTACATAGAATAACATGTGATAATTGTAATGACTTCATGTCTAAGGGTTACAATCACCATCATCACATTGAAATACACTCTGAATACTATGACATGACTTCCATGTGTCACTATCAACGTGGGTTTGTCCATTACAACTTGTGGCCTAAGAAGTACCTAATGTATCTGAATTAATATTCATATCATGACCAAAGAGACATAGTCATCATTCGACATACAGACTAGTCTTATGTATTATTTTTGTATTATAAATCCATAATAATTATTGACCATGGAAATAACAAGAATGAACACTCTTGAGTGTACATATGATCCCATCCTCAACACAAGACATATGTCATCAAGTCAAAACATTCTTAGGGAATTGTTACATTCACTCATCATCTCAATACTAAAATGAGCGTATAAATAGAACTGGCATTATTAACTATCAAATTATATACAATGTAACCCTATTACAATAATCACATGATGGCTATCAGGACATAAAACCAATAAAGTGTGAAGTGAAGAGTTGCATATGACCAATGTTCTTATTTATCTAGAGAGTATATGGTTCATTGCAAATGGTAGATGGCCTTATTACTTGTTACAAGCACTTTGAAAAGTCATTATGCTTTTTTGCAAACAAGCATCACTGATTCAAACTGCTTATTATAAAATCAAGTGCTCATGCTACATGCAACAACAATTATATTAGTTGTATCAATCAAGCTACTTATATGATAATCTCACTTTATGCAACAACAATTATATTAGTTGTATCAATCAAGCTACTTATATGATAATCTCACCTCATCCACATTCAAAGAAAAAGTACAAGTAGAAGATCAGATCAAAAATCAGATTCATATAGAAAATGCATCTCTTATTGTGACTAGTATGAGCTCTTGTCACTTTTGGCAAGTAGTTTGAAGAGGAAATAATGTGTGTTTTGCACAATCATATCATGGTCAGACTACTTGCAATAAGAATCAAGTGTTTATTCTACACACAACAATGAGTATACTAGTAACATCAACCAACCCACTGATATGATCATAAAAACTCCTCCACATCCATACACAAAGTATAAACAGTTGACATGATCAATGGTCTAGCTCACATAGCTAGTGTATGGATTGCTAGAACCAGTGTGGGAACTTGTTATTTATAAAAGCACATATGAAGAGGGAATTGCGTTATTTGTAAATGAGCTTAATCGATTCAAGTTTCCTGCAACATGTATCAAGTGTTCATGCTACATTCAACAAGTGTTAACTACATTAGTCCATCATACCACTGATTCCACACCATGAACCTCCTACACATTCAAATAAGAAGTTTACACAAATAATTTGATCGACATGAATCTCCTTGAAGACAATATGAGCTTTTGGTGATTATTTCTGGGAATCAAAAAAAGAAACAATGCTTTTTGCAAACAATAATTGACTACTCATATTGATACCAACAAGCATCTAGTGTTCATACTACGTCCAATGAGTAGCATATTATCTACAACTAAGAACCTACAATTCCATAAAAAGTATAAACATGTGTTCTAATCAAGGACCTAGTTCATATGTATACTATGTGTCTTATTACAACTAGTATGAGGCATTCGTGCTCAAGTCAAATGATATAGAGAGGGAATGATTCTTATTGCAAATAAGCAACCCATATTCATACTTTATGCAACGAGTAATGATTTTTTGTGCTATTTGCAAAAAGTATCATTCTATTTGCAACAATAAATATATGAGCTACTTGTAGCAAGTGTCATACTGTTTGCGGTATCCACACACTAATTTTATCATTTGAATCTACTCCACCTTTAAATAAAATATTAAACAAGTGATCCGATCAATAGTCCAATTCATTCATATAGCATGTGGCTTGTTGAATTGGTCCTTGGTGTTTAGTGCAAGTGGTATGAGTAAGAAATATTAATTATTGTAAACAAGCATCATTCGCTCATACCACTAATAATGATCATCAAGTGTTAATTGCTACTTATAACAAGTGTTATACTATTGCAACAATAATCATGTTGATTTGATCATTTGAACCTTTACATACAAATAAAAAGTATAAATAGATTATGTGATCAATGGTCAGATTTATGTATAGTAGATGTCTTGTTGCAACTAGTATGAGTTCTTCATGCTTAGGAAAAGTGATATGGAGAGGGAATGGTTCTTGTTGTAAAAAGATATCACCTATTAACGTCACTTACTATATGCATTAAGTATTAATGCTACTTGCAACAAATGTCATACTATTTATTATAAACATAACATAAATGATCATTTGAACCTTCACATTTAAAAAAAATAAGGTTGATGTTTATTGCAAAAATGCATCACCAACTCAAGTAAGTATATATCATATCATTGTTTTCTAGTTATTACTTAATTATGTTTATTGTGCATTTTCATTGTTCAAAAATGTATTTGTGGAGAGTTTTTCTTGTGAATTGCAATAGGATTATTGTAAGACTGGATGTAAAATTGGATTGTGCATATAGAATTAACTTGTGGGATTGAAATAGATCCTGATTGTGAGATTTTCATATGAATTGAATTGTGAGATTATTTTACAAGGATGGATTTTGGAACTAAATTGTGTGATTGGTGGAACATTAATTTTTATTTGTAGGCATCTAAAATCTATTTTTTGTTTGTAGAATTATGTAGATAGTGTTACACAACTCTACTTGCTCTTGTTTGCTGAATTATGTGGACATATATACATATATATGTATAGAGTACATTTTAATACCCTCATGGGTACTATAGCATGGCTACCCGATGCAGCACTTTGTGGATTTTACAAATTTGAGTTGGATTCCACATATCTTTAGATGGATCCTAGCAATAAAAAATTACATGATAGAGAAAACCTACTAAAATCAACACCAAATTGGAAAAAACACAATATGTGATTTTCTCCACCCAAAGAAATATACAAATTTGAGCTTCTATTTTCCACATGTAGATTCTCCATTTCACTATACTCCTCCATTTTGAATAGTTTCTCCATTACAACCATGTCTTGTGTAGTTCTCTATGCATTCGTGCGATTTTAACATCAAACCAGTGTACAAGCAAAGAGAGTCGAATTGTGGGGGTGTTTGAGTAGTTGTGGAAAGATAGTGGACCAACACTTGTCCTAGGTTCTTTTATAAATAAGCAAGGATTAAAGTAGTCATCTTCCAATGTCCTTTGTTGAAATGGCAAGAATAAAAGGAGGAAAAACAACTGCTAGGGAGATGACGAAGAAAAAGGGTGGGGGAAAGAGAAGAAGATGATAAAGTAATAAATTAAAACATTATGATGTTTTCGACAATATTTAAGGTGATGACATTGTGGAGACTATGTAAGAAGAAATTGTAATAAAAGAAGGTTTTGAGAAAGATAATATACATGCTGAAAAAAATACTACAAAGAAAAATAAGAAGAAGAATAGTAGTAAGAATGCAAAGCAGAATACTAGTGTTGGAGATGATGGTGATGAAGCTGATAATATAGATGTTGATGAAGATAATGATGTATTTGATTCCATTGAATAAGAATTTGGGAGAAGATTACAAGACAATGAAACCCAAGAGAGAAAGAAACAAATTATTGTGAAAAAGAAGACCAAACTTAAAGTTAAGGGTAGATGTGTAGAAGGTAATGTCCCTTTATGTTTTAGTATTGCACTTGATTTTATCAAAGAAATATAGTATTTTATACTATTTGAATAAATAAAGTAATAAAAGAAAATATAAAGTAACTAGGTAATGTATAAAATAATTATTGACATTAATAATGTAACTATATGGATAAAAAGTAATCAAAGTAAAATGTTTAGATAAAATGCATCATATTATGTAAAAGATGATATTATCCCATTTATACTTTATGCATCACAACTAGTCAATGGTGGACATGTACTCATATATAGGAGATAGATGTGTTATTAAGGTTTTGCTAAAGTGTTTTGACCCTTTGTATCATACTAGTATGTTTGTAATTAAATTCCTTCTATCACTGTATGTTGATAATATGAAGAAATGCATCAACTTTGTAAATTCATCAATTCTATAGTAGTAACCTTTATTTGTTGGTAGCCAAGCATCACTACATCTATTAACTTCTCTAGTATCTAGAAGCAAGTATTGAATCAAGACACTAAAAGATTGAGACAAAAGTAACGTTGTAAACTATAAAGTAAACATTAAAATTTAAAAGTAACATTATGTCCATAAAAGTAACATGGTATCTACAAAAGTAACATTACATTACAAGATGGAATTATTATTTATTTGTATACACCCGACTATTTGAACCTTTATACTCCCTCTTCTAGCCTGATACCACCATCCTCCTTGTCTCCTTGTCATTCTTTCATATACTATTCCATTAGCCAGTCTGGGAAATTATGAAAAATGTCCTTTGCTTCACACCTGATCATCCCTTTCACTAGCCTATATGCAAGCACATGTTGCACTCTAGGTATGTATATTACTTGTATATGGTTGTGATTGTTGAGTAGCTTCCTCACATCTCCAACTATATTCCTACACAACAGAAGGCATTATGTTATTCCTTGAATGAATTGCACCGCCTGTTTGGAGTCGCTCTGCACGTAGCATTTCAAATTTTTATTATGCCCAACATTCTTGCAGCCTAATAGAATTGTGTTTAGCTCTCCCATCAATGGATCTGAGCCACTGAATAGGTGTGTTCCCCCTCTTAGCCATCTTATATGTCTATCTATTATCATGAATCCACCCACGTTAATGGATTTGCCTGGATTGATTGCAACGTCTACGGTGATAAGCTTCCCCACATCTCCAGGGACCCCCATGCTAGACTGGGGTGATTTTTTGTTCTCTGTCACTTTCTGGTTCACGTGCTTTATATCTTTGGCTAGGATTTTAGTACTACTTAGGATGCTTGATTTGGTGGCTTGCTTCCTCCTGAATATGTGCTCATTCCTCTCTTTCCACAGCTTCCAACAACGTACTGCAAAATAAATTCACCAATCATCGTTCACTGTCTTCTCCCTTAGATTTTCTTCAAGCCATTCGTTAAGGATTTTAGTAAAAAAATCCTCTCCCCTCATGCCCCAGACTTCCTTCCATATTTCCTTGCTCGTATGGCAATCACAAATCACATGAAGGCTTGTCTCATCTGCTTCTCCATACTTTTGACATAGTGGTGTATCTGTCATCTTCCTGACCCATCTCTAGTGGTTAGTCATTAACTTGTCTTGTTTGAGGCACCAGAGAAAGCTTTTAATACGTTGTGTAACTTGACTATTCTAGATGCACTTCATGTCACCTTCTCTCTTTCCCTTCTATTAACAGCTCATAAGCAGACTTGGATTTAAACACTCCATATTTATGGATCTTCCATAGGTAAGCATGTTCCCCATAGGTGGCACCATGCTCATTATCTCTTTACATGTCGTTTCATCACACCAATATTTGAAGAAATCCTTATCCCAGTTTCCATCATCTAACACTGCTGAGTTTACCTTCATGTCTTTGAGTTCCTGTGGAATATTCTTGCCTTACTTTAACTGTGTCTTGGTACATGTACCAACCCAGCCATCATGCCACAAGGTTGTGTGATTACCCCTAATGGCTGTCATCGTCGAATTAACTCAAACTAGTTGCATATTCTTGTGCATGGTCCTCCATATTAATGATCCACCTTTTGAGTAGTTGGTCCCCCTTGCATACTTATACTCCATAAGTGTTTGCCATCCAACTAGTTTGTTGTTGACGAAATCCCAAGTGACCTTCATAAGTTTTTTGATAAAAGTTCATTCATTAATTAAAGACAATAATAAGCTAACACCTGCTACGTCGGTTGTTACACTACTGGTATGCTAAAAAAAAGTGGGGAGTTCTACAGAAAGAAGAGAATAGTCTGTGGGGGAGGCACCCCATAACAAGCATCATAGCATGACAACTAGAGTTAAAATGCTGAAAACACTAGTCTACGGAGATGGCGCAAAATCCTTTTTATTGTTGCAGTAGGCCGATTCCAGTTTCATCATCCATCATCGCCTTCAAGTCATAGAGAAATTGAGCCTATGACTCCCCCTCCTGTGAATCATATGAGCCCTCCTTTATCTTCTTTCCTGCAGTGTGAAAGGATATGAATATCTGAAATAATATGGGTGATGATGGTGCTCCTTGGTTTTATGGTGTTGTTGAATATTCTGTTGTTTCTTTCTCTCCATAAGTTCTAACATATGGTGACTAAGATATCGTCCCCATTGTGGGTGTAGTTATTTCTGGTCGGTGTGAGACCAGTTGGAAAAGTTGTGAATTTATGGTTTAGTTTATCAACCCTAAGAAAATGCGAGAAGATGTTGCTGGAAAAACTGTAAAGGAATAACCAGTGATCCACAGAGTCAGAGTTACCAAGACATAAAGAGCATCTCGAAGGACCATAGAAACCCCTTTTGGAAAGGTTTTTTTCAGTTAGCAGTTTATTGTTAAGTAGAAGCCAGAAGAAGGTCTTGAGTTTTTGTGGCCACTTTTGTTTCCAGATATAGGAGAAGGGTGGGGAAATGCCTCTAAAGGTCAGGTGGTTGTAGGCAAGTTTAACAGTATAGAGTTCTCCCCATCTCTAAGAAATCCAGTTTGAGGAGTTGTTTTCTAGTTCTAGTGTCAGGTTCTTTATGTTCTCTTGGTTAAGGTGTAGAAGCAAACACCTTTTTAATGAGTTTGATCTCTTACTTGTTAGGAGGCCAAGAGCTTTGGCAGTATTTAGATTTTTGAGTTTATTTGGTATAGTCCAAGAAGTATGCATGTTGAGGATAGTTTGGTGTTTATACCACGGGTCTTCCCAGAAATAAATGAGTTTGTGTGAGTGTGGGGAGGGGGGGGGGGTTGATGATTTGTTTAATGTGAGGAATGCATTTGTTTATGTATTTCCAAAGAGGGGAGGCGATCTTGTTGTGTGTTTTATGCCAGGGGGAGCTTTTGGTAATATTTATTTGTCAGCATGTTTTTCCAAATTTTGTCGTTGTTATTGGCTAGGCAGCTAATTATTTTTGTGATCAAACAGAAAGCATGAGTTTTTAGGTTGATAACTCCCCATCCCCCCTGATTAATGGGGCAGTGATGGTATCCCAGTTGATCGGGTGAAAATGTTTGCTTATGTTGGCGGATTTGTGGTGATTGTTCTAAAGGAAATTTCTTCGAATGTTATCAATGGTCTTTCTAGTTTTGGAGGGAAGTGGAATGCAACTCAAGTAATGGGTGGTTATTGGTGTGATGGCACTATTGAGAAGGCAGAGATGGCCGGCCAAATTGAGGAAACTATTTGTCCAAGATGATAATTTGTTGTATATCCTCTCAATGATCGGGGTCCAAGTGTAGTGGGAGATTTTAAATGGAGTGATAGGAAGGCCTAGATAGGTAATAGGGAAGTTTTCTATCTTGCATCTCAATAAGTCTTTGAATCTAGTAATCAAAGATTGTTCGATGTGGACCCCGAAAATTGAAGATTTTTGCAGGTTTATCTTGAGGCCCAATATGTATGAGAAGATTCCTATAATTATGATTGTGTTGATGATGGATTTGTCCTCAGGGGAGATAAGGATGATAGTGTCGTCCACAAATTGTATTATGTTCTCATGACACTCTGGGGGAGAGCTAATCAGACCTCCTTTGACACCTAGTTGTATCATTCTACTCAGGATAGAAGTGACAATGATTAAAAGGTAAGGGGATAGAGGATCCCCTTATCTAAGGCCATTTGAGTTTTGAAGTATCCAATAAGTAGTGCTTCATTTTTTCCCTCACCAAACTCAGTCCCAAGCCTCCATACTCCTTAGCTGCAATAACTTTGTCCCATGCTACCATGTTGGTCTTCTTGTTCTCGCTTCTAATCCATAGAAAATTATAGATAATCTGATCTATCCTCTCACATACTGATATCAGAATCTTTGTGGCTTGCATATAATATGTTGAAGAGGCATTGAAAACTAAGTGATCTAAAGTTGTTATTATTGATGGTAAAGTAACAATATGAACTAAAAATTAACTTTGTGAATTATAAAATAACTATTTTAATACAAATATAACAATCTAAACTATAAAGTGACTATTTTACATATAACGTAATTGTGTGTCATTAGAAAGTAACATTCCGTCCACAAAAGGTAACATTAGGTTCCAAAATGTGACTACAAAGGCTGAAATGTAGCTATTGATGGTAAAGTAACAATATGAATCTAAAAGTAACATCATAATACAAAAAGCAGTATGTCAGTTAGTTAGTAAGTAACATCACATGTTGATATTGTTATAGGTACACAAATTCTATACCATCGATGTTATACCAAAAGTATAATAATATTCAAAATAGTTTGCTGCTTAGCGAAAATCAGCTTGACATGATGAAATCCACTTCTTTTGTGAACTTGATAATGATGACTCGTCTAAGTGTACAAGTGGCATTTTTAGAGGATTTGATAGAAAGATATATCAATGATGATAGATTCATGATAGCTCCTGGGATTGAGGTTAGGAGGATAGTTGATTATGTTGCAATGATACTAGGTTTACCAATTACTGATATAGAAATTGTGCCAAGGAAAAGTCCCAAACTGCAAAAAAATGTTTGGAAAGATATATTTCTTCGAAGAAAAAGTGAGGATGAAAGTTGGAAAAATGTTAAGGCAAAAAGGGAGAAAAATGAGTTGTATAAGGACAATTTGGATAAGTTGTGGTAGCAATTTACAATGAATGATGTGGAAGAAAATTACCAAAACAATGTAGAGCATGGATGTTGTACTTCAACATTCCTGTTACCAGACACAAACTATTGTGCTCTCCATTTTTTGCTCCACTACTTGGATGATGTAACTGCAACATGGTAATTAAATTGGTCTAAGTTAGTCCACAATCACATCTCCAAGCAAATGAAAGAACTAAGTGAAAATCTAAGAAGAAGGAGGGGAGGGGACATCAATAGAAGCACATTCTATAGCACTGGATGTGTTATGTGCCTATGCATAAGTAAATTGTTTTGTTTTCTCTTATTTCAATAAACTATTCTATATGAAGATTTGAATTGTAAAGGCTACTTTTCATATATACACAAGTTTGGGAATTTGACATTATGGGAATAGCAAAGCCAACATTTAAGAAAGAAAATCTAAGGATAAAGAAATGGGTTGCTCCTATTAAGACGAACAAGGTTCTCACAAGTTTTGATACTGAAATGGTAAGCATGAATGTCATTGAAGAGTATGACACTATACATGTATATAAAATATATATGATACATTATATCAGTTTTCATGATTAATTTGCATATGATTTGACAAAGATAAACAAGGATGATAAATATTACTAGGAAGCTACAAAGATTGTCAAATAAATACCATATTACCTTGTAGCAAATTTTGTAAAGAGTAAGGCACTGTCTAGTAAGGTAGTTACAACAACTAGCATGAGTAGAAGAGTATCTGATATCTTGGAGAAAAGAGTTCAAAATTTAGAGGATGAAATCAGACTTAAAAAGAATTCTACAATCAAATAGCACTAGAAGCATTTTCTACTTTAAGAGAAGAAAACAAAAGATTGAGAAAAAAGTTGTATAAAGTTAAAGAGGAAAACAAAAGGTGCATGAAAGAAATTAAAGATGACATACATCTAGTAGATGTAAATACTTCTACTCCAAATTTTAGTGAGAATGTAAGGTGGGATTTAATAGATATCAATGAGGTGAGAAAGAAAATATAGAAGTTGAGAAAAAAGTTGGTACATAGACCAACCTGAGATACATGGGGATGATAGTTTGAACAAGATGGAGATGAAATATGATTATTCAATTACTATATCAACAAGAAACAATGATGACAAGTAAGAAACATCGATAATATTTTTGAAGTAATGAAGTTCAAGAAGAGGACAAGCAAACTTTGACTCAAGAGGAAAGCAGTTGAAGAAGAAAAAAAAGCCCAGTTCATCTACAATAGAAGAAGATGACAAGGGTTGGTATTCTAATTTATCCTTTCCTTCTATGTCAGCAATACATGGACTCAACTCACCATCTGTTTGGAAGTTGCAAGTATTGGAAATATGTCTGGTGTCGAGCTCAACTAAAGCTTAATATCATGTCCTCATATACTCTACACACTTGTCTATCTGCACTTGGTAATAGATCAAAACATAATATTATTATCGAGCTTTGGGCGATTACTGGTGTTGTTCACTTGATTTGGACTGAAAGAAATAGAAGGCTTCAAAATGGAGGTTCGTCATATTTCACTGAAATCTTGTCTCAACTTGCTCAGGAGATCAAGCAACTCCATTTCAACTATAAGGTGAAATTGGAAGTTTCACCTCTTATAGCTAGGAATTGGGAATTCTATTAGTAATTGCAATCATGTAATCTCTATTCCTAGTCCATGTGATAATTGGTTAACCACATGTATGGATGTCGTTTGTAATTTTGCCCCCTTTTAGGGGTTTTGGAATATATTTACCTAAATTTTCCACACACAAAAAGATGACAAGGGGGCAACAGATGCTCAGCCATCAGAAGATGTTCAAGAAGATGCTCAGCCTAGAGAAGAAGTTTTAGCATAAGAAGATGAAGGTGAAAAACAATATATAATGATGGATGTAGACATTGAAAATGTCATGATAGAAGGTGAGACATATGATAAAGAAAAGGAAGCTGAAATACATTTTGATGAAGGTAAGAAGAAAATGCCTAAAGTATTGAGAAAGAGAAAGGGAAACCTGAAGGATGATATTGGAAACATCAAAGAAAATATCAAAATAAATATGCATGCACGAGTATGGGTAAACGTATTTGATTGTTAAATTTTTATGTATTGAAATTGATTTAGATAAATAACTAACACAAGATACACTTTAAATACAACAAAAAAGCTCCACATTCATAGGATTAGAGCATTTCAAGATGAATGAGATGAAAAAAGATGTACAAGATTTCATTCAAAACATAGATAAAATATAAGGAGTTGCCTTTTTGTACATCAGGTATGAAAATTAGTTATTATAGTGGACAATATACTTACCTTTAAAAGCAATGTTAATATCTACACCAATTACCTAGACATTAACTATAGTATTTATTACAAGAGACAATGGTATCATTTAGTAATATTTATTACTCAATTTATAAAATGTATGTAACATCTTGTGTATGAAATTTTCAGAAAAAATAAATAACGCACAGGTCTAGGAGAGAATGGAATTTTGAAAAAGATACTTGGTGCATGGGAAAGGACATATCAACACTTTGTTTAAAGTCAAAATAATATAATCACATATAAGAACTGAAGTAGCACATTTTTATCATTTTATCATGGATTACTTTGTGGAAATATTAAAGGAAACAATGAGCAAAAAGAGGAAGAGGGTGTTGTCATGGTATTGTTTGAGCACTTATGTATTGGTAAGACAAACCACTATCGTACTAGAATACAACAACTTACTACAATACAATAAAGACACATATATATAATTTTCAATATTGTTTTTATAGCAAAAGCTAAACATGATGGTGATTGGAATAACAATAAAGGAGATTGATATGCTATCACCACTCTTTAGCGTACTTGACAAATAATTTATGACAATTGATTTAGTATTTATGATACTTAACAACAACAATCACTGGAACTTGCTTGAAGCACGTTTTAGAGATGGGTTGCACATGTCTGACAATTAAATATTGGGAAATTCCACTTCTAAATAAGAAGTCTTTAGATGTGTAAGAAAAAAGAGACAGTGTTAATACATGATTGAAAGAAATGGTGTAGATTATATTGTACTTTATGTTTGGTTTTGCATGCATGTCGGTTTCATTCATGAGTTTTACAAGAGAGTGCTGGAGCATGGAAGTCAAATGTATCAATGGATAATTGAGTACCCCAAATGCATTTAGCAAGAAGATGATGGTGCTGATTGTGGAGTATATGTTATGTAGCATCTTGAATGTTTGGTGAATGGGATAGAGATTAACTTCATAAGTAAATGCATCTGTAACGTCCCCGGATTTTTTAAAACTTAATCTGATGTGAGACATCCAAATTGAAACCCTCACCTCAGCGAGAATCCCAATTTAAACACCCCACACAAGGCTAAGAAGAAGAAAATCAAAGGAGTCAGAAGGAAACACTCAGTAGCACATGCAGATGAACAATAAACAAACCAAAACACATGTTCACCATTCAACATATAATTACAACATGAATTGTTACAACATTTGATATTACATATTGAACAGTAAAACTTATACATATACATGTACTACCACTAAACTATAGGATCTTAAGATAACAAGTCCACCTATACATCAGCTCGCCACACAACATTCACTATCCCAGATCTTCAAGATCATAAGCCACAACCTAAACAAAAGATTAAATGTGGTACACGTCAGCACAATATATCAAGAATATTTTACTGAGTATGCCTACGTGTCTTTTTATATACCTCTCATCATATCTTGGCAATAAGATAAAAGTAATACTTGGCAGAGATAGAAGAATATAAGAAAAGCGTATACTTGCACAAAGATATTCATTAGCAAAAGAGAACACATATTTTTAATCACATTTCCATCATATATCTCGTACATCTGCCCCCAGGGGCTTTGATGTTTTTAGGCCTTATGATCTACTACCAAAGAGTTTGAGATCATTTAACGTGTGATCTACTACCAAAGAGTTTGAGATCTAACACATGTGATCTACTACCAAAGAGTTTGAGATCACTTCAATGCACTGTACTACCAAAGAGTTTAGTGCTATCATATGATGGATATGATATCTTATGTTTCATGTGTTCATAGCCATAAGTACAGAAAATCAAGCAACATATCATGCAAGAACAATCATTTCATCCAATATCATATGCCAAGTATTTTACTACACATATAACACAAGCATATTATATAATAAGCCAAGTAAGAGGTAATGGTGTACCTTCCAAAGAGATATTCCTAATCATCACATACACTCCTGATGTCAACTATAACTTGGTCAAACCTGATCAAGACAAGTCCATATACTATCATCAGGTTCTTATCATCTTGCATCTCATCTTAACCCTAATTATATCCATTAGGGTTTAGCTTATCTCATTATGATATTCTCATCATTACTTGTCTTATCTTCATCCTTATGTGGGATTTATGATACTGATGTTATGTTCCAGATTAGGATACATAATCTGATTACTTGGTTACATATGATTATGTGCACATGTTAACCCAAAGTTACATGTATTAATCATATTAGGGTTTATATCATATTAAGAGCAAACATCATCGTATAACATGGATTATGTGTATCATATCGATCTCATATTTAAATCTAAGGTTCCAGATACTGATACGAGCTTATTTTGTAAATTTCATTATTTATTAATCATTAATGTATTTATTACATTTAATATAGGGTTATTAGCCCTAATTAGCCATATTAATCATATTACATGATTCCGTGCATCAACATGATCATATCTGACATCATATGCATTATAAGCATGATTATAGACTTACTGACATTTTTCCATAATTTTATATCATCCTTTGATATTTATTATCCACAAACTAAGCATTACATATCTTACATGATATCAACTATATTAGTTACTCAAAAACATGACATTATACTTCCATCGTGTTCTACGCATTTTTTTGAGAAGTTTGGTATATTATACTTATTTTTCGGACATCGGAGCTATTTTATATGATTTATACAAGATCCTAACATTTTTTGGGATTTTACCTTTTCAAGCCAATCAGGCGTCGCCACGTGTCTTGTGAGAGGCGCGGCTCATCTCATGAGCTTGGTGCTGAGCCAGCCGGTCTGACCTAGGCCACCTAGGTTTGGCCCTGCCCGGTCTTCTCCCTCCTCCTTCCTTCTTCGTGATATCTCCTCGCGATCTGGCGCCCGTGAGAGCCGTCCGCTGCACTCTGCCTCTCGTGTCTACAGAGCGCCGCCACAGCTGCTTGCTACGGCCGTCAACTCTCCGCTCGATGGCTCCGTCTCCCAAAATCGATCCTCTCAGCACAAAACCACTGCCGCATGTTCTCCTCTCTCGCGTAAAGAGGACGGCTGCGGCTTTGCTCCGCTTCCTGCGCCGCCGCCTGGCCCAGCTTTGGCGAGGCATGGCAGCCACTTCCTAGCTCCTGGCGCACACATGACGGTGCCCAAACCCTCACGTATTCAATCCCTGCAGTTCCGGCCTCTTTAAAACATGTGACGCCGTCCAAATCTCTGGGTCGAGGTGAGAGCGCCGCTGCCTTGGGAACGACTCTGGCGAGGAGTTGTTCAATCTCCAAGTCTTCATCTCCCACTGATTGATATGCCTAGGGGTTCGCTAGACCCTTGCGATCCCTCTTGGATTGTCAGACACAAAGACACGACTTCAATACTTCGCCTACTAGGAGCCTGCCGCCCATGGTTGATCCCCAGCCTACATGACGTTTGCTCCTTGACCCCAACATGCGTGAGGTGGCCAAGTCTATTTCGGGCGATGTTGTTGGGTCAGGCCCGGCCGAGGGACCCAACACGATACGCTCATCTTCTCCTTCCTTTGGTTCCTCCATGGCTTCTCTACGTCGTGGAGCTGTAGCTGCACAACT
The DNA here is from genome assembly GCA_963693085.1 of Alisma plantago-aquatica. Lineage (NCBI taxonomy): Eukaryota > Viridiplantae > Streptophyta > Magnoliopsida > Alismatales > Alismataceae > Alisma > Alisma plantago-aquatica. The sequence continues at coordinate 828,596,898 of OY856414.1, read as the reverse complement.
CTCCTCCAGTGAGGACGATTCTCATCGCTTCTCTCATCCTCTCCCTACAGCTGCCGATGGAGAGGTTGGCTAGAGGTATGATGCAGTTGTCTCGTGAGACCTTGAACTGCAATTCTTGACGAGGCAAGTGGTCTCGCTCTCCACTCACCCCACGAACGTTGATCGTGGCTGGAGAAACACTCACGTCGCTGCTCTAGTTAAGTGTAGATTAAATATGTTATCGGTGTCTCTAGATCATGTAATCCTACGGTCCTAGTTCCTTCTCCAAAGACCTATCCAAGGATACTAAGACTCCATGATTCCCCATCCGTGGACTCTCCTTTCTCAAGGAAGCTTTACAAATAGATATCACAACTACTAGGTCAAAGATAATCTTGCACCTTGGTCCAACTTACATAATACATCAATTAATCGATTAATTCCTTGAAAAAGGTGCATATATTTAAGAACATCAAATGTAATGTCACGATAAACACTTGGACCTCTTAATATTATTCAACCTTATGATTTCACTTATGTCGTTAGATGTAGACTCCAAAAGTCCGCTCCATCACAGCATCCCTATAATTAGGGTAGAGATCTTTCAAGGGTGGTGAAGCAGGGAACACTCCAGCCAATTAGAGAACATGTTCATAATCAAGAAGAGCAAAAAGGAGGTGACAAGAAAAATGAAGACATGTTTGAGGATAACATGCCAAGCCTGAATGCATAGCTTGTATTGTATTAAATCCAACTTTTACAAACAATGTTGCAAAACAATTTGAATTTGAAATGATGCTTGTGAAGACGTGTATCTAAACTTAGAACATACATTTAGAATCCCAACTACATTTTGTAATGTTTTATTATGTTAATTTGATGCATTGATTAAAAGATCAATATAAATATATTATTCTAGAAATAAAACATCTTTTTATATGGATATTTGAATTGAAAAGTAACTCTGTGAATTGAAAAGTAACTATGTGAACATTCAAGCAACTATACAAATAGAAAAAATTATGTGAATTCGAAAGTAATTGTTGGACTTATAAAATAAATTTGGATCTACAAAGTTATAAAAGGATCCAGAATGTAATCACAAGGAACTCTCAATAAGAATGAAACTATCTGAAGATAAGCTAACACAATTGTTGTGTTATTGCAGCTAAAATAACAAAGTACAATTGTTCCAACTATAATGTAACTCTGTAAATTGAAAAGTAACTCTGTGAACCAAATGCAGTTATGTGAAGTTACAAGTAACTATGTGAACTTAAAAGTAATTGCGTGAACCGAAAAGTAATTATTGGACATATAAAGTAATTGTGGATCCAAAAAAGTAACATAGGGTTTCTGAATGTAACTACAAGGAATGCTTAATAAGAATAATACTATCTAAACATAAGATTAGAACGTTGTTGTGTTATTGTTGCTAAATAACAAAGTATTATCATTCTAACTATATAAGTCACTATATAGATATACAAGTAACTATATGAATTACAAAATAACTATTTGAATTGAAAAGTAACTATTGGACATAAAAAGTAATTGTTGGACATATAAAGTAATTGTTGGACGTATAAAGTTGATTGTTGGTTCATAATGTAACTACAAGGAATGTTGTGAAACTCTTAATAGTAAAGTAACTATCTGAAGATAAGGTTCTAGAATGAGCTTCGAATAGTGAGGATGTATATCAAAATAATTGACTATGTTGGATCATACATAATATGGAGTCAGTTAAAGTAACTATTATTACATAAGAGTAACATTTTGAACCATAATGTAACCATTTGATCCTAACTGTAACTATAGGGTAAAAGAATGATCCTTTTGACATAAAATATAATATAAAATTCAACAATAAGATAATGAGGCTTACCTTAGCAAGGAATAGATTGTAGCCATAAGGATTGCTCGATACTGATATTGGATAAGTTGTAAAGGGAAGAAGAGAAATGTAACCACATATCCAGTTGTGTAATAGAAACTGGATGAATATATAACATGCCAAATTAACTGTAATGCATCTTTAACATAAATCTGAATTCAATACAAACAAAACTCAATAGAAAGAGTTTCTATAAAATTGAAGTGTAACAAATTGTGAATTGCAACTATAATAAAGTATACCTGACTCATTTCATTTACATTAAATTTTAACATGACTCGCACACTAAACAATTGGATAACAATATACTAAAAACACAGTTATAGCAGAATTCCAGAATAAGCAACAACAAAGTAGATGAGTAAAAGGCCAACAACAGACAACAACAATAACAACATGGTAGTTTAGGAAATAAGATCAAACAAGACCGGTACACATCCATCAACAACACCATAAATCTAGCAACATCACTACAAAATCACCACCCACATCTTCCAAAATAGATCCCTACTCAGATTTTGCATATAGACAAACCAACAAGAAAGATAATATGACAATGATGTAGATTTACAATATATATTCGCGAAATAGGTAGCGTATAAACTTATTTTTTTATAGCACAATTCCTACTATCATGATTAATATCATACTACATACACTTTCTACATTGTCTCACTTTAGATTGGGAAATTTTAACTCTGGATGTATACCACACATTATTCACTCTAGGTCTTCCTTTAGTTTTGCAAATACTTGGAACATGAACCTTGACAACATATGAAGAAGCTATGCTAGAATCAATTACACCAACATCAACAATATCTAATTCCAAAAGATCTTTTTATAAAGCAATAAGCTTTTCATGACAAAGAGTATAGCATTGTTCCTACGAGATATGCTAACAACTAAATTACACGTAGAAATCAGTTGAAGTGTCTTCTTGGTGGATGAATGCATAATAGATGCCTTATCAAAAATCAAAGGGTGATCCTATACTCTTTGCTCCACTTCATTAATATATATGAATCAGGAAGAGAACAAAAATCATGAAGCAATAATGTGCGTAAGGGAGTTCTTTTAAACTCTAATATGAACAATTATAGGATAGCATATTTGTGGATAAATCTATCCTCAACACACAAGGACAACTTCGTCCACCAACATAATAGACCTCAAACACGCCTTCAACAGAAGTTTTCTTTATGTTATACACCATACTTTGATGAACTTCATATTGAAAGATATTAAAAATAGACTTTATGCATATATTTCTCGTTTGCTCCTCCAAATGCCACAATGAAGCCAAAGGGAGATTGATATATTCATTATGAAGAACCTTGTAATTTTCTATCTCCTGGACATGAGAATAAGTAGTTTTCAAACTACAAATAAGTTCAAATAGAATATTCATGTTGTGGGCATGGTTTCTAATGAATGCATTCAAGCTCTCACTCCTTTGAGTTGTCTTTATACCAGTAAAAGAGGAATCTTGCATAAAACATGGCACCCATATCCTTCGAATGGCGCACTGATCACAAAACCAAGTAATGGAAAACAATTCATTCTCTTCAACTATAGAATTCCGCCTCTCTTCAAACATCTCTATATCATTAATGTTATAAACGCAATCATTCATAACCCTAATGTGGTCCTTGTTAAAAATTTCACCAAGCTTGGAGGGAAGTTTCTACAAAGCATGTTAACTACAAAATGTTGCTTACATGATGGAAAGACAATAATAATCACAACATTCATTGAAGGGTATTGATCAGTTATGATAGAAAAATTATCTTTACTAAAACACAATGATATTGTTTGAAAACCCATATGAACAAATGATACTTCCCATTCAACAACAAAGCTAAACAAAAAGCACTGCCTTGCGATGGTGATCAATACCACCAAACATTCCACAAATCATTAAACAATTATTGGTACGGTAGTGGTATCAAATATAGTGGCATCATTGAAGAATGTACAGACATTAACAGAGATGGGATCATACTAGAAAAAATGTGTCAAGCAATCATCAGAATATTTTTGGTATGCATAAAAGAATTTAGAATCCAAAACCTTGAAGCTTGCAAAATGTTCCAACACCATGTCCATGTCATATTTAGATGACTCCTTTGTCTTGCTACCATGGTGTCCATGAGCTTGTCTACTTGTAGATGTCAACTTGTCATAACCACCAAAGTCTAATGTTATTAATCCAAGATGCTTGGTCACATGTATATTGGCTTGACTCATAGAAGAAAGTATGTCTTTTTGAGTCTGGTCAAGTAATGAATTACACTTCAAGTAGCTCAAGTGAGTGGTACCAACAAGATCTTGATTGTGATCATCAAAAAATCGACTAATAACCCATCTAGATGAGGACTTGTCAAGTGTGAATTTGATCATGGATTTGTACCCACATCTTTTCACATATCGCCTATGCTCCTTGGACAATGTCTCATGTAGATCACCAACTTCATCACAAATAGGACTCAAAAGACCTTCAGATCTCTTAGAATGACTAAGATGACATTGTAAATCACAAATCAAATCTTTAGCAAGCAAAACCTTGGTACCTCATTCATAACAATTATCATCTTTCCTCACATTAAACCCAACCATACCAACATACCTACAATAAAAGGATACCATCCTTTGAAATTCAAGTCAATCCTAGGGACATCAACTGCTAAACATAATATCACAGTCAATGGATGAAGAAGAATGTACATTATCATCACAATACATCATAACATTCCTAGAATCAGTAGTAAGACTAGGATCCATCATAGAAAAGGCCTCACTAGCAAAACCTACATAAATACAATACATAAGTATTCAATATATAGTTAGCAGACATCCATTTCAGATAACAAAAAAGCAATGAATTTTATTGGAATAAAATAGTTAGACGAGACATCCATTTTAGGTACATACTCATCGAATTACTACAAATAGTAAGTAAATATGAGGCATGCAATCTACAAACAGAAGGTGATGATAAAAAAGGTAATAAGTAAGTAAATATTTAAGTAGGAATTATGTGTTTTGACTCAATAATCTAGTTTTTTCTACATGATTCTGGTGCTTCCCATGGGTCTGGTTAGGTGATGGCAGAACAGTCATGTGAAGCTACACTCCTAATATTTTAAACTAGGGATCACTGTTCGGGAAATCGGTCTGCACGACCGCATATACTCCCGCATATACCTATTCAGTCACCCTACCGCACCGCATATTACTAATCGGTCCATTAAGCGTTCATGGGCCGCATATACTCCCGCTTGGTCGATTAAGCGGCCGATTAAACTCCGTTTTTCTAAAAGCCCACAACTTATGCTCATGCATTTTGTACATACATGCATACATATACACACATTTCATTATATATTTAAATTGAGATATATAATCATTAAATTATATGTATACATTGTAATACATATAAAAATTTTCCACAAGCATTTGTACATTTATTCGAATACCTTTTGATATATTAACATGTATAGATACATATACAATATACCTAAATATACAATCACATATTTGTGCATCTATATATACATTTTGATTTATTCAAATTTATACACACTCTACACATATTTGTACATTGATTTACCTACATTTTAGTATTTGTACATATATTACAAACACATTCCATATATAGACATATATACATATATAAGCATATCATACATCATACATGCATAATAATATGTTTATAAGTAAATAGATGTACATTCCTACTCTATATATTTTAATTTATTATCTCGATATATTAATTTATATATAATTAGTTTATTGAAATAAAACATCGAAAACCGCATATACTCCCATATATACTCCCACATACCGCATATACTCTATGCAGTACCCTCTCCACCCATACACCGCATACCGCTTTCCTGAACAATGCTAGGGATAATTGGTTGTTTTTGTCATGGCCGTGTTTGGCTACACGGTCATGTTGATGTGATCTTGCCACACTCATGGTTGGCTACACGACCATGTTGGATCCTTCTAGGCACGCTCATGTGTCTAGCACGGTTGTACTGCTATTTTTTATTTGCTTTATCCTGAGAGATTTTCTTTGTTTCGTTTTTTACTTTTCTTATTTTAGCAAACATAAGAGTAAGGTACACAATTATTGTTGTAGACTTTGATTCTCATATTTGAAGAATACACATCAATGCAGGTTTAAAAGTAAATGTCTGAACTTTAAAATAACTATATGAACTTTAAAGTTGCACAGTAAACTATAGCATAAATATTTCACATATAATGTAACTTGGGTCTACAAAAGTAACAGTGGTTCCAAAATGTAATTACAAGGGAAAAAAGTAACTATTAAAACTGAATGTTTAATTTAGATACCTAAATCTGCATAGATTTTGTTAAGACTTTATTAGATTCTTCTAGATAAAGACACAATATAATCTCAGTCTATGACAGTTCACATATTATATTAGGGAAGTTTATACCCAAGGCACATAAACAGTTCATCAACAGTAAGTGATATTAGGAAAAAAAAACTAATTCCAATAGAAACACATAGATTATCTAATGCTTCCGCTTGTAGAATATGTCCTTAACTTACTATATACAAGGTCCTACATATAAAATCCATGCAATTTGTAGGTTCATCTTTATAATCAATAAAAAACATGATTGTCGTAGCCAAGCATCTGCTACAGATTGAAGAGGAAAGTATAAAGAGGGGAGACAGAGTCATGATGGCTAAGAATGAGATTGATGACCGGATCAAAGATGAGATTGACAACTATAACAAACTACAAAACTCAGGGGATCAATGAATTGTTGACGACGAGTACAAGAATGCAAATCCACTGAGTGTTGTCATCTAAAGATTATTCACCTCCACAATCTCTTCAAGATATACTTCAATAGATCTATTGCTTCAGCACAGCAAGTTGCGCTCGATAAGAAGAATACAGTGGCATCAAACTGTAATTTTTTGAAGGAAAAAAGTTGTGGGTGACATGTACCCAAATGAAAATACATGCATGGGCATTGAATGAACAACACGTATATATGTGTACGTATACACATACATGTAGTATGCTATGTCATTAAAAAAAAGATTTGTTGTTGAAAATTTTGACATGTCATATTCTGTAGTAACTACAAGTACAAAATTATGCTAATTATATGATAAACTCCATGTGATAAGGTTTATGTGAAAAATTTTCTGGAAAATTGATGGGGCATGTCAACAGGGTCAGAGCTGAGATTTAGTGGCAGGGAGGGGTCAAATTGTACCTTTCAATTTTTTTATCACGTTGTTTAATTTAACATAATTTTTTACTATACTTTTTGATTTAACACAACTCTTATACCATAATTGAAAACAAATTTTTTTCCAAACATCTCTCTTTTTTACAATAATTTCTTATACCATGTTATTCTATTTTACACCTCTTTCGAATGATTTAAATAATGATAAAGGAAATGCATGTATTATTGCTAGTTAAGGATGTGTAGAAGTTTTCCAATGGTGAATGCAAGGAATACATGATATATTATAAATTAAATTGATGCATATTGTAAGGAGTGGGACTCATAGGGGATCCACTCCCTACTCAAATTTAAAGAATAAAACATCCATTCCTAACATACTCAAAAGGTATGCTGGAATAGGTGTGAAATTTTCAAATCTTGTATAATAGTATACAAAAGACCAGAGAATATAACAGCGGAATAAAAGTTTCATGACTATAATCAATTTTTCAAAAGTATATCATCATCTCCCATATAGGGTTTACATGGATATACAACATAAGGATCTAGTAGAGGTAAATCTAAACCATATCAAGTTTGTCTTCAAACATCAACTTCATGAGTTAGGTCCATGCTCCATGTACTCCTTATCCTAATCCTAGACTGGTCCTCCATGCTCCTACTGTGCAACTCTGATCCTAGACATGGGTGGTTGGGATCACCTAGCAAGAGAAGGAAAACACGAGCAAAAATCTCGAGAAAAGGTTGAGTATGGATTGAGAAATCTCGATTTGAAGATTCTATGTGAACAACTCTGCTTTCCTTGTTGAGCGCGAGCTAGGTGATGAGTTCCTAGCCGCTCGATCATGTGGACAGAAAATCTGGGCTCATCGGTGAGAAAATAGGAAAAATAAAAGAAAATAGTGTGTGACACATTGATTGTATTCCAATCTTAATCAGACTAAAGTGGCACATATATTCTTATTTAATCTTTTCTCTCCCCTCAATTGAGAGTGCAAACAAATCCCAAATTAATCAAAGTTTGACACCTAAGCTAATTTGAGTATGTAGAATTCGAATATGAACTTAGATTTCCTTTTTGAATACCTTTGATTCATTAAATTAACAAATCTTATTTTCTCTTTCCTCATGCATTAATGACTCAAAGATTCTCCAAATTTGATGACACTTCACCCACAAGTCACATTAAGTATCTTGGACACTAATTTTCCCTTAATTTCACATGTTGAAATTGTTTATACATTATTTAATGTTATTTAAGGTTTTACACAATTTCTCTCTCCTAACTTCACCTTTTTATCAAACATTTTCCAAATTGAATTAAAATTCACCTAAAGGCTATTTTTAATGTGTAGATTACAAATCTAAGATTATTTGACACTTTTGGAGTTAATAAATGACTTATTTTATATTTTGAAGGAAAAATCACCTTTTCCTTTTCAAAATAAAATAGATATAGTTATTATTATCCCAAAATTATAAAACTTGACCTCCTAGCCAAATCAAACCCAAAGAAAACAAATCTCAAGTTATCTTTAACCAATTAGTCTCCCTTCTATGAATTTTAGCCCATTATCCAATATTACCACTATTTCTCATATTAAATAATTCAATATCACATTAACATGTTTAAAGTATTATTATTCATTCCTTTTTCTCTTCCATGCTCCAAAAGGTTAAGGATGTTCTAGAATGAATTATTTTAACAATATGCACCTTAAGTGGTAAATTTGCATATTAGATCCTGATTGAAATAAAAACTGAGATATTAGTGCATAAACCCATATATTTACATAAATGGTGATCAAATTCACCCCAAACCACTAATTCTACAAATTCAACATCAAGGACAAAAAGGATAGAAAGGATAGAAAAAGCTTAGGAAAAGGACCAAACTGCGAATATGCCCAGATTTGAGTTTGTTATAACACCACCCCTTAGAAAGGATTTCGTCCCCTAAATCTCAATCAAAGAGGGAAGGGAGAGTACATAACATCTCATCTTTTAACAAACCATAAAACTTCCAACAAAACTTTCACTAACTAAAACTCCTTGTTCTTCAACTACTCAACTTGGGATTTCAGAAACTTCACATGAAATTCCCCAAAGGTCAGGTTCTCATGGATTACCTAGGGTTCCACTATTAAGATTTCCTTTTATTAGATATAACACAATTAACATTTTCGACTTATTAGGATTATATTTATTAGGATATCACATTATCATTATTATTCTATTAATTATGTCCAGTTATATTCTCTTTGTTGCCAAAAGAGTTATATTTCATTATTACGCAATAAACCGTATATATATATATATATATATATATATATATATATATATATATATATATATATTCTTATTTATCACATTAAGAGTTTTAGCACAATTAGTGGTTGCTCAATTATCTCAATATTTATATTTGACCATTATCCTTAATAATTTGGATTTAGACTAATATGATCATTACTTCACATATATCTTCTTTGCATGCATTAAGTCCAGAGTTAAGTTCCAATTATCTTGCTCATCATATCATTAGGGTTTATTCATTTATGGCATGGTTAGATTCATGTTTCCATTATTAGTATAATATGTGAGTTACTCTTATTATATGCATTAGGGATTCATTAGGGTTCAAACATATGTACTATTCATTAGATGACCATTATATAAACAAACATGTGGGGTTACAACTATAACTTGTTTTGTCAATTCTAGTGATCTAAGCTCACCAACATATTATTCATGGAGTTAAGGTTTCTAGATAGAGCGGCTAGGTTTCATTATGATGCAAGACTCCATCCCCATAAAAGGATTTCATCATCAAAAATAGCCTATCCAAGATCTGTCAAGCTACTACTACTATCCCTCCACCCCTTAAAAGGTTTGACCTACCAAGTCAAACTAACTATAAGTAAAAGGGTTAATCTAACTAAACCACATATATGATCTAACACTTGATTAACATCATCAAACTTCAAAGTCTAGGTTCTAGGGATAGACTACCCAAACATGTGGTCCTATGGGACATAAAGCACTATATTGGGTATCCATCCTCAAAAAAGTCACTGCAACATATAAGGTTCCCAAGAGTATCCAACATATATGTCTAAGGCTACTATTGCCTTTAGGTATGCTATTTTGGATGGTTAGTATTACGTTCAGTCCAGGTAGGTATCAAACAAATTTGGGAGTCCTCGTAAACCAAGCTAGTGGCACGGAGGGAAATCTTGCCAGCCCTAAAACCCTTATCCTTTCTAGACACTCTTGCTTTCATCTTATAGTTGTAAATTTTAGTTCGTTACACACCCAGATTTCAATTCGTTATAGATATAATTGTAAATTTCAATAATGAATAAACTTGTACCCAAACAATGAAATAAATCACGATATCGTATCTACATCTCTATGAATGTGAACTGTGAATTACAATAAAAAAGATAAACATTCTAGTGAAACTCTTTAAATATTGTTGAGATACTGATTCTACTTTATTCCTCTATGCATTGAGCAAGTTCATGAAGGATACATATAAAAATTATTTATTTTCTATCATTATGCTTCTCTTAAGTCATTCATGAGATGGAGACTATTTTTTAAGCATAAACATGAGATTTTGTGAAAGATTTTTCTTATATTGTTATTGGTTTAACAATCCTATAATGGAGAAACTATGAACTCATAGAAAAAAAATTTATTTAACAATATCACTAAATGTTGTTAAACTTTTTGAAAGTTTTTTCTTATGGGCCAACTATAATAAATAATGGTGAACATAATTACATCTAGTAATAGATGTTTTGATTCTATTTCAAATATTGTCAATTGATTTGCTTGTAGTCTCACTATATAAGATATATCTCTTCTTGATAGGGATTTTTCTACTAATATGATTATATATATTTCCCTCACAAAGTTGTTTGAAACTTTGGAGTTACTGGTTGTACACTGTCAAGCACTATAAATGATTATCATTCACATTGGGTAATGGTTTTGAAAATAGAAATGTTTTGAAGGTTTGTGTTGATATCTGTAAATTTTTCTGTCTACTGATTTTTTAGTTGAATATGTTGGTATGTATGCCCAGAGAGCCAATCATATGATGATTGTAATGGAATAACTTTGTAAATGATTTGATTATTAATAAATAAAAGCTTCCAATTTATTCTATTTTATTAGTTATGAGATAATAAAGTAACATAATAAATGTCCATAGAATTATATTGCTAAATTATGTATGTCTTCAAGTACATGACTTGAACAATGAGATCATACAGATTTTAAGAGTATATACATTCTCATTATGTCCCTAGTCAGATGTTACTATGGAAGGATGATAGAAAATAGTAACACATAAGACTAGAGTGTGTGTTGGTTGATGACAGAATCTCATCAGTCATGATATGTGATATCAAACCAAGTACATAGATACATGTTAGATAATAGTGTATCAGATAGACCTACCATGAGACTGAATCGTGGAAACCATTACAACGGTAGTCATCGTCAACTCTTATAGTGTTGGTGGTGTTTGTGGTTCTTAAACCTGAAGTCACTACACTCATCACATGTTGTTTAATATGTTTTGACATCATTTGACGTAATCCTAAATAAGGGTTGCCATTAAGGTGATGATTGAGTACACTGTGACACATGGGATGACTGTAAGTGATGTAGATAGGATTTGTTCCTCCTATAGAAATGCATGAGCATGCACATGTGAGTCAATATATGATATTGAGCTTACACATATCTCAGACGGTATATTCTGGGTCATGGAACATAGATTGAATCTTGAATAGGATGACTACTCCTGTGACAACCCGATTACAAATTAAGCCATCACCAGTAAAAACACAGAATTATCACAATTGAGAGAATAAAAAAAAATCACTAGAAATTAAAACCATTTTGCACATAGATTCTTGTCCAGTAAATTTTTTTTATACCAAGGGCCAAAGATTTACATACATGCAGTTCATTTCATACATTCGGTATGTCGTCTCTTCTCAAGGGTAACAAGTATCAGATGCTTTACTCTGATATATATATACAATAACATTATAAAATCCTCGAGATAAACAAACCAAAATCTCAAATCATTCGTGAAAATCACTAAGAACTATCTCTCAAGGACCTGAGAGTACAGAGATGACACATAGACATCTACCTACAAAACCCTGACAGATAGTGTGCTCAACCTGAAGATACTACTGTTATTCTTGCTGACACGATCCTTCTTCTGCAGCTCGGTTCCTAGTCCCTCGTTTGTGACCACCTAAAATTTTTGGATCCCACAGGGTGAGACTATTATCCCATCGAGAGATATAACTCTCTGTCAACAATATTAATATCACAGAAAATAATAAAAACTGAACTGCATGTATTCTATTTGTTTGACAGATATATCTTCAAGTACCAAGCAAGGATATTAATAACAGATCTATAATTCATCTTTTTACTTGAAAAGGAATATGAGTAACATGTATAACATCTATCTAACCAGATGTATAAAAGTAATAAGGCATCAACCAATTTTTCTGTATTTGGTTCTTAAACGAATATACCACATGGATGATTACATGTTCACATTCATACTTATGCCCAGAGGAGATGAAATGTACCACTCATACTCCAACCGACCACTAGTAAGTTGAAAATTGTACCATACAAGGTCAATGGCAGAGCCAACTGTCAAGACATTTCCTTTCTTGGTCAGTACGAGAACACTTAGGCTTAGCATGACATCTTGTGTCTGCTACAATTAACTATGTTGGGGTATAGTGGCATCCTTACTATAGAGTTACTGTCGTAGCATGTACTCCCTTCAAGAGAAGACCACTTAACTTTCCCGGATTATCAAGATGACCACTAAGCGATCATGTTATGATTTTATCAGGAAGTACACTGAGCAACCTGATGTATTTAGGGAGTCCACTGAGCACCCTTTCTGAGAACCCTTATAATATCACATATTCAAAAATATGTGTTCCGAGTAAAAACTCATTTTGCCATTCAGCAATTGCTGACACTGAATGGGTCTATGGTATGGGAACTACATGATAATATTCATCTTGCTTAATTAAGTGCATTACTGTATCTTTTAACATCAACCAAACTAAAGGCAAGAATTATAATGAATGCTACAAAGGAAAAGCATAATTCTATTAGATACTTTCATATTCATTGAGTCACATAGATCACTTACAAATTTCATTCTCTTATCATCATCATACTTGGGTATTCAACCTTGAACTCATAATTGAGCACTGGCACCACTTAGTCACCACTTAGCAAATGATCATCACCTTTGGGTTAGCAGACCCAGATATTTATTCACATAATCCACATAGCTTATTGAATATGTATCATGTAGCACATAACTCTTTCTTGTCCATGCTTGTTGTCTTAAATTAAAATGCATGATTATTATGTCTTTTACTCAACTGCTTCAAACACATGTTTATGAGAATACTAAGAAACATATACTCTCTAAAGAATTAAGGTTATATTTAATCGATTAAAGATTTCAAGATTTCATTATCATCATGATTATTGGGTCTAGGTATTCAAACCCCTAGACCCCCATATAGTATTAACACCTCTGTAACAAGTAACTAATATCTCTAGGTTCTCTGATCTAGGTATTCTTCTTTACTTACTGTATAAGCATTTCACATAGCTCACATAGTTCATAAAACATCTTGTCACCTCATTCTAGGCAACAACTTATCCTTTAAGACATTTGACTACTTGTTATACAGGTATTCCACACAGCTTACAAGACTCATCTAAGTCTATCAATATATGACGTCTTATCTCATATATTGCGTTATTTATCATTTCATGATTTAGGGATAGTGTACGCTTTAGGATGAAAGACTTCTTATAATATCATTGTTCAATCTTAGTGAGAAGTACATTCTACCCATGCTTAGGATTAGGATTATCTACATCATCTCTTTGTGATATAAGAAAGTGCATCCCTCTCATTATTAGGGTTTGGATCATCTCAATTTAACTGATTATAATTGTACAAGCATATCATCACCCTCCATTAGGGTTGGATTTCTCTTTTATTACCAATTAGGGATTCAAGATCATAATGTGTAGAATCAAACCCTAATTCATACTCCACTCATCATAGGAGCATCTGCACATGCTTCTCCACATATTTACCACCCATGTTAAAGTCTTTCTCTCTTATCCTTAATAGGATATTGATTGCATCTTATTTAATTCACCTCTTAAGGTTTGTTACCTTAACATCATTAAATTATATTAATCTCATTATAACTCAATACTAATCACACATCATACATCACTTAGACATTTTTAATGGAGTAGAGCATGCCTACCATATCGGGTAGTATGATCAATAATACTTATTCTATTGTACTTGAGAATGCATATATCATCATAACAAATAATTATTTCATTGTGTGGAGAAATCACACCATCATACTGGGCTTAGGGCATATCCCTTATCATCAAATCATGTAGTGTCATGTTGAGTTAAGGTATGCTAAATACATACTCATCTTCCAAGTCTTAGTTTCTCTCTCATCCTTACTAGGATGTAAATTTCTTAGTTCATGTCTTTAAGGTTTTACAACCATATCAATATCAAATAAGTTAGGCTCATTGTGTCTCATTATTACATTAATCATATGCATCACTTAGTCAATCTTAATAATTGAGGACATGCCTACCATATCAAGTAGCATGATTGATAATGTCTTGCATATATCGTCTTGTCAAGTATTCAATTTGGTCATGTGGTATAACCACATCCTCATATCGGGTATAGGAGTGTACTGTATCCTTGTATCGTGTTTAGGGTTCACCATTTCGGGCATACTATTATGGCTTTGCCATATCTCAACAATATTATATTGGTTCTTCTCCTTAGCTAGCCATGTCCATTTCAATTTAGACTTCCACATTAGTCTTTCCATCATATTGGGTTACCTCTAGGGTTTCTATATCGGGATCTATCTAAGGTTACCATATCATGCACTCACATTGGACTTGCCATATGTTGGAGATCATATTGTGCACTCATGTTGGGAATCATATCGGTTTTCACAATATTGGTTTATCTTATAGGTTCACCATATCAGGTAAGTATATTGGGAAGCATATCAGGCATGGTGTGGGGTAGCATATCGGGCATCATATCGGGTGATGCATTGAGCATCATATCAAGCATCACATTGTTTTTCCCATATTGTCCATTCATATCGTGTCCCTACCATTGATAAGAAGTTGGACTCAAATCATAACAAAGTGGATATCAAGTTGTTCTTTTATCCCATCACAAGTTACGGATTGAAGGAGCATATTGAGTTTCCAAGGTCAATAGCATATTGGGTTCCTAGGGTTTGACTCATATCGGGCAAACATGTTATTCTACCCTTGTGTCTTGTTCAAAGTGATACATGAGGATCTTCCATATTGTTCATAGAAATTCATATAACCTACCTTCATATCGGGCAAGACACCCATATCAGTTTCTAAAAGTCTCTACCCATATCAGGTATAGGATCATCAACCCATATCGGGTTGCTTCAAGAATGATCAACTCATATCGGGCATCCAAGGATGATGTCATCATCATCAACCTCAAGATTATAAATTGATTCAAAACTATGGACAATAGTCCTAATTACATATTGGAACTCATAATTATATCAATTGATCATAGGAAATCCAAATTTGCAAATATTCAAAAAATTGAATAATATTGAAGAAAGGATAATAATATTGAAGGGTTTGAGTTATATAACCCGCCTCTTGAAGATATTACAAGCTTCAAGCTTCACTCCACACTTCCCAAGGTTGAATATGAGCCTTCTACAAGCTCCAAGACTTGGGCTCCAAGTTCTTGCACGATATCTCCAATCACCTTGGGCGATATCACCTTAATTGGTTGCTTCAACCCTCTTTGGCTGATACCTCTCCTCCTTGGCCAATATCACTCAACTCTCTTCACTATGGGTGACACAAGAGAGGCTGATCACACGATACAAGAGGAAGGGCACTTGCTAGATCTGAAAATCTTGCCAACAAATGAAGGTTAAGGTATTTATACTTTAGGTTTATAGAAAAGAGTGTAATAGGTGTCATCATCCCAAGGTACTTCATGCCACCTAGCCATGCAAGGTTGACACATGCTCTTGCATGCATGCCACTATTATTTTGCCATGAAAAAAGAATAAGGGGTGGCTCTTGAGTTGTCTCCTAGGGTAAGCTTTCTTCCATTATCTTATTATTATATTCAACTTCATCATATCCAAGGCAAAGGCAAAGTGATGCTTCAACATTTCCTTGAAGTGCCTTGCCTGTCATGGGTAAGTCACAAATCGATAGGGGTCTCTTCTCATGGCTCTATGGTTGATAGGGACTTCCTCCTAAGTCCACAATGTGATATGTCTCATGTACACGTCTTTCAACTTATGCATTTTGTTGGTTTCTTTATTATTAAGAGTGCTAACACTTCAAGATGCTTCAAACATATTGTCTCCTTCTTTATCTCTCCTCTATATGACACTAGATAAGAGTAGAAACAATCTAAAGATGGTAAATTCCACATTAACCCTACATTTTGCATATATTGCAAATTGTACCACAATTGATGCACTAAGCACTTAGCATTATTTTCACAAGTTTCCTCTTAGAATTAGGCTCTGCACAAGCCACCACTTAGCATCATATTCGCTTTCATGATATACAAAACACTTAGAATACATTTAACATGTAACATTTGCAACATAACCACTTGGCTTGAGTAATTTGCACTTTTCACTTAGATTATCATATAATGCACACATAGGTTTGCATATGAGTCCAAATTTGAAAGTAAACTTTCACAAAGGGCCTTAATTACTTTTCAAAAGATAATAACTAGTTTGTAATCAACTTACTTAATCAAAACATCTAAGGTTAGGTCATAACCCAGGTCAGGGGTGTTACAATTATAAACCCCTAACAAGGATTTCGTCCCTGAAATCCCAGGTAAAGGAAGACAGTTTTCATTCGTGCATCATATCATCAAGTCACCATGTAACATCTTGATGTCATGGAGATATTACCAAACTTTTGACCAACACAATGTCCTTTCATTAAAGGTTATCATAAGATCTGTCACATACTCAATTATTTTATCCATTACTGACTGCGGAATTAACTTTGTGTTAAGTAACATTTTCTAAATTAGAAAAGTACTATTCATTCTTCAAATAATTCATGTATCAAACCTTATTGACTCACATATTTTATGTAATAATATTTTTAACTCTAAGGGATCTTCCATACTCCTTACTTAGTTCAACATTTCACTTCCAAGGAGAAATCAGAGTTACCTTCTGTCACCCACTTGGGGCCACGGACCTTAATATGTATTTGTGGTTCCATCTAATCTATTGATACAATACTAAACTTTCCTATGGCTTGTACTAACTATCTTCCTAGTTATATATTTTCTTTATAATAAAAAGGTCACTTATTAAAGAAGCACTTACCTCAGAGGTATCTCTAGATGTTATAAATAAACTTCTTCAAAATGGTTCTATAATAGTTCCTTCAATTAATACATCCCTAACAGCATTATGTTTATGCAGAGCATAAACCCCTAGCATATGACCTCCATATTAGAGTTATCTCAAGTTTGACCCTTCTAAGTCACCAAACATTATTCATCTTCTCAGGAGTTATATTCTTAACCCCCCCCATACCACCTAACACATCTTGGATATTAGAATTCCACATCTTAGTAGCCTTCACATGTGTCGGAAATTCATCACATTCTAACCATTTCCATATTTCTATTTGTTAAAGACACATATTTTATCTTTAGAAATAAAGTCCTATATGAACTGATACTTTCTCAAGTATCAATAGATCACTTTTAACTCATGCACATCAAGTGTCATAGGACTCATTTGATTGCCATGTCTCCGAAGGAAAGGATACAAGGGAACATATTCCTTTTTATCATCCCCCTCACTCCCCAGGGTTGTTTATCAAAGAAGAGACATGCATTTAGTTGAGGAAGTCCACTTAGAAACCCTTATTTAATTAGGGAAGTCCACTTAGTAACCCTTATTTAGTTAGGGAAGTCCACTTAGCAACCCTTATTTAGTTAGGGAAGTCCACTTAGCAACCCTTGTTTAGTTAGGGAAGTCCACTTAGCAACCCTTATTTAATTAGGGAAGTCCACTTCGCAACCCTTATTTAGTTAGGGAAGTCCACTTAGCAACCCTTATTTAGTTAGGGAAGTACACTTAGCAACCCTTGTTTAGTTAAGGAAGTCCACTTAGCAACCCTTATTTAGTTAGGGAAGTCCACTTAGCAACCCTTGTTTAGTTAGGGAAGTCCACTTAGCAACCCTTGTTTAGTTAGGGAAGTCCACTTAGAAACCCTTATTTAATTAGGGAAGTCCACTTAGAAACCCTTATTTAGTTAGGGAAGTCCACTTAGCAACCCTTATTTAGTTAGGGAAGTCGACTTAGCAACCCTTGTTTAGTTAGGGAAGCCCAATTAGCAACCCTTATTTAATTAGGGAAGTCCACTTAGCAACCCTTATTTATTTAGGGAAGTCCACTTAGAAACCCTTATTTAGTTAGGAAAGTCCACTTAGCAACCCTTATTTAGTTAGGGAAGTCCACTTAGCAACCCTTGTTTAGTTAGGAAAGTCCACTTAGCAACCCTTATTTAGTTAGGGAAGTCCACTTAGCAACCCTTATTTAGTTAGGGAAAGTCCACTTAGAAATCCCTATTTAGTTTATTCCTTTCTTTATTATTATCTAACGTGTTTATGAACATTCTATAATTTATCACATTTCCCATTTCCACATTATGGGAAAGATTCTTATTATTCACACAAAGTTTATTGAACAGGGATCGTCTCCCTCATTCTTCTTTACCTTATCATGAGGATTATACTTTTTACTTTCTCATACGAATATATTGATCTAAGATCATCTCATATTCCAATTTATTTTACTTAGGATGTGATAAAATTATCCATGCCATATTTCTAGTTTCATTATACTCACTAGATTGACTCAAAATGACTAATTGGTTAGAGTAATCAAAAGGATAACAATCTAAGAGTTCCATACTTACCTTGTCATCAATAATTGAATACCTGGCTAGGGTATACAAGTACTGAGATTAGGTAATATGCACCTTATTTTAATATCATATGCCTTCATTTCCATAACATCAGAATATAAGACTTAGCATCCCTAGATTTTCCCTAGATATTGTTTTCACACTTCATCCTCTTTCACATAGATAGGAGGAATTTATAAAGCATTTTAAGCAGAATGTAAGTTCTTTCCTTCCTTATGTTCATAAGATTTAATCAAAGGAAGTTCAATCAACAGTTACCTTCTCATATTAAATGCATGAAATCTTAAAATAACATATCAGGGTGATACACTTTTATCTGACTTGTTTCATATTGTGGGTTGATTACTGTCCCAGGCTGATTCATTGCATTAAATCTTGTTGTTGCCTGATTCCAATGTCGTGCTCTATCATTTAATGTAGATAGATCTACTCGGGACGCCTGTCCATGTCCTCACATGCCACTGCTAAGCCATTGCCCTTGAGAGTCTTGTTGACTCTGCCTTAGTGGTTGGGCCTTTTCCTTCCTTCTTCTTAGATAAGAAGGTCTATCATGCCCAATATGTCCACAATCAAAACATGTCCTATACACATTCCCTGGTCTTGTCGGCCTTGTTACTGATGTAGGGGTCACCTCCAAAGTCCTATCTAGTGGAACATTAGGTACTTTGCCCCTTCTTGGTAGCCAATGCCTTGGTGTTTGTTGCATTCATGGCATCAAAAACTTCCCCTTTTTAGAACTACCAGGCATCTATTCCTGGATTTGGACAAATATTTTCTTAATTCCTTCCCTATTATCCTTCTCTGGACAGTCCTTTATAAAATGTCCTAATTGTCTACATCTGTAACAAACCTTGTTTCTGTGTCATAACCTAATCCCTTTGACACTCCCCAGTGCTTTATTACAACTACGTGGGTCAGAGATTCTGTTAGAGCCCAAAAATTTCATCATTAGGGTTGGCAATCTAGATTGTATTGCTTGTATCTGATCCTCAATACGCCTTAATGTTGTCATAACCCATCCAATGAAGTCATTAAAGGTAGGGTTTTCCATCGTAATTGTATCATCCTGAGGATTTCTAGGCAGTCGTTCTTCTCTTTCCTGATCCCTTGCACCTTCCCCTGGTGCAACAACATTGCTTTCAGCAATGCATTCCTTGTGTTCTCTAGACATCTTTAAGCTTTATTCTATCTTCTCCATAAGCAGAAGTCACTATAAGACACACTGAAGGATACTAGAACAGACTCAACACCCTAGTCCTATGTCTCTGTAGACTCAGTGAACCTTAAGCTCTGATACCAAAACTTTGTGACAACCCGATTATAAATCAAGCCATCACTAGTAAAAACGCAGAATTATCACAATTAACAGAATAAAAAAACAACTAGAAATTAAAACAATTTTTCACATAGATTCATGTCCAGTATTTTTTTTACACCAAGGGCCAAAGCTTTACATACACACATTTCATGTCATACAGTCGGTATGTCGTCTCTTCTCAAGGGTAACAAGTATCAGATGCTTTACTCTGATATATATACAACAACATTATAAAATCCTCGAGATAAGCAAACCAAAATCTCAAATCGTTCGTGAAAACCACTAAGAACTATCTCCCAAGGACCAGAGAGTACAGAGACGACACATAGACATCTACCTACAAAACCCTGACAGACAACGTGCTCAACCTGAAGATACTATTGTTGTTCTTGCTGACACGATCCTTCTTCTGCAGCTAGGTTCCTAGTCCCTCGTTCGTGACCACCTAAAATTTTTGGATCCCACGGGATGAGACTATTGTCCCAGCGAGAGATATAACTCTCTGCAAGCAATATTAATATCATAGAAAATAATAAAACTGAACTACAGATATTCTATTTGTTTGATAGATATATCTTCAAGTACCAAGCAAGGATATTAATAACAGATCTATAATTCATCTTTTTCTTGAAAAGGAATATGAGTACCATGTATAACATCTATCTAACAAGATGTATAAAAGTAATAAGGCATCAACCAATGTTTCCATATTTGGTCCTTAAACGAATATACCACACGGTTGATTACATGTTCACATTCATACTTATGCCCAGAGGAGATGAGATATACCACTCATACTCCAACCGCCACTAGTAAATAGAAAATGGTACCATACAAGGTCAATGGTAGAGCCGA
Source organism: Alisma plantago-aquatica (assembly GCA_963693085.1). Classification (NCBI taxonomy): domain Eukaryota; kingdom Viridiplantae; phylum Streptophyta; class Magnoliopsida; order Alismatales; family Alismataceae; genus Alisma; species Alisma plantago-aquatica. The sequence goes on along the minus strand of OY856414.1, from coordinate 828,575,455 downwards.
CTGTCAAGACCTTTCCTTTCTCGGTCAGCACAAGAACACTTAGGCTTAGCATGACATCTTGTGTTTGTTGCAATTAACTATCCTGGGGTATAGAGGCATCCTTACTATAGAGTTACTGTTGTAGCATGTACTCCCTTTGGGGGAAGACCACTTAACTTTCTCGTATCATCAGGATGACCACTGAGCGATCCTATTATGATTTTATCAGGAAGTACACTGAGCAACCTAATGTATTTAGGGAGTCCACTGAGCACCCTTACTGAGAACCCTTATAATATCACATATTCAAAAATATGTGTTCCGAGTAAAAACTCGTTTCGCCATTCAGCAATTTCTGACACTGAATGGGTCTATGGTCTGGGCAACTACATGGTAATATTCATCTTGCTAATTAAGTGCATTATTGTATCTTTTAACATCGACCAAACTACAGGAAAGAATTATAATGAATGTTATAAAGGAAAAGCATAATTCTATTAGATACTTTCATATTCACAGAGTCACATAGATCACTTAGAAATTTCATTCTCTTATCATCATCATACTTGGGTATTCAACCTTTAACTCATAATTGAGCACTGGCACCACTTAGTCACCACTTAGCAAATGATCATCACCTCTGGGTTAGTAGACCTGTATACTTATTCACATAATTCACATAGCTTATTGAATCTATATCACATAGCACATAACTCTTTCTTGGCCATGCTTGTTGCCTTAAATTAAAATGCATGATTATTATGTCTTTTACTCAACTGCTTCAAACACATGTCTATGATAATACTAAGAAACATATACTCTCTAAAGAATTAAGGTTATATTTAATTGATTAAAGATTTCAAGATTTCATTATCATCCTTATTATTGGGTCTAGGTATTCAAACCCCTAGACCCCCACATAGTATTAACACCTCTGTAACAAGTAACTAATATCTCTAGGTTCTCTGATCTAGGTATTCTTCTTTACTTACTGTATGAGCATTTCACATAGCTCACATAGTTCATAAAACATCTCGTCACCTCATTCTAGGAAACAAATTATCCTTTAAAACATTAGACTACTTGTTATACAGTTATTCAACACAACTTACAAGACTCATATAAGTCTATCAATATAGGACGTCTTAGCTCATATCTTGCATTATTCATCATTTCATGATTTAGGGATAGTGTATGTTTTAGGATGAAAGACTTCTTATAATATCATTGTTCAATCTTAGTGAGAAGTACATTCTACCCATGCTTAGGGTTAGGATTATCTACATCATCTCTTTATGATATAAGCAAGTGCATCCCTCTCATTATTAGGGTTAGGATCATCTCAATTTAACCGATTATAATTGTACAAGCATACCATCACCCTTCATTAGGGTTGGATTTCTCTTTTATTACCAATTAGGGATTCAAGATCATAATGTCTAGAATCAAACCCTAATTCATACTCCACTCATCATAGGAGCATCTACACATGCCACATATTTACCACCCATGTTAAAGTCTTTCTCTCTTATCCTTAATAGGATATTGATTGCATCTTATTTAATTCATCTCTTCAGGTTTGTTACCTTAACATCATTAAATTATATTAATCTCATTATAACTCAATACTAATCACACAACATACATCACTTAGACATTTTTAATGGATTAGAGCATGCCTACCATATCGGGTAGCATGATCAATAATACTTATTATATTGTGCTTGAGAATGCATATATCATCATAACAAATAATTATTTCATTGTGTGGAGAAATCACACCATCATATCGGGCTTAGGGCATATCCCTTATCATCAAATCATGTAGTCATGTTGAGTGAAGGTATGCTAAATACAGTGTAACCATACCGGTCTTGACATGCCGCATGGTAGGGTTTGGGAGAGGCGGCGGCCGTGGTGGCCGTGGAGGCCGAGGCGGCTACCATATGCTGAGTTCTAATGCTGATCCGACTACGGAAACCTCCGAGAACACCGATCCCACTCCGGTGACCCCTGCCGTGGAGGATCATCCTAACGATCCCAACCATATGGACACATACTCGACAAAGAAGACTTACGCTGAGATAGTATTTGGTGTGAAGTCCTCCTCAATTCTTAAGTGGGTATCTCCGGACACCCTGCAATCTGAAGATATCTTTGTCAATCGTAGCGGTCTGATACTTGTGATCTCAGTCGACCAGATTAAGATCCAGCCCCTCCTAACACCGTGGAAATACGCGGTCATGGTGAAAGTCATGGGCATGAACATTGGCTTTAGAGCCATGATCTCCAGGCTCTAGGTTCTATGAAACCCGTCGGATACGTTCAGGGCGGTCGACCTGGAACTGGGATATTACATCTTACAATTCTCAAATAATAAAGATTTTGTCAAGGCCATGACAAGAGGACCATGGAGGGTGTTTGGAAACTACTTCTCAGTGCAGTCATGGTCCGAGAGCTTTAGGATGACGGACCCCATCCCAAGGAAGCTCGTGATCTAGATCTACATTCCCCATCTTCCAATATACCTCTACCAGACACAGCTCATGTACAGTATCAGGGATCTAATTGGGAAAACGATCAAGATAGACACTACTACTTCATTCGGGGATCGTGGCAAGTTCACCAGAGTTGTAGTTGAAGTAGATACAACTAAGCCCCTTCTTTCTGCTGTTCTTGGTAATGGATAACAATATCATCTAGAGTATGAGAACATGTCTACAATATGCATGAAATGTGGTAGAGTCGGGCATGGAGAGGCAGACTGCAAGTTTCTTCTGGTCTTCAATGTTCCAGACCCAACCTAAGCCACCACAGGCCCGCTCAAAGTTCCCGCTCAGTATTCCATGGCCATGCACGCCAAGAAGCCTAAACGTCACCCTAACCCCAAGAAAGGAAAGCAAGCTAAGGAAGAGGAAATCATGATCCCCTCCAAGGCAGTAGATCTGAATAAGCAAGGCACTCTGGAAGCTCATACTGTCAAGGTTGAGGCAGACGACTGGAAGACAGTCTAGAGCAGATGCAAAAAGAAGGTTGTCCACAACCAAGCTACCTCCCGCAAGCCACTGGTCCCTGTAGGAGGAAAGAGCGGTTCCAATAAGTCAATCCCTTCCCAGGACACAGTCGTCATTGTTACACCCCGATCTCACAATTACCATTAATCATGAGATTAGGGCATAAATTGAGGGTTTAATGTAATACAAGATCACCCTTAACTTTTTCTTCTTTTTTAAACTTTGTTTTCTCGCATTGAACCACATAAACTAACTTTACAAGGGAATCTAAACATTGATTTCTCTAATCTGATTTCAACAGTAAAAATGTATGTATGAACATTCATTATGTTTCTCATACTTTTAAGCACATAAGACTAGTTGATTCGCATATATTTCTAAAAGAGGAATAATGTTATACATCATCATTTACAACTCTCTCTTATTTCTTTACAAGGACCTAGAGTGATAAGGACCGACTGAACTTAACTATACTCAGACTTAACTCTTGTGGTAGATCTACTCTGATGCAATGACCTTCTTCAAGTCCATGTGATATCCCTAAAAATTGTGAGTAGAGGAGTGAGCCTACTCGCTCAGTGAATGAGTACTTCAAAGAAATAGTCTAAAGAACTGATATAATTACAGATATACTTTTGAGCAACTGATATCAATTATAACAGCAATAAGCTTTAAAGAGATTGATCATTGAAAATCATAAATATGGAAGGATACTCTAGATATCAATAAGAGCAAATCAATATATGAGCATGCTTGATTAATTTCAAAGAGAACTAATAATTCAGAAACATACAAAGAATAATTGTTGGGAAACTGTACTCAAATCTTTCTTAGACTTTCTTACTTATAAGAAACTCTTTAAACCTATATGAACATATTTTAGCTTATGCCCTGATCATATGTAGTGTACTCTACATATGAAGACACATAGCGAACTACGATCCCACCGTACAAGACTTAGCTGATACACCCGGAAATGCTAAGCCTGACTACGTCGCTGGTCTGCAACAGGAAAATGGCTCTCTGGCCTCAGCACACCTATTATGCTATAAAAACTAGACTCCTCCTCTAACCTGAGCACACAGGTGGAGAGCCAAGCCACCTAGTGACTTTATTGTACTCTAGTGCCACCAGGATCTCTGGTTGCTGTTGGACACTACATTCTGTATTTTAAGGAGACTTCCACTAGGGCTTCGTCCCCCGTACCACCTGTTAGTATGTTCCGACCCCTGTATACTGGACACTGCCAATGTTAGGTCATTTCATCCCTACAACACAGACCTCTCATAGGGAATCTACGGTGTTCAGGGCTCTTAAGTCTATTATTTTATTATTCTTAGAAAGCTCTTACTATATTGTATCTTTTCCCTTACTTATACTTGACTCTGGTATCTCTATGGTACAGTGTCTATTTATTTGAATTTTATAACACAACATGTATATAATTCTAAACTTGGAAGAGCAATATACTCAAAACACTGTAATATACTGAGAAATCAACATTTTATACCTGCAGGAAGACTAAAATTCTTAAATAATAGAATACATGTCCACTTGATACTTTATACACTAGAATCATGCAATTGAACTTCTTAATACACTGATAAGAGTTAATTACTTGACATACGAGTAATCGTCATTTTCACCTGTAAATTATTTGTACTTTCTTGGAAAATGTGCACCTCAACCCAAATCTTCAGTTGTGCATCACCACATCTCATACTGAGAACATTTATATCAAAATACTTGATTCACTTAACACCCTATCCTTAGGGTTTCATTTACCTCATTCACTTATCACATGGCTCTCATAAGGATTTCATGCGACATAAACATTCACTGAATAAAGACTACTATTAATAAATCATATAAAATCAATATATGTATGAAACATTGGAACTGAGATGAATTTGGGTTTCCATGCCATTCAAGAAAATATGTTCAAATGTATTTCATGATATCTATTCGCAAATATCCAACTTTCCTCGCATCTAGGGTTTCACCCTCTTTATTGAGACATCAAACAAAAACTATTCACCTTAAACAAAATCCAAGATAGTGTCTGACATATATGTACTATGCATTCAGATAAACAATCATTCATAACCAAGGGGATCCAGATAAACAAATTTCTCTATTTAATTATACAGCAATTTCAGTCATAGACAAATTCCCTATATTTCAGTTTACTCTTATAACCTCTGTGAATACTTAGGGAATTCTCATTAGGATGTATTGTATACATTTCTAATATGATTTTATCAACTAAAATTCATCCAAAGAGAGGAAGAATCCATTTCATATCATTTTGCAACAACTTAGATCAAACACACAATTCAGGGTTTGTAGTCACATACTAAGCAATTAAAGATTATGGATGATTTAACCAATTTTTGTGCAATATATTGTTTAAAGGAAGTTCCCACTCACCCTAAGGTGTGAAAACACCTTAAAAAGTAGCTCATCCCTGAAAATCTTGATCTCATATCAAATCCCTAGCAATTAAAAATGTAGTTCATCCCTGAAAATCTCGATCTCATATCAAATCCCTAGCAATTCACCCGATTCTTCTTCCTTTCAACTCAGAAACCATAAAAATGAGGGATTATGAAGAAAGAGTGAGAAAAGGGGAAGTTTTGATACCATTTTGGATCAAATCAGAGGAGGGATGGAATCTTAACATGTGAGAGAAGATTCACCATAAAACTATATCCAAAGAGGCTAAACTTACATGATTTCTTCATCCCTCGGACCGCAAAACCCTAGGTCAACATCTCCATCACTTTCTCCTCTCAAACCCTAACTCTCCCTCTCTCTCTAGGATTTCATTTCTCTGGATTGAATCACAAATTATGAGAGCTCCTTGTGTGTTAGGCTGACCATATAGAGCAATTGAGATGCTTGGATCAATTGCACATTGACCCCTCACTATACTTTTTCTTATTTCAGCTGAATTTTCTGTCATAAAATATTACTATAATTCATCTACTAATAAGGTCTAAACACATCCAAAAATTATGAAAATTTTACATGTTGTTTATGATTGAGTTTCAGATCTCTAGTTAAATTTCAGATCATTTGGAGTTACCAATAAATAATTACAAATAAAACACTACATTGTTGAAAAGCTCTTTGTCAGCATTTTGGTCGAAGTATAGTTCGACCGAGAACCACATTCAAACACTCAAATATTCTGAAATTTTTCTCCAATATGCATGGTTGATTTATCCATATCATATCCAAAATTCAAATAAATACAAAATTTGTAGAAAATACAGCTCATGTCTAGTATCGGGGATCTAATTGGGAAAACGATCAAGATAGACACCACTACTTCAGTTGGGGATCGTGGTAAGTTCGCTAGAGTTGTAGTAGAAGTGGATACAACTAAGCCCCTTCTTTCTTCCGTTCTCAATAATGGAGAACAATATCATCTAGAGTATGAGAACATGTCTACAATATGCATGAAATGTGGTAGAGTCGGGCATGGAGAGGAAGACTACAAGTTTCTTCTGGTCTTCAATGTTCCAGACCCAACCTCAGCCACCACAGGCCCGGTCAAAGTTCCCGCTCAGTATTCCATGGCCATGCACGCCAAGAAGCCTGAATGTCGCCCTAACCCCAAGAAAGGAAAGCAAGCCAAGGAAGCGGAAAGCACGATCCCCTCCGAGGCAGCAGATCCGAATAAGCAAGGCACTCCAGAAGCTCATACCGTCAAGGTTGAGGCGGACGACTGGAAGATAGTCTAGAGCATATGCAAAAAGAAGGTTGTCCACAACCAAGCTACCTCCCGCAAGCCACTGGTCCCTGTAGGAGGAAAGAGCGGTTCCTATAAGTCAATCCCTTCCCAGGACACAGCCGTCATTGTTACACCCTGATCTCACAATTACCATTAATCATGAGATTAGGGCATAAATTGAGGATTTAATGTAATATAAGATCACCCTTAACTTTTTCTTCTTTTTTAAACTCTTTGTTTTCTCACATTGAACCACATAAACTAACTTTACAAGGGAATCTAAACATTGATTTCTCTAATCTGATTTCAACAGTAAAAATGCATGTATGAACATTCATTATGTTTCTCATACTTTTAAGCACATAAGACTTGTTGATTCCCATATATTGCTAAAAGAGGAATAATGTTATACATCATCATTTACAATTCTCTCTTATTTCTTTACAAGGACCTAGAGTGACAAGGACCGACTGAAGTTAACTATACTCAGACTTAACTCTTGTGGCAGATCTACTCTGATGCAATGACATCCTTCTTCAAGTCCATGTGATATCCCTAAAAATTGTGAGTAGAGGGGTGAGCCTACTCGCTCAGTGAATGAGTACTTAAAAGAAATAGTCTAAAGAACTGATATAATTACAGATATACTTTTGAGCAACTGATATCAATTATAACAGCAATAAGCTTTAAAGAGATTGATCATTGACAATCGTAAATATAGCAGGATACTCTAGATATCAACAAGAGCAAATCAATATATGAGCATGCTTGATTAATTTCAAAGAGAACTAATAATTTAGAAACATACAAAGAATAATTGCTGGGAAACTATACTCAAATCTTTCTTAGTCTTTCTTACTTATAAGAAACTCTTTAAACATATATGAACATATTTTAGCTTATGCCCTGATCATATGTAGTGTACTCTACATATGAAGACTCATAGCGAACTACGATCTCACCGTACAAGACTTAGCTGACACACTCAGGAATGCTAAGCCTGACTACGTCATTGGTCTGCAATAGGAAAATGGCTCTCTGGCCTCGACACACCTATTATTCCGTAAAAACTGGACTCCTCCTCTAACCTGAGCACATAGGTGGAGAGCCAAGCCACCTAGTGGCTTTACTGTACTCTAATGCCACCAGGATCTCTGGTTGATGTTGGACACTACATTCTGTATTTTAAGGAGACTTCCACTAGGGCTTTGTCCCCCGTACCACCTATTAGTATGTTCCGACCCCTGTATACTGGACACTGCTAATGTTAGGTCGTTTCATCCCTACGGCGCAGACCTCTCACAGGGAATCTACGGTGTTTAGGGCTCTTAAGTCTATTATTTTATTATTCTTGAAAAGCTCTTACTATATTGTATCTTTTCCCTTACTTATACTTGACTCTGGTATCTCTATGGTACCGTATCTATTTATTTGAAGTTTATAACACAGCATGTATATCATTCTAAACTTGGTAGAGAAATATACTCAAAACATTGTAATATACTGAGAATCAACATTTTATACCTGCAGGCAGACTAAAATTCTTAAATAACAGAATACATGTCCACTTGATACTTTATACACTATAATCATGCAATTGAACTTCTTAATACAGTGATAAGAGTTAATTATTGACATACGAGTAGTCTTCATTTGCACCTATAAATTATTTGTACTTTCTTGGAAAACGTGCACCTCAACCCAAATCTTGAGTTGTGCATCACCACATCTCATACTGAGAACATTGATATCAAAATACTTGATTCATTGAACACCCTATCCTTAGGGTTTCATTTACCTCATTCACTTATCACATGGCTCTCATAAGGATTTAATGCGACATAAACATTCACTGAATAAAGACTACTATCAACAAATCATATAAAATCAATATATGTATAAAACCTTGGAACTGAGCTAAATTTGGGTTTCCATGTCATTCAAGAAAATTCGATCAAATGGATTTCACGATATCTATTCGCAAATATCTAACTTTCCTCGCATGTAGGGTTTCACCCTCTTTACTGAGATATCAAACAAACAATGTTCACCTTAAAAAAATCCAAGATAGTATCTGACATATATGTACTATGCATTTAGATAAATAATCATTCATAACCAAGGGGATCCAAAAAACAAATTTCTCTATTTAATTATACAACAATTTCAGTCATAGACAAAATCCCTATATTTCAATTTACTCTTATAACCTCTGCGAATACTTAGGGAATTCTCATTAGGATGTATTGTGTACATTTCTAATATGATTTATCATCTGAAATTCATCCAAATAAAGGAAGAATCCATTTCATATCATTTTGCAACAACTTAGATCAAACACACAATTCAGGGTTTGTAGTCGCATACTAAGTAATTAAAGATTATGGATGATTTATCCAATTTTCATGCAATATACTATTTAAAGGAAGTTCCCACTCACCCTAAGGTGTGAAAACACCTTAAAAACGTAGCTCATCCCTGAAAATTTCGATCTCATATCAAATCCCTAGTGATTCACCCGATTCTTCTTCCTTTCAACTCGGAAACCCTAAAAATGAGGGATTATGAAGAAAGAGTGAGAAAAGGGGAAGTTTTGATACCATTTTGGATCAAATCAGAGGAGGGACAGAATCTTGACATGTGATAGAAGATTCACCAAAAAATTATATCCAAAGAGGCTAAACTTACATGATTTCTTCATCCCTCAGACCGTAAAACCCTAGGTCAGCATCTCCATCACTTTCTCCTCTCAAACCCTAACTCTCCCCCTCTCTCTCTAGGATTTCATTTCTCTAGATTGAATCACGAATTATGAGAGCTCCTTGTGTGTTAGGTTGACCGTATAGAGAAATTGAGCTGCTTGGGTCAATTGCACATTGACCCCTCACTATACTTTTTCATATTTTAGCTGAATTTTTTGTCATAAAAATATTACGGTAATTCATCTACTGATAAGGTCTAAATGCATGAAAATTTTACATTGTTTACTATTGAGTTTCAGATCTCCAATTAAAATTTCAGATCATTTGGAGTTACCAATAAATAACTAAAAATAAAACACTACACTACTGAAAAGCACTATGTTAGCATTTTGTTTGAAATATAGTTCGATCGAGAACCACATTCAAAGAACACTCAAATATTATGAAATTTTTCTCCAATATGCATGATTGAGCTATCCATATCATATCCAAAATTCAATTAAATACAAAATTTTTAGAAAATATGAAAAATCATTTACCACACTTCTATCCTGATCAAATTCCATATTCATGTACTATCAAAACCCTAATTTTTTCCGATTAGGGTTTACATTTCTCAAACCCTAATTCTTCAAACTAAAATCATAGTTAGAGTTTCTTCTTAGGTTTGAAACATCACAATTGATCTACTGTCATTAATCAAGTCTAAATGATGTTCAATCTAATCAAGCATGTAATCATTCAGGTAAACCCTAGTTTACCAATTAAGCATAAATGTGGTCATTACAATCATCTTGGTGGATGATGAGGTGTGCATAGGTAGAAATGCATATGCATCTACCTCAAGTCAGTAAGGAGTTGCCTCAGATGATGAAGTCTCTATTACGTTTCAATGGGGCATCCAAGGTACCAATAATGGAGGTGGTATCCTAGGAGGGTAGTGTACCAGCCAGTTCAAAGGAGCCCAGGCCATGAGCGTAAAAAGGGCAAGATCACCCAAGCACTCAACATGAATAACAACACCTCCGAGGCAAAACTTATACTCCAGTTCCATGAAGGAACTTCCGAGATGGAAGCTATTGATAATGAGAATGGCGACCAGTCCGTAGGACTGTGTGCAGCCATTACTTAACGCCTTTTCGACCTCTCTCAACACAGTTTGTTTAAGATGCTAAACCTTCAGTGTTGGAATATCCAAGGATCTAAATCCAAGGATAAATTGTGGCTGATTAGAGAGTATAAAAACAAATATCAACTGCACATTCTTGACCTCATTGAAACACGATGTAGCGGCGGGATTGCGCTTGAAGTCATTAAGTAGATTGGTTTCACTTCTTTGCACCGAGTCGAGGCCATTGGATTTTCTGGTGGCATATGGTTCCTCTGGGACTTGGTGAGGTGCAACGTCGACATTATCCTCAATTATAGGCAATTGATCCATTATCGTATCAATAACTAGTGGTTTCTGACAGTAGCGTACGCTAGTTCGAGCCCTACATGAAGACACTTGTTCTTGAACAAACTTAAGGAAATTGGCCAATCAATCACGGGCGCCTGGGCAGTGATGGGTGACTTCAACACCGTTCTATCTCCATCTAAAAATGAGGTAGCAATTATTTTGATAAAAGAGCTTTTGCTAACTTTTTAGACACACTCATGTCTACTGGCCTTAGGGACATGGAAGCTGGTGGTCATTTCTATACATTCAAGAAACTCAACGTCAGAGAGAAATTGGATCATGTGGTCATCAACGAGGAATGTCTCTCCATTGAAGGGGGTTTCACAATCACTGTGCTTCCACGAGTCTACTCTGACCATAACCCTATGTTAATCACTAATAATAACAAGAATGGGATTCATCCTCGCCCCTTTCATACCAGATCAAGCTGGTCCCTAATACCAAAGTTCAAAGAGTACCTTTGTCAGGCATGGTGCTCATCTTCTGACTTCCTGATGGCCCTTGGAGGTTTCAAGACAGCAATCTTGTCCTAGGAAGCTAAGCGCCTTATCCAACATCATAAGGAGAAAAACAAACTTTTCAAGAAAATTGATCGTGCGCATGTACTATCTTCTAACAATACATCTACTCACTATGACTTGCAGGCCATCGCTTTGCAAGAGAGGCTACAAAAGCTTCTTCTCCAAGAAGAGGTGGACTAGAGGTAAAAGGCCAATATTAACTGGCTAAAACACGGATACGCAAACACCAATTCTTCTAGACCTTTGTGAAGACTAGACGCCATCAGAACTGGATTAAATGTCTGAAGAATGATGCAGGTGTGTGGCTATCTGATAAACAACAACTCCAACATATGGTACGTCAGTACTTTATCGATCTGATGGCTGGACCTAGCCCGACAACAGCTACAAATTGGAAAATTTCTAGCTAAAACTGACCCCCTCACCTATCCAAGGAAACTTCCTAGCAAGAACTCATGGCCCGATAGAGATAAAAGACATCATGATGTCCATGGTGCCTCTCAAAGAGTCGGGTCCTGACGGTGTCGTTAATGATTTCATCCAAACTCACTGGGACCACATTGGCGGCTCTGTGATCAAGTCTGTGCAAAGTGCCTTCAACTCAGGCTCCATCGACAACAATATGAGCGACTCCTTGATGGTCCTCATGCCAAAGAACCAGCACCCACAAAAATGTAGCGACTTCCATCCAATCTCGCTAAACAACACATGCTTCAAGTTAATCTCAAAAATCCTAGTTGAAAGGCTCAAACCTCACATCAGCTCCTGGATTGCTGAAACTCAATCTAGTTTCATTCCTGGCAGGTCTATCACCGATAATATTCTATTAGTTCAGGAGGTCATACACTCCATGAAGACTAAGAAGGTGGGGAAGAAATGTGTCTGCATCAAGCAAGACCTCTCTAAGGTATTTGATTGTATGCATTGGCCCTTCATCACAGATACCCTTCACAAAACTGGTCTCCCTTATATCACCAGATCCCTTATTATGAACATCATCACTAGTTTCTCCACATCCATTCTATGGGAAGGCGCAATGCTTCCCCCATTCAAAGCAACAAGAGGGGTGCGACAAGGCGACCCTATCAGCCCCTATGTTTTCATTCTTTGCATGGAGAGATTGAGTCAGGCCATCAACAAAGCAGTCTCTTCTAATACATGGTCACCAATCCAGTTGGCCCACAGTGGTACTGGAATCTCACATGTATTCTTCGCTGATGATATTATGTTAATGGTGGAAGCTATACCCAGCCAAGCAACAGTAATAAAGAAAATCCTTCGAGACTTTGTTGTTGTCTCAGACCAAATCCTAGCCAAAGAAAAATCCCAATGTTTCTTATCTGCCAATGTCTCAAGAGCAGAAGGCAGATGCTTCTCCAACAGACTAGGTATTCCTCAGATGAGTGACTTGGGGAAATACTTGGGCGTACCTATCCTTCATCACCGCATCAACAAACAAACCCACGCTGGTATAATTAAGACTATGAAGGACAGAATGTCGAGCTGGTTGGCAAGGAAACTCTCTCTAGCAGGCCGCATAACCCTGGCAAAGTCCACACTTCAAGCCATCCTAGCCTACTTTATGCAATCAGTTAAAGTATCGCCATCTCTTTACAATGAGATCAACAAACAAATTAAGAATTTCATATGGTCTGGTAGTTGGGAGATGACACACCTGTCATTGGTCTCCTGGAAGAAAATCACCCTCGGTAAGAAATATGGAGGGCTGGGAATCAAGGAGGCACGAGCTCAAAACCAAGCACTCATGCTTAAGAATTTGTGGAACTATCTGAATAAACCTAACCTCCCTTGGGTATGTATCCTAAGAGAGAAATATGTGAAAAATGGTAAAATCTGCTCAAAGCCTTGCTCACCCACATGGGCTTTCATCAAGAGGAACTTACCTGCCATTGAAAGTATTTGCTCTAAAACAATCCAATCGGGTGCTAATACCTTAGTATGGACTGATAAGTGGATTGCAGGCCACTCTGTTACTGAACTGGAACCAAACTTCAATATCCCTTCGGATCATTCTGATCTCAAAGTTGATTCTATGTGCGTGGATGATGGCACCTGGGACATGTCGTTCATCGAAGCCTTTATGCCCCACAGGTGGTGGGATAAGATAAATCTCATTCCCACTCCGGTTAAAGACTCCAGGTAGGATACTTGGTCCTGGCCTCTTGACCCTTCAGGCGAGCTCACAACAACGCCTGCATATGACTGGATCTGGCGTGATCTAGAACTTCCACTCCAGGGCAATTGGAAGGATACATGGTGCATAAAAGTACCGAGAAGGATCAAAATGTTTGCTTGGCTCCTACAACACAGAGCCCTACTGACCAACATGGAAAAAAGTATAAGACATATTGACATTAGCCCTCTGTTCCCTATTTGTGGCAACGACAATGACACCATCCTCCATTGCTTTCGGGACTGTCCATACAATGCTCCTCTCTGGCACAAGTTACCAGTTAGCGAGGTCTGGTTTACCCTAACTGAAGAGGAATGGATAACATCCATCTTGAAAGGCATTCCTACGTGCAACCCGAGCTTCCTCCTCCTCATCACTTGTTGGCAGACCTGGCAGGTACGGAATGAGCACATACATAGAAATCAGTGTCACTCCTTGGATGCGAGACTTGCGTTTATCCAGGAAAGGGCCCAGATGATCAGTCTCTGCCACAACTCTATATCGTTGTAGAATGCCCATTGCATGAGACATAGTGTTGTATACCTACCGATAGTGTTTACATCTTTACTGGTGTTGCATTCCTACTAGATTCGAAGCGAGCAAGCCAGGGAATCCATGCGATTTCATCCACGGGAGAGTGTATCCTCGGCATGGGCAGCTATTTCACAGACATGCTCATCGCTTGAAGAAGAAATTCAAGCCATCCTTACTATAGTGGAGCTTATACCGGAACATAATTGGAGCAATGTAGTCATCCTCTTGGATGCTAAACAAGCAGTGGTCATCTTACAGGTGAGTACAGAACATGTTGCCACGCTTCGTCCCTTCTGGAGAAAGTACCAGGTTGCCAAGAGTGCTTCTCACGCACCCCTTGTGGCATATATACCACAGAGATTGAACCAGCTTTCAGACCTCATTGCAAAACATTGCCTTCATTCTTCTTCTTCATGTTCCTTTTCTACTACCAAGCCGTCCTGGCTTGCCTTAGATGTAAACATAAACATGTCTACTCTGCTACCTGTCCAAGAGCACAGGATGACTAATAACTAAGCTCTTATTACCTAAAAAAAGGTATGCTAAATACATACTCATCTTCCAAGTCTTAGTTTCTATCTCATCCTTACTAGGATGTAAATTTCTTAGTTCATATCTTTAAGGTCTACAACTTATCAATATCAAATAAGTTAGGCTCATTGTGTCTCATTATTACATTAATCATATTCATCACTTAGTCAATCTTAATAATTGAGTACATGCCTACCATATCAAGTAGCATGATTGATAATATCATGCATATATCGTCTTGTCAAGTATTCAATTTGGTCATGTGGTATAACCACATCCTCATATTGGGTATAGGAGTGTACTATGTCCTTGTATCGTGTATTAGGGTTCACCATATCGGGCATACCATTATGGCTTTGCCATATCTCAACAATATTATATTGGTTCTTCTCCTTAGATAGCCATGTCCATTTCAATTTAGACTTCCACATTAGTCTTTCCATCATATCGGGTTACCTCTAGGATTTCTATATCGAGCTCTATCTAAGGTTACCATATCATGCACTCACATTGGACTTGCCATATGTTGGAGATCATATCGTGCACTCATGTTGGGCATCATATTATTTTTCACCATATTGGTTTGTCTTATAGGTTCACCATATCAGGTAAGTATATTGGGCAGCATATCGGGCATGGTGTTGGGTAGCATATCAGGCATCATATCGGGTGATGCATTGAGCATCATATCGGGCATCACATTGCTTTTCCCATATTGACCATTCATATCGTGTCCCTACCATTGATAAGAACTTGGAATCAAATCATAACAAAGTGGATATCAAGTTGTTCTTTTATCCCATCACAAGTTAAGAATTGAAGGAGAATATAGAGTTTCCAAGGTCAATAGCATATCGGGTTCCTAGGGTTTGACTCATATTAGGCAAACATGTTGTTCTACCCTTGTGCCTTGTTCAAAGTGATAGATGGGGACCTTCCATATCGTTCATAAGACTTCATATAACCTACCTTCATATTGAGCAAGACACCTGATGCATGCGTTTGGAGTCGATTTTACATGCCTAGTTTAGGGTCATTTTATGCAGTTTTCACCATTTTCTTGATTATTATTGCATGGATTACTTCTAATGGCCAGTATATGTTCTTTTCATCAAATCTTGACTATTTTATCATATTTATGAGATTTTATATTAATCTTGGGCTTATGCATGATTTTATATGCTTTTCAGGTGCTAAGTGCACAAAGAAATCTCGGTGCCACCAAAATTGCAACAGAGAGGCAATGAAAAGTCATCACATCATCTTGGCGCCACCGACACTTCTCGTTGGTGGTACCGAATCAGAAGAATTGCAGACCACGATTGAGATCTATCCATCTCAGTGCCACCGACTTCTACAGCTCGGTGCCACTAACGCCGTTGATTTGCAGATTTCCGTAGGATCGCAGATCCAATGGTCCACGTTATTTCGAGGGTCGTAAGTGGGTCTATGACCTAATAAGGGATGGTTAACCGAGGATTATCGTACTCTACATGCACGAGAGCCGAGAGAGAGAGGAGGAGCGAAGAACGGAGCCGAAGGATTGCATCCGGTCGATTCGAGCATCTCTAATGGATGAATTTGTTGTTGGAAGGCCGCAATTCGCGTACCAAAGGAGGAGGATCGTCTGCCCACACTTCCATCTGAGGGGTTACTCGAGTTTCTCCATGTTTCCCATGTTTTTATATTCACCCTTCATTTTCGCAATGTTGAAAACTATGCGAGGCTAAACCCCTTAATTCCTTAGGACCTGAGAGTAGCCCGGTGAACCATTGTATTGACTTTTACATGATTTAGTGTAATTTTCCTCATAATCTTGGATATCTATGTGTGTGAATGCCTGCTCTTATGTTGATTGATCACCTTCATTAGAAAGCATAGGCGAATAATTAATCTGAAAGGAGAATTAAACGTCTGAAACTCTCACATAAACACCATCCTATGCCTCCTTTGGTAAAGGTGACATGCAGTTAGTGGGAAGAAACCTAGATATTGATCATAAAGCACCTAATCTAAGATTTAAACTACTATAGAGGTGGAGTTGGCTTAGATTTAGGTAGTGAATTGTACCGTGAGAGCGGAAAATTCTCGCTACAGGCTTCCTATCCAAGATAGAGGTTAATTATACTAAAATCGGTAAAAATAAAATACAATGGGAATCTGTGGTGAAACCAGTGTTTCTAAGGAATTCCATCATCATTCGATTTAATCAAACCATTTTTAGTTTAATTTTCTTTTGTTTTATTTTAAAAACCAACTCTCTCAAATTTAATCGGTCTAGCTGATTGCCAGTAGTTAGTAGTAGTCTCTGAACAAAAGTCTCACTGAGTTTGACTCAGGCCTCATTTGGCCTATATTACGCGACATGTACACTTGCATTTAGATGCACAAAAAAGCGTGTCAACACCCATATCGGTTTCCAAAAGTCTCTACCCATATCGGGTATAGGATCATCAGCCCATATCGGGTTGCTTCAAGAATGATCAACTCATATTGGGCATCCAATGATGATGTCATCATAATCAACCTCAAGATTATCAATTGATTCAAAACTATGGACAATAGTCCTAATTACATATTGGAACTCATAATTATATCAATTGATCATAAGAAATCCTAATTTGCAAATATTCAACAAATTGAATAATATTGAACAAAGGATAATAATATTGATGGGTTTGAGTTATATAACCCACCTATTGAAGATCTTCCAAGCTTCAAGCTTCACTTCACACGTCCCAAGGTTGAAGATGAGCCTTCTCCAAGCTCCAAGACTTGGGCTCCAAGTTCTTGCATGATATCTCCAATCACCTTGGGCGATATCACCTTAATTGGTTGCTTCAACCCTCTTTGGCTGATACCTCTCCTCCTTGGCCGATATCACTCAACTCTCTTCACTATGGGCAACACAAGAGAGGTTGCTCACATGATACAAGAGGAAGGACATTTTCTAGATCCGAAAATCTTGCCAACAAATGAAGGTCAAGGTATTTATACTTGAGATTTATAGAAAAGAGTGTAATAGGTGTCATCATCCCAAGGTATTTCATGCCACCTAGCCATGCAAGGTTGACACATGCTCTTGCATGCATGCCACTATTATTTTGCCATGCAAAAAGAATAAGGGGCGGCTCTTGAGTTGTCTCCTAGGTCAAGCTTTCTTCCATTATCTTATTATTATATTCAACTTCATCATATCCAAGGCAAAGGCAAATCGATGCTTCAACATTTCCTTGAAGTGCCTTGCCCATCATGGGTAAGTCATAAACCAATAGGGGTCTCTTCTCATGTCTCTATGGTCGATAGGGACTTCCTCCTAAGTCCATAACTCGATATGTCTCATGTACATGGCTTCCAACTTATGCATTTTCTTGGTTTCTTTATTATTAAGAGTGCTAACACTTCAAGATGCTTCAAACATATTGTCTCCTTCTTTTTCTCTCCTCTAGCTGATACTAGGTAAGAGTAGAAACAATCTAGAGATGTTAAATTACACATTAACCCTACATTTTGCATATATTGCAAATTGTACCACAATTGATGCACTAAGCACTTAGCATTATTTTCACAAGTTTCCTCTTAGAATTAGGCTTTGCACAAGCCACCATTTAGCATCATATTCTATTTCATGATATACAAAACACTTAGAATACATTTAACATGTAACATTTGCAACATAACCCCTTAGCTTGGGTAATTTGCACTTTTCACTTAGATTATCATATAATGCACACATAGGTTTGCATATGAGTCCAAATTTGAAAGTAAACTTTCACAAAGGGCCTTAATTACTTTTCAAAAGATAAGAACTAGTTTGTAAGCAACTTACTTAAGCAATACATCTAGGGTTAGGTCATAACCCAAGTCAGGGGTGTTATAACTCCATGCCTCAAGTTCAATCTGGATATTAGTAAAAAAGGGACTATACAAACACTATAACACCAAACATATATTGTAGGCTGAAGTTGTTCTCCAACTTTCCATTTACTTGGGTAGCAATGATGTGTGACTAGACACCACTCTTTTCCTGTGATGTCATAATTGGTTATGGACATTGATTACCAACGTAATATGGGACTTATAGGGCCACACACATAGGATACACCTAGGTAAGGAGTTTTGATCATGAATGATAATTGAATTGATTGCTAAATTGTTTAGGTATACAATTCAAGCAACAAATCAACTGACCGGACCCCAACCGATCGACTCATGTAATGAAATGATCGGTTGGAGTGTCAGGTTGATTGGATATTACATTGGCTGAGTTCTACACTAACCGGGGCACGAATCGACCAGTTGACCTAGTGAACCGATCGATTGGGGTCGTCAGACAATCAACTCACTTTACTAGATGCCCAATTAGTAGTGCAATTCAATTGTATCAAGCATTAGTGTTGAAGTCATGTCATGCATTAATTGGAATAGAATTTCCAATTCATATGCAATTGGGAAACATGTAAAATGACTGGTTTGCTGGGTGAACCGATCGGTTCACTATTCACAAGTTGTGAATTTTCAAGATTATGGTCCCTTCCACTCCCACACAGATTGGGAACCCTAACCCTAACCCCTCCTATAAATAGAATGCTACTGGGGGCTTCTCTAGACACATCAATTGCCTCTAACAATTTTTTTTGTCTTCTGCGGTTGTGGTAACTGAGAGAACCCGAGCAAGTCCTACCCGATAAAGGGAGGGATAGCAATGGAGAACAATTGTTGGGAAAACAAGTTGGTAACTAGTACACCAACGAGAGGGACAACTCCTTTCTATCCTTTCTAGTAGGATGACATGATTTCTAGGAAATTTGTGACTTCCATAGAGGCGTAGAGGTTGTTGCTTGTCGCTAGGAGGACAATGTCAACCTGCTATTCGTGATGAAGGCCAGGAGCTGCAAATGTCATCCCAGTACAATTAAGAGACAGTTGTACATCTACAACGATGAGGAGATTGTTGTTGGACTTGCTACAACACCAGATATATCCTCGAACCCTATTTTCCATTATATAGTTATTAACACAATCCACTGGTTGAATGAGGAATATGACAATAGTTTTTTTTATTTCCACTACCTATCTGATGCCATATTTCCCTATTAGAATATACATGTTTTATTGCAATATGAATTTTCTAATGTTTAATGGAGTAAAGTACATCATATTATTGATATCAAGCTAAATGACATGCTTATAATTCACCATAGGTCGATGATGCTTATTGTACTGATTTCAAAATAAAAGGTATTCCCACTCTATCTAATCATCCATAATTTATTAGATTATAGTCAGATCATGGGCTTGACACTTGCTTGAATTCTTTTTATAACAGTTAAGAGCTTCACTTTAATCATTGGTTTAAGATCAAAGTATATTATGGTGTATCTAGAGAATTTTTTTTATAAACAAAATGAAAATTGAGAGATATGTGTAATTATATTTTAAAATATAATGTATGATGCCAAAACTTTATGCCTAAAAAAACATATAAATACCACTAAATATCCAAGTGGGGAGCGAAGAGGGGGCGATGCGCTTGTCACACTGGAAATTACAATAAAAAATCACTCTATCAAATCACCATCTACTATCGTGTTACACTTACCTAGAAACATATTGAGAAAAATAAACAAATTTACTAAAGTGAGGTATTGAATTGAACTTGAACCAATAACAAAATAATCCAAATATAAACCACACTCCTCAGTAATTATTGTATGTTTTAATGATACATAGTATACATATGACGTACATGTGTATGTATATTTTGACATGTTTTCATTTTTCTTGGGTGGGGGGTGTGGCCTCTGCTTGTCTCTATATCTATCCATGCAAGTCAATGTAATATAAATTATGCGATGAATGCATCATCAATGTGTTTATTAAGAATGACTGTTACGACCCCATCTGAGCTTAATTGGTAAACTAGGGTTTACCTAGACAATTGCAAAGATTAATTGGAATAATCATTCTTGAAATATAATTAATGACGATAACACAATTAGGATGTTTTAACTATGATAAGAAGTCTAAATGTTCTTTTGTCTTGAGAATTAGGGTTTGAGAAGCATAGACCCTAATCGACCCAAAATAGGGTTTTAATGACATATGAATACAGAATTTGATAAGTAGAATGTATCACTAAATGATTTTTAGTATTTTATGTGTAACTCTGATTTACTTCAAATTTGTATATGATTTGGATATATAAAATGTGAACAACATTGGTAAATATCAGAATTTTTGAAGAATGTTCTGACCTGTTTATCGATCGAGTTTCAAACTCGACCGATCATATTTTCAGATTTATATAGCAGTGTGGTAATTGAATTTTATCTTTTTATTGGTATATCCAATTGATCTCAAATTTTAAATGTGATTGAAAAACACAGTTTTAGACACTCTGTTAAATTGGCATAATGTTTGGATGACTTTTGATCTCTACAGTGAGGGTGTCGGTCGAGTTCTGTGCAGGACAAACTCGACCGAATCTGCTGCAGACTGCAATATAGCAGTGCACTGTTCTATTTTTAATTATTTATTGGTAACTCCAAATGATCTCAAACTTTGACTGAAGCTTTATAGATCAATTATAAACAACTTTATTAATTCCCATAATTGTTGGATAAGGTTTGATCTCTGAAATAAACGAATTACAGTAACTTTGTATAACTGAATATTCAGCCAATATAATAAAAGTTGAGTGTTGGGTTAATATGCAATTGACCCAAGCAGCTCAAATTGACTTATATGATCGACCACACACACACACAGCTCTCATTGTTCGTCATCCACCCCAGAGAAATGAAAATCTAGAGAGAGAGGGAGAGTTAGGGCTTGAGTGGAGAAAGAGGAGGAATTGCTGACCTAAGGTTTTGCGGTCCGAGGAATGGTGAAATCAAGTAAGTTTGGATCCTTTGCATAGACTTTTATGGTGAATATTCTCTCTCATGTCAAGATTCCATCCATGCTCTTATTTGATCCAAGATGATGTCGAAATTCCCTCTTTTCTCACCCTTTCTTCATAATCCCTCATTTTCAAGGTTTCTTAGTTGAAGGGAAGAAGAATTGGGAGATTTGCTAGGGATTTGATATGAGTTCGAGATCCCCTGAGTTGAGCTGCAGTTTTGAGGTGTTTTCACATCTTGGGGTGAGTGGGTTCTTCCTTTAAACAGTATAATGCACGAAATTTGATTATAGCATCCAAATCCCTAATTGCTTGGTATGTGATTCTAAACCCTGAAATGTCCGTTTAATTTAAGTTGTTGCAAATTGATATGATATGGATTCCTTCTCTGTTTGAATGACTCTTTGATGGTAGATTCACATCAGAAACGTATACAACACATCCTAGTAAGAATGCTTTTCAGATTTATACCATATGATGTAATTAGGGTTTAACCTAATTGAGATATCACTAGAGTTTCAACCTTATTGAAGAGGACTAGTAATCCTATAAGTGGTTAGGATGTAACTCATGGGATATCTTAATTGAATTTTATTCTTGTTACATGATATCTCAGTAAATGGTATGGAAAACCTAAATTTATTTAAATTTCCATGGTTTCATATCTATATTGATTGCATATGATTTGTTGAAAACAATCTTTATTTAGTGAATGCTTATATCCTATGAAATCCTTATGAGAGCCATGTGACAAGTGAATGAGGTAAACGAAAAGGTGAATGAGGCGAATGAAACCCTAAGAGTAGGGTGTTGGCATGTGATGAATGAATAAGGCAAATGAAACCCTAAGGATAGGGTGTTCAATGAATCATGTTAGGGTGATATGAAAGGTCTCGATATAAGATGTGGTGATACTTAACTGTTGAATTGTATGTTTCTAGTGCATTTAACTTTATATGCTTGTTCTCTCTGAGTTGATATCTACATACTGCAGGGCTTCTTATTTTCAGTACATATCTTGTAAATTGCAGGTGATGAGATATGACATGCCCTAGAAAGGGATGTTACTGAGACATGATATATGTTGAATATATGAGTTATGATGTTTCTTATGATATGATATGGAAGGCCGTGTGAGCCTTGTGAGAAATGTTAAATGAGTTATGATTTCTGTTTAAAATGTACCTATAATGTTAATGTTAGACTTAGGTGCCCTGAACACCGTAGAACCCCTTTGGGAGGTTTGCGCCTTAGGGGTGAAACTCGTGTCCAACATCAACCGGTTGAGTAATTCTGGTGGTACGAGGGTTAATAGGGGTTATTCAACAATAATTTGTGCGTGTGTCACGGTGGTAACCCAGTGTAGACTCTCCGTCTGTGTGCTCAGGTTAGAGGAGTCTAGAGCACCCGGAGTAGTGCAGTGAGGCCGGAGAGCCTGTGAACAGGGCTGGCACTCAGACTTAGCATTTCCCGGGTGTGTCGCTAAGTCTTGTACGGTGTGGCCGTAGTGCACTGCGAGTCTCTATGCAGAGTACACTACATAGATCAGGGCATAAGCTAAAATATGATCATATAGGTTCACAGAATTCCTTATGAATGAAAGAGTTAAGGAAGACTAGAGCATAGTCTTCTAGTAGTTATTCTTTGGATGCAATATTTACATTCTTGTTATTTCAATTATATTGTTTTAGAACTGCTCAGTGTAGTATTTATTGTTGTTAAATTTCATAACATTTATTCAAAGTTATATTTGTAATCACATTAGTGCCTTAGACTGTTTCTTTGAAGTACTCATTCACTGAGCGAGTAGGCTCACCCCTCTACTCAAACATTTTAGGGTTAACCGCGTGGACTTGAAGATGGTCAGAGCATCAGTGTAGATCTTCTACAAGAGTTAAGTACAAGATTAGTTGAGTCAGTCGGTCCTTGTCACTCTAGGTCCTCAGTAAGAGATAAGAGAGTGAGTTGTAATTACGATGTGTAATATTATTCCTCTTTTGAAATTGTATGCTAATTAGTAGGTCTTATGTGCATAAGGTGTGAGAGACATCATGAATGTTTATACATGTATCTTTACTATTAAAGTCTATTTTGTAAAAGAAATGTTCAGATTCCCTTGTTAAAATGATTTATGTGGTTCAATGCGAAGAAACAAGAGTTTTAAAGAAAGAAAAGAAAAAGAAAAAAAAAGTTAAGGGTGTTCTTTGTATTACATATAAATCCTATCTTATGCCCTAATCTCATGATTTGAGGAAATTGTGAGATCGGGGTGTAACAACTTGGTATCAGAGCTTAGGGTGAGTTGTCAAGGACCATTAAGTTAGTAAGTTAGAGTCCTATGTGTGGCAGATAGGAGATGTTTGATGTTAGCTTTGGGGATTTGAGTATTTGGATATCCTGGCCCGATATCTGAGTACTTGGATCAACAAGTACAAGCTACTCTGTCTATTCTTTCACGTATACCCTGTCCAGGTATACAGTGGAAGAATGGGCTAGAGAGGAACCCTAGAAATGTTAGGGTTAGAAAACGAGAAAAGAAACAAGAATTAAGAGCATAAATGTAAAAGGAGATAGAATTTACATTTCATAATGTTGTTTTTGTTGGAAATGTATAGAAATGCTCTTATATGTTTGAATTGAAATATTCAGTACTTTGAAATATATATGGGTCTTTAAGATTTGTTGCACACTATGCAGTTGTAGCATTTATTGATTTCATTCTTTGTACCATGTAGATTAGAAATCATCTTGAAATGATCTTTCTTTAGTGGATAAGTTTTCTTCCACACTTTTGAGATGAATAGAAGTTGAGTAATCCTCAATAGTTCTTGGCTTCAGGACTTCAGGTTTGGCCTGGTCCGGCTGGCAGGATGCGTTACTGGGATCTAATGACTCCTATTAATAGTATAATAAGAATAGAATTTGAATAATTAGACCCACATCATAGTAAGAATGTACATACAGTAAGATGTTGAAACATATGGGCAAGATCTTAACAACTAAGAATCAGTTGAAACTGGTATCTGAGGTTCAATTTTGGGGCCTCATATGAGAAACCCTTAATTAGGAATAATAGAACATGGTATGAAGTTTATAATCAGTTTATTGATTAATATTATATGAGCTATACATATGAAATATGGAAAAGATATGTGAAATGTATGTATGGTTCTAGATTACAAGAATCGATCATGAAGAATGGATCATATAATTGAGTATAATGCTTTTATGAACTCTAAAGCAAAGGCTGAGTAGAAGAATAGAGTTGAGCATTCAATAGGTCCATAGAAGTGAAGAGTCTTCAAAAGAGTAAAAGTGAAGAGAATCATATGATCATATAATTCATAAGACTAGAACAACAAACTAGTTCCTGAGTGAAGAACATAGGTGTAGTTTAATGAATGAATAAGTCATACAAGGGTAGACTATATTCAGGAGGGAAAACTTGATTGAAAGAGAAACTGTGTTTGACCCATGCATGATCACCTTGATTTAAAAATGAAGAATATGTAATGTATTCAACATGAGGAAAAACTAATAGAAGGACTATTAATTTAGAACGTTAACTTCGCAATAGTATAAAGATAAAGGAGGAAATATGTGCAACATGGTATACATGACCATACATATGAATAAGCAACATGGTCATAAGAGAAAAATTTAGAATTAAAGATGACGGGTTAAGGAGTAGTATATGGTAAGAGGACTATGAAACGTAAGATAGGGTTTGAAATATGATAGAGAAGTTATAAAATAAAGAGGTTGTGAGATTCAAGCAAGTGCTAATTAATCAAATATCTCTGTTGATAACTAAGTAAATCTACATACGAGAATGTATTAAGGGAATGTTTGAATACAAGTATTCCAAGTCTTAAAATCATCTTCTCTTTCATATATTCCTTAATGAGAGTAAGGTGGGAATGAAATGATAAGAGAAAATGAATCATGTACGGTGCATAACTACCTTGGTGGGGTCATCTAGTGAATGTAATAGTGACATACAATATGATGAAGTGCGATAAGAAATAAATTCTTGTGTGATAGCAAGAATGATGAATAATCTATTCCTATCTTAAATGCTTCAATGTTAATGATGTTTATTGTATATAATCATATGAAAAGGATAGGTAGAAAAAAGTAAAGAAGTAATAAATGAGCAGAGAGATATGGGAAAACACTAGCTTTGTGTAATATGTGAATTTGTTTTTACATGTATGATTTGTTGAAGGCATATTAAGGTATGAAAGTTGGTTCTACATATGATTTCAGGGTATTTGTGTAAGCTATATGTTAAATTAAAGGCGTATAATAGTTGTAGTAATTCATACCTGATATGCATCTTACTATTGTGTATTTGTGATATGGTGATACGGTTTGGATGATGTCAGAACACATGGAGAGATACCCTGAACAAGGTAGTCATACTTATCCACTCATATTAATAGAAAGGGATGATAATCAGATTGTCTGGACAAATAACCCTAATGAGGTGTAGCTTGTTATACCTAGCTCTAATATAACTGAGTGATGGTAATTGAGTATGATTAATGCTTGAATGACTGATACAATTGTGGATTACTTTATTACTGTGGTTGAAACCCTAAAATGATATAATACGATGGTTACACTTTGAATTGTGTGTGGGCCCATAACCCACAGGTCCCAGGATCGAAACAGGATAGTATGGAATGAGGTGGTAATGCTTCACCTCATGCATCCATGACCCAATGGGGATGCCAAGAGTAGTATTGTGCAATTGATTGTTGAATCTAGCCTTTTAATTCAAGACTATTTTGCTATTTGAATAGCACTTTATTAAAGTTTAAAACAGCATGGTGAACTCGCTTTTGTCACTTAAAGGTGATACATAATAATAGAACTTTCTGAGCCGCATAAGTTGAGATAGTTGTATCAGAGTATCAGAGTTGTGCAGCGAAAGCATGGTGGTTTATCTTTGCATTCTATGTTTGACTGTGGCATAAAGAATTTGCTTGATATCATTGAGAACTATTAGAAATATGTTGTGATTTAGTAAAGAATTAAAAGATCTAATGTTGAAAACTACATTCAGGTATGAAATACAAGAATATAATGACATGGAAGGCTTTAGAAGCTTAAAATAACCTTGAATGTATCTTTCTTGTGGGTTTATGTTTCGAGGACGAAACATTCTAGGGGGGGAGAGTTGTTACGACCCCATCTGAGCTTAATTGGTAAACTAGGGTTTACCTAGACAATTGCAAAGATTAATTGGAATAATCATTCTTGAAATCTAATTAATGACGATAAAACAATTAAGATGTTTTAACTATGATAAGAAGTCTAAATGTTCTTTTGTCTTGAGAATTAGGGTTTGAGAAGCATAGACCCTAATCGACCCAAAATAGGGTTTTAATGACATATGAATACAGAATTTGATAAGTAGAATGTCTCACTAAATAATTTTTAGTATTTTATGTGTAACACTGATTTACTTCAAATTTGGATATGATTTGGATATATAAAATGTGAACAACATTGGTAAATATCAGAATTTTTGAAGAATGTTCTGACCTGTTTATCGGTCGAGTTTCAAACTCGACCGATCATATTTCCAAATTTATATAGCAGTGTGGTAATTGAATTTTATCTTTTTATTGGTATATTCAATTGATCTCAAATTTTAACTGTGCTTGAAAAACACAGTTTTAGACACTCTTTTAAATTGGCATAATTTTTGGATGACTTTTGATCTCTACAGTGAGGGTGTCGGTCGAGTTCTGTGCAGGACAAACTCGACCGAATCTGCTGCAGACTGCAATATAGCAGTGCACTGTTCTATTTTTAATTATTAATTGGTAACTTCAAATGATCTCCAACTTTAACTGAAGCTTTATAGATCAATTATAAACAACGTGATAAATTCCCATAATTGTTGGAGAAGGTTTGATCTCTTAAATAAACGAATTACAGTAACTTTGTATAACTGAATATTCAGCCAATATAATAAAAGTTGAGTGTTGGGTCAATATGCAATTGACCCAAACAGATCAAATTGACTTATATGATCGACCACACACACACACAGCTCTCATTATTCGTCATCCACCCCAGAGAAACGAAAATCTAGAGAGAGAGGGAGAGTTAGGGCTTGAGTGGAGAAAGAGGAGGAATTACTGACCTAGGGTTTTGCGGTCCGAGGAATGGTGAAATCAAGTAAGTTTGGATCCTTTGCATAGACTTTTATGGTGAATCTTCTCTCTCATGTCAATATTCCGTCCATTCTCTGATTTGATCCAAGATGATGTCGAAATTCCCTCTTTTCTCACCCTTTCTTCATAATCCCTCATTTTCAAGG
The DNA here is from genome assembly GCA_963693085.1 of Alisma plantago-aquatica. Taxonomy (NCBI): domain Eukaryota; kingdom Viridiplantae; phylum Streptophyta; class Magnoliopsida; order Alismatales; family Alismataceae; genus Alisma; species Alisma plantago-aquatica. The sequence continues at coordinate 828,547,541 of OY856414.1, read as the reverse complement.
TTTCCTAGTTGAAGGGAAGAAGAATTGGGAGATTTGCTAGGGATTTGATATGAGTTCGAGATCCCCTGAGTTGAGCTGTAGTTTTGAGGTGTTTTCACACCTTGGGGTGAGTGGGTTCTTCCTTTAAACAGTATAATGCATGAAATTTGATTATAACATCCAAATCCCTAATTGCTTGGTATGTGATTCTAAACCCTGAAATGTCCGTTTAATTTAAGTTGTTGCAAATTGATATGATATGGATTACTTCTCTGTTTGAATGACTCTTTGATGGTAGATTCACATCAGAAACGTATACAACACATCCTAGTAAGAATGCTTTTCAGATTTATACCATATGATGTAATTAGGGTTTAACCTAATTGAGATATCACTAGAGTTTCAACCTTATTGAAGAGGACTAGTAATCCTATAAGTGGTTAGGATGTAACTCATGGGATATCTTAATTGAATTTTATTCTTGTTACATGATATCTCAGTAAATGGTATGGAAAACCTAAATTTAGTTAAATTTCCATGGTTTCATATCTATATTGATTGTATATGATTTGTTGAAAACAATCTTTATTTAGTGAATGCTTATATCCTATGAAATCCTTATGAGAGCCATGTGACAAGTGAATGAGGTAAACGAAAAGGTGAATGAGGCGAATGAAACCCTAAGAGTAGGGTGTTGGCATGTGATGAATGAATAAGGCAAATGAAACCCTAAGGATAGGGTGTTCAATGAATCATGTTATGGTGATATGAAAGGTCTTGATATAATATGTGTTGATACTTAACTGTTGAATTGTATGTTTCTAGTGCATTTAATTTTATATGCTTGTTCTCTCTGAGTTGATATCTACATACTGCAGGGCTTCTTATTTTCAGTACATATCTCATAAATTGCAGGTGATGAGATATGACATGCCCTAGAAAGGGATGTTACTGAGACATGATATATGTTGAATATATGAGTTATGATGTTTCTTATGATATGATATGGCAGGCCGTGTGAGCCTTGTGAGAAATGTTAAATGAGTTATGATTTCTGTTTAAAATGTACCTATAATGTTAATGTTAGACTTAGGTGCCCTGAACACCGTAGAACCCCTTTGGGAGGTCTGCGCCTTAGGGGTGAAACTCGTGTCCAACATCAACCGGTTGAGTAATTCTGGTGGTACGAGGGTTAATAGGGGTTATTCAACAATAATCCGTGCGTGTGTCACGGTGGTAACCCAGTGTAGACTCTCCGCCTGTGTGCTCAGGTTAGAGGAGGAGTCTAGAGCACTCAGAGTAGTGCAGTGAAGCCGGAGAGCCTGTAGGCCGGAGAGCCTGTGGGTCCTGTAGCAGAACAGGGCTGGCAGTCAGACTTAGAATTTCTCGGGTGTGTCGCTAAGTCTTGTACGGTGTGGCCGTAGTGCACTGCGAGTCTCTATGCAGAGTACACTGCATAGATCAGGGTATAAGCTAAAATATGATCATATAGGTTCACAGAATTCCTTATGAATGAAAGAGTTAAGGAAGACTAGAGCATAGTCTTCTAGTAGTTATTCTTTGGATGCAATATTTACATTCTTGTTATTTCAATTATATTGTTTTAGAACTGCTCAGTGTAGTATTTATTGTTGTTAAATTTCATAACATTTATTCAAAGTTATATCTGTAATCACATTAGTGCCTTAGACTGTTCTTTGAAGTACTCATTCACTGAGCGAGTAGGCTCACCCCTCTACTCAAACATTTTAGGGTTAACCGCGTGGCCTTGAAGATGGTTAGAGCATCAGTGTAGATCTTCCACAAGAAAGTACAAGATTAGTTGAGTCAGTCGGTCCTTGTCACTCTAGGTCCTCAGTAAGAGATAAGAGAGTGAGTTGTAATTACGATGTGTAATATTATTCCTCTTTTGAAATTGTATGCTAATTAGTAGGTCTTATGTGCATAAGGTGTGAGAGACATCATGAATGTTTATACATGTATCTTTACTATTAAAGTCTATTTAGTAAAAGAAATGTTCAGATTCCCTTGTTAAAATGATTTATGTGGTTCAATGCGAAGAAACAAGAGTTTTAAAGAAAGAAAAGAAAAAAAAAGTTAAGGGTGTTCTTTGTATTACATATAAATCCTATCTTATGCCCTAATATCATGATTTGAGGAAATTGTGAGATCGGGGTGTAACAATGACCATGTCAAAATATCTTATTCGACAAATTTAGTTGAAGTAACAGTCGCATGTAGTGTTTTTGTGACAATTATAAATCGATGTCTAGCTATTTATTTGCTATGACTTTCACCTATGGGTCGATCATTTTCGAATGCATAAAGCCTCTTTAACTGATCACATAAGCGTATTTTTCAACAACATTATCTTTGGTAAAATCTTTTAATGCTAGGTTGGTACTATCACATCTATACTATATAAGAAAACCCAAGGAGGGGTCCGAATGTAAATTTTTCCATTCTTTTTTGAAATTACAAACTAGTCTCTGCCTATGTACCTACACTTTTATATTTCGTTTACTTTTAAAAGTATATATTATATAAGAAGACTCATCTATACTATATAATAAAGCCCGTAGAGGGGTCTGGATGTAATTTTCTCCATTATTTTTTTAAATTACAAACTCGTCTCTGTGTTTGTACACTACACGTTTGTCTTTTATTTTTAAAAGTATATATTGCATAAGAAGACTCATCTACACTGTATAAGAAAGCACGTGGAGGGGTCTGAATGTAATTTTTCTATTATTTTTTAAAACTACAAACACGTCCATGTGTGTACACTATACTTTGTCTTTAACTTTTAAAGTATACATTATATATGAAGACTCATCTATACAATATAAGAAAGCCCGTAGAGGAGTCTGAATGTAATTCTATTTATTAATTTTTTTAAATTACAAACTAGTCCATGTGTGTGAACACACCACTTTTGTCTTTAAAATTTGAAAGTATATATTGTATGATAACACTCATCTCTACTATATAAAAAGCCCACAAAGGAGACTGAATGTAATTTTCTCCATTATTTTTTGGAATTACAAACGGGTCCTTGTGTGCGTACACTACACTTTTATCTTTTTTAAAAAGTGTATATTACATAAGAAGACTCATCTATACTATATAAGAGAGCCCACAAAGAGGTCAGAAAGCAATCTTTTTCATTATTTTTTGGAATTACAAACTGATCCCTCTGTGTATACACTACACTTTTGTCTTTAATTGTGTAAAATATATATTGTATAAGAAGACTCATCTATACTATACAAGAAAGCTCATGGAGGGGTATGAAGGTAATTTTCTCTATTATTTTTGAAATTAAAAACTATTATGTGTGTGTACCCTATACTTTTGTCTTTAATTTATATAGGTAGATATTGTATAAGAAGACTTATCTATACTATATAAGAAAGCTCGCAGAGGGTTATTAGTGAATTTTTTTCCATTATTTTGGAATTGAAACTGATCCTTATGTGTGTACACTATACTTTTTTCTTTGATTTTTAAAAGTATATATTGTATAAAAAGACTCATCTATACTATATAAAAGGCATGCCAAAAAGCCTGAATTATAGGTTGATATTTCTTTATTATAAGCGTACATAACACGTGTTTATGCCTAGTATATATGCATCGTGAAATATATATATATATATATATATATATATATATATATATATATATATATATATATATAGACACACACACACACATACACACACACACACACACACACATATATATATATATATATATATATATATATTTGTTTATATGAAATAATTTGATGACGAAAGATAAACATATATAATATATTGTTTAGCATGTATCTTTCTTTAGTGCTTTCATTATTTCTTCTTATGATGATTGAATAGATGAAATCAGAGATGGGATTTTGATATTGTTTAGATTTTGCAGTGGGCAAACATCTGCTAACTCTTCACATGCCCAACTTGGTATTACGCCAAAATATGTCATTTGTAAAATGATGATGTTGCTATTTGTTAGGGAGGTTAACTTACTATCTTAACACAATAATCATATCATGAAGTGGAATGCGAACAATTGGAGGTTATGAACATGATCTATGACTATTTGGAAGGTCACTTGAAGAAGTCGTAGGGTAGTAAAGGAAGCAACATGCATATATATACTTATAGCCATTCACTAGAGCTTGTGACATAAGAGTTGAACCTCATATGAGACAAGCTTGGCTACTTTGTATAAAGTGATGATGTGACATTGTTGAATGACGATATGTAAGCCAACCAAATATTTCTAAATTTTCTTACCTATAATGCCATGTTTTGTTGCATATACCTTCCTTATTTTATATGCCAAATATTAGTTATCCACATCGGTCTCTAAGAGATTGACTCTATTTGGCTTGATAAATACATTGTCTGCTGCATTTTCTTACACCAATTTTTTTTTCTTATGTTGTTCATACAATTTTTTTGTTTGATAATTTTTTTGACACCTTACATATTTTATGGAGCATTTATAACCTTATTTGAGTAATCATTTCGACAAACTTTAGTTTACAACACTAAAACAATTTGTCTTTTTTTTTGTTTGACAAGAAGCTACAATTGTGTTTCTCCTTGTTATTATTCTCAAGAATATTCTGGTCGAAGTTGTTTATGCATATTTGATGTAAATATCGTTTCTATTTTAATTTGATGGTGATATAGTAAAACATACATATTCACATGCAAATAACATATACTACCTTTTAAAAAAACTTCTAGGTTTGTTGGACAAAAAGAAAAATGTGTTAGAAGAAAAACAACCACCTTGTGTAATTGCAATAGTACACACTTTTAACGGGTTGATTTAGCTAGTAGTTAGAAAAAGATAGATATGTCCAATGGTAGGGTTTGGGTTAGGTTGTTGTGTGTTTGCGTCTCGCGGGTGTGGACCATAAAGACACAATGTTAAAACGGGTGGAAAATGAGAGTATCTTCTACTACGTTTCGTGTCTAACATAATGCAATATATATTCCTTTTTCTACAAAAAGATTGTAAGAGAAAAAAAACCAATTATTACTTTAATATAAAATAAATTAAATGATATGAATGTTACAAATAGCATAATACATTACCATGACAACACTATATTTTATTATTTTATGTTAGAAACTCTTGATACATCATATTCTTATGATTATCTAGTGCATGAAGTGAACATATTACGACTAAATATGAAACATGAATTACACTATGAGTTCATTAACATAAACAACAATATAAAAAATAACCACTTTATTTCAATTAATATAAATAATTAACGAAAGATATCAATCAATGTCATTTAGACTTTATCCGTTTATATTATATATATTATACATCACTAATTTAGTTGCTTGATACATGTATGTTTGTGGCAAATCTTAACCGTTGTATAAGTATTATATTTATATTAATATATATTATAGTTAATTAGGCACATGCGGATCGCCTTTTAAACCTACCAATTAAACTAGTGGGTATGTTTTGGTGATTTTTGACAGGTGGTAAAATTTCATCGTTCAAATCGAACTTAGACGGAGTCTTTTTTTGAGGAAAGGTTATGTCATGTATTGATAGCACATCAAGCAAGCAAAACCTACTTATGTGAAAAACTTACAGAATGTTGGAAATGTGACTGATAGTTGAAAATTGAAAAATGCATGCAGATTAAAAAAAAGCAATGTTTTGATAATGAGGGGGAGGCACCCCTTAACAAGCCTCTAGATGTTATGAAGATGATGAACCCTAGTTGTTAAAAAAATAACATCCGCCTGAAGGAGAAATCAAAGTTCTTGTTGAACCAAACTGACGCCAGTCTCATCGTCCACCATGGCTTTGAGATCACACAGAAAAGCAGCTTCAGATTCTCCCTCCTCGGATTCATCCAGTCCCCCATCTGCTAGGTTACCTGCATTTTGTTAGAATGTAAAGATCGACATCTATTTGTGATATAATATTTTGGGCCATATTCTTTTTGTTGTTGAAAATTCTGTTGTTTCTTTCTTACCATAGATTCCAACTGATTGTGGTGAATAAATCACTGCTTTTGAAATTTTTATAAAGTCTATTTGGTGTTGTTTGTAAGGGAAAAATGGCTTCCTTGAGGTCAGGAAGGCAGTTTCTTGTAAAATGTTGGAAGATATTTTGAGAGAAATGGCATTTGAAGAAGATGTGGTCAACCGAGTCATTGTTTTTTTGCATAGTGAGCATGTGAAAGGGTCGATGAAACCCTTTTTTGTAATATTTTCACCTGAGAGAAGTTTGTTATGTAGCAGAAGCCAAAGGAATGTTTTGTATTTTTGAGACCATTTCTGTTTCCATATCTTTGATGATGATGGGGAAAGACCTCTGTAGGAGAGGTAGGTGTAGGCATGTTTAACCGAATATTTGCTGCCCCATTCCAGGTGATAGTATTTGAGGTGTTATTTTCCAGGGAGAGAGTGAGATGTCTGAAATCGTTTTGACTAATCTGAGATAGAATGCATCTTTTAAGGGAATTTTATCTATTACTGGTGATAAGTGGTAGAGCTTTGTCAATCTTTATGTTGAGGAGTTGATTTGGAATAGACCAATTTGGTCGAAGATTTATTATCGAGTTATTTTCGAACCAAGGGTCAAACCAAAAGGAGATATATTTGTGCGAGTGAGGTGGAGTGTTGATGAGTTGTGTTATCGTGTGGATGTTTTTGTTGATAAATTTCCAAAGTGGGGAAGCTGTTTTTTGGGGGGTTTGGTGTCAGGGTGGAGAACATTGATAATATTTGCATTTGATGAGTTGGGTCCAGATTTTTTGTTTGTTTTGAAGCAGACTATCAATGATTTTTGCTATAAGGCAGAGTGAGTGTGTTTCAATATTGATGATTCCCCAACCACCTTGATCGAGAGGAGCTGATATGGTTTTCCAATTTACAAGATGGTAGTGTTTCCCTAGTCTATCCATCTTGTGGTAGTTGTTCCACAGAAAATTTCTTCTGATTTTGTCTAAGATGGATTTTGTTTTTGAGGGCAGGGGAATGCAGCTCAGGAAGTGGGTAGTAATAGGAGTGATGACATTGTTTAGAAGGGTAAGTCTACCCGAAAGGTTAAGGAAATTATTTGTCCAGTTTGGGAGTTTTGTGTTTATTTTTGTTATGATGGGGCTCCATATAGCATTTGTAATGTTGTATGGAGTGATGGGGGAGCCCCAGATATTTGATAGGGAAAGCCTGTGTCTTGCAATTTAAGAGGTCTCTAAAGTGCTCTAAAGTGGATTGATTTATATTAACCCCAAAGATGGAAGATTTTTGCATATTTATTTTTAGCCCAGAGATATATGAAAAGATGCCAATGACCCTGAAGATATTTTGAAGGGAGGATTCATCTGGGGAGGAGAAGATAATGGTATCATCTGCAAATTGGATGATATTCTCCTTGCATTCATCAGGAGAAATGATAAGACCATTTTGTTTGCCCAAATGGATCATGCGGGAGAGAATAGTAGTCAGGATGATGAACATGTAGGGAGAGAGAGGGTCCCCTTGTCTAAGTCCATTTGAGTTATGGAAGTAACCAAAAGGAACACCATTAATGATAGTAGAGAAATGGTTTGTTGATATGCAAGCATGGATCCAAGTAACCCATATGTCAGGAAAACCAAAACCCTTGAGAGTTTTTAAAAGACATTGCCAGTTAACAAAGTCAAAGGCTTTTTCAAAATCAAGTTTGATGGCTAGAAGGGGGGTTTTATTTTTGTGGAAAAAATGGATCGTTTCATTTACCATCAGGAAGGCATCTTGAATACTTCTATTTTTTAGGAAGGCCGTTTGATTAAGAGGGATGATGTGCTCCAAGTGCGGTTTAATCCTGTTTGCTAGAGTTTTAGTAATGATTTTATATGAGGTGTTTATGAGGCTGATGGGTCGGAAGTGGGATATGTTTTCGGGTTGACTATTTTTTTTAATCAGGGTGATGAAAGTTTTATTTATGAATTTGATGATGTTATGTGGGTTTGTACTAGCATGGAAAGCAGACAGAAAAGCTATGAAATTCATTTTTATAGTGGTCCCAATTTGCCAAGTAGAATTCCACGTTAAGTCCATCAGGTCCAGGAGATTTATTTTTATTAAGGTCAGTGATAGCGGTTTGTAATTCTTCGAGGGAGAAGGATTTGATGAGTTCATGAAGATTTTTTATGTTTTGATGACAAATTGTATTCCATGATAAGTTATTGAGACATATGGGATTGTGGTTGTTATTGAAGATATTTTTAAAATGATTTTTTATGTGGGTTATGATGGCTTGTTTATGAGATGTGAGTCTGCCGTTTATAATTAAATGGGTTATGGAATTTTGTTGAAAGTTTTGGTTACAAGTTTTGTGAAAGAATTTTGTGTTTTTATCCCCTTCTTTAGCCCAAGTGATTTTTGCCCTTTGTCTCCATCTTGTGTCTATACAGTTGTTTATGTGGTCGAGTTCTACTTTGATGGTAAGGACAAGAGCAGGGTCAGCATTTGGGTCCTTGTCCACAAAGAGGAACTTCTCTTCAAGATTTTGTTGTTGTTAAAATAAGTTTATAGGGTTTTGTAGTTTCCATTTTTTGATATGATTTTTGATATTTTTTTGTGTTGTTTTGAATATGAAGACCAATGTTTGCTGTTTGTGAGTCGGCAAGAAACCAAACTTCTAGACAAGATCTAGAGAAGTTTTCTATGGAGAGCCAACTGTTTTCAAATTTGAAAGGGCGTGTGCCCCACGAGGTGGAAGATGTGTCAAGGATTAGAGGGAAGTGGTCAGATATGGTTCGATGGGAGATATAGACTGAAGAGAGAGGATGTTTATCTTCCCAAAGGTTTGTGCAAATGAAATGGTCAAGTCTGGCATAAGTCTGGTTTCTAGACCAGGTGTATAGAGCGTTTGTGGGAATGATGTCAATTAAATAGTGGTTTGTAAGCATATGACATAATTTTTTATCAGCTGCTGACATCGATTGTGTGGAGAGATTTGGATTGAGCCTATCTGAGATTTGGATGATCAGATTAAAATCTCCACCCAAAACCCAGGGAGTCATGTGTAAATTTGTAATGAGGTGGTTTAGTTCCTCAAGGTAGAGGGATTTTTTGTATCCAGGTTCCCCATAGATACCTGAGAATGACCAGAGATATCCATCGGAAAGGTTTTTGAATTCAATGGTTATGGAGAAGTTAAGGATGGATGTGTTTTGTGAAACTAGAGTCTGGTTGTTAAAACCAACAATGATTCCACCTTTGAAACCCTCAGGAGGTAATTGGATCCAGTTTGTGATTCTATTACCTCCAATAGTTTTGAGAGCAAAAGGTGAAAGAAAGGTTTTAGTTTCTTGAATGGTAATAAGATCGATTTTGTTTTTGTATATGTGAGAGCGTATTTTTTTTATTCTTTGGAGGTTTGCAGCTCCACATATATTCCAAGAAGAAAATTTCATATTGAAAAACTAGAGATGATGAGTGCAAAAGGGCAAATTAGATGGTCGTAGTTTTGGTGCCAGCAGGAGCGGGTCTTTTCTTTGTCCATCCCATAAAGGTTTCTAGGTTGTTTAGAACTTTATGGGCATCGTCATCATCTTCAAGTTGAAAACCTATCTTGTTTGCAAAGGATGTAAAGCTTTTTATGTTTGACCAAGAAGCTAAATCCTCGATAGAATCTAAGTCTTTATTTTTGTCTTGATAAGTTGGAGTAGATGATAAAGAGGTAGCAGTAAAAACTTTACTAAAAGAGCAGGGAGAAGTATGTGGAGAAGTACCTTTCTTTGCTCTGTTGATGATGATAGAACCATTTGGGTCTTGGTGATTTGGCTGCATGATCTTCTGGAGGTACAAGCTTTTCTCCTCCCCATCTTTTAAGGAAAAAAATAAGCCCAATCTGTCATCTTTATATAAAACCCTAATTCCTCGACCCTCCCTGGTTGAGGATATCATCCCAAAGGACACTCTTCGCCTAAACTCTGCTTTTCCTATCCTGGGCCATGCAAAATCATCCCTCCTCATAAAAAAGATCCTAGACAAAACCCCCACCGCCCATATCTGGACTCCGGTCCCCCCAAAAGACCTTTTAGAGCTCTGCTCTGTTCTCTTTGCCACCAAAACAACCACTCAACATCCAGATGTTTTTCTCGCCGCATATGTTTTGGATGCCACTAGATAGGGCACATAAAAAGGTTATGCAAAACTCGCCTCCTCCCAAACCAGGACAAAAACCATGCAGATCCCTCCTCCTCCTCCATGCACTCTCGCTCGATCAAAATCTCGCCTTTTCACAAAACCTTCACTGTCCCAAAAAAGCCCTTTTCAGATCTCTGGCACAACACACGCCACCCACAACATCATTACCATTCAAAAAACTCCTTTGCATGTCTCGCAAATCTCCCGCCTGAACATGCAGACGATACCCTTGCACGCCAACCGAACACAAACTCCTGGACTCCTCCTATATCTAAACCCTTTCACAAGCCAAAGAACCTATCTGCCACAAAGCACAAACCACAATCCAAAACCCTCCTTCTCTAACCCCTTCACAAACTCACAACATAAACCATCATTCTACCTCACCAAACATGAAGGTCCCTGACCACCTGGAATATGCGATCGTCCTTGACCTTCCAGCAAACTCAATGCGTCTTCTCAAGGTCTTCACCCTTAGAAGTATTCTTGTATCTGTTGAAAACAACCTGAACAATAACCCCATAAATGTCCTTGACATTACCCGCGCCTTAGCCCTTCTCCTTCCTGGTCACACCATCCTTAAACCAAAAATTTTCTCCCCCACCCAGCTCATCTATACCGTCCCAGAAGGTACAAAGATAAATCACCTCTTCAACCAAGTTCTCACCATACCTTGTGGTTCAAGCTTCATCATGGCCAGACTATCAAAATGGTCTGCCGATTTTGGATCGTTCCCTGCCCCTGCTGGTGGCTCTGACTGGGTCACCATTTCAAATCTCCCTCCTCATCTTTGGGAAATAGAGATCTTCCGTGGCATTGCACACTCTATAGGGGCTACTCTACAATACATCAGCCCCGAAACCTTACACCCATCTCAATACATTGCCATCTCTCTCCCTCCATCCATCAATATAAGAATTGACGAATCCATCTACCATCTAAAACTTGCTGCCGAACATCCTGCCATTAACAACACTGCCTTTTCCGACCTCACAACACATCCACCATCATGGTTTAGCCCAAATAAGGATAAATTATCTTCCTTGCATTCCAGGGCTTCAAACGACCGAAACCATGTATGGATCCGGAAAAACCCAAACCACTCCGAAAACTCTTATCTCCTTCCAAGCAAAAAAAGAACGAGATCTCCTCTTCTCTCCATGTTCACAAGCACAAACCTAAAAGCTCAACTTTTCCATCTCCTTCATCTACTAAGTAAAGCTGCCCAACCCAAAACAAAATCCACCAAACTTCAAAAAACCAAGCCTCGGAGCAGGAGAGCCCACAACAAAGGCCCACTTCCTACTTAGACGGAGTCTATCCGTAGGAATCTGAACATTCTGACCCAATTTGACAGGTTTTTAGAAAAAAGAGCATGGCTGTAGTAAGATTTTGGACATCCACTATGGTTGAGCTAGCTCAGTACAATGGTTGAGCGGCCGTAATTTTACCAGTGAACTCCATCCCGCGCTTGTGAGGCTTTTGTTATACCCACGCCACCCATCTACCAATGGCGGCCCTCCTCCTCCGGTCATGCCCTTCCCCGCCTGTGTCGAGCAAAGCGACCTCTACTTGCACCGCTCCCGCAATCTCCACAACTACTTGTTCATCGAAGATACAGCAACATGGGTCATCAAACGGACATCGGACTCGGATTTCCACGACGCGGCCGGTCGCTTACCTCTCTGGAAGTGGGGCGTCGAAGATCTACAAGCGAATGGGTTCTTGCTTAATTATTCCGCCGCCAGAAGGCAGGAGGCCTAAGGCTGTCATTAAATTCCTCGGCGGAGCTTTTGTTGGAGCAGCTCCAGAGGTAACATACAGGTGCGCTTCGCTTTGGCCCTCTCTCGGTCGCTTCTGTGGAATCTGTCTTCTTTCGATAATTCAATTGCCGTGCACCATTCTCTTGCAGTTATTTGATGGAGACACTCGCGAAAGAAGGTTTTTTCATAGTCTCAGTGCCCTACGATGTTACCTTTGATCACTCGCGAGCTGCAAGGGAGGTATTTGAGAGGTTCCTAACTTGCTTCGACAACCTGATTGCCTATGGGTGCCCTTCTGCCAATCTGGAGTCTGCGGAGCTTTCCAATCTCCCCGTTTTTTCTGTCGGACACAGGTAGTTAACTAGCCTGTTTCTTTTTGTAAGTCTCTGATACAGTGGCAGGGAAGCAGGAAAATATAATATCTCAGCTACTTGCAGCAATGGAGCACTTCTTCAGTTGCTTGTAGGAAGTTACTTCTCAGATAGGACACCCAAGGTCTGGATTTTACCTTATCCAATTTGTATAATTTGAACTGTTCTACCGGGTAAAATAATTGAGCAAGCAGCTATTTATTTCAAATTCTCTTGTTTAGGCAAATGTAATTGTCTCATTCAACAACAGACCTGCATCGGAAGCAGTCCCTTATTTTGAACAGGTTATTTCTATCTGATGCAATTCACTTTTCATATCCTACTCATTGAATCGTTCACATTTGGTTTGAAAATTTTGGTGTTGAAAGCTCTTATCAATATATTGTGTATGCAGTAGTCATATTTTTGCAGAGCTATTTGTCTCTGCTATGCTTGAAACGGGAACATGGAATTATACATTGATTATTGGCTCTTAGGTTTTCACACCATGAAACCCATTCATAATATTGAAAACCAAATTTTGACCTGAATAGAATTCAGTAGCTAAGCTCAGTACATCAACCAATGTTACATGTTAACTGAAAATTTCTTTGCGAGCCATGGTGACACAATCTTTTATTTATAAACCAATTTTAGGTAGCATAATCTGCAAACTGAAATTTACTGGGTGTTGTTTAGGTAGGTCCCTTGGTTAGTCAAGTAACACCCGTGATGGAAGCGACTCCTTTGCTGTCAATTGCTACAAGTGCTTCAGGTAATATATTTCTTTCTTTATCTGCAAAGTTAAGGATGCTAGTCTAGAGATTCGCTTCATAAGATACTCTGTGTATTACAAAATTTTAGCCGTCAGACCCTGTATTCATTACTTTTTGGCAAAAAAGATTTTCCATCTGCATGGCAGACTCCCTGTATTCATTTCAGCAGCCTGTACTAATCACATAAATGGAGCTTAACTACATCTTCTGCTGCTGTCAGTGGAAATTAACTCTCTCATTCTTAGAGTTTATGGCTGCAACATAATCATAGATTAGTTTCCTGCCTCAATATTCGTGTGGCTAGATGAAAATGACATAAATCGGATGCTTTAAGTTGTCTAGCATTGCAGCACTTGGGATCGAAGTATAGATCCTCCAAAGTAATAGATACATAGGTCTAAATATATTTTCATTCATAAGGGAAGTATAAAGCATTACTTCTGTTGATGTTATCCAATCTCGAATCTTGAATATCTAATAAGATCTTAAAAGTTGAGATTTTCTCAAGCCTTGTTTGGATGTGGGGCATAATATTAGATGCTGCAAGCCTAATTGGACCTTAGAGTGAGAAACCTCATTTTTCTAGGCAAATGAAGCGCCAAGCCTAAGAAGGTTAGAGGAGTCTGGAGGCTGAAATTTGTATTAAATGTTGAAGAGTAAAAGAAGTCTTCTAAGCAAAACCTTTACGGTACATGTTATGAGGAAATTTCTTATGGGGTCCCATATGTTATGGTTTGTGTTATCATATATTTCTACTTAAAAATATGACTTGAACAATAATCCGAAACAGGCCATTCTTCAGGTTTTTCTTTGGTGCATACAGATTGGGATTTGGTCCTCTCCTTTTATGGTCCAAGTTGAATGACTTGTTTGGATTTCCAATTTGTTTTCTCTTTTGAACATTCACTGAAGCTGTTAACTTTTTATTTGACTAGTGATATATAGGGCATCTGTATTAATCGATTTAGCTTTGTAGGGGGTGCATGGAAGGCCTTGCAAGACACTGCTGAAACTTTACTACAACAATATGACCAGGAAGCATTTGTCTCTTTAAACAAATTTGTTGATCAGCTACCATCTGTCCTCAACCAGGTTCTGTATTCTTTTTTCAGAATTAGCCATATATCTGCTAATGCTTCGGTCCTACATGATGCAAAACGAATCAGATCACTAAGGAAATTGCATGCTTTGTTTTATATAAGTAGAGCAATAATAGTTTGATTTTCTTTGAACTTGTTTGTTAGTTACATTTTCCAATAACCATTTGTGTTATCATTATCATTTAATATCGTGGTGTTTTGTCATGCAACCTAAATCGCAATTAGTGAAAGTTCTCCTACATATAGGAAAGCGGATTACATGGATCTAACTTAGGTGTTATATGGATCACTTGAGTAGGCAATACTAAATGGTCCCAAGCCCAATAACACTAGAGAACTAATTATATCAACAATCCCCCTCAAGCTGGAGACTATACGTCGTATACTCTCTGCTTGTTTTATACTGAAACAGACTAGGGGTGTCCAAAAATGTAGTAATAGGAAAATTCCCTTGTATGTATCTTATTGATAGATGTGCATACCCCTCTTCTATATATAGGTGAGGAGGAAAGTACAAGACACAAGAAAACCCTAATGTATTAGGAGTCTAAATACTCATGAGCCAAATAGACTTGGGCCAATACACAAAACAAGTAAAACACTACTATATTCTAACACTCCCCCTCAAGGGAGCATGGGAAAACATATGCCCAACTTGATGATAGACAAAATAGACAGACAAGATCATAAGGACAACAATACAAACTCATATAAATATCATCCCATACAAGAATATCACTCCCCGTCAATCTTACAATCAATCACTCAACACTTAAAGACTCCTCTCAACCAGATAATCCACACCATGTACAAAGGCAAGCAATAGGGGCTTCTTTATAAAAAAGAAGTGGCATCTGGAGCAGCAGTAAACAACATCATTTAGGTACAAGTGTCTTTATTTCAGTCGCTAAAGTCATGAAGTAGACCAGAGAGTGTTGGAACACATATAGACTGGAGAGTGCTGGAACACAAAAGGTACTAAGGGTCCATTTGAACTTTGTCCTTCAAAATCCTAGTACTTAATGTTTAAAAAAGTATGCCAAAGATATCTGCAACAACTGAAGTTGGTTAGGAGGGCAGACCATAAAGTTGTCAAATGGTTGTGACTTGCAACAAAAAAAGTTAGACGGAGCTCGCAGATGGCAGTTTTAAAAGAGCCAAATTTCACGGAAGTTGCAAGAGCCATATCTCTGTGTATGACCATAAACATAAAGTGTGATTTTCATATAAAACACCAGGATTATGACGGAGAAACCCAAACTAGGTCTAATAGTCATCGTGCGAAATAGTAGCACATACAAGCAGTAGCAAAGATGATGTATCTTGAATGAATAACCCACTACACAAAGAAGCATGAAAATACAAGACTCTAAGATACAATGTAGTAGTAGAAAAAATGTAGCTCCGCCATTTATATCTAACACCTGCAAATGTAAGTCACCAAGAGAACCTTTTTCATCTTCTGTGTTCATATAATTTTCCTCACAGCAGCAAACGTCGTAGTCCAGAGGGTACTAGGTCACAGTACAAACTATGCTGGGTCATAGTCGACATGCAACAAAGCACGAATAAGCAGAAAGTCAACATGCAAATAAACAAAAAATGATAGATAGTGCAAACACACGAAGTAGATAGAATGTGCTTACATAGCATAAGTAGCAAGAACAATGTTTCCGAATAGAAGACATGAGCAAATACACAAATGAAGTATCATACAATCAACAAATAGCCTAAAAGTTAGATAACTCCATAGCAGCAGAAGAGAAAGAAGATGAGGAATATGCTTCAACGACTCCATATAATAAAATAAAGACAAATATATAATAGTGATAGCAAGAAGATTCATAGAATATTATTAGCAACAAAAACAAGATAAGCAACATAAGTTTTCTCTCTTCATTTTTTTTTATCTCTTCTCCTTCATTTCATATCTTGTCTTCCTCTGTTCTCCCCCTCATACCAACCACGAATATAATCAAGAGAGTGGTTGGGGGTGAAGAATTATAAAAAAGGTAGGGTAGTGGATATGTAGGCAAATATGTGGAGGAGATTAACCAATAACACAGTCGATAGAGTACATGGCCCGATTACATATATCCAGGTGAAAAATAAATGGGTTTAGGGGTGGAGCCCTTGTGGTATGGATCAGGTCAAAAATCAGATTTGATCAAAGATTTGAATAGGATTTAGCATATATAGTACATGAGGTTAGAACATGGATTTAGTGATGTAAGGCTATATGTAGGTAGGGTTGGAGGGGGGACAATTAAAAAAATATCAAAGTTGCTGGAAACAAAAGATGAGTGTTCAACTATTAACGATAACGATAAACAGGGACACACCACGCCATATAATGAAGCCCTCCGTCCTGTTGGAAGAGTAGTTGATGAAGTTGCATGCCTTTTGATATAGTCATGTTTTAAAGTGCGTGATCCATAATGGGATGTTTTTTTCTCAATGAGGTGAGGCATAAGTGTCAAAGCGTTTGAGGCGTAAGCCTCAAAATATAAAAGGCATTTATAAATAAATATACATACATATACATATTTATATGTGTGCATCTATGAGGTGTATTGTTGAGAAGTGTGTGGGACACTGTAATTGTCGTCGTTATATTCATATGTATATCCCTGTCCTATATATAGGAGAGGAGGCAATTACAAGGAAGCGGACTAAACCCCAATAGGCCAGGGCAAACATGCCCATGTACATAATAGATTACTATTAACTAAATAGGCTAATACTTTCTAACACTCCCCCTCAAGCTGGAGCACGGTTGAACACATGTTCAAGCTTGGAGTTACATGACTCGATTAAACGATAAATGATAAATGAAAGATAGATGTTAGATTAGTTAGTTTATTATGTACATGGGCCTAGTTGACTGGGTCCATTAGGGTTAAGTTATGCTTCCTTGTACTTGCCTCCTCTCCTATATATAGGAGGGGAGTTTGCCCACTATCTATAACATATTATCTTTCTAGCCTGCATATTATTTTCCACGTGGTATCAGAGCATTAGATCCTATCTGTAGAGAACAAAGGAGAGAGCCTCCGCCTGCGGGCGGCCGCCGTCCCTTCTCGGCTTAGCTGTTTGCCAGGCATCATCTTGAACTCCATGATGATCTCCTATGTTCTTCTTTTTTAAAAATAGAATCTTTTTGCCGGCGCTCTCCTTCTCGGCCACCATTATCTATGTTTATTTGCCTCCTCCGAGTTTTCGTCCTCCCCATCACTCACCCTTGCCAGATCTATAATATAGTAATGAGATGATCATCCTCCCGCCGTTGACTCACTGTTATCTGTCTCCATTGAATCATCCAAATCATGTCTAAGTGTTTTTCTAGCATCGCATCATGTGTTTCCGTGAAATAAAAAGAATTAGGAAAGAAAAGATTATGCCCGTATGCTTACTTCCTGCACGAAGTGGAGAAGAGAAAAGATCTGTCGCTGTGATCCACACTCATGCTTGTTTGCTGGCATCCAATCATGGGATGCCCACCTCCTTTCCCAATTCCCAGCCCCAACCCTACTACAAACCTTTTTTTCATAGTCAATGTGCTCAACAACCTAGAGAGTCGCTGCTCTTCACATGTAAGGATGACGTTCTCGGCACTAACAACCCTTCCAAATCAAGGATGATGTTCTACAGGTGATTACCGTGCCTCCACCCTATTTAATCTCGCGCCCCCTCTCTTAAAAGAATTGCTTCTGCTCGCCTCCCACATCATGACAATATGAACAAAGGAAAAGGCTGTCCCCTAACTGCTCCTTACTGATTCCACCGCAAAGGTTTCCTAAAGGATGATTCCAGTTTGTTTATTGCTCCTGGTTTCCAATGCTAAAAGTTCAGTTTGTTAAATATTCATGATCGGAATAGTGGATGAACTCTCCACGTTTTCTTTTTCTGATCGCAATTGGATGCAGTAATAGATTGCCAACCCCACTTTTCAAATCGTCAATATCTTCCCAATCCGTTCAATATCTTTCCAATCTGTTTGGAAAGTAAGGACTACTTCTGGATCACAGCAGTCGGTTCCTAAGTCTGTGCTAATATCTATTCACCTGCCGATTGTCTACAACAATAGAAGAAACAAAAAAAGGAAAAATAAATGACCCCTGCTGATATGTAAAGCAAAAAAAAAGGGGCAATGCATTATTTTTTTCTTCTTCCTACTGTGCATATTCCGGTAGTAGTTTGCTTTTCCTATCGAGTTCCATTCCGGTAGTGCCACTCCTCTTTCTACCGAGTTTCCATTCCGGTAGTATATCTGTTTTCTTCTCTGTACCGTGCTACACTCCGATACCTTTTTTTGTACCATCTTTTATTTATCCATTCCTCTATAAATGTTTATGCCTTTTCACACCAACCACTCTCATGGTCTTTTTCGTGGTTGGTGTGAGGGGGAGAGTAGAGGAAGACGAGTAGAGGAAAGAGATGAGGTGGAGAGAACATGAGTTGAAGAAGCCATATCATCCGACCATGTTGTTTAGTTAATGCATATTCATGTGTGTTGTTGACACCTAATATAGAGCATGTTCCTATAGTAGTGTGTCTCAAACATGTGTCTACCTGCTATTGTGCAAAATTCCTATCGCAGTGCTCTTATCCCAACTACCACGCGTTATTTTGGTGTTGGTGCTTGTTGTGCGGAAATACCTTGACATCAATGGAGAATCATATGACTTCTACATATGTTCTCCACTATCTAAATTGTTCCAGTTGCTCGTCAAAGATTCAAAAAGTTATTTGTAGTTGCTTCAACGAGTATGGAGATCTCAAAGAAAATGATTTGGGATTACTTCTACAAGTCTGGCAATTTTTCAATTCAGATGGAGTCCATGCTGCTATTAATTCCTCTGCATTGACCTTATCTTCATTAAGGGGAGAAGACTTGTTTGTTGCTACATGCTATCTTCTTCAGGGGGAGTGTTAAGGGTGTTCAAATTTTACATTGCAAGATTTAGGGGGAGATCATTTCTTGTTAGGGGAGATCAATTTTTTGTATGGGCTATTTTATCCTTTTCATGCATTAACAAGCTGGGAATGTGTTTCAACCATGCTCCAACTTGAAGGGGAGTGTTAGATTAGTTGGTTTATTATGTACATAGGCCTAATTGACTTGGCCCATTAGAGTTAAGTTATGCTTCCTTGTACTTGCCTCCTCTCCTATATATAGGAGGGGAGTTTGCCCACTATCAATTACAAATTATCTTTCTAGCCTGCATATTATATTCCAAAATCTCATAGAAAAATTGTTACCCCTCAGACAATACTTCCTAACTAAAAAATATGATGACGCCTCTTTGAGATGTGTTTTGT
Source organism: Alisma plantago-aquatica (assembly GCA_963693085.1). Taxonomy (NCBI): domain Eukaryota; kingdom Viridiplantae; phylum Streptophyta; class Magnoliopsida; order Alismatales; family Alismataceae; genus Alisma; species Alisma plantago-aquatica. The sequence continues at coordinate 828,528,061 of OY856414.1, read as the reverse complement.
AGGTTGGAAATGCTCGAGCTTTTAGAGAAGGTCATTCTTTTGAAGTGCCTCTGGAATGAAGAATATCTGAAACAGACAATCATAAATACCACAACTATGCTATCTTCGCTGGAGAGGAATGTGTGAGTGGAATAAGCGCACATCAACACATCCCACGTACATAACACGACATGAACGCGGAGACAACAACGTCGATGTAGCAGTAGTGGTGTCTTCAAATCGCCTGAGAAGTGTAGCCAACTAGAATTAGAGCAGGAGACTACAGACGTGCATGTGGCACGGGCACGCTGGACGAAGTGTTGAAGTGTCATCTCAACACGTAGTAGCAACAAATGCAACTAAGAGAAAACACAATGAAGTAGCTTGGTGAAGATAACTCTGGTAAATCCTTGCAGATATAAAATGCGCGGGCTAGAAGCTAACGAGCTTTGAAGAAATCTGATGAAAAATCAACTGTCTGTCTCACCATTAACACTAGAGGGAACGTTATCAAAAAAAAAACACTAGAGGGAACAAGAGCCCAAAATTAGCCGCAACAACTCTTGTCCTGTCTCATGAGAATGCAACATGGATGATCAATTGGAACATCATCAACACCAAAGGAAACAAGGATCCAGAATTAGCCGCAACATTTCTTGTCCTAACGTACATAATGCGGTACGAATGCAAGAAGCTCGGTGTCAATGCTGTAATGGAGATCTTTCAAAGTTGCCTGAAAGTGGAGGGCAGATATGTTGAACAATACAAAGCTTCATGATGATAGCCTGGAATATTATCTCGCTCATCTCATACTCACTCTCCCATATGCTCTTTCTCATGTTCTCATACTCTCTATTCCCCCCCGCATACCAAATACGATGAGAGTGAATAGATGGTGTGGAAAAGGAAAATATAACCCCCCACAAGTGGAAGATGTACACATGATGGATGGGAGGGTGGGAAAGGGAAAAGGTAAAACGAGAGGTATAGTATGTAGAGAAGAACAAAATAAAAGTTCTACCGGAATGGAAACTCGGTAGAAAGAGGAGAAACACTACCAGAATGGAGCTAGATAGGAAAATGAGTGCCACTATCGGAATGGATCTTAGTAGAAAATCAATAACGGGAGTCAATATGCAAAACAACCCGTTTATAAGATCCGAATAGAGAACTTAAATGGATATTTTCTTGACGCTAGGGGTGCGACAGCAGAGTCCCCGCACAATTTTTTTGGAGGTCAAAAAATAATATGATCTGATTATCATTAGGTATTGAAGGAGAGATAGACCTTTGGAGGACATCATAACTGGAACTGGATATACACAGATTGCTTCTGACACGCCATGTTTGAAACTTGACACGCCATGTAACTTGGTTGTCGAAAGTGATAGGCTCCCAACAACACACCGTGTAGAGATGCGACACACCGTGTCGAATGTCGGAAGCGTAAAATAGATCTCCGTCAACATGCTGTGTTTGAAGATGACACGCCATGTAGGATGTCAGGGGCGTAAAACTGACTTCCGTCAACACGCCGTGTTTGAAAATGACACACCGTGTATGTTGCGATCTGTGCCTTCATGAATATTTCTGGAATGCAATACGCCGTGTTGGTTGAACAACATACAGTGTCGGTTGTGATCTGGATAGATCTTTGCGCCGCCGAGTGAATTTTGGACTGCTACACGCTACAACGACTGATGCACGATCTGGATAGGAATTTGTGCCATCCAGGAGATCACAACCCTAGAAATTAGCACCGAGGGGTGACGAGAATTAGTACCGTCACTTATGACTATAAATCATGCAGATCTGAGGTAGCAACAACCTCTTGCTAGACTAAGGACTGATTTGGACAATAGCCACAAAGGGGATAATTGCGGCTCCACAAACAGATCTGGACGGGAATTAGTGCAGTCCAAGGTACACAGATCGAGGAAGACGACGACTCCCTTGCTACTATGTCTTTCTTTGCTACTGCGACGACAGAGAAGCTTGATAGGTGAAGATGGCGATGTGGTTGGCGATGCTTGATGATGGCTGGGATGAATGTTATCTTCAGATGATCAAGAGGATAAATTTGGGGAAGAGACGACAAATAGATCTGAACGGGAATTAGCACCGTTCGAGACTCGAACTCGGGGGTGTTGATTGCCGGGAAGGATGGCGCCAACGCATAGAGAAAGATCTATGTGAAAGGGGAAGAGTGGCAACCATGGAGGTCGGGATGTGCCTGGCGAGCAGCCGGCCGGCCTAAGCCATGGAGACGGCGGCCGCCCGCAGGTGGGCGCTCTCTCTGTTGCTCTCTCTAGGAAGGAGAGGCGGCAACTAGGGCAACATTGAGTGTGGAGAGGAGAGGGAAGCGATGACGGCGACTAGGGTTAGATCCCTAGGGCACACTCTGATACCATGTTGACAAGTGTGTGGGACACGGTAATTGTTGTTGTTGTTATATTGATACGTATACCCCTGTCCTATATATATAATATAAATATATATATATATATATATATATATATATATAATATTTTATATATAAAATAGTAGATGAAGAAACGAAGAGACATGTGTGTTCATGACACACCTTGTTGAATAAGTGACACACCTTTTCAAAGATCAAAAGCTATATTGTTGGGACAGAGCCGTAGTTGTTGAGGCGCCTGCCTAGTTGGATGGGCACTCAAGGGCGGGGGGAGGTACCTGGCTGGACGCGCAACTTGTTGGCCCAAATCGGTGGCCACCTAGGGCGACTGACCGGCTAGGCGACCGCTTGGGCTACCTGGGCACCCTCTTTTTTGCTGGGTAGGCCTAATGAAGTGCCCAAATATCACATCCCACCTCATATTTTGGTCCCGTAGAGCAATAATGTACCATTTTAGCATATACACTTGTCGTTTATGGTTGGAATTTGGGTTATACAGCTATAAAGTATGAATTATGGGGTTTTAATTTATCGAATTGGAAAGGTGGAATGATTTAGATTTTCTTTATTTGTTGTCATGTATTTTCTTATCATTTACATTGGGAATGTATATCTACATATGTTATTATTTGTATCATCTACTTATTTTTTTTCTTAAATTAGTAATTCAATTAGAGAATTTTAAGGATTATTGAAGTTAGAAGGTATGTATCATAGTATGAATTTTTCATTCTTGACTACTTATTGCCTATTGTGTAATTTTAACTCATCTAGTTACATCTATTTCAACTTATTTCAGGGATTTGTATTAATATTATACAATTTCAGTCGTAATATTCATATATACTTATATATAATAAACATATATATATATATATATATTATTATAAAAAATCATCGCCTGGGCGCTCAACCAAAGTAGGACGCTCCCTGACCGCCTTAACAAGTATGGGCAGAGCAGGTGACACATCGTATGATCAATAAGACAAGGCGTGTCACATGTGAACATAGTTGTTGAGTCGGCCGACTAGTCGACTGGTCGCCCGAGGGGGGTCCGACTACCCAACCGCCCACAAATGGGCTTTGGCTTGGCGCCCGCCTAGGCCCATTGTCATGACTATTTGCCCCAAGCCAAGCCTGGGCGGCCGCTTAGTCAGGCCTAGGCCCAGGGACTGTAGGACTTTCTTATATTTTTTATTCTTTTACAACTCTAATTCCTGCTCTCCCTATTCTGAATGTTTGTTTTTGTCTCTTACCATGATTTATCTGAATATCAATTTCATTCACACTACAATGGTTAAGTATATAACTTCTATTTTAGTTGTTGCAATTTAACAAGTACTGAAAGTCTAAATTTAGTAGTGGTATGTCACTCTTCTCTATCTAATTATACTTGTTGAATATGAATACATTATATTGTCTTTATTGAAATTTGTTTGAGGTGTTTTATGACATTATTTTCAAAATCTAGATCATTATATGCTTGGATACATGCTTACATTGGTAAATTTATATATGTATTGTATATAATTAATATTATTCAAATATTATACCTATGACTGGGCGACCGATTAGTCGATGACTAGTCAGCTAGTCGCCCAAGCAGGACAGGTGACTGACTGGCTGCCTTGACAACTGTGACAGAGAAGAGACTTGACGGAGAAGAGACTTCGACTCTCTCGGTCCCTCACGTATCATGTATACAAAGAAGATACATCAGACATTTACAATCAGGTCCCTGACCTTACACACAAGACCACAACATTTACATTTAAGTCCCTACATACTAACACTCCCCCTCAAGCTGGCGCATACATATCATATGTGCCCAGCTTGGTACATAAGAAGTGAACTCGACAACCATTCAAGGACTTTGTGAATAGATCAGCTAACTGATCTTCTGACCTGACAGGTGACAACTGAATCAGTCTCTCCTTGATCTTCTCTCTCAGAAAATGGCAATCGACCTCAATGTGTTTAGTTCTTTCATGGAAGACAGGGTTCTGAGCAATATGGACAGCAGCCTGATTATCACACTTCAAATCCATAGGAGTGTCTAAGGCAAAGCCAAGTTCCCGCAACAAATGTTGAATCCATAACAGCTCACATGTAGCTAAGGCCATAGCTCTGTATTCAGACTCTGCACTTGATCTAGATACAACTGTTTGCTTCTTGCTCTTCCAAGAAACTAAATTTCCTCCCACAAAGACACAATAGCCTGTAATAGATCGTCTATCAATGCTTGATCCAGCCCAATCAGCATCAGAAAACCCCTGTACTTTCAGGTGACCATGATTTTGATACAAGAGTCCCTTTCCAGGGGACTTCTTCAAGTACCTCAATATGCGCATCACAGCTTCTAAGTGACCCGTACAAGGCTTATCCATAAATTGGCTCACAACACTAGTAGCAAATGCAATATCTGGTCGGGTGACTGCCAAATAATTCAGCTTTCCAACAAGTCTTCTATATCTCCAAGGATCATCAAGAACCTCCCCTTGCTCCATGATAAATTTAACTTTAGGATCCATTGGAGTGTCAGTAGGTCTGGTCCCAAGCATCCCTGTCTCTGTGAGCAAGTCTAGAACATACTTTCTTTGTGAAATCACTATCCCAGATTTTGACTTGGCAACTTCAATACCTAGAAAATATTTAAGATTGCCTAAGTCTTTTGTATGGAATTGTCCTTGTAAAAATGTTTTCAATTGTGCAATGCCTTGTTTATCATCGCCCGTAATCACAATGTCGTCAACATATACTAATAGGAATATACTTCCCAGATTATGTCTCCTGTAGAAAACAGAATGATCCATCGTACATCTTTGGAGTCCAAACGCTGAAAGAGCACTACTGAGCCTACCAAACCAGGCACGAGGTGATTGTTTCAAACCATACAGAGACTTGTGAAGACGACACACTAGATTAGACTCCCCCTGAGCAACAAACCCTGGTGGTTGCTCCATATAAATCTCCTCATCAAGGTCACCATGCAGAAATGCATTCTTAATATCAAGTTGATGTAAATTCCATGAATGTATGGCAGCAAGAGATAGGAAGATACGAACAGATGCCATCTTGGCTACGGGAGAGAAGGTCTCTAAATAATCCTCCCCATAAATCTGAGTGTAGCCCTTGGCTACTAACCGTGCCTTTAGCCGATCAACTAATCCGTTTGCACCAACTTTGACAGTGAAAACCCAGCGGCATCCAACAACAGACTTGCCTAATGGGCATTGAACAAGAGACCATGTATTGTTTTGAGCTAGAACTGCCATCTCCTCTTCCATAGCATGACGCCAACCTGGGTGATCCAAGGCAACTGAAACAGACGAGGGTATAGAGACAGTGGACATGGAGGATAAAAAGGCATAATATGAGGGTGAGACATGGTTATATGAAATAAAATTAGAGATGGGATGGAGAGTGCAACTCCTAGTGCCTTTCCTCAAGGCAATAGGACGGCTATCAATACCTGTATCTACTTGACTTTCTGACGAGGGAGGAGCTGGAGAAAGAGTTGAACTGGCAGGAGACTCTGTACCATCGGTGCCTGTGGCTGGGCCTGTACGACGAGTATACACTTTGGTGATAGGAGGTCTAGTAGAAATGGGTGGCACACTATCATGAGGACTATCATTACCAAGACAAGTAGGAACAGAGGACTCGATAACAACGGGAAGAGGCAGGATCTCTTCCACACATGCAGGTGTCACTGAAGAACTATCACCAAAGAATGATTGATCTTCAAAAAAGGTGACATCAGTAGAGACAAAGAAGCGATGTAAGGTAGGGCTATAGCACTTGTACCCCTTTTGTACTCGAGAATAGCCTAAGAAGACACACTTGGTGGATTTTGGACTCAACTTATCCATACCAGGACCAAAGGAGTGAACAAAACAGACACACCCAAACACCTTTGGTGGGACATGGTACAATGGCTTTATAGGATTAAGAATCTGAACATGTATACGGTTTTGAATAACGGATGATGGCATACGACTTATGAGGTAAGTGGCAGTGAGAACCGCATCACTCCAAAAATCTCTTGGGACATGCATATGAAGAAGAAGGGTACGAGCAGTCTCAACAACGTGTCGAATTTTTCTTTCTGCCACTCCATTCTGTTGTGGTGTATGTGGGCAAGATGACTGGTGGATGATGCCATGGGTGGAGGTGAAATGGGTGAAATCACGACTGAAGCATTCCTTAGCATTATCAGAACGGAGAATACAAACTTTCTTTTTGAATTGGGTTTCCACTTCCATACAAAAAGATGTAAAGATAGATAAAAGTTCAGATCTTTCTTTCATCAAATAAAGCCATGTAGCACGTGAATAATCATCAACAAAAACAACAAAATACTTATAACCTAGCTTAGATGTTACACGACTCGGACCCCATACATCTGAGTGGACTAACTCAAACAAAGACTCTGCTCTTTGACTCTCTTTAGAACTGAATACAGACCTTGTATGTTTTCCCAACTGACACGACTCACACTGCAACCTTTCTAGGTTGGACAAACCTGGGACCAAAACTTTGAGCTTCTCCAATGACGCGTGACCAAGACGACTGTGCACCACCAAAGGGGAAGCTGCGACACAAGTTGTGAGAGACCTCCTCAAGTAGTAGAGTCCAGCCAATTCATACCCTTCGCCAATCGTCTTCCTCGTCTTCAAGTCCTGTATAACACAAGTATCGGGTAAGAATGTGACAGAGGCTTGAAGACAACGAGTTAATTTGCTGATAGATAATAAATTAAAAGGAAATTGAGGGATGAACATGGTGGATGGAAGGGATATATGCGGAGTTAGTGGAACCACCCCAGTTCCCTTAACAGAGACCGTAGAGCCATCTGCAAGGGTAACACCAGGTAGGTTGGGCTTGCTAGTATAGGTAGAGAACATCTCAGATACCCCCGTGATGTGATCAGTTGCACCTGAATCAAGAACCCAGTCTGACTTGGACGAGGATGCCCTAGATGCCTGAGAGAAGCATGCAGACGAACCAACTCTCTGTGCAATGGAGGCAACTGATGAGCTTTCTTGTTGTGAAGCGCGGAGTTGCATCAATTGAACATATTCTTCTTCAGACAATGCCACCTGATGTGAAGCCTGCTGTTGTGCACCTTCAATAGTTGCCATATTGGCAGACTTTGTAGGGAATCCATGTAACTCATAGCATGTCTCTCTAGTGTGTCCTTTCCTGCCACAATGGACACACTCTGGACGTTGGCGTGGCACTCCACGACCACTACTAGCACCTCCGCCTCTGATGAAACTTCTACCACGACCGCGACCTCTGGGTGTCGTGTCTCTGCTAGATTGACCGACTAAAGCTGACTTGTCACTTTGTGACTGAGTGACAATAATAGTATCCTGCTCTAGGAAGGCACGCGAAACTCTGGAATAAGTCTCTGCTAAAGAAGGAAGCTCAACACCTGAAAGAATCTGACTACGCACTCCCTCATACTCACGTCGAAGCCCAGCTAGAAACTTAATGACTGTCATCTGATCACGTTGTTGTTGCATCTTCTGAACATCACTGGAAAGAGGAAGCAACCTATGCAAGTCATCTGCTAGACGAGTCACTTCTCCAAAATATTGTGTGAGTGACTTGTCTTCCTGTTGTAGCCCATATAGCTCCACAGTCATGTCATACATACGTGACACATTATTGGAGTACATGAGTTGTAGATGGTCCCACAATGTCTTGCATGTTTCAAAGTGATTTGTCATGTCTGCTATATGTGGCTCCATACTGTTCCACATCATATTCAGCAGGTTGGCATCATGTTGTTCCCATGTCTCCAAAGCAACAGGATCTGAAGGTGGCTCATTGGTCAAGTGTTTGATGCGTCCTTGACCCTTGAAAAATATCTTCACTGTCCGGCTCCATTGAGTGAAGTTCTTTTCATTTAGTTTCCGGTTGGTGATCATCTGACTTTGGATTGTAGGTGTAGATTGCTGGAATGTGGACTCCTTCTTATCGGCCATATTGACAGCTTGATTTAGATCAATAGGAAGCAAATAAAACTCAAGAATCTGAGCTCCTCTTTGCAAGCATGTAACACCACAACGTTCTAGTTGATGTTGATGGTCAGCAGTGCTGAAATACAGCTGTGCTACAGTAACAGCGGCTCTATATGGTTGGAGAAGAAGGCCCAATGCTCCCTCCTTGTGATTTCGTTGCTTCTGATCTTCTGGGACAGTGTTACTAGGACTAGGACGCCCCACAAGGACCTGATTTGAAGGAGGAAAAACTCCACTATGGCCACTTGGAGGCCTTTGAACGGAGATGACGAAACAGCCTGTTTCTGCACTTGGAAAAAGGAGGGGATTACTACCCCCCTATCGAGCACAGATACTCCTCCCCACTAACAGACCACTAGTGGTAAGGAGACCCAAAGCAGGAGGTCGATTGAGGCAGATTGATCAAGGAGGATGAGTATACGGCTCCTTTTTCTTTCCCGCTGCTACAGTCGCTACTGTAGCGATCGTGAACAAAAGAAGGGGAACAGGTAGATTGACGGCTCCCTTGGTTCCCAGGGATGGAGAGCTTGACGACTCTCTTAGGGATTCAACCCTTGTAGCTCTGATACCATGTGACAGAGAAGAGACTTGACGGAGAAGAGACTTCGACTCTCTCGGTCCCTCACGTATCATGTATACAAAGAAGATACATCAGACATTTACAATCAGGTCCCTGACCTTACACACAAGACCACAACATTTACATTTAAGTCCCTACATACTAACAACAACTATGCATATGAATTATGTGTGTTCAAGCCAACACGTTGTGTACATAAGTAGTAGTTCACACATGATGCAGTGAACAGACAAAACAACACGGACAAGCCTTGTTGCGCGGTGGAATTACAACATGAAGCCCTGATGAATATCTATTCATCACGTTTCTTTGTTGCATTTTCGATTTCGTTTTGCATACTTTGCTTGCATTTTAGTTGAGAATTTACTTGTTTTAGCTTTGTAGTAGTTTATGCAATTTATTTGGTATCTAATTAGGTTTTGTATTTAATTTGTAGGTTGGTGTAAGGAGAAGATGAGAAGTCATAAACTCTCTATTAAGTTTTTAGTTAAGAAGTCATAGAATTGATGCAAGGAATAGAGGAGAAGTCATAAGCACTCTATGCATTCCCATTTAATAAGCCATAACATTAAATTCTCACTCCCCAACCCCATCAATTGGAGAGAGATCATTACTATGTACCTATTCAGTAAAACCACTCTAGATTACTCAACCAATGTTGGAATTTGACAATTCAAGTTGGGTTGGAAGCGTAATTCGATTATCTACACAATGAGTACATTCACTAACAACTTTCAGCTAGAGAACGGGTCCTTAAGTCGCTTATTTTCCAAATTTACTGATCACATCCGTTGGATTATGTTAGATCAAGTTGAAACCTTGAGACATGCTATTAAAGCACTAAAGGTACATCCAGAAAGGATATCTCATTCCATACAACATCCAATCACATCCTTAGTCGTCACCAAGGAAGGCTGGAGACGAAAGATGCCGACTTGACGTGGAGACGCGCTCCACTGAAGGACGTGCTCCACTGAAGGACGTGACTGGAGATTGCAGCTGTTGTTTGGAGGGTGGTTTTGCAAACCACATGCTTATCTTCTACATCACTACCTTCTCTATTAGCTTCTTCTCTTTTTTATTTTCTATCTTGAACATGTGTAGAGCAGGCCATCTTAGCCCTGCTTTCTGTATGTGTAATCTTACATGGTGAACCACTACTTGTTTGAACTATGAGATTTTTGATTAACTGTTTAATGCATATTTTGTAGATTAGCTGTCCATCTTGCGTGTCTATTGCAATGTTAGGAGTAGAGACATTGAAACCTAGTATTATGATACCAATTAATCATAGTTAAATCCAGATACGACCGTGGAAGGGTGTTCTCCGGGGCGACATGTTTGAGATCTGTAGGTAACGAGACGTTGAGCCTATGAGGAAATCTGTCCTTGTGAGATTCTATAATCGAAAAGGATATATAATTTCCTTGGCCCCAATCTGATACTCTTATGAGTGATACAATGTGAGAGAGAGAATACGTAGGTAGTGACCGTGAAACCCGTCGCCCTGGTGATTTTACCATTGTTAAAAATCATTTGCTTTCATAGTTTAATTGCATTTCTTGTTCTGTTAATTTAGTTAATCAACCAAAAACATCAATTATCTATACTTGTTAGGCACTTTTCCATAATTAGACTAAATATCCAATTTGTTCTTTGAAAGTTATCCTTTGGGCTCGATGTTTAACTATACTACGATAAGACCCGTCCGCTTGCAGGTAGCGTTTTTCGTACTATTGTTTTGGCAAAAGTTAGGATTTCATCTTAGTGAATTTGAGAGGTACGGAAATACCACATCAAGCCCCGAAATTACTACAAAACGAGGACAAGTTTTCTTCTACATCTCCACCATGGAAAAATAGGGATTGGTAATTCCCGATAGTAGCCAAAAAGTTGATCTTTAGCCATGATTTGTCATTAGATTTTGATGGTGACAATGGATGGTGGCGGTGGCGTTGATGTAGATGATAACAACGTAGAAGGCAACACCGTAGACCATGACATGTGTCATGGATGGCAGTGACCACATCAAAATAGGAGGGTGGCGGTAGCTCCTCCAAGACAACAAGCACATAGAAGAGGCAACCTAATAGATCTAGCAGCAAAAACATAGAAGCATCATAAAGGTTGGATTTATGAGATGGCGACGCTCCATGGAAACAACTCCGAGAAGTAGGGGATGGGAATCCCTACAGAAAATCAACCATCGCCAAGAGGCGTTGCGGGTGGCGCTCCTCTTTGGCTCTTTCTCTCTCTCTCTCACGTGGGGTTAGAGCACATGAATGGGTGTTCAAATACCATGCTAGAAAATGTAGCAATAGAATAGAAAAATCTTTCTTTGATATGTTTAAAACAAATACAATGCTCTCTCTTTTATATGATAAGAGAGTAAGAAACAAAACTAGGCAATATGGGATAAAAGAAAAGCTAAAAACAAGACAAGTCTAAAGCACATAGCAAAACACACAACATAACATAACGCATAACATAACATCTATATAAGGGGCCAATAATAGAAATAAGGAATATATATCAACACTCCCCCTCAAGCTGGAGCATAGATATCAATCATGCCCAGCTTGTCCACCATGGTAGTGAATCTGGCCTTGCAAAGAAGCTTTGTGAAAATATCTGCTACTTGATCAGAAGTATGAGTATATGGAGTAGAGATGTTGCCAGATAAGCAACTTCCCAGACAAAATGGCAATCCACCTCAATATGCTTGGTGCACTCATGAAACATTAGACTGCTGACAATGAATATAGCAACTTTATTGTCGAAATACATAAGAACATGATCATGATTAGAAATGTCAAACTCTTCAGAAGACCACAGACCCACAACACTTCACCAAGTAGCATGAGCCATAGCTCTATACTCAGCTTCAACACTAGAACATGCAACCACAGTCTGTTTCTTACTGCGCCAGGTAACAAGATTACCTCCCACAAAGGTACAATAACCGGATGTAGATTTACGATCTATCCTACTGCCCGCATAGTCAAAATCAAAATATCCCATTATTTTACAATGCCCATGTCTTATGTAACAAGCCTTTTCCTGGAATTTTTTTTAGATATTTCAGAATATGACAGATAGCGTCCTAGTAACATTGTATGGTTTTATCCAGATATCTACTGACTAATCCAACTGCAGAAGATATATTAGCCCTTGTAACAGTCAGATATATAATTTTACCAACTAATCTATGATATTATTGGTTATCTGGGTATGGAGGAGAAGAGTCATCATCTCAGCTGGAATTAGAATCTAAGGGAGTACTAGTAGGTTTTGCTCCAAGCATGTCTGTTTCCGCCAAAACATCCATAACATATTTCCTCTGTGATAAACAAATGCTTGAAGAACGGGAAACTTCAATACCCAGAAAATATCTCAATTTTCTCAGGTCTTGAGTGATAAAGTGTTTTTCCAAGTGTTCTTTAGTAGCCTGGATGCCTGCTTGATCACTCCCAGATAAGATGATATCATCAACATGGACAATTAGAATTACAAGACCAGAGCAAGTTTTCTAAATAAAAACCGAGTGATCAGAATGAGAGCGGCGAAAGCTAATTTTTTTGAAGAATATGACTCAATTTGTCAAATCAGGCACGTGGACTCTGTTGCAATCCATTATAGCTTTGCATAACCTACATACTTTAGAACACTCCCCCTGAGCAACAAACCGAGGTGGTTGCTCCATATATACCTCCTCGTGCTGGTCACCATATAAGAAGACATTTTTGACATCTAATTGAAACAAGAGGCCAATACGGTTCACAACCACAGTTATAAGGACATACATAATTTAGACGTGCAACAGGAAAATAATCAACTCCATATGTTTGGGTATAGCCTTTGGCGACAAGACGAGCCTTAATCTTTCAATTATGCCATCCGACTGATACTTTATGGTAAAGATCCAACGACATCCTACAGGAGAGCAAATCAGTAGGAGCATGAACCAAGTCCCACGTATGCTGATCAGTAAGAGCTTGCATTTCAATCTCCATCGCCTGACGCCATGCAGGATGCTGTAAAGCTTCAGAAACATTCTAAAAAATAGAGACAACTGATAAAGTAGAGGTAAAATTGGCAAAGCTAGTGCATAGATTAGCAGTAGAATAAAATTTCCAATATGATGCAAAGTACAAGACATGGTCCCTTTATGTTGACCAATAAGAACATTTGAATCAGAAAATACTTGAGGTTGAGGGGGATCTGCCAACGGGGATGTAGGAATTGGGGGAGGGGCCATGGAGGGAGTTGTAGCTTTCAGTCTTGGTTGATACACTTTCTGAGGTGGGGATGATGCAACATCAATAGGAGGCAAGTCAGTTTCAACGGACACAAGCAGTGGTGTATCAACCAACAGATCAAATGACATAGTAGATCCTACTGCAGAGTAGAATGTCATATGTTCAAAGAAGACCACATCGGCACTGACAAACCATTTCATTGTTGATGGATCATAATATTTGTACCCTTTCTGAGTTCGAGAGTAACACAAGAAAACACATTTTGTAAACCGTAGGTCAAGCTTAGTTAAACCTTAACGTAAGTTTTTGACAAATCAAGTGCTTCCAAAAATTCGAGGCGGCACAACAAAAGGGGGCATCAGGGTACAAGATTTGATAAGGCACCTGATTGCCAAGAACAGAGGAGGGCATGCGGTTAATGAGATAACAAGCAGTAGAGATAACTTCAGGCCAGAAAGTTTTGGGTACATTATAGTGAAAAAGAAGGGTGCGGGAAACTTCAAGAATGTGACAATTCTTGTGCTGAACAACCCCATTTTGTTGGGGGGTGTACGAACATGAAGTTTGATAAATTGTACCCAACTTGCTTCAAAACTGCCTGACAGAGGATTGCACAAACTCTAAGATTTTCAATGCAAAAACCTTAATTGGCGTGTCTAACTGAGTACATATTTCAACAAAGAAGGTGGTTATAGTATCTAGCACGTGAGATTGGTCTTTCAATAAAAATAACCATGCAGTTCTAGAAAGTCGTCAAAAAAGCTCATAAACTACCGAAATTCAGATGTTCTTGGAACAAAACATGGACCCCAAACATCAACATGCACAATATCAAAAGATTTTTTTGAACCAATACAAGGTTTATTTGAAAAACCGACACAAGTTTGTTTGCCCAAATGGCAAGTTTCACAATGAAAAAAAGAATCTGAAATAGCAGGAATTAAATGCTTCGATTTTGCAATAGATGGATGGCATAGTCGATAATGCCATTGTAAGCCTATCACAGACGCAGTCAGCAAAGTAGTTGTCTTCAGTGTATCCAAGTAGTACATTATGTCTGGTCCCTCATGGCCCGAACCAATCCTCATCCTCGTGTGGAGATCCCGATATACACAACCATCCGAGTCAAAAGTAATAGAGCACTGAAGGCTCTTCACAGTTAGACTAACAAATAACAAATTCAACGGAAATTTGGGAATATAAAGAGTTGAGCGCAATAAGAGATTGCCAGGTGTACAAATATTCCCTAAGCCAAAAACATGAGTTTGAGAATCATCAGCAAGAGTAATAGGTGGAACAATAGAAATTTTATGGAGTTCAGAAAAAAGTGTAGAATTGCCAGAAATATGGGAGGTGGCGCTAGAATCAATCATCTATTTATTTTTGCCATAAGATGCATACGAGGCAAGGAGAGCAGAACCTCCATCAACATAAGCATCAGTAGTGGAGCAAGTGAGATGACATCAAAGCAACTTTTCAAACTTAGAGTGAATCCAATCCGCAGATGGCTGGGACGATGAGGATGGTGCAAAATCAGGTTGATCTGTAGTAACCTACTTGGCCCATGCATGCTTACCATGCTTAATCCAAAAACGGTCTTCAATATGGTTTGTGCGTTTACAAAAATGACAGTATCGCTATTCAAAAGAGGATATGTTTTGACTAAATGATGAAGAACCGCGATCAGGACCAACATTAGAGCGGCCATGACCACGACCTCGGCCTCGGCCCTGGCCACGACCACAAGAGGGGTCTCTTGAGCGGACAACTAGAGCGGCATCATAGGAGTGGTCAGGTGACAAAGGGAAGACAGACGGGAGCCTTTAGACCCGTATCAAGACATCACATAGTGTAGGCAACGGGTCGCTGGACAGGATCTGATCTACCACTCCAGAGAATGAGTGTGACAAGCCCGCTGGAAATTGCACTAGTTGAAGTTCATTGCGCCGACGTTGTATTTCAGTGAGATCAGTAGAGAGGGGGTGATATACTTCAAACTCGTCCCAAAGAGCGCAACATTGATTGTAGTAATCCTCCACAGATTCAGTAGCAAAATACTCCTTTTTGGCCACGTGTTTGAAAATTTCAAACACTTTCTCTGGGTTTTGCTGATGAGAGTAAACATGTGAGATCTGGTCCCACATGGCTTTGGCAGTCCTGAGACGAAGAAGTGACTGGCTGATCTTGGGCCCACACTATTGACCATCCAGGTCATGACACTAGAGTCCTCCTTAGTCCAAAAAATGTAGGCTTGTTTAGATTTATCATCAACATTATTAATAGGTACGGCCGGAGCATTAGAAGTGAGATGCGAGTAACGTCCATGAGCTTTGACATAGAGCTCGAAGGCCGCATACCAAGTGTGATAGTTGGAGCCATCCAACTTCACAGTAGTGACACATAGCGTCCGAAGTGGCTCAACAAATGCCATCAAATAGATATGTAGAATGACAAATACGTCAAAAAGAAGCAGTAGCAGTGAAAAGGACCCAACTCAGGGGTAGCAACAGTAGTCAACAAGCAGCAATAGAAGAAGTAACCCAACTCATGAGCAGTAGTAGGTACAAGGAGAGACCAAACACATGGGCAGTAGTAGATCTGGATCAATAGATCTGAAGAAACCCGTAACGGGGCCGTAGGTAGCAACAACAGATCTGGATCATCAGATCTGAGAAACCCGCATAGGGGCAGAAGAGAAGAGAAAGACCTACGCCACCACAGGGAGAGATTTACTCCAAGGCATAAATAGACAACAAGGATAGTCTTGTTAGATCTTCATTGTGCTATTGTTAGATAGTATCAGTACACACAAAAGAAGACACAGGGATGGAGGAGGGGCTGTTGGTGGTGAGGACCGAAAGTGAGGGAGGGGCGACAGGTATGAAGGAGGTGGGAGTAGTGACTGGTGGAGGGATTGGGGGACGACGGTGGGTGGCTGGGGGGTTGGTGGTGGAAAGGGAGGAGGGAGGGTGGGGTGCTGGCGGCGGCGACAAAAATAAGGAATATATATCAACAGTAGCAATGGGAAAATTCCCTTGTATGTTTCTTGTTGATAAATGGGCAAATCCCTCTCCCATGTATGGGAGAGGAGGCATACAACAAATGGATAGGAGTCCAAAGCGCTAATGGGCCTAATAGACTCGGGCCCATATAAAAAAAGAATAAACACTCCTAAATTCTAACGAGGAAGTGGTTTTGTGAGGATATCCGCCACTTGCCATTCTTCATGTATAGCCTTAACTATCTTCTTTGCTTTGACTAGATCACATACAAAGTGACAGTTAACTTCAATATATTTGGTACGCTTGTGGAAGACTGGGTTGTTAGCAATGTGAATGACAACTTGATTATTGTAGTATAATCATGTGGTTCTTGGAAGGAATTCAGAATTCAGTGAGGATGGATTGGATCCACCGCAAGTCTCAAAATGCATGTGCCGCAAGTCTCAAAATGCATGTGCCATGGCATGATATTCAGTTTTGGTGCTTGAATAGACAACAATTGTAGTTTTTTTCTCCTCTAGGCAACTAGGTGATTACCCAGTAGGATACAATATCTAGAGGTAGATCTTCTATCTTGGGGGTCCCCAACCCAACCCTGTGATAGTTAGTGACTTGTGTCGGGGAGCTCTTCAAATATGGCAATGACGTTGTATATAGGTCTAATGAGTATGAAGAGGTGTGATCATGTGCTGACTAATAAGCCCAAATGCATAATAAATATGTGGTCATGTGATGGTTAAATATATTAGTTTCCCAACCATTCGTTTGTATTTTTCAGCTAACGGAATAGCTCCCACTAATTCAGAGTCTTCACATGGTGATCTTTTGGTGTGGAGACATGCTTTGCGTCAGTCATGCCCATCTCTTTAAGATCAAGGACATATCGCCTTTATGAGAGATAGATCCCTGGTTTTGGTCGAAGAACTTCAATGCCAAGAAAATACTAAAGATTCCCCAGATCTTTAGTATGGAAGGTGAGTTGAAGAGCCTTCTTTAGATCGCATATATCCTGTGTATCATTCCCAACGATCACAATATTATCAACGTAGATGGCAAACAAGACATCCTTCTCAGGAATTCGAGGAAAATAATGAATGGTCACTCACAGACCTCCTGAATCCTAATTGTTCAAGAACAATACTGAGTTTGTTGAACCAGACACAAGGAGATTGTTTTAGGCCGTATTGAGAATGTCATAGATGACATACTTTGGTAGCATATTCCCCCTAAACAACATAATTGATAGGTGCTACATATAAAATTCTTTAGAGAGATCACCATGCAAGAAGGTATTCTTGATATCTAGTTGGTGTAGGGTCCAATCAAAGTTGGCATCCATGCATGTTCAAATGCGTGCAAAGACGATGCACGTCATTGAGGAGGTGTCGAAAAAGTCCACCCCAAAGGTCTGGGTGTATCCTTTATCATCTAAGCCCGCCCTTATCTATTCAACTGTCCCGTCAAAGTGGTGCTTCACTGAGGAGACCCAATGACATCTGACAATATTTTTTTTCCAGGAGGCGAGTCAAGTAACTCCCCTGTGTTATTGTCTCATCGAGCTGTCATCCTATCGTCCATCACAACTTCTTACCCACGATGACTAAAAGCAGCCACGTGATTTTTAGGAATGGTAGCAGAATCAAGAGCAACAACAAAGGAGTATGCGGAGGGAGATAGACAAGTAAGGCAACTTGTGTTAGAGATACGATGTTTACTTTGCCGTCATACACGATTGAAGATGAACCACTCCAGTAGGATAGCAATGGATGAAAAATGATCACCGATAAGAAGCACAGTAAGAAGAATGCCAGGAAGGTGCACGACTATGCAGTATCACAGGAAAAAAGTGATGTGATAGGAATAATGAGAGTTCCAAACTTAAAAGCACTCACCCATGTACATAGGGAAGGTACATGGGGAGGTAGCAGTGATGAAAGGAAACCCCAATTCAGTTACAATGATATAATAAATCACCACCACCTTGCCACAATCAACGGGATATTGTTACGGTGCCATTGGTGACAAATGAGGTTGCCTACATTAGATCAAGGTGACAGACCCCCAGTTAGATGGAGCTAGATGGGCTGGCGTTGCCCACTTCTCTCGGATTGAGAGGCGGCAGTGCCATCCGTGCTCCTGTGGAGGCCGTTGTGTTGTTTGCTCTCGTTAAGGGGCTACAACAACAATTCTGATGGGGATCGGGTGCCTACGGTGCTCCTCCTAGAGGGCTGCAATAGCAATTGCTACTGCCTGGAGTGGGCGACGACATCTGCTGCCCGGAAGCTATTGCGACTGCTGCTAGAGAGGGGGAAGGTGACGATGGCCGACTTCTACCTTAGCGTAGCAATGGCTCCTTGGGCTGCTATTGCTGCTCATGGGGGGCCGTGGCTGTTGCTTCCTTTTAAAATTATGAGGGTTTTATAATTTTCTCTTGATGCCGTGTGACTAGATCAGGAGCAATTAGATTAAAAAATAAAGTTACAATCAGTCCTATATATATATTCGACTCAAGGTACGGTATACATGAGGAGCATTATAAGATGAGCTAGATCGACACTAATAGATTTAAGTAAGAGAGGTCCATTAGTCCTATTAAAACAAACTTAATATAAATTGCTTATCATACTAACATTGGCTATTGCCAGTTGCCCTGGTGGGGTCATCCGTAGGTTTTGCTGCTGTGTTGTCGGTGATGTACTTGAGCTTGCTTCGAGATTCGAGGAATGTGTAGACTGCATTAATCCTCATCAAGTAGTAGTTACCATAAAGTTTAACAACTGATATGGTAGGCATGTCATCATAAGTGATTGTAGGAGGGGTAGCTTTGGCAGCCACTAAAACAAATAAAATATACTAGTATGTAGTATGGTAGAGAATAAAGCTAGCTACCAGAGTGTAAGCACAATTGATAGTCACAACAATAAACATAATGGTACCAGGAAGAAGAACAATACAAGAAGTAAAGAGAAAACGCTACTGGAAGAGATCACTCTTTAAGAGTAGGTCACATAAATTATGCATTATGATAGAAAAACATGGTTCCCTAATATAGAAGACGAAGCGCTCGCCCATGCATTTTAGGGGAACCACATATGGTGGAAAGAACAACACAATTGCCCCTTGTTAGTTTTTGGTTCTTTTTGAGAGTAGGCAACATGGTTGTTTTATTGTTAATGCAAAACGAAAAGGCATTAGAGAATAACAGGGAGAAGGATCGCATAGAGATCATCCATAGGACATTGGTCAACAACTACTAGGGGAGGAGGGACTACGATCGGTAGGCTTGAGGATGGCAACTGCTATGCTTGGGCTTCAGGCTGTGAGGCTGCCGTCAGTTGCTGGTCCTTAACCCAGCGGCTGCTGGTCCTAGGGCCTGTGGGTGGCTCTAGGCCTGATGACTGCTGTTTCCTTGCCTATAGGGCCTACTACTATTGTGTGTAATGACCACCACATGGGAAGAGGCAGTGCAACAAGGATTGGTGGTGCATCAGGGAGAGAGAGGAGAAGAAGAGTGGCGGTGTCTAGGTTAGGGAAGAATCTGCTTTGATACCATGTGGAGTAGATTATGAGAGAATTCTCATTACGTTAATGAAGGTTTACAAGTGACTCCTACATATAGAAGCTGACACCCCATCTTTGCTCACTCTGTCAAAAATCACAGCGAGAGGGAGTGAACATCACCTACCTCAAGATTGTACTTTCCACTGAAATGTATCCCATGGCCACCTGTCTGGTATAACCTCGAAGCTATACCTCCCTTCAAGCCACATCTCCCCTCTTGGCCATTAGAGGCTTCTCCGACTAAAGTAGGAATGAAGTGTAGTAGTGAGAGGTAGATGCGTAACATGCTTCCTTCTTTTGCAACTGCACCATCAACCACTTGCTTAATAAAGTTAAGGTCGGGCACTATATCTCCTATAGATCCCAGCTAGCTAGCTGTCTCTAGGTCTCGTGGCCTTTTTACAACATGGGGAAGAAAAATGAGGGAGATGGTTGAAGCAGTCAATACATGTCAACATAGAAAAATAGAAACATGTTGGATATGGCAGGCATATAGATGAGAATCAAACAAGTGCTGACGTCCAACATGTCCAGTTTGTATAAGGGGACTATTTGAAGTGTTTGTCCTTCATAGACTATTGGAGTGTCATTTTAGATGGTTTGGATATGTAAAACACAAAGCCTGTAAAAGCATATATTTGGAGTAAAATGTTATTGAACTGGATAGAGTTAGAAACATGGTAGAAAATATCTGATTTTGATGTTGTTTTCAATGGTCAAGAAGTAGAAGTTTACATAAATTTGACACGCGTGAAGTTTAGACAAGTTTACGTTTTTAATGCCGAAATGGAGTTAATTCACAATAGTTTACTTGAACGATATACAAACATAAATACACATCTTAAAGTAATAATATCATATATTGGACATTGTGAAGCAACCTGCATCCCGGTCGATACTATCGACATTATGTCGATAGTATCGAGATCAGTTCAGGTTCAAGTTGAAGCAAGCTGCATCCCGGTCGATACTATCGACACACATGTCAATAGTATCAAGATTGGTTCAGGCGCAAGACAATATTCCGTCGATACCATCGACACTCAAGTCGATGGTATCGACACCGGCACAGCGGCGGAACGGCAAACCAGCGACTGATCTATTTTACTTATGGAATTTATTTTTTATTGTTTTTCTCTCTTTGTACCTCATGTACTTACCCTAATACATATATACAAGTGTGTAGGCTCAAGCCCTACTCACGTTTGCTGCATCTTGCAGCCGACATGTGATCAGTGTTTCCGTCTTCTTCCTCCTTCATTTCTTCTTACATGGTATCAGAGCGGAGATCGATCTAGGGCTCCTTCCTTCTCTCTTCGGAGAATCTCTCCAGGTCTCTCTCTCCTTGACGGCCGGTTGCTTCCCACCCGTCGGCTTGGCATAAATCCTCCGGCTGAGGAGAACCACCGTTAGCTAATCTGGGTCTGCGGTAGATATCTAATTCTACCGTAGCCGCTATCACAAAGCAGTTGAGGATCTCCAGGTGATCCAACGATCATCTAAACACACCACCGGAGGACTAGCTTTGTCTCAATCATCATCCTAGTCACACCTCCTCCGTGTGTGATTAGGAATATCATTTGGAGGCTGTGAATGCGTCAGTAACACATTTCTCTTTGTTTTCTTCTGTGTGTGACGTGTATCTCTCCGTCACCACATCTTCCTTGACGTGTATCAATCCGTCATATATTCCGTTCTACAATGGAGGATATCAAGACACCTATGATCTACAACGAGGTGTCACCCATCGCCTCTATCAAACTCAACGGGAAAAATTATGTTCTATGGATGAACGCCATCCACACCGTCTTGGAGGCTCGTGACAGAGCAAGGCATGTTGACTCGGGTCCCAATGCATCTACTGACGAAGGGTATGCTGAATGGAAGCGACATGACAGTCTTGTGAAGACTTGACTGTGGAATAGTATGGAATCCGCAATCGCCGCACGGTTCATGTTCTACTCTACGACCAAGGAAATATGGGACGCAGTGAAGCAACATTACTCTCAAGAGAAGAATGCTCTCCGTCAGTTTATGATCTATGACCGTTTATTTGCTGAAAAACAGGGTGACTGATCTCTTGAGGAATATTTTGGGGCGATTCAGGCTCTTGCTCAAGAGCTAAGTTATTATCATCCTGTGACTGTTGCAGAACAGATAAAAGATAGAGATGATCTAGTTACAGCCAAATTCTTATCTGGGCTTAACTCGACTTGTAGCTCCGCTCGGAGCGTTATCTTGGCTACTGATAAACTACCCAGCCTTGTGGAGGCTTATTCAAGGATCCAACAATCTCTGTTTGAGTATGTTTCCTTTGTTCCTGATATACCTTCTGGAGAATCTCATGCATCCGTTGCTGCTGCGGTACGAGGAGGACGTCCCGGTATGGGTAGAGGGCGTGGGACACGTCCGAAATGTACCTTTTGTGACAAACCGGGACATACAGTGGAGAAGTGTTGGAAGAAACATGGAAGACCTGCTGCACCACCTGTGGGGGCAGCACATTGTGCCACCACTACATGATCCTCATCCTCTACAACTGTGGGTACTACCTCTGGCACTGACATCACTCTCACTCAAGAAGAATATGATCGGTTCATTCAGGCGACACAGCACATGAGTATGGGGTCATCATCATCTTCTTCATCGGCAAATCTAGCATCTACAGCTGGTAATCAGGCAACATCTCTCATAGCATCTGGCTTATCCTCATCTTGGGTGGTTGATTCTGGCGCCTCTCAGCATATGACTGGTATGAGGAGATTGCTCCACACTATTGAATCGTCTATTCCTCACCAATCTGTTACACTGGCAGATGGTTCAGTGAAAAGAGTTTTAGCTAGTGGATCTGTCTCCCTAACACCCAAGATTGATCTTAAATCAGTTCACTTTGTGCCTGAATTTCCTTTTAATCTTCTTTCTGTTGCAAAACTGATTGACACTCTAAAATGTTGGGTAACATTTGGACCTTCTTGTTTTATTTTACAGGATCTCAAGAGTATGAAGACGATTGGTGGGGGGCCTAGGAAAGGTGATCTCTACCTTTTCAACGGTGACAGTCTACCTCGCCAAATGCCTGCTCCTGCTCCATCTATCCTGTTGAATGGTTCCCCCTTACTATGGCATTGCAGATATGGACATCCTTCTTTGGAGAACCTGCGGAAGTTGGAACCAGAATTGTCCCAATTATCTTCCTTAGAATGTCAGTCATGTCAACTGGGAAAGCACCATAGGTTATCCTATCCCAGTCGAGTCAATAAGCGGGCTTCTTGTCCCTTTGAGTTAGTGCATAGTGATGTGTGGGGTCCTGTAAAAGACCAGAGTTATAATGGTTTTCGTTATTTTATCTCCTTTGTCGATGATTTCTCACGCATGACATGGATTTACCTTCTTAAAAGTAGAGAGTCCGTGTTGTCTATTGTGAAACATTTTCATACTGAAATTAAAGTCCAGTTTGATTGCAATATAAAAATTCTTCAGTCTGATAATGCTTTGGAGTATGTTCAAAGGGCTATGTCTGATTTTTGTAGCTCGGTTGGTATAATTCACCGCACATCTTGTCCTCACACCCCTCAGCAAAATGGGGTGGCAGAAAGGAAGAATCGCCATCTTCTTGATATTGCTCGATCTATTATGTTTCAATCTAATGTGCCCAAGAAGTTTTGGTCTGAAGCTCTTTTAACTGCTTGTTTCTTGATTAAAAGGCAACCTTCCTCTGTTCTTCACGGACAGACTCATTTTTCTGTATTGCGTCCCAAGGACTCTCCCTATCCTATTCCTCTTAGAGTTTTTGGTTGCACTTCCTTTGTCCAGAACTTCGACCCTAAGACCGACAAGCTATCTCCTAGGTCCATTAAAACACTGTTCCTGGGTTACTCTACTACGAGCAAAGGATACAAGTGTTACTGTCCTAGTCTTCGCCGCATGTTTGTGTCTAGGGATGTCACTTTCCATGAGACCACTCCATATTTCTCCAATGCTATGAGCAAGGGGGAGCAGTTGAGAGAGGGAGAGCCACCAAAAATACAAAATGAGAGATTGGCAGCATCAGTGCCGAGTGAGGGAGTGCCACCTATCATTCCGGATTTTACTTCTATTCCGGATGAACAAGTAGGAGATAGACCCGCCATTGAGCATTATACACATGTATACCATAGGCGAGGCAGGCAAGATCCAGAAGTAGCGGCACCAGTCCCTGAGCCCTCACCATCGCCTTCTGCTCAAGAGAATCCTACAGAGACATCAGATCTCAACCTTCCTATAGCTGTTCGGAAAGGTACTAGGTCATGTACTATTAAACATCCTCTTACAAATGTATGTTGCCTGTCTCATCTGTCTAAGCAGGCTCGTGCATTCGCTATTGTGATTGATTCTGTGACTATACTAAGAAATCATTATGATGCTATGAAGAATAGTGGCTGGACATAGGCTATGCAATGTGAAATGTCAGCTCTCTTAAATAATGGTACTTGGGATCTGGTTGATCTTCCTGCAGGAAAGAAAGTAGTAGGCTGTAGATGGGTTTTCACTATTAAACACAATCCGGATGGATCTGTTGAAAGGTTGAAAGCCCGATTGGTTGCAAAGGGCTACACCCAAACCTATGGTGTTGACTTCTTTGAAACATTTTCTCCTGTTGCTCGCCTGAATTCTGTGCGGATCATTATTTCTCTTGCTACTACCTTTGATTGGCCACTATTTCAGCTGGATGTAAAGAATGCTTTTCTCCATGGTGATCTACAGGAAGAAGTTTATATGGAGCAACCTCCTGGGTTTGTTGCTCAGGGGGAGTGTCAGAAAGTATGCAAATTAAATAAGGCTATTTATGGGCTGAAACAGTCACCTAGAGCTTGGTTTGACAAGTTCAGTGAAGTTATTCTTCAGATGGGTTTTTCTCGCTCCATGACTGATCATTCCTTATTTTACTCCAGCTCTTCTCGTGGATCCATTATCCTTCTTGTCTATGTTGATGACATAGTAATTACTGGCAGTGACACCATGGGAATATCTCGTGTCAAAGAGGGTTTGCAAAAACACTTCCATACAAAGGATCTGGGCAAACTAAGATACTTTCTAGGCATTGAAGTGCTTAGATCTCATGCAGGTATCAATTTATCTCAGAGAAAATATGTGCTTGATTTGTTACAGGAGACAGGCATGGCTGAATCTAAACCGGTATCTACACCAATGGATTATCACATCAAAGAGGTGGTTGATGATGCTGAGTATAAAGATCCAGAATATTACAGGAGAATAGTGGGCAAGTTAATATATCTAACAGTCACCCGACCTGATATTTCATTTGCTGTGGGCGTGGTCAGCCAATATATGCATTCTCCGCGACAATCACACTGGACAGCGGTCTGCAGAATTCTGAGGTATCTGAAAAATGCTCCCGGTAAAGGTATCACATATTCTAGACCAAAGGCACCTCCATCTATCCTGTCTCTCACAGGATATTCAGATGCTGACTGGGCTGGTGATCATACTGATAGGAGATCTACATCAGGTTATTGTACCTTTTTAGGTGATCATCTTATCACATGGAAAAGTAAGAAGCAACATGTGGTTGCTAGATCTAGCACTGAGGCTGATGTGAATTGAAATGGGTCAAATCTGTTTTGTCTGAATTGCAAATTTCTCTTCTACCTTCTATGGAGCTCAAGTGTGACAATCAATCTGCTATGCACATTGCCAGAAATCCTATCTTTCATGAGCGTACAAAACACATAGAGGTTGATTGTCATTTTATTCGTGATCAAATAAAAGACGGTACTATTGTGACTCCATATGTCAGATCTGAAGATCAACTAGCAGATATTCTGACGAAGCCTTTGGGTTCAGCAATCTTTCAGAGACTTTGCGGCAAGCTGGGCATACACGATGTGTACTCTCCAACTTGAGGGGGAGTGTGAAGCAACCTGCATCCCGGTCGATACTATCGACATTATGTTGATAGTATCGAGATCAGTTCAGGTTCAAGTTGAAGCAAGCTGCATCCCGGTCGATACTATCGACACACATGTCGATAGTATCGAGATTGGTTCAGGCGCAAGACAATATTCCGTCGATACCATCGACACTCAAGTCGATGGTATCGACACCGGCACAGCGGCGGAACGGCAAACCAACGGCTGATCTATTTTACTTATGGAATTTATTTTTTATTGTTTTTCTCTCTTTGTACCTCATGTACTTACCCTAATACATATATACAAGTGTGTAGGCTCAAGCCCTACTCACGTTTGCTGCATCTTGCAGTCGACATGTGATCAGTGTTTCCGTCTTCTTCCTCCTTCATTTCTTCTTACAGACATGTCACAGGAGTTCCCTACATCTGAGTGAAGGAAACTGAACTGTTTCAATTCTCATAAATGATAAAGTAAATGGATGGACTTTTGAAATTTTACAAGCACAATCAATAGCCACATAGTTGCAATTTCAAGATTCATTTGGCAAGACGAAAAAGTTCTACCATCAGAAACTGTCGTAAAATTAGCATGAATGGCAATACAGATTTTGTAATATTCTTTATAAAGTTAAATAGTTGTATATGTGAGGGTCTATAAATAAATTGTCCTTGATGTACTCTCTGATGCAACCAAGTTATGGAGAAGAAGAAAGGGAGAAATAAATTTGCAACCAGCAAATAAAATACTTAATTCATAATCGACTGCATGGACAAAGGCCCCAAGGCTGGCCTATATAAGACTTTGTGACTTGACGTGCAAGTCAACAAAATAGAAAACTAAAATCCTAATGCAAGCAAATAAAACAAGGAATTAAAATCCTAATAAAGAAATTTGGAATTAAATATAACACAAATTTCCTAAATGCATAAAGAACTAAATAACAACCCAACTTGAGCCCAATAAGCTCTAATCATGAGTCTTGGATCTGGGCTTGCTTCCTATGCAAATCTCCTTTCATGGATTGTGTCAATCTCCTTCCCTTAAAAATGCGAGCCTCCGGTGAAGTAGGGGCAGGTCTAATGACTCCTTGCCATGAGCTGACGAGAGGCATCTCTCAAAGGACACGACCTAACTTCCTGGAACTATAGAATGTCCATCGAAAGAGTTTTCAGGCGTTGCCAAGTCAAAAGGAGCATGTGTTGTAGAACCCATCATGTCGCACATGACGATCATATTGCCATGGACGACCAAGCAGTATGTGAGAAGTTGTCATAGTGAGCACATCGCAAAGGATGATATCGTTGTAAACACCATGAAATGAAAAAGGAACTCTGCAGCAGTGGGTCACAGTCTGAGAAGACCATCGGTAGCGATATGGCTTGGGATGGGGCTCCAGTTGCAATCCCAACTCTTGAACAACAGAAGAAGACACTATACTGGTTGAAGATCCTCCATCAACTGTCAGTACGCACATGCGAACTCAAACCTCCACTACAGAAGTTTATAAAACAATGACGTGCAACACCAATTGTCACGAAGTGGACTTTGTACAGCCATGAGGACCCGATTTTGCAGGGCGGGGTCACCTATGTCGTCTTCCTCTTCTTCCTTGTCACTAGGTTCTGAAGCCGGAAAGACATCTTCATATTCTATGTCATCATCGTCTTTCGTTGTCATTGTAGTCATCACACGACGTGGACACTGGTTGGAACGATGACCATATACATGACAGGAAAAGCATGGGATAGGCTTGGTAACAACTGGTTTGGAGGGTTCGCCTTCAGTAGTCGCCCCTTGACGTGGTTTCCACAGTCGGGGACGACACCTGATCTCCTCTTCAATTCTTTCAGCACTTTGAATAGCATCATCTAGAGAAGTGAAATGCATGACTGCTAGACGACCAACTACCTCATCGCGAAGTCCCCTGCGAAAATTTGCAATTGCAACGGTGGCATCCATTCAAACCTCAGATCGGTTGCACAATTCTTGAGATTTGCTGGCGTAGTTGGCGACGGTGTCATCACCCTGCTTGAGATCTTGATATGCCAAGTAAGCCTGTTGCTTGTAATCCCGAGGTAAGAAGCGCTGCACAATCAAATGACACAATTCTCCCCATGTGTCGACGGGGTCGTCTCGTGGTTGATTCCACCATGCTAGAGTGGCTTCCCGAAACTTGGAGGTGGCTATTAGGACTTTGGTTGCCTCACCAGAGGTTTTGTATAACTGAAAATACTGGTCAGTGCAGTGCAACCGGTCAAGCACAATCTTGGTGTCACACTCGCCATGGAATTCTTGTAGCTTCATTTTAACAATGCATTTTGCTTGTAAGGGTTGAGGGGCTGGTTGACGAACATTATTGTTGCGGTTTGGCCTCCATTGCATTCACACGTTGTTCGAAGGTTGTAATACGACGAAGGAGAAGTTCAAAAGAGTCATCGTGTTCGGCTTGGTGTTGAAGTAATTCCTCTTATCGTTGCATAGCGGATGACCTAGAGATGGAAAGATGGTGGATTGCCAACTTACGTGAAGAGAAGAGTGGCAGGGGCCTGGAGAGATAGGAAGCGGAAGTGGAATTGAGAGGAAGGGGCGGCGTACAGGATGTTGCGGTGATTTATCGGGAGTAGGATTTAGAGGGAGGGGTGGCATACAAGATGTTGCGGTGGTTTATCGGGAGTAGGATTTAGGGGGAGGGCCAGCGACTTGGTTGGCGGAGGTTCGGGTTGGCTGCGGCTTGGAGACGAGGAGAGTGGCGCTGACGGGAACAGGTAGCGCCTAGTTGATGGGCGTGGATGAAAAGTGGCGTGGATGAGAGGGTTCCGTCAGGAGGAAGCCAACGTGGATGAGAGGGATCCGTAAGGAGGAAGCCAACGTGGATGGCGAGCCTGGTTGTCCGTTGTTGGTCAGGGGGTTTCTGGGTGATGCAGTTGGGCGAAAGCAGGGAGTTACTGTTCCTCCGCCGAATAGTAATCGGGAGAGCAACCGGAAAAGAAAAGAGGGAGGAGGAGGAGGCCATGCCCTTATAATTTAGGGTTTGGCTCTGATACCACTTGATGCAGCCAAGCTATGGAGAAGAAGAAAGGGAGAAATAAATTTGCAACCAGCAAATAAAATTCTTAATTCATAATCGACTTCCTGGACAAAGGCCCCAAGGTTGGCTTATATAAGACTTTGTGACTTGACGTGCAAGTCAACAAAATAGAAAACTAAAATCCTAATGCAAGCAAATAAAACAAGGAATTAAAATCCTAATAAAGAAAATTGCATTTAAATATAACACAAATTTCCTAAATGCATAAAGAACTAAATAAAAGCCCAACTTGAGCCCAATAAGCTCCAATCAGGATTGTCTTGGATATGGGCTTGCTTCCTATGCAAATCTCATTTCATGGATTGCATCACTCTCTCTATGATTAAAGTCAATACAGTAAGTGATTACACCGACTTCATCTTGTTACTTATTCTTGGTATAAGAGCCAATTGGGTTTAAAACCCTCTATTCTTGTGTTTAATTGTGAATAGAACCTAGCTACTGTCATGGTTTGGCCATTTGACCAGTCAAGTCTTGTCCACCGCAAGTTACGCTCGTCCGGTGCAAACCTACACGACTCTCCACTGCCTCTACTCGATTCTCCATTCTCTTACCACAATGTACAACCCACTCAGGTGGCTGCAAGGTCCTTCGTTGGGTTACTTCAAGTACAGACCTTCCATTGCAGGTCCTTCCTCCCACAAAAAGAGACTGTTTGCTACTGACAGGTATTGTGCCAAAATTAGTGGCTTCGCTCTCAGTTGGAACCAATGCTACCATGTCCTATCTGACACCAACATCAAGGAGATCCTTGGTAATGGTGACCTAGGAACTATGGACACTTCCCTGGGGTTGTTCTGGCCATTTTGAATATACATGACAGACATGCGATGGACACAGTTGGACACGTGGTGGATATGGCTGCTCAGATGTGTCCACTTTTTTTAGGCCTGGACACTTGGACGTGACATGGACACGGCTTGGGCTCGTCATCGACAAGCTTTGGACACATCATGGACACTCCATGACTCGATAAAAATATATAAATATTATGTCTCCCCTCCTCTTCCTTGAGTATATCACTGACATGTTTCCTCCCCCCCATTAGATTATTAATTATCTTCTATAAATAATTGGTACAAATATGATTCATCATTCTTATAAGTGTTGCAGTAGGTATTTGACATGCCAGTTTATTTCATTTTATCATTCTCCATTTACACTTATTTATATTGCAAGTGTATTGTGGAATAATGCTTCTCCATTGATAATGCTTGATTCCATAATATAAACATATCGGTGGCTTCATCGTTTTTCATATTACAAAGTCGCCATTCACACTGTAAATAGACTTTAGGTTTGATTTTGTCCTTTTATATTTCTTTCTATAAATCCCTTGTCATGACTTACTTCATTTGATGTATATATTCTGTCTCCAGTCCCCGCGATATGTGTATGTGTATGTATGCCACATCATTGTCCTATTTTATTACTAATTTCCATGTCCATATTAGGTTTTGTGTCTCTGTCCACTTGCTGTCCCCGTGTCTGTGCCCGTGCCTCCTAGCCGACGACTATCTTGCTAATATTTTAATCTAGTTTATGTTATATTTTATTAAATTATTTTCCTTATCTTGGGCTCTTGTAAAGCCATGGGGTTTAGCTCTATAGAGATATGTTGTATTTTATTGAGTGTCATGTGCCTAGCATGTGCCTCACTTATGTTTTTACTTCAGTAGTTTAGTCCCATATTGCTTATCTCTGCTTTAGTCTCTACTCTCGTCTGTTATATAAGAGACTGTACTGTACACTTGTTAAATCATCAAATAAGCAATTTTCAGTTTCTCTATATGGTATCAAGATCATGTCCGTTTCTCCGAGTCGCAACTTCCCACCCTGCCCCTATGCCCTAGGCCTTCAGCCCCCCACCCACCCCCTCTTCCCACTGCCACCTCCTCCTTGTCGCCTCCCTCTCGACCACCCGCCGCTGCCCCTCTCCCTCCATAAGCCCTCCGCCGCCCTCCTGCTCCTGCCCCCTCTTCCTACTGCTGTCCTCCTCCTTTCTTGCCTCCTTCTGCTCATTTCCGTACATACAAACTCCCGGACAGCCATAGCCATCACACATTGAGAGTCTCCTATCCCTCGTCTTTTCTGCCTGCGCCTTATGATGGAATATTGATCTTCCTCATGATGGCGTAGGTTCCTTTACCAGTATATCTGCCCGACATAGGTCTCTTCTGATCTGATGCGTCAGATCTCTGCTGCTAATGCCCCATGGCGGGTCCTTTATCCACTGCTACTGTTGTTGTACTGCCTCTTCACTGCTGCCCTGTCTCTACTCCGCCATGCTTGCCTCTCCTTCTGCTGGTATTAATAAATGGTGCATTGATTGTGGTGCGTCTGTCCATATGGCTGGCGACATCCAATTATTTCTCGCTCTGACTAAAACCTCTAATATTCCATCTGTCACTATTGCAAATGGCTCTAAGACTCCTGTTCATGGCATTGACACTGTTCCTCTATCTCAAAAGCTGCATCTCCGATCTGTTTTATACATACCACAATTTCTTGTTAATTTATTATCTGTCAGTAAAACTATAAAACAACTTCAGTGCTCTATTAAATTTGATCCCTCTGGTTGTGTTTTGAAGGATCTCCGCACGAAGACGAGGATTGGTTCGGGCCATGAAGGACCAGATGAACTATACTATTTGGATGGACTGCCTGCAACATCTGCTCTTCTGTCTACATCAGTCACAGGGCTTCAGTGGCACTTCTGGTTGGGTCATCCGTCTGCTACCAAATTGAAGTATTTATTTCCTGCATTATCTGAAAACACTTTTTCTTGTGCATCTTGTGTTTTGGGAAAACAAACACAGTCTGTATTTCCTGATAAAAAGGAAATTGGTTCTAAGGCACTTTTTGATATTGTTCATGCGGACATCTGGGGTCCATGCTCTGTTCCGAGTCACTCTGGCATTAAGTATTTTATGACTTTTATTGATGATTATTCCCGTACTACTTGGCTGTTTTTGCTCAAAATCGTGGCACTGTTTTGGACAATATCCGTATCTTCTTTTCTAAAATACAGACCCAATTCAATAAACCTATTAAAATTTTCCGTACCGACAATGCCCTAGAATTTATGCAAAAGTCTGACACATCTTTTTGTTCTGTTCATGGCACTATCCATCAAACCACTTGCCCTTATACTCCACAACAGAACGATGTTGCTGAACGGAAAAATCGCCACTTATTGGAGGTTGCTCACACTCTTCTTGTTCATTATAAAGTCCCTCACCATTTTTGGCTTGAGGCGGTTTCTACGACATGCTATCTTATAAAGCGTATGCCATCCTTTGTTTTACAGAATCATATCCCTTACACCATTCTGTTTCCTGATGCATCTCTGTTCTCTGTCCCTCGTATTTTTGGGTGTACCTTCTTTGTTAAAAATTTACGCCCAGGAATGACGAAACTTGATCCTCGCTCCATTAAATGCATCTTTTTGGGATATTCTAGAACCCAAAAAGGTTACCGTTGCTTTGATCCGGTACTCAAACAATGATTTGTCACTGCGGATGTGATCTTTTTTGAGCATATGCCCTATTTTTCTGATGATGGGGCAACGCTATCCAGTGATATGTCAGCACCCACGCCTCTACCAGATGTTGTTGAGAACTTGCCTTCTTCTAACCAGCCTGAAGGTCAACCTTTGCAAGTGTACAAACGCCGACTAAAGACAAGCGCTCCTTCCATGACCCCTCTCCAAGTAATTCCTCCGTCTGCGGATGATCAAACAAACACTGAGGTAACTTCTGACTTGCACCTTCCTATCAGTCCACGCAAAGACGTTCGCTCGTGCACTAAACATCCTATCATAGCGGAAATCGGGTACAAAAGGGCAAGCGTTCCCCTTCATCAAACTGTCTGCACTTGCTAGGGCATACCCGATCACCTGGCGGGACCCAATGTCAAAGGGTCCCCCCCACCTGACTTCAAACCATATGCTGGCTTACAGAACTACGACACTGGATTCTCTCATTCATGTTGAAAAGCGCTAACAACCGTCGATATCGGAACACCTGGATAGTCATTACTGCTCTTCTGCTAATCTGCATAACAATTTTGCATGCTTTACTTCTGCGATTTCTGCTGTCACTATTCCAAAGACTGTTGCTGTAACGACCTCACTTTCCGCGTCCCCCAGTTAAGGAAAGACCTTCAAATTGAGAGTCATTATCTATATCCCCAAGGATCCAGATTTAGCAAATAATAAGTAATAGAAAATATTTTCATTAATTCATAAATATTATTTACAGAATGCTTACATGAAATTCCATTACCAGAACTATACATAGAGAAGAAGTGTCTATCTAAATCCTCCTTACTTAGATTAATGTCTTTGCATGGTTTCATCTTCATCTTCATGTCCCTTATCGTGTATATTATCATATACCTAAAACACCGTGAAATATAACACGGTCAGTATGACAAGTCATACCGGTATGTGGGGAAATAAAAGTTCACAAGTAATGATAACAACATAATTCAACAATTAATGTTTAACAAACAAAAATTTACATTTTCACCATGACTACCCAATCTAAGTTTCTCCACCCTCTGTCATAACCCCTCAGGGCCTCATACTGTAGTATTCACTGTCTTCCCCTATCCAGACAGATGACCCTTTCATAGATCCAGAGGTGGCCTAGATTCGAAATAGTCATGTTCATACATAATATGATAAACATAGTCACTTTAAAGTTTGCATGGAATGAAATAAACAAGCAAGCATATATTTTCAAACCATACAAACAAATCTTCGAGAAACCATGTCAAACTACAACGATTATTCTTAGGCGTAGCCACATACCTTTGCCATGAAGATTATTCAATTATACTTCAAGCTTAGTCCAATCAAGCAAGCAAATCAAGCAATCATCATATAATCTGCATTACGTAAATTCTAAAGTGTCACCAATGACATATGTCACATTAATCACACTAAACCCTGCTCAGTCCTAATCAGGGTTTAGGCTAGACTCGAGTTTAGGATATAGGATAAGGAAACAATCCCAATATATCTCGCAAAAATCTTTATTAGAGTTATTACTCCAAATTAGACATCATGTGTAAACCTAATTAATATATCCAACATATCCCTTCGTTATGATCACTTAGATCAACTTTATGTTCATTAACCACATTGCATGTTATAAACCTTGGTTTCAAAACTCTAATTCTCATATGCATGATTATACACATTAAGGATCCTAAATATCATTATTAGCATCAAGATCATCTCAAATCATCATCATATTTTACATTATCAGGTAATAGTATAAAAGAGAGATTTTTAGCGTATTCCACATGTTAATATTCAAAACTATGGCTTCCATATACTAATTACCTCTTTAGCACATATTACACCACTTTTAGAATTGCAATGAGAATTATGTTTCAAACATATTTTATTTGCATTCTTCGTATTTTTCTAAGCAACTTTCATATATAACTTATTTTGATCGGAGCATCCTAGCAATTTCTATAACTTTTACAAGTAAATCATTACTTGGGCCAATAGGATTGAGCCACGCCATCATAACTTACTTGAAAAAAAAGTCGTTAGGGATCAGAAAAAGACAAGCGTGCCCTTCAGTCTTGCACATGCAGGTGGGGGCAATAGAGTCATTCGACTCTATCCTTTCTCCTTCCCTGCATAGGGCAACTCCCGCCCGACGATGCCGCCCCAACGAGCGTTGCATCCCACTCCTCTGTCCTCTGCAAGGTTGACGCACGATCTGGGTGCATACGCACCCCTTCGTCGGAGTAGGTAGGGCGTCGAGCCGCTCCGGGGTGGCCGAGGTGCAGTTGCAGGGCTCGTGACGGTCATGGCCGTCGTGACAGAGTTGGAGGAGTTCTGTACCCCTCGCAGAGATCCCCCGTGCCGGCCAAGCTTGCGTGTCGAAGACGCAGTGCAATAGAAGTCCTGTTGTCGCCATCCACAGTCCAGGGTGCTACAGATGCATGGCGGAAGGAGGATCCCACCATCTACGTCTCCTGCCCATCTTCGCTTCTACATAGGAGCAGGAGGAATCGGATGACCGTGACCCTCACATATATTCTCCATAGTCTTCTAGACCAGGGTTACATCCTTCCTAGGTACATGGCTCCCACAACTCCTAACACATATGAGATTAAGGTTACGGAGAGGGTGATGATGGAGAAGGGAGAAGAGACGTCCCACGAGAAGGTTGGAGATCTTCCCCATCCATATATATACATTTTAACCTCACGTAGGCCTTCCCTGGTACCTGCCTCTTCATGTTGTTTTCCTTAAAGGCTTGTCCAATGCCTCCTTCTTTTCCTTTTTTTTTAAAGTTAGCTTGTTGATTACCATAGATGTGTACGAAACACCAAATCAACTCCCTATCTTTCTCTCTCTTCATCTTTCTTTAAAACCTTTCCTAAAATACATATCCATATTACTTGGTTGACACACAAAAAGCCATCAAGTAATGTATATGGCACTTTATTAGCTAATTTGCTTAAGAATTCTAGATTATTCCATTATCTTTCTCTTTTTCCAAAATATTCCTTCATTCAATAATAGGAGCTCATTAATCTCCTTTCCATCTATATTTAGTGTGGGGAAATTTGTGGGATATCTTTCCCATACAAAATATGCTCCTTTCGTCATTTTATTAAACAATTCCTTCCTTTTTCTTATTATTTCAAGCATACAAAGGTTAAACCCGAAATAATGTTATTTGATGCCTAAATCATTGTGTTGCCACGCTTGGCTAGATAATTACCCTTTTAATTATCTAAAACACCTCACATCCTATTTTCTTTTCAAAACTTGCACAATTTCCCAAATTTCTATTATTCAACAATTATAAAACCATTAACATTTATTTGTACACAAAATCTCTTATTATTTATTTATGCACTAAAACTCTCTTTTCTAGAGAATTCTACATAATTCTATATTTAGCAATATCAATTGTCCATTAATTTCGAAATCCCTTTATTGGAACATTATTAATGGATTAATGCAAATGAATGCCCTCTTATATCTTTAATTTGTCATAAGGATACTATAATTCCTCCAATAATACCATTGGGGAATATTATAGATCAAAACATGCTTTATATTTAAATTATTCAATTTTACTAAAATTTGAGGATATTACATTTACCCCTCCTTAAAAGGAATTTTGTCCCCAAAATTCACACCCAGTCAACTTAAGGTGACTGATAACTCATCTTAGTTTCAAACTTTAGGGTTAGCAACCCTTCATAGATTATCTTTAACATCATTTATTGATATGCAAATTCCACATTATTACTAAGATTGATACTTGAATTCAGTTCAAGGCATAACCACATCCTTAGTATTTACATGATATCATCTCTTAATGATTTCATTCTCTTTTAGTGATTTCAAATTCTACTTGGTGATTACATTTCCACCTAGATTTCCAACCTATTATTCAGTCGCTTTCACGTGAGGGTGAGGTAACACCTCCAACCCTAGATCATGTCAATTAACACTTCACTTAAGTTATTCATTCGTATATGTCATTTTTAAGCATAACATATGTCTACCCAATCTCTCTCCCTCATAATGAGATGAAATAAGAACTTGACTGCAACCCAAATACAAAGTTCATCCCATTCCAAGAGTAGAGATGGTGTATCCACATATTATCTTAAAGTTTCACATCCATAAGTTGAATCATTCTCAACATAAATCTAAACCATGCTTACTTTTTATATCCACATTATTCTTATATTCCATGAAGTCAGGTGTCCCTTTTCATACTCTTAAGTTAGGGTACAACTTCTCTCAAGTTTTCATGACTTCCTTATATCTTTTACATTTACACCTCATGTATTATGAGCCTTAGCCACTTCCTTGAGGCCTCTAGGGGTATAGGTACCTTTGGAGTGATCTCATTCTTATGTATCAAGAGAGTGCCTTTCACATTCACCCATTAGGCTACCTGATCCTCATGGAGGTAGCTAATCTTCGGAGTCATGTACCTTGGGTAAACCTAGCTGTTACCTCCCGACCACATGGTCATGTGCATTCAGGGCATATCAACTCCCAACCCATCGGTCCTATGTACCTTTAATACACCTTACTTGACCCTAAGATTGCATTAGGACTCGACCCTTCCTAAGGGTTTCTTTTGAGACGTCATATCTTTTAAGCACATTATTATCTCATTTAATTCTTTAACCCGGATTGCCTTCATCTCTCTATTCTGGGTACACATTATGCAGTGTAGTCCCAACATTGGGCTCGGGCCACCTTCCCTCCAGGGCTTGGTGCCATGTCGGTCTTCCCTCCTGGGCTTGACCTTCTGTGATCTTCCCCTCCAGGGGCTTGATCCTAAACATCTGCACTGTGGACTTAGGCCACCTTCCCTCCTGGGCTTGGTGCCTTACTGGTCTTCCCTCCTGGGCTTGACCATTTCATGACCTTCCCTCCTGGGCTTGGTCGTCCACTCAGGCCACCTTCCCTCTTGGGCTTGGTGCCTTACTGATCTTCCCAATCCTAGGCTTGACCAGTTGTGTCACTCAGAGATGGCATCCTTGGGTTCAAAGAATATAAGTGATTTCATCTTTATATCTTTAACTCTTCACCCCTCTAGATGAGGATTAAGGTTATCTCAATACTTAAATACGTTTATTCACTTACCTTTTTAAGGGAAAGTCCTAGCCTAGGGTGCCTTCTTAGCTCATAGGAGGGGGTTAGGCTCTCTAGCCACAACCTGATCCCAAGATCTAAGGTTTTTCCTCCCTCCTAGGTCATCTTCCTACTCTTGGGCTGACCCACCTCAGGTTGACACACTAACCCTAAAGGTTTCATAGATTGCCTCTTTTTTTTAGGCATAAGTTTTTTCTCCATTATAATTTATCAACCCATGTTTGCTCAATTCCTGGAATACCCCCTCATGGTTTTTGTCTATTCCGTGAACTTGGGTCACCTTCCCCTCCAGGGGCTTGGTGCTACGTCGGCCTTCCCCTCCAGGGGCTTGGCCACCATCACCAAACTTCTAGAGACAACATGAGGGGTTTGAGTAAGTTACATTTAGATTTTCGTTTTCATATATGTAATCATTGGTTACTTATGTTTCTCATGCATGTACTCATGTTTTTTTTTTCTAACTTCCCCACTTAATCTCTATGGGACACTCCTTCTTTGGAGCATTCATGTGGGGAACCCTCTCTCCAAGGTAAGTCCCTGCAACGAACATCATACATAAGCCCTGGCCCAATCACCTATCACTATAATGGCAATCATACATAGGCCTTTGCCCGAGGTGATATCTTTTTTTTTGGGCCAGACCACCGACCACCATAGTGACCATACATAGGCCCTCTTGACCCGAGGTGATTAGATAGACCCGATCATACATCCCACATGTATTGCATACATCCATTTGAGTTAGTTGAGCAAGTTATATTATATCACATGTTCTTCATAAGTTTCTTAAAACTTTTCTTATTAATGTCTTGTTCCACATATACACATGCATGGGAGGCTGGGTCACTTAACTCGTTTATGTTCATATTCTTTCACATGCATCCTTCATGCATGCGTTACCAAAAACAATTATATTCTCTCTTTCCTCTTACCCTAATTGAGTTCATATTGGTAGGGTACTATATCACCGCACTATTTACATGTCTCATGATTCGGGTTTTAGGGTTAGGGTTAGGGACTATACCCTACATCTTAGGGTTTCCATGTCTCTTGACCCACTAGAATTCTTCTAAGACAACCCTAGTCCCATCTAGGGTTAGCCTCATAGGGAAGCAACTTTCATATATAACTTATTTTGATCGGAGCATCCTAGCAATTTCTATAACTTTTACAAGTAAATCATTACTTGGGCCAATAGGATTGAGCCACGTCAGCATAACTTACTTGAAAAAAAATAGTTGTTAGGGATCAGAAAAAGACAAGCGTGCCCTTCAGTCTTGCACATGCGGGCAGGGGCAATAGAGTCATTCGACTCTATCCTTTCTCCTTTCCTACGTAGGGCAACTCCCGCCCGATGATGCCGCCCCAGCGAGTGTCGCATCCCACTCCTCCGTCCTCTGTAGGCATGGCAATTGGAGCGGTCTGGATTTCCAGACACGCAACCATTCTGCCCATTCATTTAGTGGAGAATGGTCGGCGTCCAATTCTGGTGGGTCGGGTGAGAGTGGTTATTTAAATAGGATATCCATGGTTGACACGGGAGTCCATACGCTGCATCCTGTGGATCATTTACACGCTGCGCTGTGGATTTATTATACGTTACCGCAATCAAATAGCCTTCCGTGCTGGTTTTCTTAGGAAAATGAATTAGCCGTTTTAGCTGGTAAGTGGAAAAATTATAAAACAGACCTCACATCTACTTTTTTCAAGAATCTAAGACTAGTTTTTGTACTGCAACTAATTTATAAGAAGAGACCTCAAGTCTGCTTTTTACAAGACAACCATTATAACATAAAAATTTATATAAGACACCTCACATCTGCTTTTTACAAGACAATCATTATAACATAAAAATTTATATAAAGAGACCTCACATCTGATCTTTACAAGACAACCATTATAATAAAAATGGTTCATACATGTAATACATTTTTGGTGCTGAATCTATACAGTAATGAAACACAAACTCATACACATTTTTGGTACTGAATCCATACACGTTTTTGGTGCTGCATCCATACACATTTTTGGTAACAATGATCTGAAAATCTGAGTTTCAGAACAAAGATCATCCTGGATAATAAGCCTTCTGAATTGAACTAGCATGACGGAGAGGCTACAAGCATCCTAAATATGATCCTGCAAACAGAACAAGCAAACAACATAAGATACCCTTTACAAAAAATATAAGGCTATCTTCTATAATGCAACCAATATAAGATATCCTTTATAAGGTAGCAATGATCACACGAGTATGTAACCAACACCATGAAGAAACTGATCTTATTTTCAGATCTAGCTGCCCCAGATTATAGAAGTCAGTAGACCAGAATTCTGCTACCCCAGATTAGAAAACCACATTGCCACTACCCTGATTTCAAACCAAACACCCTAACTACATCAAAGCTTGCTGCGAAAAATGAACAAGGGGAAAAAGAAAGAGTTCATCTATTCTGAGAAACCAAAAACACAACAATAGCATCATAATAATACAAAAAACAGCTCCATAAAATTGGCTAATCGTTACCTTATGACACTACATAACAACTCCATTAGTTACTAAGTAGGTTTCAACCATGCTTTTCCGAGTCTGAAACATAAGAATAAACCACAAAATGGCAACATAAATGGAAAAATCAACATAATTAAGATATTAATATCAAATCCTGAGATGATTACACAAAATCTGAAATAAGTGGCGTGTTTTACCTAAACCTTCATTGTCTTCATCTTCTAGTATGCTAGTGAAAGCGTCTGATCTGATTGTTCCATCTATATAATGAGGCATATATTTACTTTCTAAATAGAAGACAAAAGATAATAGAAAGGTCAAGCAAAAAATGTATACCTCTTTTTTGGCCATCCTTGAGCCAACTTTGAGAGCACATCAACGCTTCTACTATGGTGTGGTGGAGTCTGCTACGGTGAGGATCGATTAGCCTACCTGATATGCTGAAGGCTGATTCTGAAGCCACAGTTGATACTGGAACTGCTAGCAAATCCTTAGCTATTGCTTTTAGAGCAGGATAAGAATCACCGTTCATTTTCCACCATTGTAAAACATCAAAATCTGAAGTGCGTGGTGCATTATCAAGCTCCAAGTATTTGTCTAGTTCTGTTTTAAGATAACCTGATTCTATCTTCTGCTTCTTAAGGAAAACATCAAAAATATGCATGTCGTCATCACCATTATCTTGAGAGTAAACAAGAGGACCAGCAAACAAATCAGACTCATCATCACCATCAAATTGTGCAATACCTCTTGCCCTGTATTCATTGATCAGTTCCACACATGCATCACGAATAATTTTCTTATGATCTTCAGCTTTATCTCCATATATAGTATCAAAGTAGAACTCAACAACTTTCATTTTATACCTCGGATCTAATACAACAGCCACTCCCATTGCAACATACAAGTCATCCCAATACTTCAAAAACTTTGCAGACATTTCATCAGCCATCTTTTTTATTACTGGATTCGAACTATTGGCCCAATTACCCAAAGCAGCTCTAATTTGACAAAGTTTGGGAAAGCACAAGTTGGCAGTTGGATATTTTGTCCCTGAAAATATTTCTGTGACTCTAAAAAACATCTTCAACTTTTCACAGACTTCATAACAAAAATTCCACTCCGATTCACTTGGCAATGCCTTGTAATTCCGATCCCGCTGCCCTAACACACTGAATACATCTTTATACATCATAGCAGTCCGAAGCATTATATAAGTAGAATTCCACCTTGTTGGACAATCAAGACATAATTTTTTAGAAACACTCATCTTCAATAGCTTAGTGGTCTCCTCAAACCTCTCTGTCCTTTTTGCAGTAGCAGTCCAATATGCCACACTATCTCGTATCTTATCAACTCCATCCTTAATGACAACTAATCCATCTTTAACAATGAGATTTAGGATATGAGCAACACACCTCATGTGGAGAAATCTACCTGATAATATTGTAGAGTTCGGGTGCAACTTATCCTTCACCAATCTAATCATTGCGTCATTTGTTGAACAATTGTCAACAGCAATAGCCGAGACTCTCATGTCTATGTTCCACTCAATCAGACAAGTCATCAAAACCTCACATAAGACCTCACTTGTATGTGGACAAGGCACATAGACAAACCTCAAAATTTGACTTTGTAAGCACCAATTTGAGTCAATATAATGTGCAGTGATTACCATGTAACCTTTCATTTGAGGACTTGCAGTCCACATATCAGTGGTTACACTAATTCGAGAATCACAACCATGCAAATAAGTCATCGCTTTTTTCTTCTCACTTTCATAGATTTTCTTTATATCACTTTTTATAGTGTTTCTAGTTGGACATTGAAATAGGGGTTGAATAACATGAAGGAGATTCCTAAATCCAGTATGATCTACCATGCTTAATGGGTAATCATGCATTACTACCATATCAGATACAGCTCTTCTTCCATCTTCTTGGCTAAATGGTACTTGTAAGGATGCCCTAGGAGTTCTCCTCACCCCCTCCCCATTCAATACCGGACATCTTCTATTCTTGTGATCATGGAGAGTAGTTGTCCCATTCTTGGGTTTCGCTGCTAACAACTTCTTGCAATATATGCATTCTGCCTTCTGGATACCATCAACCACCTTTATCTCATAGTGAGTCCATATTTTACTCCTACGACCACCTCTCCATGATGATGTCACAGTTGTATTATCATCAGGTAAAGACTCATTATGTGTTGGGTTCGAACTAGTGTTAGGTGACCTGTAAACTTCTGAGAGACTGTCCATATCTAAGAATAGTAGTAGAATATTGGTCACAATTCTTATATATGAATGGTATTATTGTTTGAGGTGTTATTCTAATCCTAGCTAGTATGAGACAAATACAAATAAATATGGAGAAAGCAGCTCCAAATACAAAACACAAGGAAAATATCAATATGAATATTATGAATATTAACAACTATGCCCACAAGATGTAACACAAGCAAAAAGATTTTTATTTAAAAAGATAGGCAAACCACTAATACAAGTGTTGGATAATTTACTAAACAAGCACAACAGTAGTTACTGTAGTTTGTAAAGGCTAAACTGTAGTTTGGGGAAAAGATGATGTTTACAGCACGGCATAATCTATTTGCAACATGAAGCTAAGGAATGAGAATCATGTACAAAATAGATACAGAAGATGACAGCGATGCATCAAGCACACCCTAAGTTAACAAGTAAGACAAGAATAGGATTGTTTATACTGAAATATCAACTCTAGGTGAAATCAAATAATCTTTCTATGGACAGACAGAAGTGGGGATTTGGATATCTGTAGACTGTAGATAAGGAACTACAACAACAAAAGTAGGAGGAGGAGCAGACGAATGTGGGGATTGGGGCATCATTAGTAGCATGCCGGAGGAACTCACCACAAGGTGAAGAACGGAGTAACACCGGAGGCAAGGAGGAGCCGACGTTCTTCTTCCCTTACTGATAACAACACGTATATGGAAAGAGATGACGAGGAAGAAGAAGAAGAAGGGAGGAGAAGGGGGAAAATATAGCGATAAGGTAAGGAAGGGACCGCTTACCTTCTCCACCGCGTACTGCGGCTCTCACGAGCAGAGGCGATGATGGGATCAGCAGGGGTGAGCGGCGGCTGGATCTCCGACGATGAGCGGCGGCTAGGGCTCTGACCAGCGGAGGAGACGATAGGTTCCTCTTCAGCTTCGGCGAAAGTATTCAAGTCCGTCTTTGGTGGCCTTACTCTCCGTGCTGATGCCGTGGAGATGGACGGCACCTACGACTTCCGGATGTGGGAGGTGTGTGCGGCCACCATGGGCATGGCGGCCGCCGCTAAGATTGCCTCCGTTGACGGGGATCAACAGGGGTGATCGGAGGAGGAGACGACGAGATCGGAGAAGCGGCGGCTAGGGCTCCAACTCTGTCGCCTCGCGTATCGTCGAGAACTATGTGAAATGAGAATTATCGGGTTCCCCAAACCAAACCAGCGAGAGTGGTTGTTTTCTCCGCCCAACCCACTTTACCACTTGGCCAATGGACGCCCACGTGTTGCGGTGTGGACCGGGTTGGTCCGGTTTGGTTTATGGGCGATGGGTTTTATTGCCACCCCTAGTCCTCTGCAGGGCTGGCGCACGATCTGGGTGCATATACACCCCTTCGTCGGAGTAGGTAGGGCGCCGAGCCGCTTCGGGTTGGTCGAGGTGCAGTTGTAGGGCTCGTCACGTTCATGGCCGTCGTGACAGAGTTGGAGGAGTTCTGTACCCCTCGCACAGATCCCCCGTGCCGGCCAAGCTTGCACGTCGAAGCCGCAGTGCAATAGAAGTCCTGTTGTCGCCATCCACGGTCCAAGGTACTACGGATGCATGGCGGAAGGAGGATCCCACCATCTACGTCTCCTGCCCATCTTCGCTTCTGCGTAGGAGCAGGAGGAATCAGATGACCACGACCCTCGCATATATTCTCTATAGTCTTCTAGACCAGGGTTACATCCTTCCTAGGTACATGGCTCCCACAACTCCTAACACATATGAGATTAAGGTTACAGAGAGGGTGATGATGGAGAAGGGAGAAGAGACGTCCCACGAGAAGGTTGGAGATCTTCCCCATCCATATATATACATTTTAACCTCACGTAGGCCTTCCCTAGTACCTGCCTCTTCGTGTTGTTTTCC
Organism: Alisma plantago-aquatica; assembly: GCA_963693085.1. Lineage (NCBI taxonomy): Eukaryota > Viridiplantae > Streptophyta > Magnoliopsida > Alismatales > Alismataceae > Alisma > Alisma plantago-aquatica. The sequence goes on along the minus strand of OY856414.1, from coordinate 828,483,894 downwards.
TTAAAGGCTTGTCCAATGCCTCCTTTTCCTTTTTTTTTCTTACAAAAAGTTAGCTTGTTGATTACCATAGATGTGTACGAAGCACCAAATCAACTCCCTATCTTTCTCTCTCTTCATCTTTATTTAAAACCTTTCCTAAAATACATATCCATATTACTTGGTTGACACACAAAAAGCCATCAAGTAATGTATATGGCACTTTATTAGCTAATTTGCTTAAGAATTCTAGATTATTCCATTATCTTTCTCTTTTTCCAAAATATTCCTTAATTCAATAATAGGAACTCATGGATCTCCTTTCCATCTATATTTAGTGTGGGGAAATTTGTGGGATATCTTTCCCATACAAAATATGCTCCTTTCGTCATTTTATTAAAACAATTCCTTTTTCTTATTATTTCAAGCATACGAAGGTTAAACCCGAAATAATGTTATTTGATGCCTAAAACATTGCGTTGCCACGCTTGGCTAGATAATTACTCTTTTAATTATCTAAAACACCTCACATCCTATTTTCTTTTCAAAACTTGCACAATTTCCCAAATTTCTATTATTCAACAATTATAAAACCATTAACATTTATTTGTACACAAAATCTCGTATTCTTTATTTATGCACTAAAACTCTCTTTTCTAGAGAATTCTACATAATTCTATATTTAACAATATCAATTGTCCATTAATTTAGAATTCCCTTTATTGGAACATTATTAATGGATTAATGCAAATGAATGCCCTCTTATATCTTTAATTTGTCATAAGGATATTATAATTCCTCCAACAATACCATTGGGGAATATTATAGATCAAAACATGCTTTATATTTAAATTATTCAATTTTACTAAAATTTGAGGATATTACATTGCAGAGGCTCTAGTTATTCTTGCATGGAAACATGCAATGGATCAGGAAATGCAGGCGCTTTGTGATCGCAAGACATAGGAACTTGTAGATCACCCTCCTTCATGCCCTACTGTTGGCTGCCACTGGGTCTTCACCATTAAGTATCAACCAGATGGTACAATTGAACGCCTGAAAGCTCGACTTGTTGCAAAAGGCTACACGCAGACATATGGTGTCGACTATTTTGAGACCTTCTCTCCTGTTGCACGATTAAATTCTGTTCGAATTCTGATTTCTGTTGCTGTTAATAAAGACTGGTCTCTCTTACAGTTAGATGTTAAGAATGCATTTCTCTATGGAGATCTACAGGAGGAAGTATACATGGAGCAACCACCCGATTTTATTACTCAGGGGCAGTCTGCCTTAAAAGTCTATAAACTGAAAAAGGCCATCTACGGTCTCAAACAGAGCCCACATGCTTGTTTCGACAAACTCAGTCAGATCTTAGTCACTTTTGGCTTTCGTCGGTCTCACTCAGATCATTCTGTTTTTATCCGCAAAACAGTGGCTGGACTAGTCATTCTTATTGTTTGTGTGGACGATATTATCTTATCTGGCAGTGATACCGTAGATATACAGACAACTAAAACCTACCTAGAAAAACACTTGTCACTAAAGATCTTGGAAAGCTGAGATATTTCTTAGGCATTGAGGTTTCCAGATCATCTGCAGGGTTGTGTCTCTCTCAGCGGAAATATGTACTTGATCTCTTGCAGGAAACCGGTATGCTTGGCTGAAAACCAGCCAACACTCCCCTTTGACCCGAATATGGATTGAGACGATGAAAATTCTCCTCCCTATGCTGATCATCACCAGTTCAGAAGGCTAGTAGGCAAGCTTATTAACCTAACGGTCACAAGAGCTGACCTCACTGCTGCTGTAGGATTCATCTATAGGTATCTTGATAAACCTCGACAGTGTCAATGGGATGCTATATGTCACATTCTGCGGTATCTTAAAAGCTCTCCAGGAAAAGGCTTGTTGTATAAGAAGCATGGCCACTGTAATCTATCTGGTTTTTCAGACTCTGACTATGCAGGAAGCCGTTCAGATCGTAAGTCAATGTTAGGATATTGTACCTTTGTGGGCGGAAATCTTGTTACCTGGCGAAGCAAAAAATAGACTGTTGTAGCCAGATCCAGTGCAGAGGCAGAATATCGAGCTATGGCTCATACTGCATGTGAACTTCTGTGGGTCCAAAGTCTCCTCCAGGAGTTCGATATATCCTATTCCAACCCTATACTGATGTTTTGTGACAACAAAGCCTCCATTTTTATTGTGAGCAATCCCACTTTTCATGAGCGGACAAAACATATTGAGGTCGACTGTCACTTTGTTCGAGAAATAGTTCTTTCTGGCCAGATTTGCACTCCATATCTCATCATTGAAAAACAAGTAGCGGACATCTTCACTAAGATTCTTCCAAAAGCTTGTTTTCAAACTCTAGTAGACAAGCTGGGCACGTTCGACATCTACCCTCCAGCTTGAGGGGGAATCTAGAGATATGTTGTGTTTTGTTGAGTGTCATACGCCTAGCATGTGCCTCACTTATGTTTTTACTTCAGTAGTTTAGTCCCATATTGCTTATCTCTGCTTTAGTCTCTACTCTCGTCTGTTATATAAGAGACTGTACTGTACACTTGTTAAATCATCAAATAAGCAATTTCCAGTTTCTCTATAAGCTCCGCATGGGCTACCACCTAACTTGCTTTGGTTTGCAATCCTATATAAAGGTTGTAATATGTTCATGTCAAGGCAACTGTGTGATTTTGAATAAAAAGCACGTTTTATTTTATTAGATTGTTATTCGAGTTTTTTAGTCCGCATGTAGAATGCAATGTGTTGAGAATGACGGAGGAAGAAGATGAAGAACACCGATTACATGTCGGCTGCTATGTGCAGCAAAACGTGAGTAGGGTTAGTGCCTACACACTTGTATTTATACATTAGGGTAGAGTACATGAGATACAAGAAGAGAAAACAAATAAAAATAACATTTTATAACAAAAATAGGTCAGCCGCCGGTTTACTGTTCCGCCGCTGTGCCGGTGTCGATACCATCGACTTGTGTCGATGGTATCGACGGAGTATTCTTTTGCGCCTGAACCAATCTCGATACTATCGACATGTGTGTCGATAGTATCGACCAAGATGCGGCTTGCTCCATCATGAACCTGGACAGATCTCGATACCATCGACAGGATGTCGATGGTATCGACTTAGATACAGGTTGCTTCACACTCCCCCTCAAGCTGGAGTGTACACATTGTGAATACCCAGCTTGCCACATAAATTCTGGAATACTGCAGGACCCAATGGCTTTGTTAAGATGTCAGCTAATTGATCCTCAGACTTGACATATGGCGTCACAATATTGCCATTCTTTATCTGATCTCTGATGAAGTGACAGTCAACTTCTATATGCTTTGTACGTTCATGAAAGACAGGATTCCTGGCGATGTGTATAGCAGATTGATTGTCACACTTGAGTATCATGGGAGATTGAATCAAAATCTTTAACTCGAATAGGATAGATTTGACCAATTGTAATTCACAGCATGCATGTGCCATAGCACGGTACTCAGCTTCAGTACTGGATCGTGCTACCACATGTTGTTTCTTGCTTTTCCATGTGATCAAATGGTCACCAAGAAAGGTGCAGTAACCAGAAGTAGATCGTCTATCAACTTGATTTCCAGCCCAATCTGCATCCGCATAACCTGTAAGAGACAAGGGTGATGAGGAACTCTTTGGTTTATAGTAAGTGATCCCCTTCCCAGGAGCACTTTTCAGATATCTCAGAATCCTGCATACAGCTGTCCAATGCGACTGTCGTGGTGTGCACATATGTTGACTTACTACTCCAACAGCAAAAGAAATATCAGGTCTTGTGACAGTTAGGTAAATCAACTTCCCAACTATTCTCCTGTAATGACCTGGATCTGAATATTCAGTATCATCGTCTACCTCCTTGATGTGATAATCCATAGGAGTGGATACGGGCTTAGAATCAGTCATACCCGTTTCCTGTAGCAAGTCAAGAACATATTTCCTCTGGGAGAGATTTATACCTGCATGGGATCTAAGAACCTCAATCCCTAGAAAGTATCTCAGCTTCCCCAGGTCCTTTGTGTGAAAGTGATGTTGTAGTCCTTCCTTCACACGTGATATGCCTGTAGAATCGCTGCCAGTAATCACAATATCATCAACATAGACAGCAATAATGATGGATCCACCAGAAGAATTTGAATAAAATAGAGAGTGATCAGTCATGGAACGAGAGAAGCCCATCTGTAACACAACAGCACTGAACTTGTCAAACCAAGCTCGAGGAGATTGCTTTAACCCATAGATAGCCTTCTTCAATCTGCAAACTTTCTGACACTCCCCCTGAGCAACAAAACCGGGTGGTTGCTCCATGTACACCTCTTCCTGAAGATCTCCATGAAGAAAGGCGTTCTTGACATCCAGCTGGAAAAGAGGCCAATCAAAGGTAGTAGCTAGAGATATAAGGATCCGCACAGAATTGAGACGAGCAACTGGAGAGAAGGTCTCAAAGAAGTCCACTCCATATGTCTGTGTGTAGCCTTTAGCTACCAATCTGGCCTTCAACCGCTCAATCGATCCATCAGGGTTGTGTTTGACGGTAAAGACCCATCTACAACCCACAACTTTCTTGCCCGCAGGTAAAGTAACAAGATCCCATGTGCCATTGTCAATCAAAGCAGAGATTTCCACCTGCATTGCCTGCTGCCAGCCACTGTCCTTCAGAGCCTCGAAGTGGTTTCGTGGTATCTTAATGGAGTCCATCCCAACAGCAAATGCACGAGCCTGTGTAGATAAGTGTGACAAACAACAGACATTCGATATGGGATGTCGAATAGTACATGAACGTATACCTTTTCGGACAGCAATAGGAAGATCAAGGTCAGAAGCTTCTGCAGGAATCTCTGGAGTAGAAGATGACGAAGAAGGCTCATGGACTTGTGCCGCTACCTCATCTGGATCCTGTCTACCGCGCCTGTGATAAACCTGGTTATAGGGTTGAATGGTAGGTGGATCATGCGGTAAGTCCTCAACAATGATAGGTGGCACTCCCTCACTTTGAATTACGGGTGGCACTCCCTCACTCAATTGCTCCCCCTTGCTCATAGTATGTGCAAAATATGGACTGGTTTCATGAAAGGTGACATCCTTAGAAACAAACATACGACGCAAACTCAGGCAATAACACTTGTAACCTTTACTCGTACCAGAGTAACCAAGAAACAAGGTTTTCAAGGACCTAGGAGAGAGTTTGTCTTGTTTGGGATCAAAGTTATGAACGAAGGATGTACAACCAAAAACTCGAAGCGGAACATGAAACGGTTGATCCATAGGGCGTAAGACAGAAAAGGGAGTGCGCCCATGCAAAACAGAAGAGGGCTGCCGATTAATCAAAAAACAGGCAGTGAGAAGAGCCTCAGACCAGAAACGTTTAGGCACATTGGATTCAAACATGATAGACCTAGTGATATCCAAGAGATGGCGATTCTTTCGCTCAGCAACACCATTCTGCATAGTAGTGTGAGGACAAGAGGTTTGATGAATCATACCAACTGAACTGCAAAACTCATGCATTGCTTTCTGAACGTACTCAAGGGCATTATCAGAATGAAAAATTTTAATATTGCAGTGAAATTGAACTTGAATTTGTTTATGAAAATGTTTGATAATGGAAAGCACAGATTCACGACTTTTTAAAAGATAAATCCATGTCATGCGAGAGTAATCATCCACAAAAGAAATGAAATAGCTAAAACCATTATAACTCTGGTTTTTAACAGGACCCCATACATCACTGTGGACTAACTCAAACGGACTAGAAGCCCGATTATTGACACGAACAGGATAAGACAACCGATGGTGTTTGCCCAACTGACAGGACTGACACTCTAATGAGGACAAATGAGCTAGATCGGGTTCCAATTTCTTCAAGCTTTCTAAGGAAGGATGGCCATATCTGCAATGCCACAACAAGGGGGAACTACTCAGCATGGCGGAGGAAACTGGAGCAGGAGGTGGATGGCGAGGTAGATAATCACCAGGAAAGAGGTAGAGATCACCTTTCCTAGGCCCCCCACCAATCATCTTCAAACTCTTGAGATCCTGTAAAACAAAACAAGATGGCCCGAAAGTTACTGTGCAGTTCATAGTGTCAATCAACTTGGCAACAGAAAGCAAATTGAATGGAAAATCAGGTACAAAATGGACAGATTTCAAATCAATATCTGGTGTAAGGGACACAGAACCACTAGCTACCACCTTCCTCACAGAACCATCTGCCAAGGTAACAGAGGGGTGAGGAATATATGAGTCAAGTGTGCGGAGCAATCGCCTCATACCAGTCATGTGCTGGGAGGCACCAGAGTCGACCACCCAGGGAGTTGCGGATCCGGAAGCCATAAAAGAGGTAGCCTGATTACCCGCTGTAGATGCAAGATGTGCTGTAGAAGCAGATGAAGCGCCCATATTCAAATGTTGAGTGGCCTGAATGAATCTGTCATATTCCTCCTGAGTAAGGGTGATGCCAGAGGAACTCGAGCTCGCAGTAGTAGAATCTGAAGTAGCACAATTGGCAGCTCCAACAGGTGGGGCTGCAGGTCTCCCATGTTTCTTCCAGCATTTCTCGACAGAGTGCCCGGGTTTGTCACAAAAAGTACATCTAGGGCGAGTCCCACGTCCTCTGCCCAAGCCAGGTCTGTCAGATGAAGTAGATGCAGGTCGTCCTCCGCGAACTGCTGCAGCAATAGAGGCATGAGAATCTCCAGAAGGAACAATAGGAGGAGGACCAATGGACTCAAAGGTGGACTGTTGAATCCTAGAGAAGGCTTCTGCAAGGCTCGGTAATTTATCAGATGCAAGTATCACACTTCTTGCTGAACTAAATGAGGAGCTAAGGCCAGATAGAAATTTGGCAGTGACAAGATCATCTCTATCCTTAATCTGCTCAGCAACCTTCACTGGATGATAGTAGCTCAACTCCTGAGAGATAGCTTGAATCACACCGAAATACTCTTCAAGTGATCTATCACCTTGTTTTTCCGCAAACAGACGATCATAGATCATAAACTGGCGAAGAGCATTCTTCTCTTGAGCATAGTGTTGCTTGACGGCATCCCAAATCTCCTTAGCGGTGGAGTAGAACATGAACCTAGAAGCAATAGACGGTTCCATGCTACCCCATAACCAAGTCTTCACTAGGCTGTCAAGACGTTTCCACTCGGCATAGTCTTGGTCAGTGCTAGTAAGAGGTGCAGAATCAACAAACTTTGCTCGATCGCGCGATTCCAAGACAGTATGAACCGCATTCATCCATAGCAAAAAATTCTTCCCATTAAGCTTGATAGGAATAGGCGAGACCTCATAATAGGTCTTGTTCTCCATGATGCAGCTGGGATATGTGTGACGGGGTGATACACGTCACAAAAAAAAAAAAATTGAGTGGACGGATAGATACGCGTCCCGTGACGGAGAGATACACGTCACAACTGAACAAGATAGAGGATGCGTTACTGACGCATCAACAACCTTCAAGAGAGAGGTTCCTAATCACACATGAAGGAGATGTGATTAGGAAGACACTTTGGAAGAGACGAGACCTCCGGTTTGGGCTTTAGGTGGCCGTTTGATCAACCGGAGATCTTCAAACCGGAGAACAACAACTCTACCGGTTGCTGCGGCTGCGGCTTGTGGAGAAGAAGTTGCTGCGGTGTCGCCTTGTGGAGAGAAGGTGTGGCGGCGCCCTGTGGAGAAGAAGAAGGGTAGGCGGCGCTTGGAGAAGAGGCGATGGACCGGTCGAAGTTACAGCTCTGATACCATGTTGAGAATGACGGAGGAAGAAGATGAAGAACACCGATTACATGTCGGCTGCTATGTGCAGCAAAACGTGAGTAGGGTTAGTGCCTACACACTTGTATTTATACATTAGGGTAGAGTACATGAGATACAAGAAGAGAAAACAAATAAAAATAACATTTTATAACAAAAATAGGTCAGCCGCCGGTTTACTGTTCCGCCGCTGTGCCGGTGTCGATACCATCGACTTGTGTCGATGGTATCGACGGAGTATTCTTTTGCGCCTGAACCAATCTCGATACTATCGACATGTGTGTCGATAGTATCGACCAAGATGCGGCTTGCTCCATCATGAACCTGGACAGATCTCGATACCATCGACAGGATGTCGATGGTATCGACTTAGATACAGGTTGCTTCACACAATGCATATATATTGATCTAGGAAGCATGGACATGGACACGAGCCACAATAATTTTCCAAAATATAGGACAGACACGACGCCAAACATGATGAAAAAAATATATATAGATGTATATTATTTCTATGTATAAACACAAAAAATAACAAGCCCATTCAAACATAAAGATCATTTCATCCAAGCTATATTCAATATCATATGTTCATTCAGACACACATAGCACACATCATGAAATTAAGCCTTCAAAGACTAACTATCAAAGAAGCCCACATTGTAAACACAATTCTAGTCAAACTGTCAAAGTATTAGAAATTTTATTCACAAATAATGAGTTGACTAAAAGTATGAACACACAGTTAAACGACTGAACGTCTAAATCTCGACAGTAAAAAGACAGTGATGTTGATAGACAACAAAGAAAAAAGAGGAGGTATGTTGTTATATGTAGAAGTGAGTGAAAAGATTGATATACATTCAGAATTAGGAAGGAGAGGAGGGGGAAGAGGAGGTTTTTGTTATTGCTGGCGGTGGTGGTGGACAAGTAGAACATAGATAGGTACTAAAGGTGGAGGAGGAAGAGGAGTCCGAAGAAGAAGAGAGATAGGCGACGAGTGGAGAGAGAGGAGAGGCCATAATCTATAGGTGGAGGAAGAGTAGTTACCTAGGTGGCAATTGATAAAGGAGGGGGAGACATTGGTATCGGGAGTGGTGAGGAGGAAGTTTATGTGCAACAAGGTGTTTCCCCTTCTTAACTAGTGATGGGTTGTGTCCTAGTGTGTCCAAGTTGTGTGCGGGACATGCCCAACTTCTGATAAAAAAATGGGGGACATGGACACGTCCGGGCCGTGTCCATCACATGTGCATGTGTCCATGTTGGACGCCTGTCAGACACGGACATCGCAGCCTCCGAGAAGTATCCATGCTTCCGAGATTTTGATTCATGCACCAAATTATGTAATGTAATGCTATATTCAAGTAATCACATATCATTATGATAAATTTCTTTCCATCTATCCCATAAATTGAAGGAATTATAGTTGCCGTTTATATTAAATCTAAATCTAGGAGATTCTCACAGAGCTATCTTTTTCGATAGAGATTACAATCCAAAACAAAATGAAGAATCCTGAAGAGAAGGAAGGGATCTTTGAAAAGTGGGTTTTTACGATCCCATAAAGAATCAAACTTATCTAAATGTTCTGCATAAATGTCGGGAGTTTTGAACATGTTTTGGGGTATGTATATAAAATTGTGAAATGCTTGAATCAAATGTGCAGAATTCTGGAATAAGAGCACATGGGGATGAATGGACGATTTAATTTGCAACTTTTTTAATAAGTTAAAGAACATCGAGACTGAGGATAGATACACTTATCAATGCAACTATCTTATATTTAGGGCACAACAGGAGGGATGACCTGCTACTGTCCATTTGACTACATAAAGGCCATGCATAGTAAAGTGTAAATTGAGGGGTTTGTTAACTGGGAGGTTTGGTTCTGGCCACTTCATTGGTGAGCATAGCTTCAAACCACTGGGTCATCCTTGACCGATAATTCTTTATATTTTATATCCGTTATTACTTATGTGTGGGGTTTGTTTAATCCAAGGTTTTCAGACCCAACCCGGAGATCGACCCGACAAAACTTCTGGGTCACGGGTCTCTAGTTCAACCGCCGGGTCGACCTGGTTGACCTGATGACATCAGCATGACATGTATACATAGTATTACTATATACATACACAATACATGTATTGCATGTATGTTGCAGTAATATGTATGTCCATATATATAACTATGTAAGTGTGCATGTGTGTGTACATAATCTACTGTATGGAAGTCTGAGATGATGAATTATGAAACATCAAACATACAAAACCAAGTATCTCTTCATAAAGAAGCAAAAGAATGGATTCACAATATTAAGAACAAGTGATAAATACTTAATAAGTGAATATATGAATGTATGGAATAGTTGGGGGCTGCATGAAAGGACATTAAAATTACTCAAATGGCCATTCAGCTAAGAAAAAATAAAACCAACCAGACCCGGCCGGGATTTTGACCCAAGGGCCGGGTCATCGGGTCAACTCTGGGTTTTGGCCAAAAACGGGTTTCAGCCCCACTCGACCTGCAAAACTTGTCGGGTGGAGGTTCAACCGGTTCAATAGGGTCAGGTTGGGTTTCATAACTGTGATCTAATCAAGTGTGAAAGGACGTGGGAGTATAAATGTAAATATACTACTATTTTTAGAGTATACTATTCCTTGTAATTTCAAAGCCAAAATGAAGGGATTATCTTGTCAAATTTTACGATCACACTGTGTGGACATTAATACATTAATTTAAGTAACAATCTCATACATTAAATATCAAGGGATATAGAGGGGTTTTATGCTAGTGAAGAACTAAAGATATCTAAAGACTTGTCTACAATTAAAGTTATAAGGCTTGAAAATCTCCTTATTTTCTTGATTGTACAAGTTACACTTGATGTATGTATGGAATTACTAAATGAAAGAAAAACGTGACACCGCAACATAAAATTAACCATAAGATTGTAAAATACTTGCATATCTAGGAATTTTTATGGTATTAGGTGTAGATTATATCACAAATATGATTCTTGGTGGCTCTGTAGGCTGTAGTTGTAGATTTCCAAATTTGGGTACGTCTACAACTTGCAAATCGCCTATTTTCAGATTAGTCATTGCAAATATTGATGAAGGGGGCAGAAGTGGAAGATTGTGGTAGAAATAGGGCAGGGTTAGGGCTTACGTCCCCTCTATCTGAGCTAGAAGACCCTCTAAAGCAATAAGTCCTCTCCGACACAATATACTTCAATATGAATGGGTAAAGCTAGAGAAAAATGTAAAAAAATCACTCAAAACATGTCAAGAGTGGGCAAAAAGCACTAAAGCTGTCAAATGGAATGCATGACCAAGGTAGTGGTAATGTCATTTGAATGTCTGGACCCCACTCACTATTTCGAAAAGCAATCCACACGCTGCATATACTCCAGCATATGCCTAAGCGGTCACCGTCACCCTACTGCACCACATATTGCGAATCAGTCCAATAAGCGGTCTTAGGCCGCATATGCAGCCGTTTGACTGATTAAGTGACCGATTAAACTCCATTTTTAAAAAGCCAGCTACTTATGCCATACATACATACATATATACATGCATACATATATACATACATACATTCATATATCGATATATGCATTTCTCAATTCAAAAACCGCTAGGCGTCCGGCCGCCGCTATAGGTTGTGGGAGAGGAAAAGAGAAATCTTGCTCTCTTAATCCCATTATGCATTTCAATTAATTTCAAATATATGTGGGAAAGGGGGAGAAAAATCTCTCTTGATCCCATATATGCATTTCATCTTATATTTTAAATTGTTGTATATTCATATGTGTACATTTAGGTACATATACCATATTTTAACACACATCTGCACATTTATATGTATACATTTTGATATATTCATATGTATACATATATGTACAATATATCTACATATACATGCATTCCACACACATATTTGTACGTTTATGTACACTTTGATTTAAACACATACATACACACACTCTACACAAATGTTACTATATTTATGTGTAAATCTCAATATTTGGACATATATTACACACACGTAACTTATTCATATACTTATATACATAGATACATATATGTGTATATATATATATATATATATATATATCATATATGTATATTAATATGTAAATCAAAATATAAATAACTACATATTCTACATTTTAAATTTATTATTTTATAAATTCAATATATAATCTAATGATTTTATATATTTAATTATCAAAAACTCCAAAATTGCATATACATATACCACATATACTCTATGCGGTACCCTCTCTCCTCATATACCGCTTACTGCTTTTCTGAACAATGACCCTGCCAAAATGGAAACTTTCTGATTTTGATTGAACTTTTGAAACATGTTAGAAAGGAAATATTTAACCCAAAATAACTTGTGGACAACAAATGACGGATATGTATTTAATACATCTCATTAAGAATTATGATTCAGATAGAGCTTAATAAAAAAGAAAGGATTCTTCTAGTTGGGGCCAACATGGTTGAGATTGAGGTTGAGATTAATATGTTGGTGATGATATTTTTGGATCCTAATCCAGTAAAAAGTTGATCTCCAGTTGGGTTATTTGTTTCACATCCAGGGTTGTATCTCTATCCCATCTGCTTTACACATGGCATCTTTATAAGCTGCTCTATATGATTAACCTTGACGAATGATTTTACAGGTCAAAGAAGGTGTTTCTGAGTTCAGGCCAACTCCCTTGGAAAATCGGGATTTTTTTAGAAAGTCGTACAACGTCCCTAATACGTTACTGGTATATCTAAATTTAATGCGGTAACCATGGCATTGTTGGTGGCTCTTTTTTGTTAATGGATGACAATTCTCAATATAGGTAAAGTTCAGCAGCGATACAATAGACGAAACTGACATTTTGGAAGGTGTCTTACAGCCACGTGTGCAATCAATAGGTGCCAGACTGGAAAAAATCGTTTTGCCAGGGAATCACCTAACTCCTTGCATACCAGTAAGAATTCTTTAAATTGCAGTTCACTACAGGTTTCTTTGCTTATTACGAGTGGGGTATTCAGAGTTTTCCATGTACAGTTCATACTCACAAATTTCTTTATATTTGTGTCTTCCCTCTACTATTTTTTCTCATAAGCTACAACGAATTGATGATATTAATCTAATTGCCCCCACTCTTATAGAACCCCCTCGGTAACATTTCTCGTTTTTTAATAGACATGATTGAGCAAAATGAAATGGGAACATCTTTCTGTATGCTTCCTGCGAATTCAATTTTAAACTCAATTGAGAGAAGTGGCCTCTAGTCTTCTGTAACATGTTCCCCCCTTCCTATTCAAAGTGTGTCCAGTAGAAGTCCTTGCTACTGAAAATGGTCTCTAGCGTCTTTTACATTCCAAAATATGTTGCCGTCCACTATCTGTTAGTTTAACTTCCGGTACGTAGTTATTTGGCTTTTTAGACATGTCAGGAAATCAGATCTTGTCTTGGGATGTTCGTGTAGATATGACATTCAACCAGCTCTTCTGCAAATTAATGTTTATTCATAACTATTTTGATAAATTGAACTTCTATTTTTGTTCCCTCAATTCCAGGACTTAAAATGGCCAGTTGGCAAGTTTTATACACCGGCGGATGCTATTGCTCAAGGGCTGAAGTCAGCATCACTCATGGAAACCAAGGCCCTTGCTAGGAACATTGCTGATTGGTTTGACCGCATCATCCATGAATGAGAGAACTTAGTGACAAGACATTTCGAGAGATCGTAATGTGAAAGAGAAGGGGAAACACATGAAAGCAAGATTTATCTTAGTCTTTCTTTCACTGTGTATAATCATTTGTTTACATAGATCAGCTCTGAGAGAGCATGCATAGTATGGTATACCTTGTGAATATTTGTTGTAACATCATAGGAGAAAAGAAGATGATGGATGCACAAGACGCTTCACTGTCAATCAACCACAGGTTTAAAATATCCTTTCAGGCAATGCCTGGTGAATTAATCATGTGTACAACAGAATACCATGAGTTCGGTTACATAAATAAAAAACAAAATAACAGGTAACCTATATGCGCATATAAGAGACCAGATTCTGCTGTTTGACATTTGCAAAAAAAAAAAAGAAAAGTACTGCTTAAATTCGTGGATCAATACACATAGTGAAGGGTATCCCTTAAGAACAGCCATCTTTGTGTTTGCATTGATGACTTCAAGGACATGGCATCTGATTTAACATCTATGACGGATAGTAGTATTATTACAGGAAGAATAGGTGTAATCACTGAAAATCTCATCCAGTATAGTTGCTTATGATAAAAATCTTGTACATGAATGTAAGAGTTTTTTTCTTTCTTTCTCAATACTCCCTCTCTTCTCTAGAAATTCCTAAAACCCCCTTAGGTTTGGCAAATCGTAGAAACCACACTTGGCCGTCAGCTTGCTTTCTTTTGGCGGTGTACTTTTTTTCTTTCTTTGTTACTTGTCGATAATACCAAGGAGCTGATTTGGTAAACCATCTGATCCGATCTGGTACAGTTTTTCTTTGAAATAATCTGGTTTATGATCCATCATGTTCTGCTAATTTATCTTTTTGGGTGATAAGTCAAATCAATGCATTTTTGAATCAAATATCAACTTATAAATCTGAAATATATGTGCATCGATAAACACCAAATTCAAAACTTATTTTTCTCAGGTCAAAGGTTGGGTTCTTGCTTTATACATACATATGAATATCTTATTAGATACCTATTTGAGAAGTGAACATTGACCCAAAACCAGATCGGACTGAATCAAATTGCATCAAAGAGTGAATTAGCAAAATATGGACCATGGACATGACCATTTTGAAGTCAAATTGGACCATACCGTCTCAAAGTAGACTTGACCATAATCATATTATTATGTGTTTTCCAGTGTATTTAATTAAAAAAATAAATTATTTTGTTACTTCTAATATTAATATGATAATAAATTGTAAATATTTACAATAGTAGTCTTTATGTGTGTAATTTTCTACATAATATAGCCATAAGTATAATGGTAATTTATACTTAAAACCAGTCATCTGTTTGACCCACGGTCTGACTGATATTAGACCGGGCTGCACTGAAGAACAAACTTGTAAATTCAAGAATTACGGAACGGACCAAACATCTAGCGGGCAAGACTGGGCCAAACTGAATGGGCTGGTCTTGTCTGGCCTAGCAACCTGCACCGATATTTGCTCAACCCATTCTGACCATTCCTGTAAATGGATATTTGGAATCCGCAAATTCAATCCGGATTCGAGTCTGAAATTTTGAAAAAAAATCCAACATCCGCATAATTCAAATTGGATTTAGGATATCAAATTTCATATCCGAAAATTTCGGATAGTATTTCGGATATGGCTATATCCGCTCCAAAAAATTCCAAAATCCGATAAATATATACAAATATTATCAAATATATATTATGTATATATAAAAACATAAAAATATAGATATTTTATCATATATATTCATAGCGATATCAATGTTTTCTATATATAATGTATTAATAACAATACATTTATGCTTTTTGGTTCGGATCAGATATTTATCCGAATTCAAACATTGTTTGTCGGATCGAATTCATATATTATCACATGATATCCGTCGGATATCGGATCAATTTTTTTTTTCGAATTCAGATATCAGATATAGTAGTATCTGCTCCGTATTCGATCTGTTTACAGATCTACTGACCAAACATGTAATGGTGTAGCACCAGACCTGTTTGAATGGACAAATTCGGGCAATATTACCTCCATCTAACCAACCAAATTTCTATTTTCTCTATAGTACTAGAACAAGAGTTGCACAGAAAATAAAACTAAATAGATAACTAAAATACCAAACTAGCTCATGTATAACAACAAAGAAAAAAAGTAAGCCGTCAAAAGAAACGGCAAAACGGCCGGGTGTCTGGAGGTGGGTTTTCTAGGATTTGCCAAACTTGAGGTTTTTTTTAAAAATTAAGAAAAAAAAGAGGGTATCGGTAATACAATTCTAAATGTACTACCTGTATCTATCACCTGAAAGGTGGTGTAAATGCTTATACATAAAGTGTAGTATATCAAGTTTGAATATACAATATTCTGATTTCACAAATGAATACAAGAGTTGTCGAATTTATATAAAGGAGGTTGGAATTTTATTTCTACTCTGTTTATTATTATGGCACGAACTCTGAAGAAAATATTGTCTAGATATGGAGCTTTTGATTATATGTTTTCTGCTCCAAATACTTTTTTTTTTTGCAAAAGATGTTGTTTCAAAGAATCTCTGCTTCATGTCTATGTTGACGACTCTACTATGTACCAATTTCTATGTTCTCTTTGATGGTTTACACATGTTAAATAATTAAATCAATTTGTCTCTATATATGAAAACTACCACTGCTTGCACAGTTGAGTTACATAGATCAGAAACTTCTTTTGCTGCACATAATTTGTTTTTGTTGTTGGTGATGAACATGAGAGGACGGAGCCTGCCACAATGGAGCTGTAAAATCGTAAGTCCTTAAATTACCAAGTCAGCCATTGAACGTTGCCGTTACCGTATGAAAGGTGTGACAATGGGGTCACTCTTAAATGACCAAGACACACATTAATAGCCATAAAGTTTTGTTCTTTTGTTACAAGGTGCAATAGTCCCCATAAATTTGTCTCGCTGTCATAGAGAAGCTAAAAGTTGATATCTAAGAAATGAAAAATAAGGATACATTTACCACTTTAATTAATGTGCAACACTATATACCTAAAGCCATTGAGATAATAAGTGAGGTTTTGGCATTATGAATCAAAAGTAAAGGGAGAGTGAACCTAGAAGAGTCTAGCCATTCAATTCGTAGGGAAGAGAAGCACATCGAGAAGTAGATACATTGAACTGATTTTGATGCTTAAACGTGACTAATATCTATCATACCAAACTTGAGTTGGGATAACAGTTGTTGAAGCTAAATTGAAGCAACTTTTAAATTCCAAACTTGATCTCATGAAATAAAATCGTTAGTCAGTTTAAGGATGCGGTTATATTTTTGATTTTATTGGAAATCTAATTATGTAAGAATGTGGTTGTAGATATTGGCTGGAACTGATGCCTGTGATTTAATTTGAATCTCCTATATTGTACTTGTACAACTCTTGGAGTCACCAGCATGATCACGACTTGGCGGATTTTAATTATGAGAATTTTTACGTACAGAGCTAAGCTTGGAGTTTGATGTGTATCATTTTCACTCATTATGTGTGCATATCATGACTCAATATTGATAGGGATTGCTCAATTATAGGTTAGATTTACATAACTTCATATTTCAATACGGTTAAGATTTTTTGTTTCAAAAGCGCAACTTTGAATTGTTTCCCCTTTATTTCAATGTATATCTTGTACCGTCTTGAAATATTTACTGCTTTAAGATTAATTTCTATGATTTATAAGTAACTTCTGTCTATGAATAAACAGATGTGATATGGCTGTCTGTTGGAGCTAGATGTCCGCTTGCTTCAGCCCATTTATCTTGTCCTCCACATACTTCACTCCACTTAGAAATGTATGTATATATTTTGGCTAACTAACTATATATTCATATTCAAACATGTTGGATCCTAGATGGGTGATTAGATGCTCTAGAGGGGGGTGAATATAGCTGAAAGTACTTAAACAAAACTCATTAAACCTTTAAGATATATGACAAGATAAGGTTACTAAATAGGTAATTTGAGTGCAACTAAAACATACATAGCAAGGATGAGAGAGATTGAACATACACCAAGAGACAACCTATTTAGAGTGGTTCCACACTTCAAACTAGAAGTGTGTCAGTCCACTTGCCTAGAGCGGTCAACCTCTAGGACTTCCAAACTATTGCACTCTTATATTCATTCATAAGACATACAATGCATGACCAAACAAAAGACTTACCTATCCAATACAAAGAGTCTTCAACCTTACCAAGGACTTACCCACTTTGCAAGAGTCTTCAGCCTTTTCCAAGGACTTACCCACTCTTGCACAAGTCATCAGCCTTGTAGGAATTACCCACTCTTCTTGGATCTTCCGCCTTTGACTTCACCTTCACTCGGAGAAGCTTCCACCAAGGTCTTACCCACTTGAGCTTGAGTCTTCTGCCTTCTCCAAGGGCTTACCCACTCTAGCTCCAAGTCTTCAGCCTTGCAGGGATTACCCACTCTTCTTGGATCTTCAACTTTTGACTTCACCGTGACTCGGAGAAGCTTCCACCAAGGTCTTACCCACTTGAGCTTGAGTCTTCTGCCTTCTCCAAGGGCTTACCCACGCTAGCTCCAAGTCTTCAGCCTTGATCTTCACCAAGGGACACCTTCCCTTATTCTTCTTCACCTCTTTTGGACAAGAGAGAGAACTTTCATCTTCATGCTTGAAAAGATAGAAAGAAGGTGGTGGAAGTGAGAGCCTCACAAGATATACAAGTAGTACTAGCTCTCTTACAGATTTCCTACTCACTCTAATGGATGTAGCAAGTGATTAAGCTTAGAGAGAGAGAGGAGGCTGTAGGATCACTCAACTATAGAATAGGAACCTTCATAGTGAATGCTCAACCTTGGAATGAAGCCCAAGGGGTTCTATTTATAGCTGGGGATGCCTCTTAGCCTTTGGGAACACTTGTGAATGAAAACTAGCCGTTTTGTGGCTTGCAACGGATCTATTTTCACTTGTTGCAACTCCACAACGGCTAGAAACACTTTTCTGCACTTTTCTGTACAGTGCAATCGGTCGAGTTTCTATAAGGGTAACTCGACCGATAGAGTAAAAGACAAAGCCGATATTCAGACCATCGGTCGAGTTTGTCCTGAGGAAACTCGACCGACCAATGAAAATCGATTTGGTCAGTTACTCCATCGGTCGAGTTCTGTGTAAACACAACTCGACCGATGCAATCTTCACAAAATTGATCAATGTTGATCGGTCGAGTTTTCAGGCTGGGAAACTCGACCGACAAAGTGCCTGTAATCAATTTTCAAAGTTGCATCTAAAGTGCTCTAATATTCGATCTAAGTGCTCCTGATATTTTTCTAAGCTTAATTACAAGTCATACAATCATTACAAATGATTTACAACATGATTCTAATGGATATACATCATATTACAAAAATGTGCACTTGTATGACTTTGACTTGTCTTTTCTCCAATTTCATATGCACAAGTTAGGACAATTGGAGTGTGTCTATACCGAATTTGAAATCACTCAAGTAGAGACATTAGACACCAATATGTGGAATGGTTAGTCATCATCAAAACACGAGTTTAGTCAATTTAGACGTGAGTCAACATTGACCTAATTGACCTTGAGTCAACAAAACAGGTAAGCTCCTCTACTACCAGGTATATAAATATTTCTTTACAATTGACAAGATGTGACTAACAAGATTTTCTGTTTCTCACAATCATAACGATATAAACAAATACATCTCTTTACTAAGTATGTGTAAACATGCTTTTAAGGTTTACGCTGATCAACCCCATACTCAAAACTATTAGCAAATTGTTAAACCACTATCAATATTGTTTCTATATACAAGGTATGAAACAATTCTTCTATACTCATAAAAAATATAATTAATGCATTAGCATTGATACTTTGCTATTGAAATCTAATTACTATTAATCAAGTTGCTCGGTCTTTACAAATTAATATGCATGCTAGTCCAGTCTAATCATGAACTTGACGAAAACTCAGTGTCGGGTTCAAGGGATCCAACAACTTACCTGTGAGCAAATTGGTCTAGTATGTATGTGTGTTAATTGCTCCTATCTGTCTATTTTCTTACACGTTAAACGGGTCAACTTTCTTTCAATCGAACCAGTCCTTCTTAGTTGATTGTATATAAAATTTTACATGACAGTGTAAAATTAAACCTTTATTCAGATTATACATAACCTTTTTATTGGTGCCATGAAATTTCAAACCAATGGTTCTCTTTCAAATCTGTGTGCTCATTGGTTTTGTCTGTGCGTGGATTTGAACAGCTTGGCTGTATACTCATTGTTCCATACAGTCTGGCTGTTTCAATAGCTTGTTTGCATTCTAACTAGTCTGCTGTTACAAGTTGGAGAGAGCCACCTCGTTGTTAGTTGAATTTCTCTTAGTTGAATGTATAGAAATTATTGTCATGAAAGTGTAATACGAATTATGACCCCGATAACAATTTCAGTTTTAAGTTTAGAAAGAGTTTCAACAACCTGTCTGTGTGTTATCAAATTTGTCTGTGTTCAAACAACTTGTGGATGTGTTAATTTCAAAGTCCGTCCATGATTATAGGTTGGAGGGAGTCTGCTGATTTTGAATTGAGTTACTTTCTCTTACAACGTGGTTCTAATCTTTAATTCATCTAATACATTACTTTTTTTTACTAATTCTATGCAGCTTTAGTCTAATGTCTATTTTCTTCAAGAAAAATCGTAATAGTTGTTATTCAAGGTTTTACTTCTGTTGAATTTTTATATATTTATTTATATAAAATAGGTGACATAGGTTGATTTTTTTTTTGGAAAATTCATAGGTTGATTTAGATGCATTTGAACAACTTTCTTCACCTATTGTGTAGTTTTTTTTAAAATGACTATTCGAGCAGTTGTAGTATGATGATTCTTTTTACCGAAGTGGCGAAAACTGTTATCCGTGCAGTTTCCTTTAGATGAGATTTTGATTATTTTCATTCATTTATAACAAAATCGATAACAAAGCTTGTCTGGACTCTACATAATTGTCGAAACTCACTTGGTATGTAGCTCTTATTACTGGAATAGTTACAAACTTCAATATATGTACAAAAAAGTACGAAAATTGTCATATACTGTCATATATTTTAGTTCACGTAACCTGTACTAGATAACTTCCTATTAGACTTGCCTTAACATAGTAACTTTGGGAACAATATGTAGTGAAAAATCACCACATGTTAGACAGTGCAACTACTATCTAACAACTTTCTTCTGATTTTCTTACTACTACAATGTGGGAATTAATATTTGAGCAGTTGAATTTTCTGAATTCCTTTGTTTTAATAAAAGCAATTACACATGCTAATATTTGGAGTCCTATCTTATTTTCACTCATATATAACTTATTTTTAGTTTAAATTCAACTACTAAGAACGGGTTTTTACTCAATCTTAATGCTAACTCAAATGTCATCCACAGATTTAGCACATGTCTCCTACTAGTATGTCAATAAACATATTTCCCATTACTGTATGTATATGGGGGCGAGCTCAACATGATTGTGTTTATTTATAAAATGCAAATCCGGCAGATCCCCAACAATATTGTAGATGGAGAAATTCAGCTCAAGAAGATGATGATAGAAACACTGTAGACCACTCCAGCATGGCAGGTTCATGATCGAGTTAGTTGAGCATTTCGATCTCCAATTCGCTTCATCACTTGGGCATGGTAGGTTCCACGACCATGCCATAATCAAACAAAAATTGTTGCCTCACAAACACTTGTTGTTCATATGGTGCTATAAGTACGGAGCTAGGCAGTTTACTGAAATTTTGAGAAGGTTTATGGAGGGGCAAAGGTGGTTTTGACGGCAACGGCTAGACAAGGTAATTATTGAGTGGCAAAGGGTGAAGTGAGTGGAGGGTGAAGATGTTTGAGTGAAAAGGAGAACGAGAGGAGAGGAGTGAGTAGATCCCTTTTTAGGAGAGAGAGAAAATAAGGGAGGACGGTGGTAAGGGGAAATGAAAAAATAAATTTGGAGGAAAATAAAGAGGGAATAGAAGCGCAGTGATGGAGGTAGATGAGGGAAGTGAGGAGGAAAATAATGAAGAGAACGAAAATAAAAGTCGAAGGAAGTAATGAGAAAATAAGAGAGAAGTGATGGGGGTAGAGGAGAGAAGTGATGAGGAGAAAAAATAGAAGTAGAGAGAAGTAAAGAGAAAAAAGGGGAGAGAAGTAGTAAGGGTAGAGGAGGAGGGTGAGGAGGGAAGTAATGGGGGATAGGAGGGAAGTGGGGAGGCAAGTAAGGGATGGAGGAGGGAACTAATAGAGAGAGGAGGGAAGTAATGGGGGATAGGAGGGAAGTGGGGAGGAAAATAAGGGAAAGAGGAGGGAACTAATAGAGAGAGGAGGAAAGTGGTGATGATTTTTTTGAGGAGTCAAGTAATTGAAAAAGGGGGGAAAGTTTGGAGGGAAGTAATGGAAAGAGAGGAGGGAAGTGAGGAGGGGAGAGGGGGGAAGTAATAGAGGGAGATTGAATTGAAGAGGGAAGTAAAAATGAGATGCTAAACTAATAGAAGGAGAACTAAACTAGTGAAAGGAGGAGCAAGTAAGAAAAAACTAGGTGTAATGCGAGGAAAAGGAGGCACCGACGATCAAAAGTAAGTCAACAAGCGCAAATAACAAAAAAAGGGGCAATGAGAAGAAAAAAAGGCACAAAGTAGGATCAAAGTTGTGTGGATGTTTTTTGAAAGGTGTACAAAAAAGAAAATGAGACGTTAATGGATAAAAATAAGACACCAAGAGTGGAAAATGAGACACAATTTAATAAAAACATTACGCTAAGAGTGAAAAGTGATGCACAAAGAGAAGAAAATAGGGCGCACATCCTTTTCTTCACTTTGCACCTGGATTTTTGTTATTTGCACCTTATTTTTCACTCTTTGGGCCTTGTCTATTTTTTATTTTTGCATGTTTTTCCGATGTTGACAACTTATTTATTAAAACAAATTTGCCGCATGAAGGAGAAAAGGAGGCGCAAAATGGAGAAAATGAGGCTCATTTTTTTTCTTTCAAAAAGGACACAAAATGAAGAAAATGAGGTTCCAACGGATAGAAAAAAGGAACCAAGAGGGAAATATGAGACACAAATGGCTAAAAACAAGTCACCACGAGTGGAAAATGAGACAAACAAAAGAAAAGGGCATGCTACCATTTCTTCATTTTGTGCATTTTTTATGTGCCTCATGTCCACTCTTAGAACCATATTTATTTGATATTTACACATTTATTTTCACTTTTGACATCTTATTTATTTATAATTTGCACCTTTCTTATTTTGTTGGCACTTTATGTTTACTCATTGCCGCCTCATTTTCTATTATTTAGACATTGTTTTTTGGAGTATTGACGCATCATTGTTTTATTATGATTTTGCTACTCTATTTTGTACTTACCTCCTCTCCCACTACTACCCTCATCACTTCTCTTACTTTCCTCCTCTCTGAATGCTACTCCTCTCTCCCGTGACTTTCCTCCCCACTTATATTATCTTTCCCATTACTTCCCTCCTCTATCCATTACTTCATCAATCACCTCTCTCATCTTCCCAATTAATTCCTTCATCGCTTATCTACCTTTTTTTCTCTTTTAAAAATGATGGAAAAGGGGAGGAAAAATGAAGCATGTGGATAGAAGGGAGAGCTAAAATGGTTGGCGAGGGGGTAGTAGAAAGTGCAACTAGAAACAAGTCGAGGATGTACTGATGGAAGGACTAGGGTTGGTGGTTTAGGAGTGCATAAACACGTGAATTTGTCCCACATGTGAAGAAAATTTAACCCTTTATCAAATATGTAACAAACTTAATTGCTCCAGCCACACTAGCAAGGTGTTGACCAAGTGGAGAGAGACAACAGAATCAACTAGAACTAGGCTCACATGGAGCACATACCCTAAAAGGGAGTGGAAAAATTTGATTTGACTAAGGGCCTATTTGGTATGATATAGTCCAATGACAAAGTATGAGTTTGACGTAAACTTTTACATTGAGAACTCACACAACCACACTGGCCTACATCCAAGCAAACTAGCCCCAATGGAAATACTAGAATAACACCTTGGTGAAGGTGTCAATCGAGTGGAATCACTCCAGCAAGTCACTTGAGAATGCTATAAGGGATAACTAAGGTTCCCTATTCACTTAGCTAATTCCATCAGCCAACACTCTGATCCACTTAACCGAGTCAGTTTGGATAGGATTATGAACAAACAAAATAGCTTATTCCATTCAATCATAACTATGACCAAGTGAATGCCATTTTGTGTGACATTGAACGTACTATTTTCACAATTTGATTGGGATATGAGAGGAGTCTCAAACTCGAAAACATTAAAAAGGTGGACAGAGCCAATTTTATTTTATGTGAATTAAAATGTAAGAAAATTAAAAATATTTTTTCTTAAGAAATCTATGTAATTGAGATTTAAAGTAACAAACAATAAAACAACTATGATAGACATATATATTTATTGTGGTTCTAATTTAAAATGTAGTATCTTAGCTAGCTAGTTGTTTCATAGTACATTTCTTAACCTATAAGTTATTACATCTAATATATTAGAAATTATATTACAACTATTTGTGGACCAAGACCAACATATCTTTTTAAAATCAAAGCTACATGATATAAATAGATCACCATCTTGAAGAATATCACAATTTCCTTCTTTCTCCTCCTGATACAGCCTTCTCGCACTACTACAGAAAAGGCCTTTGGCGTCGGTTATTTAGAGCCTTTAGCATCGATTTTCAAGTGACACCCAAGTGGGCGCCACTAAAAGTCGACACCTTCAGCGTTGGTTTCTAACCGATGCCATAACCATTTCCGCCACCGAAAATACGCTAGCAAGGAAACTATAGGCGTCAATTATTAAAGAAAACTGACACTATATCATGGTTAAAGACGTCGGTTATTAAACAAAAACTGATGCCATAACCCTTCCCGCCACCGAAAACATGCCAATAAGGGAACTATATGCGTCAGTTATTAAAAAAACCCGACACTATATCATAGTTAAAGACATCGATAATTAAGAAAAATCAATGCCATTACCGTTCCCGCCATGAAGCCAGTGAGGGCACAAAGACGTCAGTTTTTTAC
The DNA here is from genome assembly GCA_963693085.1 of Alisma plantago-aquatica. Taxonomy (NCBI): domain Eukaryota; kingdom Viridiplantae; phylum Streptophyta; class Magnoliopsida; order Alismatales; family Alismataceae; genus Alisma; species Alisma plantago-aquatica. The sequence continues at coordinate 828,459,238 of OY856414.1, read as the reverse complement.
TAATAACCGACACTGTATGTCTTTGGTGTCGGTTTTATACAAATAACCGACGCCTATGTTCTGATTTTTTTTCTTATCAATTTGCAGGCTTGCTGTATGGCTGGTCAATAGGATGGAGAACCTACAGTTCAGTTCTGAACTGTAGGTTTATAACATCCATTGATATCAGCCAACAACAGGCTACGAACCTGCAAAGTCATTCACATTCAGACACATGTATTGATCAAATACTTGTAGAAACCTGCAAAGTCATTTACATTCACATTCAGTTCCATTCATTTCATCTCTTTTCATATTCATACATTCATGTATTGATCAGAAAAAGTCATTCACATTCACACATATGACAATTCAGAAAAAGTCATTCACATTCACAAAAAAATAATTATGAGAAAAAAGTTTAGAAATATCATTCTTTATTCATCATCGTCATCATTGTCATCAGATACCTAATTATATTTAAAAATTCCCACTATTTGTAGGATTTTTTTGCCCATTCTTCTCTTATAACATCTAATTCCTCCCTCGTATAGGGAGTATATACATCTAATAACTTTCCACCTGTACTAAAGTCAATTTTAAATACCTGCAAAGAGAATGACGTATATATATAATTAATAATATATAATAAGATTGATATATTTCATATTATCTAATGAGACTATATACAATACCTTATGTATAGTATCAATTTCCATTGCGGCATATATGATGATTAGGTCCATAAATCACATCACATAGTAGGCACATGCCCAGCCATTGTCTTGTGTAGCACACTATAAATTGAAACATACAAAATATTCAAAAATACAAATAAGCACAGTTCACATAAATAATATATACATTGGAGTCGGGAAATTACTTTCACATTCTCCCAAATTAGTGGCTGATTCTTTTTCCTGGGGACCTTTCCTCCAACTTTTTTGAACTCTTGTAAACCCCTACATGTTAATGTAACACATTAAATTGTATAATTAAACAGTAATATAATAACAGTTGCTAATGGATATAAACATATGAAATATTTCTCACAGGAATAATGGCCTTTTCATTGTGTGTCCATATAATGTATTCAATTCATTCCCCGCATGATCTAGATAATAGACAATGAACGTCTTGGGGACAATAACTAGTAACTCCCAATGCCTACCACTACAGGTAAGAAAGTTAAAAATCAATAACTCAAAATCCACAATAAAAATATATTTGTCTTAAGTCCAAATTATAAGCAAAGTAAACTTACTCGACATTGAATGGAGCTATTATCACCGTCTTATTATTTTACCAAAATATTCAAAAGCAGCACAACGATATGAAGTAACTGAAGAAGGGTATGTATCTACAAGACTAATCTAAGATGGAACCAAAAATCCCACATGGGAAAATGCAAAATCTGTACATATCATGTGTAAGTGGCTATAAAACATGTATTACGTATGCATTAATATATGAGAAACCAGATCACCATATATAAAACAAGGTCTCACCATATACATAGCTCTATCATAGATGTGTTCATCCAATCATAACAAAACAACTCTAAAATATCTTGTATAAATAGCTTGTTTTCGTATGATTGACCTGCATTAATACCTATGCATTAATACATATGCAAAACTTGTATAAATAGATTGTTATTGTATGATTGACCTGCAACATCTTCCAGAATTGTAACATTTATAGGGAAATTTGGATCATGTTCGCCGATCCATACTGCCATACCCCTACAATTAGGACCTAACGAGGCGTGTAGGTCCCTTGGAAGCCAACTTGGTAGTTGAGGAGGTAGAGGTGGAGGCCGAGATGTAGCAGGTGTCGTCTTTTTGACATATATATATAATTTCAAATTAATTGACTCATATATACACACTAACAAATTAACATAATGTAAATTTACCATACAATATTAGTATAGACGACATTCACTTTAGGCCACATTATCACTCCGCCTTTTGTCTCACCAAACATTTCAACATCCGGGTGGGCATATGGTAGTGGAACATCCCTCCAATGGGGGAGTACACGTATCGGGGTTACACAAATCGCACCAGCGGGTACTGGAGTCCCATGACATATGTCCATTGAAAGGGTTGGGTAAGCCTGTGCCTCTGCAACGGCATATTCTTGACTTTTTAGTCGACATGGCTTCAACCCCTACAAATTTACGTAAAGAATGTTATATGCATATATACACAAACGTATCATCTTGAAAAGACTAGCTACTATGTCATAAAAATACTTACAGAGGATGTGCTAGGTGGTGGGTCTACATGATTACTCCCAACCTCTACAATAGGAGTAATAGAAGCGCGACACATCACATGTACCGTCTGAGTGGGTCTGAGATGCATACCACTTCACCATTGCTTCTTGGAATTTTCTCTCAATTAATTTATCTACCTATACATGGATAAAAGAAACACTAGCTATCGATTATTGAATTCTCTTTTGCAATAACATTATAAAAAAAGAATAGGTTACCTCAACTTATGAAAGTCCCACTTTTGGTACATGTTTACGTTGAGATGGCCCAAAGAACGCTTTGATGCCCACACTAGCGTGTGCACCCCTAACACGTCCAGGATGCTCTGAGTTACCCAGAGCAACTGTCAATTCATCACTTGTGCCCTGAGGGATGAACTTGCCTTCCTTCCTCTGCTCGTGCAGCTCCTGCTAATCGTCATCAACAGAAATTGGTAAGTAAACATAACAATAATCAATATCGATCAATTGCTCTAAGAGTTGATTTTTACTATTTTTGCACCTGCCTCAGTAGTTGCGGGCTTCATTATATCTCCCTTCTTGTTTTTCCTCCCAACTATCCACATAGCATGGCGAGGTAGAGGTGCAGGAGAAGTAGTAGAGGACTCTACAGTCTCCTGAGTACCAGTAGGCTGAGCAGTAAACTCAGCCTGTAGTCTTTGGCGAACGCCTGCATATCCTGTTGGACCCATTATGTGGTCGTGCACATTCAGTACACGCCTTGCTCATTGAGCATCGCTGATAGCCTAGTTAGTAAACATATTGATTTGGTAAGTAACACTAAAGGTTAATCTTGAATAGGTGAATACATAAGAACATATATTAATTAAATTGGGAGTGGCACTTAATACCTTGAATTCATCCATTTTTCTTTGGGTAACAAACTCCTCCCAGTCTCTGGGGTCCAGGTAGTTCTATTGTTCTGTTGCTGTCTTCTTCCTAAATTTATTTTTTAAAGAGAATACAATTTTTTTATTAGTGTAGAGTTATTCAAACAGTGATCAATGTCTAGAATTGGAAATCAATCAAAAATCTCTTCACAGCACCGCGTATGTAATCTCAGGTGAGATTGGTCCTATAGTTCCTTAGGACCTTCCCACAGCATTGCATCGCGCATTTACGATGTAGCTTTTCATCTAGATCAAATATGATCTGTAAAATAGAATTGCTATTAACTAGTATCCTAAAAATTAGTAATCTAAAAAAATAGAATTGCAAATAATAATAACTCACGCATAGTTCCTTCTATACTAAGTCTTTCTTCCCCTTAGGAACTTTAAGCCATGATTCTACATTAGGACTACAATGGCTGTGAGTAAGAACCCCAAGATATGAAATAAATGAGTTGCGGTTCACTCCAACTGGATTTCCTACATGATCGAAATCCACAACCAGTTTGGATCCATTGCCCCTTTGCTGTAGTAACTTGTTCATAATTGTGATGCCCCTCACTTTCTCAATTTTTTTTCTGCTCATCAAGTGCCCCAATTTCTTCATGGGGTACATCACCAACCTAAAATTTGACAAAAAACACACTTACAAGATATAACTATAAATGAACATATATATAGAAACCTCAGGGATATATTTTTAAAACTTACATTGTGAGACGGCACATTGACGTCCTCACCCTCACGGTAATCATCAGCACGATCATCAGAAGAATGCTCAGCCATCTAAAAGTTCACATTCACATTGTAAAGTTCACATTCACATTGTAAAGTAATTCACATTGTAAAGTTCACATTCACATTGTAAAGTTCACATTGTAAATTCACATTCAGAAAAATAAAACATATAAAAAAATATAAACATGCACGCCTCTAATATTGCGATCTTTTATCAATTAACAATCCTTCATTGTGATCTCCACGCACATACAAGTCATCATTAGCTTCAATATTTGGTGGTGTTGGCAACCCAACTGAGAATGGACTGGAGTCATCATACTTATCATAGTATTGTTCTTCATTTATAGGATCTTCAATGAACTGTCTTTTACCATGAAGAACAACTGACCATTTATCATTTGCAGGATCATCGATATAAAATATTTGTTTCGCCTATGATGCCAATATGAACGGTTCACCCTTCTCGCTAATCTTTTCAAAGTTCAATAATGTGAAACCCAATTCATCCACTATAACTCCTTTGGTGTTATCAACGCAATTACATTTAAAGAGCAGAATTATGAAATCTACATAGTAAAACTCCCATATGTCTTCAATGAGACCGTAATATGACATTTTAGCTTCACGTGGACTCTTATCCTTTTCACTTGCAAAAAACAATAAAGACACTTGAAGGGTTACCCCACTATTTTGGACGACACTCTTATCATCTTAAAGCTTTGTGTTATATGAGAATCTATTTATGTCAAACCCTTCATAAGACATAACATTCAATTTTGGTTTAAAAGTGAGGTATTTGATAGTTTCAGTAAGATTATCTGGTGTTTGAGATAGTTGATGTAAGACTTTATCTTCAAACTACTTAATAAATGTCTTGTTATGCTCTCTAGCAAGCCACATTGAATTGGCTTGAGGATATTGTCTCTTGATGAAATTGGTATGTTTCTCGATATAAACACTCACTTCGTCGATGTTGTGTAAAATATACAAGTGACCTTGTTTCAACTGCTCACGGCTGATTACTTTCATCCGTGATCCTAAAATTCCTTTGCCAAAATGCTCCTCAATATTCTTGTCATTAACAGGAGCGTCATTAGTACTCAGAAAGTCATTGCAAAAATTCATAACCTCTCTCACCACATAACCCTCAATATTACTCCCTTCAGGACGATAACGATTTCGAACATCACCTTTAAAATCACTCATGTATCGTTCAAAGGGATACATCCAATGCAAGAAAAATGGTCTATCTCTTCCCTAGTCAAGTGGACAATAAGATGTACCATGATATCAAAGAATGAAGGAGGAAAATACATCTCAAGATGACATAGGGTAACAACCACTTCTCTTTGCAATTTATCGAGAGTATCATGGTCAATAACTTTACTGCACAGACTGTTGAAAAAGAAACAAAGTCTGGTGATTGCAAACCTTACATGCTTAGGCAATATAGATCGAATTGCCACAGGCAATATTTGTTGCATTAGAGTGTGACAATCATGAGATTTAAGACCTATCAACGTCAGATCTTTCATTGATACCAATGTATAGATGTTGGATGAGTAACCCTGTGGCACCTTAACATTTACCAAGCATTCACAAAAAGCTTTTTTCTCCTTTCTCGACAACGTGTTACAAGCGGGAGGTAAGTATGTTCTTCGATCGCTACTAACTACTTATGTTAATTCTATCCTTATTCCCATTTCATGTAGGTCTATTCTGGATTTTATCCCATCTTTAGTCTTACCTGGTATATTCAACAGAGTACCTATGATGCTATCACATATATTTTTCTCAATGTGCATGACATCGATACAATGCCTGACTGCCAAAAAACTCCAATAAGGAAGATTAAAATATTGACTTCTTCTTGAATAAAGATTTGTCACTCTGTGTGGCCATCATACATTGTGATCTCTTACCAAATTCATTGGAAAAGTCTTTTACTCTTTCATAAACATCCTCCCCTGGTATAGGTTTATGTGCACTCCGTTCCTCATTCCGTCCACTGAATGCTTTGCGCAACCTACGATACAGATGGAATTTTGGAAGAAACCTTCGATGACCAAGATATACAGTCTTGTCACCATGTTTTATTCATATTGAATCAGTGTTCTATTCACATATAGGACACGCTTTAGATCCTTTGACACTATATCCAGACAAATTCCCATATGCTGGAAAGTCATTCACAGTGCAAAACAACATAGCGTGCAAACAAAATATCTCTCTTTGTGAAGCATCATAGGTCATCACACCTTCACCCCAGAGTTTCTTCAAGTCATCAATCAGAGGTTCAAGATAACTGTCAATATCATTTCCAGGTTGTTTAGGGCCCGATATCAACAACGACAACATAACGTACTTATTTTTCATACACAACCAGGGAGGAAGATTATATATAATAAGCATAACTGGCCAAATGCTATGTTGGATGCTCAATGTCCCGTACGGATTCATCCCATCTGTACAAAGCCCAAGCCTTATAAATCTGACTTCTTCACCAAATTTAGGATACAATAAATCAATCTTCTTCCACTACGGGGAATCAGACGTATGTTGTAGGATCCCATAATTATTTTTCTTAACATCTGCATGCCAATTCAAATTCTTCGCATCTATCAGATTGGCAAACAAGTGTTGAAACTGTGGTATTATAGGTAGATACCACATCACCTTGGCAGGAGAACCAATTTTGGACTCCCCCGAAGTTGTCAATTTATACCTTGACACACCACATTTGGGACAATCTTTCAAATCCACATAGTCCTTTTGAAATAATACACAATCATTTGGGCATGCGTGTATCTTCTTGGCCTCCATTCTCATTGGGCATAACAATTTCTTTAACCGGTATGTTGAGATTGACAGTTCATTTCCTTCAGAAAAAATTTCTTTCAACAAAGACAACAATGACGTGAAGCTTTTGTCGCTCCATCTATTGTTAGCTTTCAACTTATACAATCTCAACAGAACGCTAAGATTCGTAAACTTACAACCTGTGTATAACGGTATCTCAACATAATGCACAATGTTTCTAAATATGGGAGGTGGATTAGTGTGCTCTACCCCACAACTATCCAGCATCGCATCAACGATGTCTAATGTAACTGGTTCGTTCACATCTACATCATCGGAGGCAATTTCTTCTTCTACACAAGCACTGCTATCGTCATCCACTAATTTCATGTTTGAAATCTCTCCATGCTAGTGCCATTCTGTATAGCCTTGTACAATCCCGTTGCATATGACATGACTTTTGATTTCATCACCAGTGCTGACTTTCAAGTTGTTACCGCAATGCCTACATGGACAGTAAAACCTATCTCTAGGTTGTTTCCTATGTTCCTCGACAAATCTAATAAACTGATCAAGACCAGAAATAAACTCTGGGGTGCAAAGATTTGGAATGGACATCCATGATCTATCCATTCTATGATCAAAGAGAAAACAAGTATATATTAGAACAAGATTAGGGTATAGGGTTAAAAGATTAGGGTTTATGGTTAAAACTTTAGGGTTTAAGGTCTTATATATAATAAATGTGTACCACCTATCCCATTCTTGAACACCTAATCTCACTAGTAAGTGTATAATGTGTATTGGGTTTTCAAGAAAATTTCGGCAGCATTTCCCCGCTGTTCTCCAAGTACATATGTACATAGAGAACAAACGGGGAAATGCTACCGCAATTTTCTTGAAAACCAAATACACATTATACACTTACATCCTAAGTGAGATTAGGTGTTCAAGAATAGTCTGAAACCAGGGACTATCTAAGATTTACCCTAATGAGTAAATCTTAGATGGGTTTCTAGGCCAACAAAATATAACATTAGGATGATCCCGTTCATTTGACAGGGATGATCCCGTTCATTTTACTATTTGACTGAAAATTTACCTAACCTAAAAAGTCATAAATTTTGAAAATACTCAAAACATTTTTTTAAAAAAAGACCTGCATAGACTGATGGTTATATACAATTAAAACTAAGTATATGATGGTTTGTCCATTCATCACTTGTTCTTAGATCAAATCTACCAATTTTTAAACATTCACATGTGTAAAATATAACTATAAATACACCATGATTTGTAAGCAACTAAACACAAATTATTAGATGAATGCTATCATGGTTTCTTCCATAAGTTCCCCAATCACTTAAAACATTAAAGTTACATGTGAATAACCCAAAAAGAAAATGTTTATATCATCAAAATCGAGTATGACTGTTACACCCCGATCTCACAATTACCACTAATCATGAGATTAGGGTATAAATTGAGGATTTAACGTAATACAAAGATCACCCTTAACTTTTTATTCTTTTTCAAATTCTTTGTTTTCTCGCATTGAACCACATAAACTAACTTTACAAGGGAATTAAACTTTTATTTCTCTAATGTAATCTCAGCATTAATGATACACATCCATACATTCATTATGTTTCTCACACTTTCATGTACATACGACATGAAAATCATTTGCATTCTCTCTTATTAAGGAAACAAACATACAAAACATCATTTACCACTCTCTCACATCTATACAAGGACCTAGAGTGACATGGACCGACCGAACTTAACTATACTCAGACTTAACTCTTGTAGCAGATCTACTCTGATGCAATGATATCTTCTTCAAGTCCATGTCATTTCCCTAAAAAATGTGAGTAGAGGGGTGAGCCTACTCGCTCAGTGAATGAGTACTTCAAAGAAATAGTCTAAAGCACTGATATGATTATAGATATACTTTTGAGCAATTGATATCAATTATAACCGCAGTAAGCTTTAAAGAGTCTAATAATTGACAATCATAAATATGGAAGGATACTCTAAATATCTATATGAGTGAATCAATATATGAAATGCTTGATTGATCATAAAGAGAACTAATAATTTAGAAACATATAAAGAATAATTGAATAACTGTACACACTTGTTTTACCTCTCATTCATTTTATTATGCCCTGATCATATGCAATATACTCTACATATGAAGACTCATAGTGGACTACGATCTCACCGTACAAGACTTAGCTTAAAACCCGGGAAGCTAAGCCTAGAACTGAATCCAGGTCTGCTTGACTTGAACCGTCACGTCTGATTAAGGCGGCTAAACAACTGACCTTTAACTGGACCTCTCCTCTAGACTGAGTACACAGGCAGAGGGTCTGATATGCTCTGTGGGCCTCATCTTGGTATGCTTTGTGGGTACCTCTGGGTTACCACCGGGATCTCCGGTTCATGTTGGGTAACCTATCTTCTCTTAGGAGATTTCCTCAAGGGCTTCGTCTCCCTGCACGCTCTGTGGGTGCGTTCCGATCCCCGTATATTGGTCGCTGCTAGGGTGGATCATTTCCTCCCTAAAGTGCAGACATCTGTAGATAATCTACGGTGTTCAGGGCACCTATGTCTATTATTTTATTATTCTTAGAAAGCTTTTACTATATTGTATATCTCTCTTACTTATTCTTGACTCTGGTATCTCTATGGTACCGAGTCTATTCAATGCTAAAGATTATAAATACAACATGAACTTTCTTACTTAACTTGGCAGAGTAGTATATTCAAAACACTGTAATATTCTGAGTAATTATCATACTATACATATAGGCAGACTAAAATTCTTAAATAAACAAAATACATGTCAACTTGGAACTTTATACACTAGAATCATGCAATTGAACAGTTAAGCATCACCACATCTCATACTAAGAACATTGATATCCCAATACTTGATTCATTGAACACCCTATCCTTAGGGTTTCATTTACCTCATTCACTTATCACATGGCTCTCATAAGGATTTCATACAACATAAACATTTAATGAATAAAGACTGCTTTCAAAAAATCATATACATTCAATATATGTATGAAACCTTGGAACTGAGCTGAATTTGGGTTCCCATTCCATTCACTGAGATATCATGAATCATGAATAAAATTGAATAAATAAAGTCTATCATGTCAAGAAAATCCCTTCAAATGGATTTCACGATATCTATTCGTAAATATCCAACTTTCCTCGCATTTAGGATTTCACCATCTTTACTGAGATATCAAACAAACACTATTCTCCTTAAATGAAATCCAAGATATTATCTGACATATATGTATTACACATTTAGATAAACAATCATTGATAACCAAGGGGATCTAGATAAACAAATTTCTCTATTTAATTATACAACAAATTTCAATCATAGACAAATTCCCTATATTTCAGTTTACTCTTATAACCTCTATGAATACTTAGGGAATTCTCATTAGGATGTATTGTATACATTTATAATATAATTTTATCATCTGAACTTCATCCAAACAAAGGAAGAATTCATTTCATATCATTTTGCAACAACTTAGAACAAATAGACAATTTAGGGTTTCTAGTCGCATACTAGCAATTAAAGATTATGGATGAATTAACCAATTTTTGTGCAATATACTGAAGGAAGTTCCCACTCACCCTAAGGTGTGAAAACACCTTAAAAACGTATCCCATATCTGAAAATCTTGAATCCATATCGAATCCCTAGCAATTCACCCGATTCTTCTTCCTTTCAACTCAGAAACCCTAAAAATGAGGGATTATGAAGAAAGAGTGAGAAAAGGGGAAGTTTCACACCATTTCAAATAAATTCAGAGGAGGGATGGAATTTTTACATATGAGAGAAGATTCACCATGAAACTATATCCAGAGAAGCTAAACTTACATGATTTCATCATTCCTCAGACTGCAAAACCCTAGGTCTGCATCTCCATCAATTTCTCCTCTCAAGCCCTAACTCTCCCTCTCTCTAGGATTTCATTTCTCTAGTTTGAATCACAAATTATGAGAGATTCTAGTGTGTTAGTTGACCATATAGAGCAATTGATATGCTTGGGTCAATTGCACTTTGACCCCTTACTATACTTTTTCTTATTTCAGCAAATTGTTTTGTGTCATAAAAAGTTTTCTGTAATTCATGTATTTCAGAGATAAAAACTTCTCCAAAAATTATGATAATTTATCATGTTGTGTATAATTGCGTTACTAAGATTTATTTTAAAATTTGAGATCATTCCAAGCTCCCATTAAATAACTAAAAATCGAATAGTGCACTACTATCTAGAATTCTGTAGAAATGCCAATTACTATAATTTGTCTACTGATAAGGTCTAAACGCATCCAAAAATGATGAAAATTTTACATTTTTTTATGATTGTGTTTAATATCTCCAGTTAAAATTTAAGATCATACAGAGTTACCAATAAATAATTAAAAATAAAATACTACACTGTTGAAAAGCACTTTGTCAGCATTTTGGTCGAAGTATAGTTCGACCGAGAACCACATTCAAAGAACACTCAAATATTATGAAAATTTTCTCCAATATGAATGATTGAGTTATACATATTATATCCTAAATTCAATTAAATAAAAATTTGTATAAAATATGAAAAATCATTTACCACACTGCTATCCTGATCAAATTCCATAATCATGTACCATAAAAACCCTAATTTTAGCCAACTAGGGTTTATATTTCTCAAACCCTAATTTATCAAACAATAGAATACTTAACATTATTATTAGGTTTAAAACATCATAATTGAATTATCATCATTAATTAGATTTAAGCAATGATCAATCCAATTAAGCATATAATCATCCAGGTAAACCCTAGTTTACCAATTAAGCTCAGATGCGGTCATAACAATTCTCCCCCCCTAAAAAGGTTTCTCCCCCGAAATATAAATATGTAAGTAAAGTACATTCAAGGTTTATTTTAAGCTTCTGAAATCTTACATGTCATTATATTCTTGTATTTCATTCTTGAATGCAGTTTTCAACATTAAGTCCTTTATTCCTTTACTAAATCACAACATGTTAAAAAAATTCTCAATGATAACAAATAAATTCTCTATGTCACAATCAATCATAGGATATGGAGAGAAACAACCATTTCAATATTTTCATACTCTTGAGGTGTTACCTCAACATCGATAATCCGATCCAACTATCTCAATTCATACTGCTAAATATGTACTATTGTTATGCATTACCTCTAAGTCACAAAAGAGAGTTCAACATGTTCTTTTGAATTTTACTATTGTGCTACTCAAATAGCAAAACAATCTTGAGTTGGAAGACTAGATTCAAAAACAATTGTACAATACTACTCACAACATCCCCATTGCATCATGGATGCATAAGGTGAAGCATTACCATCACATTCCATATTATTCTCAAAGTATGAACCCACACATAATTCAAGGTGTAACCATTGGGTTATAGCATACTAGGGTTTCAACAACAGTAACAGAGTACTCCATAATTGTATTAGTCATTCAAGGACTATTCATACCCAATTACCATCACTTAGTTATATTAAAGCTAGGTATAACGAGCTACACCTCATTAGGGTTAAATATCAATACAATATGGTTATCATCCCTTCTATTCATATGAGATGAATAGGTAAGACTGCCTTATTCAGGATAACCCTCCATTTGTTCCATCATTATTCAACCCATATCACCATACCACAATTGTATAATACTAAGATGGATTACTGGTATGAATGACTTAAACTATCAAACACCTTTAATTAACATATTTCTTGCACATGTACAACTAAAATCATATGTAAAACAAATTTACATCCCTTAGTATACCTTCAACAAATTATACTTCTAAAAACAAATTCACATATTACTAAAAGACATTATTTTCCCTTATCTCTCTCCTCATTCATTACTACTTACTTTTTGCTACTTATCCTTCTCATTTTAATCATGTAGATTAAACATCCCTAAAATTGAAACATACAAGGTATGAATAGCTTATTCATCATTCTTGCTATTACTGCAATAATTCATTTCATATCACACTTCACTCATATTGTATTTCTCCTTTTGTTCAAAACACACCTCTTATATTTCAAATCTATTTCTTATCCTTTTCTCTAAATCATTTCCATATTGTTTATCTACCTTTCAGATTATCTAGGATTACTATCAGTGCTAGTTTAATTTTCATAGTGTAAATTTCATGATCTTGTTTTATAGAGATGCTAGTATTCAAGGTCAAATCATTAGTGACAACCCTTGAACTACTACAACTCTAAACATTCTAGGGTTTGATCCTTATCAATAGCACGATGTTATTGTGTGTGACTTTGCTCCCTTAATTTGAAAGTCAAACTTTGGATCTCACAAGTTTTACTAAAGTCTTCCTTATCTTATCAATTGAATTTCCTTTCTCTTACTTGGCCATTTAGATAGATTACATTCTCAATTTACCCTGCTAGGGTTTCATCATCATATTGTATGTCATTATTACATTCACTAGATGCCTCTACCATGGTGGTTATGCATCATATATGATTCATTTTCTTATCACTTCATTCCCACATTGCTCTAATTAAGGAAGATATGAAAGAGAAGATGATTCTGAGACTTAGAATTCTTATCTTCAAACATTCATTAATACATTTCTCATATGTAGGTTTAATTAGTTATCAACAAGGATACTTGTCTAATTAACACTTTCTTGAATCTCGCAACCTCTTTCTTTTATAATCTATATTACTCCATTATGTTTCAAACCTTTCCTAACTTTCCATAATCCCCTTACCATATACTGCTATTCCACATGTCATCTTTAACTTCTAGTTCTCTCTTATAATCATGTTGCTTCTTTTAGGTGTATGATCATGTATACCATGTTCCATATATTTCTTTTTATCCTTCTACTAATGTGAAGTTGAAATTATAAATCAATAATGTCCCTAATAGTTTCAACTCATGTTTAATACATTACATATTCTTCATTTTAAATCAAACGGCTCATGCATGGGTGAAACATAGTTTCTCTTTCAATCAAGTTTTTCCTTCCTGAATATATTCTACCTTTGTATGACTTATTCATTTATTTAGCTATACTTTTGTTCTTCTATAAGAAATTAGTTTGTTGTTCTATAGAGACTTAGAATCCAAAGGCAGTAAGGATGAATGTATTAACTTCACAATAAAGGTATACATTCCATGCTCTCAATTATATCATAACCCTCATTCCTTAATCAAGCTCATTATTTCCAACATTTCTCTTTGTTTCAACTAAGTTTCTTATCATAGTTTTATGATTTACATGCTCATCTAGTTCCCTTCACTTTAACTCTTCTGAAGACTCTTCACTTCTATGTACTTATCAAATACTTAACTCTTTTCTTCTATTTTCCCTTTGCTTTGGAGTACATAAAAATAGTGTACTCGATTATATAATCCATTCCTCATGATTGATTCTTACTATCGTGGCCCTTACATACTTTTCTCATATCTTTTCCATATTTCATATTTAGAGTTCATATAATACTAATGATTAAACTTAATCAGAACCTTATGTCGTGTTCCTTTATTCCCAATTAAGGATTTCTCATATGAGGCCCCAAACTTGGGTCTCAGATATCAGTTCCAACTGATTCTTAGCTATTCTAATCTTTCCCATATGTTTCAACATCTTAGTATATGTACATTCTCACTATGATGTGGGTCTAATTTATCCAGAATCTACTCTTATCATATTGTTAATAGGAGTCATTAGATCCCAGTAATGCATCTTGCCAGCCGGACTAGGCCGAACCTGCAGTCCTGAAGCCAAAAGCTACTCAAGATTATCCAACTCCTATTTATCTCAAACATGTGGAAAGAATATCCACTTAGAAAGGTTCATTCAAAGATCATTTCTAGTCTAATTGATACAAAGGATGTAATCTACAACTGCATAGTGTACAAAAAATATTAAAGACCCATATATATTTCAAAATATTGAATATCTGAATTCAAACATATAAGAACTTTTCTATTCATCTCAAATAAAACAACAATATAAAATGAAAGTTCTATCTCATTCTATATTTATGCTCTTAATTCATGTTACTTATCTTGTTTCTAACCCTAATATTTATAGGGTTCCTCTCTAGCCCATCCTTCCACTGTATACCTAGCCAGGGTATACATGAAAGAATAGACAGAGTAGCTTGATACTGGTTGATCCAAGTACTCAGATACCAGACCAGGATATCCAAATACTCAAATCCCCAGAGCTAACATCATAACATCTCCTATCTGCCACACTTATGACTCTAACTTACTAACTTAATGGTCCCTAACAACTCAGCCTAAGCTCTGATATCAAGTTGTTACACCCCGATCTCACAATTACTACTAATCATGAGTTTAGGGTATAAATTGAGGATTTAACGTAATACAAAGATCACCCTGAACTTTTCTTCTTTTTCAAACTCTTTATTTTCTCGCATTGAACCACATAAACTAACTTTACAAGAGAATTAAACTTTTATTTCTCTAATGTAATCTCAACATTAATGATACACATCCATACATTCATTATGTTTATCACACTTTCATGTACATACGGCATGACACTCATTTGCATTCTCTTTTTTAAGGAAACAAACATATAAAACATCATTTACAACTCTCTCACATCTATACAAGGACCTAGAGTGACAGGGACCGACTGAACTTAACTATACTCATACTTAACTCTTGTGGCAGATCTACTCTGATGCAATGATATCTTCTTCAAGTCCATGTGATTTCCCTAAAAATTGTGAGTATAGGGGTGTAACACCCGGGCCCACTGCCCAAGGCTCAAGTAGAGTTTTAGGAATGACGATTGGCCCCATAGACTACCACTAGCCTTAACTGCGCACTTTGTCCTCACTCACGTGCAAGCCAGGGCCAACTTCCCAACTGGTCACCCATCCTAGTACTACTCCAAGCTGAGCATGCTTAACTATGGAGTTCTTTAGTGATGGGCTCCCGAAAAAAGGAGGTGCACCTTGGTGATATGGGTAGTCCAATCATTCCTTTTAAGAGTGTTTTATCTGAGGCCTCAAATCCTAGGATGTTACAAGGGGTGAGCCTACTCGCTCAGTGAATGAGTACTTCAAAGAAACAGTCTAAAGCACTAATATCATTATAGATATACTTTTGAGCAATTGATATCAATTATAACCGTAGTAAGCTTTAAAGAGTCTAATAATTGACAATCATAAATATGGCAGGATACTATAAATATCTATAAGAGTGAATCAATATATGAAATGCTTGATTGATCATAAAGAGAACTAATAATTCAAAAATATACGAAGAATAATTGAATAACTGTACACACTTGTTTGACCTCTCATTCATTTTATTATGCCCTGATCATATGCAGTGTACTCTACATATGAAGACTCGTAGTGAACTACGATCTCACCGTACAAGACTTAGCTTAAAACCTGAGAAGCTAAGCCTAGAACTCTGCTTGACTCGAACCGTCACATCTGACTAAGGCGGCTAAACAGCTGGCCTTTTACTGGACCTCTCCTCTAGGCTGAGTACACATGCGGAGGGTCTGAGACGCTCTGTGGGCCTCATCTTGGTACGCTCTATGGGTACCTCTGGGTTACCACCATGATCTGTGGTTCATGTTGGGTAACCTATCTTCTCTTAGGAGACTTCCTTAAGGGCTTCGTCTCCCCACATGCTCTGTGGGTGCGATCCGATCCCCGTATACTGGTCGCTTCCAGGGTGGATTGTTTCCTCCCTAAAGTGCAGACATCCGTAGGGAATCTATGGTGTTTAGGGCACCTATGTCTATTATTTTATTATTCTTAGAAAGCGCTTACTATATTGTATCTCTCTCTCTTATTTATTCTTGACTATGGTATCTCTATGGTAATGAGTCTATTCAATGCTGAAGCTTATAAATACGACATGAACTTTCTTACTTAACTTGGAATAGCAGTATATGTGAAACACTATAATTTTCTGAGTAATTATCATACTATAAATATAGGCAGACTAAAATTCTTAAATAAACAAAATACATGTCAACTTGGAACTTTATACACTAGAATCATGCAATTGAACAATTAAGCATCACTACATCTCATACTGAGAACATTGATATCCCAATACTTGATTCATTGAACACCCTATCCTTAGGGTTTCATTTACCTCATTCACTTATCACATGGCTCTCATAAGGATTTCATACGACATAAACATTTACTGAATAAAGACTGCTTTCAACAAATCATATACAATCAATATATGTATGAAACCTTGGAACTGAGTTGAATTTGGGTTCCCATGCCATTCACTGAGATATCATGCATCAAGAATAAAATTGAATAAATAAAGTCTATCATGTCAAGAAAATCCCTTCAAATGGATTTCACGATATCTATTCGTAAATATCCAACTTTCCTCGCATTTAGGATTTCACCATCTTTACTGAGATATCAAACAAACACTATTATCCTTAAATGAAATCCAAGATAGTATCTGACATATATGTATTACACATTTAGATAAACAATCATTGATAACCAAGGGGATCCAGATAAACAAATTTCTCTATTTAATTATACAACAAATTTCAATCATAGACAAATTCCCTATATTTCAGTTTACTCTTATAACCTCTGCAAATACTTAGGGAATTCTCATTAGGATGTATTGTATACATTTCTAATATAATTTTATCATTTGAACTTCATCCAAACAGAGGAAGAATCCATTTCATATCATTTTGCAACAACTTAGAACAAATAGACAATTTTGGGTTTGTAGTCGCATACTAGCAATTAAAGATTATGGATGAATTAACCAATTTTCATGCAGTATACTGTTTAAAGGAAGTTCCCACTCACCCTAAGGTGTAAAAACACCTTAAAAACATATCCCATATCTAAAAATCTCAAATCCATATCAAATCCCTAGCAATTTACCCGATTCTTCTTCATTTCAACTCAGAAACCCTAAAAATGAGGGATTATGAAGAAAGAGTGACAAAAGGGAAAGTTTTAACACCATTTCAGATCAAATCAGAGGAGGGATGGAATTTTAACATTTGAGAGAAGATTCACGATGAAACGATATCCAATGAAGCTAAACTTACATGATTTCATCATTCCTCGGACCACAAAACCCTAGGTTAGCATCTCCATCAATTTCTCCTCTCAAGCCCTAACTCTCCCTCTCTCTAGGATTTTATTTCTCTAGTTTGAATCACGAATTATGAGAGCTGATAGTATGTTAGGTTGATCATAAAGAGCAATTGAGCTGCTTGGGTCAATTGCACTTTGACCACTTACTACAGTTTTTCTTATTTCAACAAATTTGTTTTTGTCATTAAAAGGTTTCTATAATTCGTGTATTTAAGAGATAAAACCTTCTCCAAAAATTATAATAATGTATCATTTTTTGTATAATTGAGTTACTAAGCTTCAGTTAAAATTTGAGATTATTCCAAGCTCCTATTAAATAATTAAAAATCGAATACCTCATTGCTATCTAGAATTCTACATAAATGTTAGTTACTGTAATTCATCTACTGATAAGGTCTAAATGCATCCAAAAATTACGAAAATTTTGCATTTTGTTTATGATTGAGTTTCATATCTCCAGTTAAAATTTCTGATAATTTGGATTTACCAATAAATAATTAAAAATAAAACACTACACCACTGAAAAGCACTCTGTCAGCATTTTGGTCAAAGTATAGTTTGACCGAGAACCACATGCAAAGAATACTCAAATATTCTGAAATTTTTCTCCAATATGAACGATTGAGTTATACATATCATATGAAAAATTTAATTAAATACAAAATTTGTAGAAAATAGGAAAAATCATTTACCACACTGCTATCCTGATCAAATTCCATACTCATGTACCATCAAAACCCTAATTTCAGCTAACTAGGGTTTATATTTCTCAAACCCTAATTTCTCAAACAATAGAACACTTAATTTTCTTATTAGGTTTAAAACATCATAATTTAATTATCATCATTAAGTATATTTAAGCAATGATCAATCCAATTAAGCATATAATCATCTAGGTAAATCCTAGTTTACCAATTAAGCTCAGATGCGGTCATAACAATGACATATATAAAAAGTCAAAAGTATCCCCCTTTATGATGATGTCATCTTTCAAAAGAGAAATTTAGATCAACAAATTATGAGAACCATACCTTTGATCTGTCATAGAAAGCAAATTTATCACATGATTCCTCTCCCCCTTTGTCGAAGTAAAAATAAAGGGCATGACAAGAACCCCCATATAAGCGATAGTCATATGGAGAGGGAACCAAATGCCTAAGCGTACAAGAAGGCACAACCAAAATAATAAGGCATGTTTAATAAAAAAATCTAATAAGATCAAGGAACAAATTGAAAAAGATACCCCAGTACCAATGAGAGGAATGAGAAGTCTCTCATGTAAAGAGTCCCATTAACAAACTTAAGAAAGATACTCTAAGACAAAAATAAGGAATGTCAAGTCCAAAATGAATATACATTTCTCAGAAGATGCAAAGAGTTAACAAATATACTAAGATATATTACGACATGAAGTTCCTTTTTATCACATAGTCAAGATAAATTATTCTCAAACTAAAGAAACATGAACCATTAAAATTATATCCAATGGAAAGGTTAAAATACATTTGGAAAATCTATATAAATAATTTAGACCCACAATATCATTTAAATATTAAGTAAAACTTAAAATTAATTGAAAAATCTATAAAAAGATCAAGTGACAATCCACACTGCGGTAGAATCATAGTTTGTCTGATATACCCCTTGGCCAAATTTCAATTTAATCTAGAGGTAGTTTGCTGGAAAGATTAATACAACAAAAATCAATACCTCAACAAAAAACACATACACATACATACCAATTAAAAACTAACAAATTGAAACTTAAGGATACCAGTGAAAGTTAAGAAATGTAATAATATCAAAAGATATCCAATGTAGCTCATGATTACTCAAAGTATAGAAGGAGGTTCTTAGAAAGTAAGACACATTACTATCAATTTTTATCTAAAAATGAAAAGAGAAAGTATAGTGACCATATCACCACAAGAAAAAAAAGATGGTTAATGTATAAAGAAGAACTAACATTTGATTTAACAAATATAGGTCCTATCATCCTCTTATGATGGTGATTCTCATTTTATGGAACATAACCAAGACTACTTGTACCTACATGGCCATCGTGAGAATGCAAGATATTGTTCAATATATTTCTACCATAAGAAAATTATCTAAAACAAATCTTACATTGTTCATCTCCCTTAGAAAGAAACAAGCAACTTTTAGGAGTATAGATCAATCATTATCTATTACTATATAGGTTATATCCAAGTATAAATTTATCATGAAAACTAACTTTTTTTAAAAGTTGGTAATTCATTCATCCCGTTGCCATGAAGTTTTGAACTCATGACCTCTCGGTCATACAACATCAACTTTACCACTTGGGTGCCACTACATTGGCCATGAAAACTAACATTAATGTAAGACATAATATCATGATCAATGTGAGAGAATAAAATATGCTATTTATCTATGTCACTTTACATTTCTAAAAGAGTAAATACTTGAGTTACAAATAATTATTATCAGAAACATGATCATAAATTATTTCTTTTCACTAGCATACTAATCACTTAACTCACCAAGCTCATAATTTAGAGGTTAAATAAGAGTAGAAATTTCTTACTCTTTTTATTATATATATTTATTTTTTTTTCCAAAGTATACATAACAAGTTCAGTGAAGTCACCTTTTGAGTACATTGAAAGAGATACCTCACTATCATCACTTTGTGCTCCTTTATCTTGTCATCATCTTCATAATGATTGGTTAGTGAGCAACTAACAATGTGCTGAAAAATTCTTCTCCATCATTTGGCCCCACAGTTAAAGAAGAGTCCTAATAAGAATTGTCCGCCTTCTTCTTTTTTTTAAATCTCTTCTTCTTCTTCTTCTTCTTATTTTTCTTCTCATTCCTTTTGATTTTTGTATATTCATTCTTATGATATCCCTTTTATCCATGTGCACAATACCTACTAGAAGAGGATTTAAGGTATCTTTGAAGAAAAATTTGAGTTCTTCTTACCTTTTGGGTTCTCATCTTCGTCACTACCTATTTTTTGACTAGAAGAAGAGGATAATGACTCAAGTTCTTAATTTAAGAGTGAATATCTTTTTCCTGGCATGATTTTTTTCCTCTTATTACATCTCATGATCTTGGAGCTTGACTTCATAACTCCCCAAGTTACCTATAAGCTACTCAAGTTGGAAATTAAAATGACCCGATGATTCTTCTATTGAAGTAACTTTCTTCTCATATAGAGAGGTTACATAGTGTAAAATTTTAGTGAAAATATCCTTATCTTCAATATCTCATTTAAGAGATTTTAATATTTTAATAATCACAATTAATGTGGAGTATATTAAAATAAATTCATATTTTCCCATGCATAATACCTCAAATTTATGGAATTCATATTGATTTTAGTATCTCTAACTTGCTTGGTTTCCTCATGAGTAACGCATAATTTTCTCCAAATATTATAAATAGTTTCTGAAGAGGAATCTTGTTAACTTCACTATGAGAGAGAAAGATATAAAGCAACATTATAGATTTAGCATGTAGAGTTTCATTTATAACAATATCCCAAATTTAAATGTCAAGCTACACCATTTGAGTGCATATAGATAGAAGATCATCTTCAAAAGATCAAAGCTAATTATTGAAGAAGAATTGCTTATGCTACTTCCAATATATGTAGTTGAATCCATTGAAGAGAGATAGTCAGAAGATATGTGCTCCTTATAGGTTGAGTTGGGCCAGTAGATTCACCCATTCTGTAGAACTCATTGGAGCTCCTTGAAGTCTATATTTGAAATCAGTTTAAATATCTAAACTTGGAGGAGGGTGAATATAACTAACCCAATTTAATGTAAATTAAATAAAAAAAATAAAATGAACTTCCTTAAAAAATGTATGCAACTAAACTGTAAAGCAAGTAATAAAAAATGAAGCAACCACAATAGACACACATGTTTGTAGTGGTGGTGGATTGATTGTATCTCTACTCTCTATTTGTGTCAAATGAATATTTATCAAACGATAATTTACTACCTTTTCGTATACTTATACAAATTACAATTACCAATTCCTTTTTTGGATTAAGACAAACCTCTTTTTCTAGTTCAAGGATAAGATTAACCTCCTTTACAAGACGAAGGAAGACTACCCTTTTGAATACAATCGTAGTCTCCTTCTTTATCCTTCATATATAACCTACTCCCAAGAAGTAACTCCAATGTGAATATAAACTTGGAACAATGAAGAAGAAAAGAAAGTACACCAATTCTATCAAATATTACAATTGATGTTTCTATGAACATGTAATGGTAAACTCTACATGGCAAGACAATTTTAGCTTAACTAGTAAAAAAGGGTTCCCCGTCACTCATTACGTCCTAGGTTTGAATCCTCTCAAGGATGAATTTCAAGAAAAAAAATCCTATTGATGCACTAGGCAGAGGCTATAGTTCTGATGAAATTTCATGCTACTAGAAGTGGCAAGAAGGGACTTGACACACATATCTTGTGACCTACTAAGTTTCATGTATTATATCTATTTTGAACTATAATTCAATCCATTTACAAAGTAGTCCTTCATCCCAAATCACATTTGGTTATTTTAAAAAATTATCACGTTCTTTGATATCACTTGTTGTTTATCTGAACCAATTGTTACTACATGAGTTCATTCTCATCATGTCAAAATTATTTATAAACTAGTCCCTCAATTTATTTTTGTAAACCACTTTGGTATTTTTATAGAAATTCAAATATTTGGGTCTAAAAATATCAACATACCTTGCATAAAAATATTTTTGAGCATGGATATAACATATTTAGAATCAACCAAAATCTTAATCACATTAAATGATATTAATACCAGAATTATTTATTAGAAAATTAAGTTAGACATTCATAATCATAAATAACTGTGTTAGTATTTTTAACATTTAGTTTGGTATCATTTAGATGCATGGTTGAAATAGCAACACGATTGAATTTGTCATTTAGGAGTTGAACAATCAAATAACTAAATTTTTTTGGTCTATAACTAATTTGTTTAGATTTGAATGAGTGAGTTATGAATGACATGCCTCTCCTATAACGTCATGGATGAAATTACAACAACAATGGTAAAGACAAGACTATCCCTTCCCCTTTATAAATGACTAAATGTGGGAAAGATTTTGATCAATATACAACACCCTCCAAACCAATGACATCATAGAATGATATACCAAAATAGGGAAACAATTGTTCATATCCTTTGTTGACCTAACAAAAATAGGTAGAACATACATAATAGGCCAAATCATACTTATTTCTCTACAACTTATTTCTCCACAACCATACTTGAAACCCCTAGCATCACCTTCCCCCACACATCATCTTATAAGCTCCATCTCCTCTGTTGTAAGCAAAACAAGCTTGAAGATAGATGTTGACCATGATGATCACTTGCAAAACAACCTCAAAATTTCTCTTGCCAAACCTTATACTATTCGGTCCTCTAAAACCCACCCTTCAACTACGTCAGTGATGACAAATGACCATTACTCACCCTTGGAATCATCTAAGAGCCAAATCCATAATTCATATAGTAGTTCCTCCTTGATAGTCATCTGAGACTTTTAGACCCATCAAGTACCTTAACCCCATCCATTACCTTCCTAGTACATACACCTTATAAAACATGCATGAGGATGTTCTTCCTATATCCTCCCATAACCAAAAGCCAAGTGGACAAACAATCCTTGTGTTTCCTCGATGTAAAACCTATAGAAAACATGAAGAACTACAAATTGAGTATATCTTCTCTAGCATCCCTTATGTTAGACTAATTCCGACCAAGGTCCAAAATGGACTTACTAGTACTCCTTGAAACAGTCGATTCCATGAACTACGATTAATTTTCTCTCAACAAGTTAGATGGTTTCTTCTGTATGTGAGTAAGTACTTGTCCCTATTCCTATATTTTAGATCTCAAGATATATGATAATGAGGATTACTAACCAGTGGATGTGAAGTCATAAAATATAGTCATATGAATTACCTAGACCACTAAGTCACTGAAACAAGAAAGCCATGTTACTTATTATGTTTGTATTTTCAATACCTTTATACAAAGCTTTAGATTTTTAGAAAACTTGTAAGGGCATTTAGATAAGAGTTCATAATGTTATCATGTCAGTGTTGATATGATACGTAGTCATACTCATAAGTTATGTTATGTCATCTATTACACCTAGTTATATTATATTAGCACATGATAAATGTATGGATAATGGTTAACAATGAAATATGCAATTATGATAAGTATTAGAACTATGTATTTGTATAGGTCCAACCACCATAAATATATATGCTAGAGTATATTTAGATACATTTTGACTTGTCAATTTTTTTGATCTCCATCAACCATTGATTGTTAAAAGGAGACTTAACTAGAATATGGGGGAAATACAATTGATTTTGGATAACCTCATATTTTACGCTAAACTTAATATGACACATTACATCAGATTATATGAGGAACTTCTTCATTCCTTCATTTATACATTAGCATATGTATAATTGTGTTGATATACATATCTAAAACTTCAGTACTAACACATGCATGTTTTGATGTGCTCTTAGTTATAAATGAATCATCACTAGTTACCTAATTATTAGGAGATGATAGAGAATCATATCATGCCTTTGATGGTAAGAATATATATTACTACTTTTACAAAACCTTGACATATTTCAGATTATACCGATCAAGATAATTGTAAAACAATATAAAGTTATTTGAAAAAAAATGGTTATTTGAGAGAGAATGTTAGGTTAAATTTTTTTGTATAATAATATGATTTATTGCTATATGATGTGCTATTCTAGTGAAATCATTGTAAATGGATTATTTATATGATAAAATGATACTATGATGATATACATGAGAATGTGAGCTTGATTTCTACCATAAATAAAAACCTTTAAAAGGAGAATAATGGTAAAGTATGAAATACTAATTCTAGATATGTGAAACCTAATCTAAAATAACACAAAATTATAGATTCCAAGCCAATTATCATATGATTTTGCTACTTTGTAGCCATTTTTCATCAATATTGGAGCTACACGAGTTGTGGTTTGTGTGAAGTTTGGACTCTTGAGGTTCCCAATTTCAATTCTCATGCTATTTGCTTCCCTCCTTGAATTGTGTGCAAGAAATCTTATAGAGTTGTAAACCCAAGTTTTTTTACAATCCCTCTCCAACCTCTTGATAGTCACCAATAATATTGCATATTTTGAATATTTTTGATTGAATAATTTGAATATTAGCATTGCCACCAAAGGCAACTATCGATTGAAGTCGCAGCTCCTTATTTTGGCGGGTCATGTCCCCCAACCCTGCCCAATTTATAGTGGAAACAAAGATGCCATGGTAATTGTTACTCTATAGGTGGAATTGTCATTCTCTTATATAGGAGAGACCACTAGACACCTAGACCTAGAAAAGACAAATTATGAGATAGAACACCAAGGATCTAACAACTAGGGTGCCCACTCTTGGGAAAATTGTTAAATTTTCAATTTTTACAATGTTGATATTTGGAAATATTTAAATTCTTGATATGTCTTACTATTGTGAATAATCTTGCTTAGTTGGTATCTTGAATAGTCATTTGAATTTCTATATTATAAACTTAAATCTTTGTATAATTTGATTCTTGAAACACTTAACTTATTAACCTAAGTCCACCAAAATATTCTTATATAGTTTGAAATTGCAATTATTCCTCTATTACTGCATATGTTTAAATAGCTCAATAATCAGAATTTATTACTAGATTTGTCTAACCCATTTTCCTCTTCGGTTCATGCATGGATGAATTTATTCTATTGAATATCTATGAAAAAGTGAATGAAGGAAGACATAGAAGATATGTGATGAGATGCCCTATATTGATTAAAGTCAAGAGAAGACTTATATTTCAAATAGTGGTCTTTATGTAGATCCTTACATGTACTCTGATGTATGACATGCATGTATAAAATATTTGTTTATAATTTGATATAAAATTGTTTTATCATAAGATCATGTTCTTACATGATGGTATCAAAGGTATAAACCGTAAGTACACATTTATGTCTCATGAAGGACTTAGGTTAGTTAGAATATACAAATGAACAATTGGAAATTAGACAAGTAATTGACAACAAGCTCCTAATATCACTAGCCCAACTATTAGTATCTACCTTGAATACATGTAAGAATTATTGGAATCTTAGGTGGTCATATATGTAATGTCTAATAGTATATGCAATGATTTGGAGCTATAACTGATAGATAGGTGTAGTGGATGCATACACACATATATATAATTGTAATAATTTCCCTCAAGGTTGTGTCCAAAATTAACACGACCCCTTAGGGATCAAAATTTAAATTTACAGCCTAAAACCCTTGGGGTGCCCATAATGTTATACTAGTTCAAAGTAGTGGGATGGGGTTGAACATTGGGACACAGTGACATATAATTACCAATTATTTGGATCTTACTTAGATAAGAAAAATGGATGATAGACATATGTGTAAAAATAGAACTAGGAAAGACAACAAAACAAAGAAAGATAAAGAAACCATATTCTGTCAGTTCTTACTAAATAATGAGAAGGAGTCACATGCTGTGTAACCATGAATCAGACTATCTTTTTACCTCATTCTTAGGTGTAGACAACCCTCAAACACTCTAGCTAGAAATTAACATCCTAACCCAACTTGTAACATGGTAGCTACTCTTGTGGGAGTCATCCCACTATATCTTGTATCATGTGACTAAATCCCCACAATAGTCTAATACCCCTCTTGAGGACATAGACAAATACCCCAAACTATCATGGATTACCTCTTGGGTCCAATATATTTATGGGCATTAGGAGGAATAGTGTCTTATTAGGAATCTAAAATGGGTAGCTCAAATTTTACTATATTCATGCCTGGTTTGGATCTTGAGTTGACCATCCTTGCTCTATCATCCATTCAGAGTTTATATCTAACCTACCTTCTCTACCCAAATTTAAATTTATCTTTTGAGGTTAATAAAAATGGATTTTCATGAAAGATAGAGATTATCCATCCAAACAATCATAACCAAAAGAGAAGGTAACAACATAGCTCATGATATTAACTACTTGCTTAAAGTTAAAAAGTATAAAACATGCCCAAAATGGGCTACATATCAAGGAAATAGCTCAACTTGTCATGGACAAGCATAGGTGTCACCAAACAAAAATGGAAGTAAATCATTTATATGAGAACAAAGAAGAACAATAGAATAAAAAAGGAAGAGGAAGAGATTATCCCATGGAGGTGTCACTAAATCCTTAGCCTACATATGAGTAGATATCATCCTTAAGGTCATCCTCCTTGATCTTCAGGCCTCCTTCCTCATTTTCAACCCCAAATAGCAATGTGGTGGACAACAATGTTTGGATCTATGGACGAAGGTCATAATAGAGACTGGTGGATGGTTTGGAATTGTTGTCGGTTCAAAGCTTCTCAAATCCGATCATGCATCTAGGAAGCACCTACTCAAATTTGAGTAGGTGTCTGTTCTTGCAGATGTAGTGAGCATGGAAGGGTGGTAAAAGTGTTGGTGAATGATGGGAACCAATGGGAATTGGAGTAGGGTGATATCCTCGACCCTCTTAGGCTTTGTAACTCTAAGATGGAGGTCTAGGAACAAAAAATGAAGAACCCTTGGCTTGGAGGCCAAGGTGGGGTATATATAGCAGTAGGTGGTAATGTTAGAGTTTTTGTAGGTTAGCTCCAATTTGGACATGTAAAGTTTGAGAGAAATGGACCAATCATTGGTTAGTGGACACCATCGGTTGATGAGTCTCATCAATTGACGAACTTCACTGGTCTATCCATCAGTTGATGAAGCTATTGATCAGTAAAATCACTCCTGATGAAGATTTGGCTCAAATCCAATCACGAATCTAGGCATTACCTGACTACATTTGAACAAACTGGACCATATTCATGTTGCAGTCTTCAGCTCAATAGTTTTTAAGGTTTATGAAGTCCCATTGATTGAGGTACTTCATTTCTTATGAATTCATAGGTTGACGAAGCCAAAGGTCAATGAAACTCCAAGTCCATGAATATGACATCAGATGAAGATCTATCTTGAATGTGGACACGAGTTTGACTAGATTTGAGAAAACTTGAATGAATTAGTTACATCAGTTGTCTACGGTTGGTATAAATTTATGATAGACATTGTCCAATGAAATCCTATCTGTAGGTGTTAACTAATGAATTGACTAGTCAATGAAGTTTCTGAATGACAAAGTCACTGGCTGATGAAATACATCAATGAAGTGGAGGTGGGAACCTAACCAGATCTTTGTGGAGGATGTTTCTCAATGGTAAAGTCTTTACTCAAAATCGACCTGGTTCAAGCTCAAACTCGACCAGAGCTCAAGATCAACTATGTTCAAGCTCCATATGGTTTGAGTTCAACAATGTAGATATGAGTTCCTTTGATAGAATTCAATGAAATTGTGTCGTTGTCTATTCAGTGCCTATAAGTATGAAAATAGGTTAGTTGAGGAACTACATCTTAAAAAGGGATACATAACAAAAACTAGGGATTTATACTTATTTTGGACATATCAAGGCTAGTATAGGCATGTAACCATAGTTAAATACTCAACATTAGTCCCTAAATTTGGGGTTTATCTACCAATCCATGCTTAATAGATTGCTTGTCCTCAAGCAAGACTCAAAAGTCAAAGATCTAAACAATAACATCCAAATTATGATTGGAGATAGATGATAAGTTTAGGAAAAATGGTTTGAAACTGAAAGACACTTGAAACAAGTTATTTTAGAATGAAACCCCTACATACAGGCAAAAATACTAGCGTATATCACATTACTCATAAGTATATATAAGAACATTCACAATAATCTAACAATTTCAAGAGAATAATAATCATATGTAGGCTTTTTACTCATTTACTAAGGTAATTAGGCGAGAGACAAAAAAGAGAAATGAATTGTCATCACAATTTAATGTTAACCAAATATCGAACGTCATACCCTCACTTATTTGAATCTTATACCAAAAAAATAAAAGACTCTATTGACTTTTGAAGATCCTATTATGTGTCAGGATGTTATATGTAATGAGCAATGATCCGTGAAGTAACTCCTCATACCATTCTCAAACAAACCCTACTACTTGGAAGATCTCATACACATCCTAAGCTTTCTTGAACTTTAATGAGATTTTAGGGTGGAACTACCAGGAATGACATACCCACATCTGCAAGTACAGTCATGCACCCACTGGACACCATCCTCAACTCTCCCAAAAGAGAAAACAAATTTACTCACACTCAAGGTTTTATTTTCTACATTCTAATTTATAGGCCTGGGTGATAAGAATTTTTATATTTATGTGTTTTTTGAGATATTTGAAAATGTTTCAAGATTTTGGGTGACCAAGCCTATTTTTCACATTTTTAGTTTGTTTTATTTTCGATATAGTATGACAAGGAGTGAATAATGTTAAAGGAGAACAATTCATAATGTTTGAACTCAAATCTAATCACATCTTGCTTGATACCCCATCAAAGGAATGATTTTAAAGATTGCTAGAATGTTGTCGGATTCATGATACACTGCTCATTGTTTGATCTTATACTAGTTCCACCAATCAAATAGAAACCCTGGGCTTGTCAATTATTACATAAAAATGGCAATAAATGATTTCAAACTATAGAATGGTGCTTAACCTTAAAATCCATCGCCAGACCATAGATATATCAGTCAATGAGATTAATACAGCCAAAGATGATTGGGTTATGTAACGTGTTGATGAGAATTTAATGATGAAATTTGCACCATCATACCCTTGATTGCAGAGCTAAAAATTAAGAAACAAATTCCTATTAGGTAGGAAAAGTAAGACTTGAAAACATTAAAACTGAAGAAATGATGAGAATTCATGATGTAAATTTTAAAAATTAACACTAAATGCACAAATAAAGGAAAGTATGAGGAAGTAAACATGCATTCATGAAAAGAAAGGAAACAAAAGTGAAAGGAAAGGAAATGAAAGGAAGGAAAGAGGGGGTGTCTTCCCCATGATATTGAAATTGGGATCCAAAATCCTATGTTTTGGGACCACTATCACTTGTGTCTTGACGGCTGGGTCCACCATATAATAGGAGTACAATAGGTAGAGATGAATGAACTTGTGAGTATAAAGTAGAAAACATAATTCCGTGACTCAATGAATTTATGTTCATGTTGGAATTGGCTTAAGATGCACTCAAATGAATTGCTCAGCAAACCATCCTCAAGGTACCCTCCAAGGTATGAATATGTGTAGGTGGGCCCTAGGATGTCGAAAAAAGAACCAATGGAGGGAAGAGGCTACACATTTGCTATAGGAATTCTCTCTTCACTCTGCACCTCTAAATTTGGGACTAGATTCTCAAAAGAGCCTCCAATGTCATTTTGCATCATCCAATCATCATCTAAACAAGGGACAACCCTAAGTGAATCTAGGTGCAAACCCTTCATCCCAAGCATATCCTCACCTATGAGGAATGGATTTTCCTCATTCTCTACAACCCTATTGTCAAAATATATCTAGATGAACCTCCTCCATTGTCATTACCCTTCAGGTGGGGTGAGTTAGATGTAGAATCATGCAAAGGTATCTCATAGCCATAATAAATAGGATCTCTTTGCCCTGGCGTGTAGTCATCACCATCTATCATCATCTAAAAAATATTTCAACCTAATGTAGGTGCTAGAAACAACACATATTGGGATAAGGACTATCATTCTGAGCTAGAGTAGGAAAAAACGAACCAATCAAGTGACATTCAAACTAACCTATAAGTTGAGAAGCGGTTGTTGATGTGTCGTAGTGCAAATGAAGATATTCATTATCATTTCATGGTGTAAGGGTACTATATATCTCACAAGTGTGTGTAAGGGTGCTATATATATCTCACCGGTATTACCACTAGATCAACATGTTTGAATGAAGGTCTCTCATGAGTAGAATAAACTTCACTAAAAATCTAGGTGAGTCCAATTGGTGGTCCAAATAGGATGGTGAAAATAAGTTCCTCATCGGGCCTCGTGGAGTGGGTATGATGAATGAAGTCTTCATGTTTGTACCCTGGCACATACAAATTAGGCAAAATAAAACCACCTAGACTTTAAATATTTCCTATTTGCTCATCCCTAGATGTTGGATCCTTGATGAGCTCCTCTTAGGCTTGTTGAAGCTGAGAAAATGACTCCTTAAAAATTGGTGGTGGTGTACTGTACAATGGATTTGGCTCTACTGTATAGATCTAATACATGTTGGTGATGCTCAATTCAGTAGCATGAAGTGAATGATTTTTTTTGCATTAATCTCATCAAACTCGCACAACATTCTATCTTGGATCTCAAGCATGGTTAGAAGAGGATCCACTGATTCTTTTATAGTGTCTGTCAAAGTAGGCAAGATTGCTTTTAACAATTTCTCTTGCATGGGCCATTGTTCTCTTGAACTATTGGATTATAGAGTTAGTACAAAATGTAGTAGTGATGACTTCAAGTGTGTATAAAGTCAGGGTAGGCGATGACTGTGGGTGTTGATGCAAGGCTACTAACTGAAGTGAACAATCCTATATAATCTATCAACAGTCAGGAATGTAGAAAGATTCAGGAGAACAAGTGGACATGATGACCAACTTGTCATGGCTGCATCAATGGTTGTAGATCAAGGAAAATGAAAGAAAAGAAAAAGTATAACACTATCTACAAACAAGTATATATGAAAAGAAAGAAAAAATATGCATGCATAAACAATCTTGGTTCAAATAAAAGAACATGTTTGGGTATTAAATATGGAGAAACCATGTCCTCAACAACTACACCAAAAGTTTAATGCCCTTAAGACCATGTTCAAAATTAACACGGTCGCTTAAGAATCATACTTTAAATATAGAAACTAAAACTTTTGGAATGCTCATAGTGTTGTACAAGAACAAAGTAGCAAGACACATTAAAAAATAGGGATGTGGGGATGTTTAGTCACCTAAGATCCAATTATTACTTAGATAAGTAAAATAGATGGTAAATATATGCATAAATTAAAACTAGACAAGAAAATAAAAAAAGAAAAATAAAGAAAGTGGATTCTATCAAAGTCTACTAAATGATGATACAAATTTCCATGCTATGAATTGTGAATCAGACTATCTATGCACCTCATTCTCAAGAATAGACAACCTTCAAACACTCTATAGATAAATTAACATCCTAACCCAACATGTACAATGGTAGCTACTCTTGTGAGGGTCATCCCACACACACTCATGTAGTGTGATTGAAACCCCATCAACAATCTAATACCCATCTTAAAGACATAGAAAAATACCTCAAACTATCACGTATTAGACTGTGAATTAGATTGTCTATGTACCTCATTATTGGGTATATACAACCTTCATCCTAACCCAACATGCACCATGGTAGCTACTATTGTGGGGGTCATTCCACTCACTCTTGTGTAGCGTGACCAAAACCCCATCAAAAACCCAATACCCCTCTCAGAGACATAGATAAATACCTCAAAATGTCACACATTATCTCTCAGGTTCATGATAGTTATAGGCATTAGGAGAAAAAATGGTCAATCAAGAATCCAATCTGAGTAGCTAGAATCTGATTGCATTTTTTCTTGAATATGACTAGATTTGTGCCTGGATTGGAGCCTGAGCCGACCTTCCTTGATTTTATAAATTCAAATCCAACCTACCTGCTCTACCTACTTTTATCACTTGTCTTGTGAGGTTAATAAAAATGTAATTTCAAGCAAGATACAGTCGGTCCTGACCAAACAATCCTAATCAAAAGAGAAGGTGAAATGACAATCTAGATTAGAATATTAACTACTATCTTAAAGTAGAAGTACACAAACATTCTCAAGATGGCCTACATAGCTAGGAAGGAGTTCAACTAGCCATGAAAAAGTATAATTAGCACCAAACAAACATGAAAATACATTAATTATATAAGAATAAAGAATAATAGTAGAAGAAAAAAGGAATAGAAAGAGATTAGATCATGGAGGAGAGGTGTCTCTCACCCCTTAGCCTCCATATGATAGATCTTGTCCTTTAGATTGTTCTCCTTGATCTTTTGATCTCTTTGCCTCCTTCCTCGAGTTCACCCCAAAACAACAACTTGATGGATAAAAATGGGTATATCTATGGGTGGAGAGCGTAACAAAGGCTTGTGGATGGTTTGAATTTGCTACTGGTGTGAATCTTCTCAACTCCAATCACTAATTGGGGGAAGCACCAAATCAAATTTGAGAAAGTGCCGACTACTCACAAGTAGTGAACATGGAAGGGTAGAGGAAGTGTTGGATGATGGGAATTGATGGAAATGGATGTAAACCTATGGGAATGGGTGTAGGGTGAGATCCTTGTCCATCTCATGCCTTGGAAATCTAAGATGGAGGTCTAGGAACAAAAAAATACAAAATCCTTGACTTGGAGGCCAAGGATGGTATATATAGAAGTAAGGGGGCATCATGAGATTTGTTTTGTGGTTGTCTCAAATTCAAACACAAGTCCTGATAGATCTTGTTGAATTCAAGTGAAACAGACCATTCATCAGTTGGTGGATGCCATCAGTTTGGAGTTACATTAATTGGTGAACTCCATTAGTCTAGACATCAGTTAACAAAGCTATCTACCAATGAAGTCACTCCTGAAGAAGCTTCATATCAAGTGCTATCACAAATCCATGCAACACCTATCCAAATTCAAGTTAACTATCCAACTTCACAACATTGATCTTTGACTCATTGGTTATCAAGGTCAATGAAATCTCATCGACTCTGAAGTCATTGGTTGACAAAGCTAAAGGTTGATGATGACGACATTCAATGAAGCTCTAACTTGAATATGGACACGAATCTAATTAGATTCAAGCAACTCAACCAAATTTGTGCCATGGATTATCGATAATCAGTATACATTCTTGGTAAATGTTGATTGATGAAATCCCATTAATAGATGTTAATTGATGAAGTTGTTGAATGATGAAGTTGTTGGCTGATGGAATACATTTATGAAGTGGAGGAGGGAATCTAATTCAGTCTTTGTGGAGGATGTTGCTCTATGGTGTAGTTTTTTGCCCAAAATTGAGTAGGTTCGAACTCAAAATTGATCATATTTGAGCTCAATCTCTACCGAGTTTGATTTCCAGCTGGTTTGAGTTCGGCAAAGTACATCTAAGTTCCTCAAGTCTTCATGAAAAAAATGTGAGGAAATGATATGTTTCTCTGTTCGATACCTATAGGTCCTTAAATAGGCTAGTTGAGAAATAATATCTTCAAAAAGGATACATTACAAAAATGTAGGAATATAGACTTATTTTGGGCATATTAAGGCTACTGAAGGCAAGAAACCATAGTTAAATACTCAACATTGGTGCCTAAATTTGGGTGTTAATAGGGACCAATATGGCATCTTATTTTACATCATAGGTATGTTTGAAGGGTATACAACTTTAGCCTCCTCCTAGTTAAGTACATTCAAAAATCAAATACTATGTCAAAATATTAAATGAAGAAATAGAATAAACCTTAAATTTCTCAATTCATGTATATGTTATCATCATTAGTAACAAATTAAAATTTAGATTGTGCCTTAAAAATATATTTGTGAAAAGTGGAAAATTTATGTGCAACTATTCTTACATAAAGTTGGATGAGCATATGCTTAATAAAATAATCAATTGAGGATAAACCATCACCAGGTAAGTGGAGATCAACATGGTATGAAGGCAAGTTCAGTGAAGGTTCTAGATTAATACCTCACGATCCACTTAGGTTGTGGTAAGGTTCCTCACCTTATAAACTAACATGGTCAAAGCCATTTTCCCTACTTGAGAAAAATCTAAACCCAAATTAATCACCAACCCTATTTAGGATATCTAGTAAATATGAGTTGATAAATCTAGTAGTTGATTTCCCTCCAATGTATTGACATCATGGTAAATCGACACATCAATTTAAAAATATAATACATTCAATAGAGAGAAAAAAATATGATGATAATATTATGAGGCACATAGTAAAAACCTAATTAACACAATTTTTTGTTATCAAAATGAAGTAATTAAATATATAGTTGCCTCGTGTTCCCTAAACAAACATCATGGTATAATGGAGAAAAATTATAATGTATAAGAAAAATCATCAAATAAGATATTATGTTTTTAAGAGAAGTTATATAAAGACACATTGGTAAATCAAGTAACCCACTATAAAATATGATCATATCCCCTAAATGAAAGAGAAAAAGGAAAAAGACTAAGACATTTACTTGAGGCAAAAAATTGATGCCCATACACTTAAAATTTTTTATTAAATAAATTTTAATTTTCACGATCATACTTGTTAATATATAGGTCACATGATTATATATATATATATATATATATATATATATATATATATATATATATATATATATATATATATATATATAGGTCACATGATGCTATCTACTCATTTCAAAAATTGCCTCATCATAACTTCAGCATTTGTGCCATATGATATCATCCAAACAAATGAATAAAAACTATACATTTTAAAAAACAAATGATAGAATATGTAGTTATAACTCTTGAACACACCTAGTGGTTTGACTAAGTTGGGATTAAAGAAAGGTGAAGAGTGAGATTAGGTTCCCCAAATTTTATTTGTGGATTCCCATTTAGTAGGGCTCTATGGTATAAGTTAAGGTACTCAACTGGCCTTTTAGGTTCTACGGTGAAACTATTTTCTAGTTGAATTAAAAAATTAATATGATGGAGTAATAATAATTAGAATGTTAATGTAACAGAAATTATACCTTTGCTCTCACATTGATATTAGACCATTTTTAGTTTTGCATCAAAAATCTTTTCCATCAAGATTTTTTTAATGAGACTATACATATAAGAAAAGTAAATTTGGGTGATGATTTCCTGATCTAATTCAAAATGAAGGAGGTATGAGAACAGTCATTGAGGAAAGACACACGAATGGGCACAAGAACCATACAGTCTAAACTTTGGGATAAGGTGATACTAAATGAAAGTTCAAGACACTAGATATCAGTTGAAATACCCTTACCTCTTTGGATTGATAATTTAGGAAAATCCTTTTAAGGTATGGAGGGTTGTACATGTTATACCATGTTTATGATGATTTCTAGTAGGAAATCCTCTTCAAATAGTGGAAAGCTATAAAATACTAAATTTTGAGTAATAAATCTATTTTGAGCTATGATCCAATATATTACCTAACATGTGTCTATTTACAAAGTGGTCCTTTTTCCAAGTTTCATTTGGTGATTTTAATTAATTATCATGTTCTTTGATATTAACTAGTGTCCACTTCTCACCAGAAGGAATTATAGGAAGAAGCACACACTAATGATAGGATTGACATGTCAAACTCAATTACTATTTAATGATAGTCTTGATATGGAGTATACACAATGTCGGCCATCACGATGCCCAACTATCTCTAAAAAATCTGATTAAAAAATTCAGAGTTTCAAGTGTGTAATTGTGGAGCCGTGCACAAATAGAGAGTAGGCCAGGAACGTTATCATGAACATTGGTTTCAACATGTCCCATAGGGTCGAGGCACATGGTTTCTCTGGGGGGATCTGAATTCTTTAGAATGAGGAGACTCATTCCGTAGAGGTGCTGCAATCAAACAAACAATTTATCTATTGTAGAATTGATGGAATGGTGCTATTCACATTCGTCTATAGTAGCACCTTAAGACCAATTAGAAGGCTTATAGGATTTGTATCAAACAAATTAGTACAAACTAAAATGAATCATGGTTGGTGGCATGACCATTTTAATTCCCACATACGACCTGAGGAGAAAATAGAGGGTGGGGGGAGGAGATATTGGATGCCTTCTGTTGTTAAGAGTTTGAAGACACTTGGATGGACTGTGAACTAGTGGATCTAGGTGAACATGGTCCCTCGATGAACTTGAAGAGAGGTTTATTGCAAATGAGGTTAGATAGAGCATGTGGGAACTAATGATGGCTATGAAGTTTTAATAAAGCAACTGTTTAAGTGATAGAGCACATCAAATCAGACTACACCCCATTCTCATCAATGCGGAACTAGAAAGCACAAAATTTACCAAAAGGCCGCGTACTTATGTACACTGGAAGAGAACAAGAAGTTCCTATTAGTAGTCAAAGCACACTGAGCAAATCAAGAAACTTCATCTAGGGAGCTATGAGGTGGGACATCGAGAATATAAAGGAAGGGTGGTGGTAGAACAAATCCTTAGTGGTGTTACTTGTCCTCACACATAAGCGCCTAGAGGAATGCTATAACCTGGAGGTAGATGATAGGGTCATTAATCTACTAGATAAGGTTCTAGAGATCATGAGATGAGAATAAATTGAGTGGAGGTAGAACGCACATTGCGACTGACTACAGCTAGGAGATGGTAATAATATTTTTTTTCACATAATGGTAAGGTGAGAGGGTAGCATAGTAAAATCACAACTTCCAAATGAAGATAAAGAGTGGACTAAAGATAAATTCAAATTATCGGAGATGGTGAGGGGTTTCTTCTCTAAGCTATTAATAGATCCATCAACATGCAAAAAAGTTCAGAAGATAGAAGCGTTTGAAGGAGTTCCCCCCAACTTCATGACCCACAATATACATGCCTCACAAGAGTACTTATCCAAGATGAAATAAAGGCGAGCCTCTTTGCAATGTTGCCACCGAAGGCCCCAAACATTAATGGCATTGATGTAGGGTTCCTTCAAACTAACTAACATCTTATCAAACATGATCTCACTTCTTTTATCCAAAATCCTTTCAAAGCATGCCGCTGGAACCTGCTTCCACAAATTCCACTATTATCCTTATACCTAAAACCATTCTCCCACTTGTTGTAATCACCTCAGACCTATATTGTTAAATAATGTTTGTGTGAAATTAATATCTAAGATTATGGTTAACATGATAAAATCTTTCCTCTAAGAGTGGATATCACCAACTCAGACGAGTTTCATACCAGTACAAAGCTTACATGAAAACATGTTGTTGATGTAGGAATTAATTCACTCAGTGGACAAGAAGTGAACAAGGAGCCTAACTACGGTGATCAAGGTGGCCATTTCAAAGTCTTATGATAAGCTAAGTTAGGAATTTATCCTAGACTCTCTCAAAGGAACTCATATTCCACCAAACATCACCCACATAATCATGTAGATCGTCATGTCAGAAGAATCCTCAGTCATCTGGAATGGCCAAACTTTAAATTCATTTAGGCCGTCCAGGGGCATGAAGCAAGTGGACCCTCTATCTCCTTATATTTTTTTAATATAAACGAATTAAATGAGCTATACAATACATATGAGTGAATTAGCACCAATGGCGATTGGTGATATTCACCAACAAAAAAATTCGTTTCTCTCATCTATGTTCCATAGATGACCTAGTTCTATTTGGAAAAGCTACCGCAGCTCAAGAAACCTGTATTCTAAAATGCCTTAGTTTAAAAGTAGAATTGGCACAACATAAAGAAGCTATCATTTCTCATTTAAGTTGGGTCAGCCTTTTTTGGGGTTCCATACCTTAGGACTTTACATTCATAATGATGTTATTCTCACGTTTGGTACTCCTGAAAAACAAATCTTGATTGAACCAACATTTTGGAATAGCTTCTGGTCAGGAGATAGCACCAGAGAAGTCTTTAGTGTTCTTTGCTAGGAGTGTCCCAATAGGGGCTTGTAGGGCTATCTATTGTAAGTTAAGGATGACACAGGTGGATGACCTTAGAAAACACCTCAACATACCAATCATCCACAAGAGGAATTCAAAGGAGAAATACTTGGATTTGGTGAACATATTCCAAGGGAAGATCAACAATTGGGTGACTAAGAACCTATCCATGGTGGGGAGAATCACTACGGCCAAATCAGCTCTTACAACAATAATCTCTCACATAATGCAGTCATCCAGAGTGCCATCTTCCATCTCTGACAAGTTAGACCAAATTACTCATAGTTTTATCTGGAAGGGCAACCCCAAACAAAAGGAATCCATTTGGTATCCTGAGAAAAGATGATTGCACTGCTAGGGGTCAGATAAACTAGAGAGTTCAATGAGGCTCTTCTAATGATAACTACTCGCATGTTTTTGAGTAGGGAACATGCGACATTTGAACCATTGTTAGTTGCCAAGTACATATCAATTGAGGAGCATCGATCAATCTGGAGGGTCACCTATATGGAGAACCATCAATCTCAACATCAAATCACTAAGTAGAGAATCATGATTTGAGTAGGAATTAGTGAAGACATAAGGACTCTATACAATTTCTATCCGCAAGGAGGTTCACCGCCAAAATTGAAAACCGGTGTGCAGGTGCCTAAGGAGTTGAGGGATTTGAAAGTGTCAAGCTTAGTGGTCGAGTATGGGGTCTGGGATGTAATTTTTTTGAAGCTATATATGGATCCCTAATCCATAAATATTATTACCTTGATGCCTATGTTTTCATAAGAACTTATGAGGGATGAGTGGTACTGGAAGAACCATGTGCATGGACATTTTGAGGTCAAATGGTTGTACGAGGAGTTGCGTGGGTAGAGGGTGAGGGAGATAGCTGGAGAATGGGGAATCATATGGAATATACATATTACATGACGAGTTAAGGTGTTCATGTGGCTACTCTAGCATGAGCATCAGTTGACAAATTCATTAATGAAGAGGAGACACATGGCTGAGGAGGAATATTGTAAAGTATGCAAAGAGGGCATTAAATTGAGTTTGCATGCGTTAAGATATTGTTTGAGAATCCAAAAAGTTTAAAGTATTATGAACCCTGACCTTAATATATATCTCTTCTTAAGAAACATAGTGGGAACTTGGTTGAAGGATAACTTGAAATTGACTGATGGAGGAACCTAGAATATATCTTTTTCCATGGCTTGTTGGAAGATTTGGACATTCAGGAACAAATTCATCTTCCAAAATATGACACTGTTGAGAAGGGACATTATCTAGGATATTCATGAAATTGAGAGTGATGTTATGAATATATGTAAAAAGTAGTCAGCACATGCATGCCTAACTACTCCGAGAGAGGTCATCAGATGGGCTGCACCGCAAGGAGGACATCTTCAGATATTCATGGAAGCTGCAACAACCCCAAGAAATAATATATAGGGTACCAACTATTTAATGAGGAACTTAGAAGGAGAGTGGGTGGAGGGAGGAGCCACCAACCATCTTAGATGTGATCCATTGGAAGGATAGCTATTGGCAATCCCTAGGGGAGTGCAGGCAATAAAGAATAGGGGTAGGGAGAGGTACGAGTTGGTAACAAATTTAGATAAATCATTCAAGTATTTGGAAGAACCCCAGAGGTGTGTGTCCAAGTATTTGACTATTGTGCAGATAATCACCAAGCTCTTCATAGAATTTAGCTCCTTCAACATCATCA
Organism: Alisma plantago-aquatica; assembly: GCA_963693085.1. Taxonomy (NCBI): domain Eukaryota; kingdom Viridiplantae; phylum Streptophyta; class Magnoliopsida; order Alismatales; family Alismataceae; genus Alisma; species Alisma plantago-aquatica. The sequence continues at coordinate 828,418,815 of OY856414.1, read as the reverse complement.
ACATAAAGAGGGAGGCAAATAGATCTCCAAACAAGATGGAAAAATGGTTCCTTAAGACTCCTGGAGAATGTATGCAGACGATGACATGTTCGAAGGAACTTTACATTTGGATACACTAATACATAGCTTAGATTTTATGGTTTGAGTTTTGTCCCTTGTGTATGCAAAAAAAGTAGTGTCCACTAAATCAATTGTTCCTACATGAGTTCATTATCCTCATATATACAAAATAGTCACTCAATTTATTTTCATGCACCATTTTTGTCTTCTTTATAGAAATTCAAATATTTTGGTCTGAACATATTAAACATACCTTGAATGGATCAAATATTCTTAAGTTTAGAACTATTTGATTTAGAAAAAAAGAAATATAATCACATTATATATTAATATTTCATTATTTAAAGAAAATGTTTGTCATTCATAATCATAAATAATTGTCTTAGTATTTTTTATTTATTTAATAGAAATTAAATGCATTACTAAATATATGAGTGATTAAATTTGTTATTGGGATATTTTGAAAATCAAAGTAATTGAAAATTTTGGGTTCATCTCTAATTTCATTAGATATAAATGAGTGAGGAAACTCCTATCTTGTAATGTAGTAGATGACATTACAATGATAAAGATGAAGATGGAAGTCTCCTATCTCCCATGTTAATTGACTAGACTCAGGAGAGATTCTAATCACTCTATGACACAACCCCAACCCGAAAAAACATAGAAGGCTACACCAAAAATAAGGCAATAGTTGATATCTCCTTTGTTGGCCTAACAATGTCAGTAAGGTCAAACATAACAATACAAGTGACTACACAAATCCCTTGCTACTAGTTACCTCTACCCTTACTGCTTATCACTCTCAGACAATTCTCAAAACTCTAGAATAACTTTCCATACACATTATGCTATAAAGTCTCATCTTCTTAGTGGTAGAAAAATCAAACATGTAGATAGACGTCAACCACCATGACAACTTGAAACACCACCACAAAGCTTATCCTTCCAAAACCCAATGCTACCCACTCCTCTAAAACTCGCCCTTAAACTAACTCAGCATTAACTAATGACTTTTACTAACCCTTGGAGCATTATCTAAGATTCAAAACATCATTTGTAGAGAATTTATCCTTTACTATTGTCTGAGAGTTTCAGATCTATCAAGCACCTTGACCCCAAATGACACCTTCCTAATCCCCACACCTCACAAAACCTAGAGGAGGATGTTCTTCTGAAACCATCCCCACCATATCCCAATGAAAAATAACAAACATTACTTGAGTTTTTAATGATGAACAACCTCCACAATACACAGAGAAATACTAACTAAGTACAACTCTTCTACCCACCCTTTTGTTGGACTGATCTATGAACAAGGTATAGAGAAGGACCTACTGCTTCATAGTTAACAATCATAGATCTGAATGCATGTGATTAGTTTTGTGTCATCATGTTAGATGGTTTCATTTGTACATTAGTAACTCAACTACCCTTACTCCTATATTTTAAATCTAATAAGATAGCTGATAATTATGTTATAGTAACTAGGGTGACGTGGAGACAAACACATGAATTACCTATACCACTAAGTCAATGAATTAATATAGCCCAGTTGTCGGCGAGCGGTAGCCTAGTTAGTCGCAACTCAGGGCCCCTCATGAAGGGTCTTGGGGTTCAACTCTCGCTAGGAGCACTGCTTGGAAATGAATTTCCCACAACATCAGCCGGCCCCTAATGCAACTTATTGAGATACTAGTGTGCAGGCACACAGTCTCTTGAGTTTACCATCCCATCTATCTGGGCCTCCACCTGGAGGGATGGGTTTTCCCCAACAAACTAAAAAAAATGAATTAATGGAGCCATGTTATTCAATATTTTTGTAGTTTCAGTAACTCCACACATATTTTTAGATTTTTTGGAAACTTATTAGTAAGGACATTTTAGATAAGAGATTGTAATCTAATCATGTCAATGTTCATACAAGACGTAGTTATACTATAAGTAGGTTACATAATCTAATACACCTAATTATATTACACAAGCACATGTTAAATGTATGTACAATAGTTAAACATATGCATTCGAATAAGAATTAGAAATAGGTATGTTTTATAATCCCAAACCGTAGAATTATACATGCTACTATATTTAGATGTATGATTTTGACTTACGAGTTATTTTGACCTCGATCAACCTATTGCTTTTAAAAGAGAACTTAACAATAACATAGAGGATAACATAATTGATTTGGACTAACCTCATATTTTGAAATAAATCATAAATTACACATTGTATTAGATTATACAAGAGATTTCTTCATTTCTTCATTCATATATTAGTAGACATATAGATATATTCATATGCAAATTTGATAGGCAGGTACTAACACATGCATATATCAGTGGGCTCATGGTTACAAATGGAATTATACCATTCCCACATTAGTAGAAAGATATCTTACTATGTTTACATACAGAAAACCTTGACATATTCAAACTTATATCGATCAAGATAATTGAATAAGAGAACATGAACTAATTTGAATGAAGATAGTAATTAGATAGAGAATGTTAAATAAAAAACTCTATATTATAAATATTATGTTTTAGTAACATGGTGTGCTATTCTAGTGAAATCATTATATAAGGGTTATTTATATGGTAAAAGGATCCTACGATGATATACGTCAGTATCTAACATTTCTTTATTACCCAACTAGAAACCCAAGAAAGAAAAATAATCAAAAAATATGGAATACTAATCCTAGATGAAAAACCAAATATGAAAATATGTAGCACAAGATTTCAAGACAATAGAAACAAGATTGTTATACTTTGAAGCTATCTCTTCATAAATTATTGGAGCTACTAGAGTTGTGCTTTGTGCAAACTTTGGAGTCTCTATCTACTTGATTCTCTATTCACTTGTTGTGCTACTCATTCCTTCTCAAATTTCATGCATGCAATTTTATAGAGTTGTTAATCCAATTTTTTTTTATAAGACCTATATTACATCTTGATGGTCATAACAAAAAACGAATTTCATCAATTCCTCTCACACTACTGTTATGAGTTTCGTTAAAAATTATTGTTTCACCTTTTTTTATGGAATAGAAGAAGCTTTTGTTCCCCGTTCTCAGAGAATTTGATGTCAACAACACATTCATATGTAACATACAAAATAAAGATGAATTAATTACCAATAAATTCTTAGGGTCACGGGATTACTTTAGGCACCCACATGCTTTTTTTGGGTGCCTTTTGTAATGACAATATGTACTTCTGTTACCAACATCGTTACAATAGTAACAATAATTACATCTAATGTAAACTTGAGTGTGAGGAAAGAGTATAGTGAATGAGAAAGCATGTCTTTTCTTCTTAAAGTACCTATATCCAATACCATATCTATTATTTTATTTAGTAGCATTATTAAGGATATTGTAATACATGGGCTCACTGCCCAAGGCTCTAGCAGAGTTTTAGGAATGACGACCGGCCCCACAAATCACAACTAGCCTGAACTGTATAATTTGTCCTCACTCGTACACAAGCCAAGATTAACTTCCCAACTGGTCACCCATCCTAGTACTACTTTATACTGAGCACACTTAACCACATAGTTCTTTAGTGATGGGCTCCCTAAAAAGGAAGTGTACCTTGGTGATATCAGTAGTCAAATCGTTCCTTTTAAGATCATTTTATCTGAGGCCTCAAATACTAGAACATTATAGATATCATCAAAAGTCTTTCTACGTGTCCAAATTCTTTGAAAAAACACTACATGGCCCTATAGAGTAGTATGCTTTTTGGAAGAACTCATCTTAAAATGTCATCATGAAAATGAATTAGACCAGATTATGTAGAAATTTCATTGGATAGAAGAGAAATTGTTTAACAATTAATGTAGTAATCTCGTTTTCTTTATAAGATATTATAGGTTGACATTCTAAATTATCTATTCTAGAAAAAAGTGATAATTTTATTTTGTGAAGAAGTATTTGGAGTATGATGTAGTCCCCTTTCAATTTACTCCATATATCTAAAGTTTGGGCCCAGAATAATCTAAACAAAATTTGGGTCTTGCTTCACCATTTAGGACCCAATTTTGATAGAAATTGTCGCCTAAGGTAATATTTGATTCTTTTATTGAACCCGACAACATCTATTATGGACACATGTTTCACTTAAGTGAATCATCATTTTAAAGGATGTTTTTTTGATAGGGAAGCATCACATAAGTGCTCCTAATACCATCACAAAATTTCTTTCTTCTTTCACTTCTCTCAAGTTCCATTTAGTCCCACAAAGCTCCAATAACAACATAGATAAAGGAGAATCCCTAGATATACAACCACTAGAGCCAGGACCCAAGCCACCAGAGTGCAAACTGAATCCGTAGACACTATCTTCTAACCTCTGTCCGCCTAATTTGATTGCATTTGTGGTAGAGCTGACAACATGCAACATTGTTCAGACAACAACCATGATAGATCCATCAGTAGGCACCACCACACCTAGTAAACATGTCAAATATGATAACCACAACAATAGAAACTTTTCCTATTTTTGTGATAGATCCTTGATGAGAAGCTAACTTTGGTGACAATAGAGCTCAAGCTCCATAATCACTACTAGGAACAACAATTCCCTCCTTTCCGAATGATTACAAGTACCCCTCATTTGTCTGCCCCATAATACACCAATTACATCAACAATGAGATCACCTCCAACAAACCCCTATCACGTCAATATATTGCACCAAAACTCTGTAACATCATTGTCTATGTCCATTCTGTTATCACCAATCACCCTACTCGTTGAAGAAAATTCACCCCCACATTTGTCTTTACACTATTATAGAATACGGGGAAAATGTGTGAGTTATTTAAAATTTTTATGGATTAATACCTCAAACTGACTATCACTGGTACATGACCTTCTTACAATGTCAGTAGAGGAGAAGATTGATACCAAAATTCTTGATATCCTACCATGAGCATTGGACCCTACTTGCTTTTTAAATTGTAACGCCCATTATAAACTAGTGAAACAAAAGCAAACTCCTTCCAAATCTCAAAGAAAACACGATTACACCCATTCCATGAGTACCAATTAAAAGAAACATTTAATATTAAGTTGTACCCTCTATTACATTCTTTGGTGTAAATCTTAACCAAATTGTAGTAATGCCATATAGTCTTAATACATGATTTACATATTTTGTGTTGAAGTTCAATTTTAAATATGTATTGCTAGTTGGTAATTTTGGAACTAAAATTAACAACTAGTAGTGGTCAGGAGTGATATTGATTGTGTAATTGTACAATATATTACCAACCTTGTCGATCATTCTTATCTAGATTTTCATCTTTATACAATAAAAAATGCACCACTTAGTACCCATGCTTGACATATAGTTGTGAAATTTTGACCCATAAAAAGACATATTTACTATATAACATGGGACAACTCATTCGAGCACCCTTTTTAGAAATGGAAGCCATCAAGATCATGCTTTTAAATGAGGAAATGAAACATTATATTTACTCTATAGAAAGGTACAATCAAATATAAATGAGAAATTTGGCATTCAAACATAATTTAAGATACTATTGTGTGTATGTGTCTTCTTATTTTGCATACTTTCATATCCTAATTGTTAATATTCTATTCATATCTACTAGGTGCTTTCTCTCTTTCAAATAGAAAAGTTAACCATAAAAAATTGGTGTATAATACTTTATATGCTTCATGAATCACTCTATACAATATTATTGAACTCATTAGGGTGAACTTGATGATGTAGATGTAAGGGGGTAGAAGTGTTGAAGTGACTTTTTGTCACTTCAAGGAAGAACTTGAATTTCCAAAACCATCTACATTTTTTCTTATCCGATTTCATTGTTTTGGATAACATTTGTTTTATTGCTTAGCTTGCTTTAGAAATGCACATTTCATAAGGCTTACAAACATTGACTAGTAGAAGTTAGTGAGTAGACCAAATTATAGTACACATTGCGGATGTCCATCAGCAAACCTAGAGAAGGTAAAGATGATATAAAAAAATCAAATAGCTATTGTGTATCTGAGTTTTGATAAGTCGTATACATCTAAGTTCTCATGTCTTGATATCTTTTGCAAATAAATCTGCCATTGTCTCCTGAATGGCTAGAAACATATTAACCAGCCATAAGAATATGAAGTATAAGTAGCACAAGAAGATTTTATTGATTGTATTGACGTTGTGGAATATGAATCAGTAACTAAATTCATCCAATGACACTCCCAAGCCATTTGTAGTGCCATATGAATTGCAAAAATTTCAACCTGCCTGTGAACATATTTCAGTTTATACTGATGAAGGCACATATGATGAGAAAAAGTTGAGGATTTTATATAGAAATCACATGGACAGAAACATTTTAAAACTATTGAAAGTAGTCTAAATAACTCAAATGTGATTCACTATTGTTTACGCAAAGAGAATTATATCACCAGTGAAGGCAACATGGCTATTAGATGGACCTTTTTGAGCAAGTTTTACAGGCTCCAAATACCTATCACTAATCATTTTTTCAATCAACATGACCAATCCGTTAAGACACATTACAAATAGATACAGTGATAAGGGGTCTCCCTGATAAAGCCCTCCCATAGCCTTAAAGCTAGGTATCTGCTCCCAATTGTAGAGAAGGCTAATCGTCCTCCACGTACCAAATTTGTGATATAATTAACAATAGGTCCTAGAATTCCTTCTTTGATAGTAGTGTCCTAAATAAACAAGCATGACATATAGTCGTATGCCTTCATGAAGTATGTCTTTATTGCCATGGAATTTGCTGATGTGTGCCACCTCATTTAATGAATGAGTTCTTGCACTAAAAATATATTATCAATTATATGACGCCCGGTGTAACATCCCTGACCTGAGTTATAACCTAACCCTAGAAGTTTTTCCTAAAATGTAATTAAACACTTGTAATTATCTTTTAGCAGGTAATAAAAGCTCCTAAGGAACATATGTTTCCATTCCTGTCCCCTAGGAATAATGTTGTAGTATTGTTTTGCAATGCAGGGACCTATGTGCAATTATCTAGTTAAGAGGTTTAACTTGCAGAGTTCACAGGTTAAGATGTACCCTTGATGATGAAACATCATAAGAATGAATCTGATGAGGCATGATGGATTTTTCAAGCTTGGGCATTCAGATGCAGCTTGTGGAATGATCCTGGTGCTTAAAAACCCTAATTTGGAGTAAAGTGAAATTTACCCAAATTAGGGGTGAAACTTGTAAAGTACACCTTCTAGAGCATCTTATATGACTCTTGGCATCATTTAGAGTAGAAATGATGAAAGAGATGCACCAAAAAATAATCAGATAAGAAAAGTAATCTTTGTGCATAAAATTCACCATGTATGTGTATGAAGACCTTCATATGTGTACCCTAGTTGAAAGTTGATCTTTTCTACCCTTAAATCTTGAGCTTTGATGAACTTGGTTTAAGTTTAGATGGATTGGACGTGCCTAATAAGCAAGGAGGGATTTAGATGAAAATCCCATGCTTTAGAGGTCCTTATGGTGTAAAATGGCCTAAAGTATATAAGCCCTTTTCCTTGTAAACCAAGTGAACGATCCTTCATTTCTCTTCACTTATCTTCTTTCTCAAAACGTCTAAGGCAAGCTCTGGAGCTCAGGGAGGCGACCAAGTAGTTCTAAGGTGAGAAGAACCATCTTCAAGCTCGGATTCTTGGGTGAATTCATCATGCAAGCTTGGTTTTGTGGATAACTCACTTAGTTTTCTTATTCTAGCCATCCATTTCTACCTTTCTTTGGAGTAATCACACTTGACCAAGTTGTGGAGTTCAAGACGCCATTAGAGGCTTAAAGCCTGGAAGCTTGGAGTTCCAAGAACATCGTTTAAGGTGGGTTTTATAATTCTAAACTCTACACTTTATATGCATGTTTTGTTCTTACAATTCTAGTACTTAGTTCTTCTTCTACCCCCCCCCTTTTTTTCCTTGAACTTGCAAGTAAAATGGTGGAATAACCGACCTTGACAGAGGTTGAATAAGGTGGGTGTGATTACCAAAGTTACTTTATCAAACGGTCCTATTTCCCCCCCCCCCCTCTGACCAGACCGTTTGAAGGGCAAACGGGTTCACATGGTCGGTTGGAGCAAACGGGTTCAACCCGTTTTAGGGCGTTGATCAAGCATTGACCATTTGGGATTCCTGTTCATAATCATGTAGGATTTTGACCCACCAAATTTGAGGGGTTAACTCCAAAGGAATCGTAGGTTGAAGGCCAATCATTTAGGCAATCGAATTGAATTAAGTGCTGATTTTTTTTCCAAATTGATTAACTTGAACTTTTTGGGCAAACGGGTTCAACCCATTTGAGTGAGTTGACCAAGCATTGACCATTTGAGATTCCTGTTCATAATATGTTGAGTTTCATTCCTGCAAAGAATCAAATTTAAATTCTTAACCAATTGAGAGTTGAAGGCACTTCAACATCCTAACCCTAATCGGGCTGAAATTGCTGTTTTCATATATAGATTTTGTTGAGTTTTGGGTTGAAGGACCCAAACGGTCTCAAGATCGTTTGGGGGTTCCTCCAAACGGTCTCAAGACCGTTTGGGCACAACTCAATACCGTTTGAAGGTCTTAAGTTGAGGTAATTTGATGGGTTGAGGGTCCAATTGTAATAAGTTGTTGAATCGATAAAAATGCTGATTTTAGACCTAATTCAAGTTCAACCCTAATCCAACCGACTTGGTTTTTGGTAAAACTTTGGGCAAACGGTCTCACGATTGTTTGGAGGTCATCCAAACAATCTCAAGACCGTTTGGGCCAAGTTTGGGCCCAATTGGAGTTCAATTGATAGGTTCAACCTTGATTTGATTCACATTGTTGAAAATTGATGATTAGCCGATTGGAAACCTTAATTGAGTTAGACTTAACTCTATTTGGCTTCCAATTGAAGGTCAAATTGGTGTCCAATTGTTTGAGGCTCATCTTGATTGACTCAATTTGTAAGTGGTTAACATGGCTTGGGCCAATTGAAGGCTTCAACAAAGGATATCCTATTCTATCATAACCTTTATGTCACCTTTCATGACCACACTCGTTTAGGCTCAAATGGGTTGACACTCGTTTAGGCTCAAATGGGTTGACACTCATTTATGCTCAAACGGGTCCAAACTCATTTAGGCTCAAATGGGTTCACACCCGTTTCAACTCAAACGAGTCCACACCCGTTTCAATCCAAATGGGTTCACACCCGTTTCAACTCAAACGAGTCCACACCCGTTTCAATCCAAATGGGTTCACACCCATTTCAACTCAAACGAGTCCACACCCGTTTCAATCCAAATGGGTTCACACCCGTTTCAACTCAAACGAGTCCACACCCACTTCAACTCAAATGGGTTCACACTCGTTTCAATTCAAATGGGTTCACACTCGTTTCAACTTAAATGGGTTCAATTGAGTGATACCTTGTTTTAATCAAACCCTAATCACATGATGGTGATGTGTTGACTTGTGTTAGTCAATGAGGACTTAACCCAACCTAATCTAGAGTGGTGTAATCACCATCTACAAGTTAGAGGAGAGAGAAGGTACCAATTATGGTGGAAACTCAAGTAAAATACCTTCAATATACATGAATGTGCATGAATAGGGTATGATCCACTATGTGAAATCATGGAAACCCTAACTTTATCTATGATAATTGATGAATCTTAACCTAACCTGAGAGAACCAAAGGTGATGTTTTCTCATACATGATGATGATATGAGTTCAATTCATGTAATGTGAATAGTAAACCCTAACTCTAGGGTGAGGGCATGTAATGTGTGCCTTAAAACACTATTTGATGAAAACCAGGGAAACCTAGCTCTTGTAAGAGTAGGGAGATACAACTTCTTTAAATGAGTTATTTATTGTTATCAGTTGAATTGACCATGTAGGTTCCTATATGAGGATGATCACCTCCGGGTATGGATGATGATGCTATATTCATTGAAAGCATGTTGTTAGATTTATGAATAAGTGATATATCCTGGTCCCTTGTTAGTGGCATCTTATGAGATTGATGGGCTGTGAGAGCCATGAGTACCATCAAGGTCATGCTTAACAGATGACTTGTGATGAGAGAATTGAGAAATGATAATTGATGTAAGTTAGACTTGTTACATTTAGTATCCTTCTTTCTTAGATGCTATGCTAATGTTTAATATTCAAGAACATGTATGTTATCTGATAAGTGATAACTTATGAGTTTGATAGGTTGAATGAGTCATGAGTAATATGCGCTGATGTTCATCAAAGGTCATATTATTTAGATGACCAGATAAAATAATATGTTGTTGGTAATAAATGTTATAATTAGTCCAGGGGTTTGGACTCTCACTTTTTGGATTCTTAGTGATAAGATGTTTAGGGATTGATATCCCTATGTTAAATTATGAAATGTGATCCTGATATAGAGTGTTACTATGTGAAGTTCTATTACAAGATAATCCTATGAAAGGCTTAACTGTAGACTTATGGGTGATGAATGTAAATAACCCTTGTGTCACTTGAGTATGGTTAAGTATGATTTCATGTGTACTAATCATACAGTTATGTTAAGGATTTGGAATCCTAACACCTTGTAGGAAAGGGTATGGCTACATGCCATGATATCCCTTATTATAATGCCAGGTGATGGATATATGATATAAGCCTGAAGAGAGACAGTGTGGTGATGATGGATTTATTATAAATAGATGTTATACATGTCCTTTTATTTCTAAAAGAAAAGTGATACGTGGGTTTATCTTAGAGATGCTTTACTTCTAGTAGGAGGAATAGTTTACAATATGTGAAACATTGTTCTAACTACTCCTAAAATATATATGACTTCTTTGTGTACTGTTATTCTCTTATTCTGTAATAATCATGTTTCTGGCGAAGGGTTATAACTCCCGCTGGGACAATTATTTAAAATTGTCTCACCCCGTAGATTTCAACTTTTTAGGTGGTCTCCAAGGACGAAGGGACCAATCTCCAGGTGACCAGTATCAGTAGCAGCAGCACCCGGAGCAGTAGTACATCTCAGGTGGAGATTCAGACTGCTGAGTTATATAGATAGATAGTCAGTCCTATGCGTCCTCTGTACTCTCAGGTCCTTGGAGTCATGGTCTGAGTTTTGGTTCATCCCTTGAGATTTTGTAGCATGCTGTGTATAATTACTCAAGAAGTAATTAACAGAGATGTAAACAGTTTATCTTGAATCTATGAAAGGAGTTTTTATGGTTTCAATGTCTTATCTCAAAAAGTTTTATTTTTCGCTGATTTTTGGTATTCCGCTGCTAAACGAATCGCTTCCGCTATGTTTACTTCGAAGTTCATGTGTTCATCTCGGACTTTGGAGATCAGAGCCCACAATTAGTGGTATCAGAGCTCTAGGTTCACTGAGTCTACAGAGACATAGGACTTAGGATGTCGAGTCTATCCTTAGTGTTCCTTCCTTATCTAATAGAACCTTCTGCTCCTCAGGAGGAGAAGATATATAAGGATGTCTGAGCCACATGAAGAGTACGTGGTGGAAAGTAGCGTTGCTGCACCACAGGGAGGTGCAAGGCACCCAGAAATGGAGCAACCCTTACCTGAGCAACCCAGGGAGCCACCCCAGTTTGACCCAGCTGAAATAGAAAACCCAGCTGTCCATGCCTTATTTGATAAGTTTCTGACAGCCATAACACACATAGAAGATAGGGTGCCACCATCTGCACCTAGGGTACCAGCCCATCAGGAAGGTTATGGAGCTGGCAAGACTTTCGAGAGACTTCACTGGGTGGGAGCCATAGACTATGCTGGTACATCTGACCCAACAGATGCTGATCTATGGTTGATAGAGCTGGAAAAGGCTTTCGGGATCCTTGATATTCCTGAAGCTAAAAAGGTAAAACATGCGGTATACCTCCTAAAAGGGAGTTCTGGTAATTGGTGGATGATAGAGGAGGATAAGAGACCAGCCGAAGAAATAGGATGGGAGGTTTTCCGATGAGAATTCGTCAATAGATACTTCCCTATGACGTATCTAGATGAGAAGATCTCTCAATTTGAGAAGATCACACAAGGACACATGAACGTTAGTGAGTATGAAGCTAAGTTCATGGAGTTCAGTTTTTTCCACAAATGGCAGTTACCGATGAAGAAAGAATTCGACATTTTGAAAAGAGTTTGAAATCTGAACTAGCCACTCCTGTGTTTGCTCTAGAGAATAGAGAAAGGTTTGCCACCTTTGTGGAGTCAGTAAGAAGGATAGAGAGGTCAGAAACCATGAAACAACAGACAAGTAGTAAGAAGATGTACACCCAGCCTCAAGAACAAGGGCCTGAAAGTTTTAAGAAACCAAGATTTTCTACACCATCAGATTTGTCAGGATTTCCTACCCAGACACAACGGGTGTCAAGTGGAAGTAGGGATCATAGTAGTATTCCAAGAGGATCCTCCGACATAGCATCAGCATCGGTAACTGGATCGTATAGACATTTTGCACCCAGGATCTGTTACCTATGTAGACAGCCGGGACACCTGGCAAGGGATTGTCCAGACAGGAATACAATAATGACTCAACCCCAAGGACAGAGTCTGCAAGGCTCACAAGGGAGGCTCTATAATAATAGAGGACGTGGACAAACATCCCATACAGGTCAGATGAAATAAGTTTTGTTTTAATATTACATATCAGGATTCTATGTGTTAAAAATATGTAATTTTGCTGCTTCGGAATTCCTTGACTAGGTCCTGGAAGAACACAAGGGAGATAAGAACTTGTATCTTACTCAGTATTCTTTAAAACAATTTATAATCTTCCTTAACTATGTATGAAAAGGATGAAATATAGATGTGATACCTGAAGAATAATCTAGTATGGTAAATTCTGTGTGTATAATGATATGAAGAACGAGGAATATGTTGATAAGTAAAATACATACTACCTAATGTCAATACTTATATATCCTGGCCTGGTATATAGTTATTGTAGATAAGGCAAGTATGAAACTCCTAGATTGTTATCTTTTGATTACTCTAATCAGGTAATTATTCTATAACAATCTAGAGAGTATAAGGAAAAAAAAAGAAAAGCTCAGTGAATACTTAGTGAATATGCTTAGTGAATATACTCAGTGAATACTTAGTGAATATGCTCAGTGAATATACTCAGTGAATACTTAGTGAATATACTCAGTGAATACTTAGTGAATATACTCAGTGAATACTTAGTGAATATACTCAGTGAATACTTAGTGCAATATGCTTAGTGAATATACTCAGTGAATACTTAGTGAATATGCTCAGTGAATATACTCAGTGAATACTTAGTGAATATACTCAGTGAATACTTAGTGAATATACTCAGTGAATACTTAGTGCAATATGCTTAGTGAATATACTCAGTGAATACTTAGTGAATATGCTCAGTGAATATACTCAATGAATACTTAGTGAGTATACTCAGTGAATACTTAGTGAATATACTCAGTGAATACTTAGTGAATATACTCAGTGGATACTTAGTGAATATACTCAGTGAATACTTAGTGAATATGCTTAGTGAATATACTCAGTGAATACTTAGTGAATATGCTCAGTGAATATACTCAGTGAATACTTAGTGAATATGCTCAGTGAACATACTCAGTGAATGCTTAGTGAATATACTCAGTGAATTTCCTCAGTGAATACTTAGTGAACAAACTTAGTGAATATACTTGGTGAATTTCCTCAGTAACTACTTAGTAAGCATACTCAATGAACTCCTTCAGTGAAGCCTTTGAGACAATATACTGAGTAAAATATCTGTGTTAAGGTATGTATGTTCCTCTGATGATAAGCATTCTTGAGTAATATTGGAAGAATGTTCTTTTATGCTTTTTCCTTTCAAAAAGTATGGACACCTTATGTTAGGGGTTTATGCTTTATCCAAGCATAAACAGTGATAATAAGTAACTAACAAAAGGGACTTTGTACAAATTACAAACCCATAATATCATCATGATGACCAATATGTTTTTCCTTTCCCTGGGATTTCGAGGACGAAATCCTTATTAGGGGTTTATAATTTGTAACATCCCTGACCTGAGTTATAACCTAACCCTAGAAGTTTTTCCTAAAATGTAATTAAACACTTGTAATTATCTTTTAGAAGGTAATAAAATCTCCTAAGGAACATATGTTTCCATTCCTGTCCCCTAGGAATAATGTTGTAGTATTGTTTTGCAATGCAGGGACCTATGTGCAATTATCCAGTTAAGAGGTTTAACTTGCAGAGTTCACAGGTTAAGATGTACCCTTGATGATGAAACATCATAAGAATGAATCTGATGAGGCATGATGGATTTTTCAAGCTTGGGCATTCAGATGCAGCTTGTGGAATGATCCTGGTGCTTAAAAACCCTAATTTGGAGTAAAGTGCAATTTACCCAAATTAGGGGTGAAACTTGTAAAGTACACCTTCTATAGCATCTTATATGACTCTTGGCATCATTTAGAGTAGAAATGATGAAAGAGATGCACCAACAAATAATCAGATAAGAAAAGTAATCTTTGTGCATAAAATTCACCATGTATGTGTATGAAGACCTTCATATGTGTACCCTAGTTGAAAGTTGATCTTTTCTACCCTTAAATCTTGAGCTTTGATGAACTTGGTTTAAGTTTAGATGGCTTGGACGTGCCTAAGAAGCAAGGAGGGATTTAGATGAAAATCCCATGCTTTAGAGGTCCTTATGGCGTAAAATGGCCTAAAGTATATAAGCCCTTTTCCTTGTAAACCAAGTGAACGATCCTTCATTTCTCTTCACTTATCTTCTTTCTCAAAACGTCTAAGGCAAGCTCTGGAGCTCAGGGAGGTGACCAAGTAGTTCTAAGGTGAGAAGAACCATCTTCAAGCTCGGATTCTTGGGTGAATTCATCATGCAAGCTTGGTTTTGTGGATAACTCACTTAGTTTTCTTGTTGTAGCCATCCATTTATACCTTTCTGTGGAGGAATCACACTTGACCAAGTTTTGGAGTTCAAGACGCCATTAGAGGCTTGAAGCCTGGAAGCTTGGAGTTCCAAGAACATCATTTAAGGTGGGTTTTATAATTCTAAACTCTACACTTTATATGCATGTTTTGTTCTTGCAATTCTAGTACTTAGTTCTTCTTCTACCCCCCCTTCTTCCTTGCACTTGCAAGTAAAACGGTGGAATAACCAACCTTGACAGAGGTTGAAGAAGGTGGGCGTGATTACCAAAGTTACTTTATCAAACGGTCCTGTTCCCCCTCCTCTGACCAGACCGTTTGAAGGGCAAACGGGTTCACATGGTCAGTTGGAGCAAACGGGTTCAACCCGTTTTAGGGCGTTGACCAAGCATTGACCGTTTAGGATTCCTGTTCATAATCATGTAGGCTTTTGACCCACCAAATTTGAGGGGTTAACTCCAAAGGAATCGTAGGTTGAAGGCCAATCATTTAGGCAATCGAATTGAATTAAGTGCTGATTTTTTTCCAAATTGATTAACTTGAACTTTTTGGGCAAACGGGTTCAACCCGTTTGAGTGAGTTGACCAAGCATTGACCGTTTGAGATTCCTGTTCATAATATGTTTAATTTCATTCCTGCAAAGAATCAAAGTTAAATTCTTAACCAATTGAGAGTTGAAGGAACTTCAACATCCTAACCCTAATCGGGCTGAAATTGCTGTTTTCATATATAGATTTTGGTGAGTTTTGGGTTGAAGGACCCAAACGGTCTCAAGATTGTTTGGGGGTTCCTCCAAACGGTCTCAAGACCGTTTGGGCACAACTCAAGACTGTTTGAAGGTCTAAAGTTGCGGTAATTTGATGGGTTGAGGGTCCAATTGTAATAAGTTGTTGAATCGATAAAAATGCTGATTTTAGACCTAATTCAAGTTCAACCCTAATCCAACCGACTTGGTTTGTCAAACTTTGGGAAAACGGTCTCAAGATCATTTGGAGGTCATCCAAACGATCTCAAGACCGTTTGGGCCAAGTTTGGGCCCAATTGGAGTTCAATTGATAGGTTCAACCTTGATTTGATTCACATTGTTGAAAATTGATGATTAGCCGATTGGAAACCTTAATTGAGTTAGACTTAACTCTATTTGGCTTCCAATTGAAGGTCAAATTGGTGTCCAATTGTTTGAGGCTCATCTTGATTGACTCAATTTGTAAGTGGTTAACATGGCTTGGGCCAATTGAAGGCTTCAACAAAGGATATCCTATTCTATCATAACCTTTATGTCACCTTTCATGACCACACTCGTTTAGGCTCAAATGGGTTGACACTCGTTTAGGCTCAAACGGGTCCACACTCGTTTAGGCTCAAATGGGTTCACACCCGTTTCAACTCAAATGAGTCCACACCCGTTTCAATCCAAATGGGTTCACACCCGTTTCAACTCAAACGAGTCCACACCCGTTTCAATCCAAATGGGTTCACACCCGTTTCAACTCAAACGAGTCCACACCCATTTCAATCCAAATGGGTTCACACCCGTTTCAACTCAAATGAGTCCACACCCGTTTCAACTCAAATGGGTTCACACTCGTTTCAATTCAAATGGGTTCACACTCGTTTCAACTTAAATGGGTTCAATTGAGTGATACCTTGTTTTAATCAAACCCTAATCACATGATGGTGATGTGTTGAATTGTGTTAGTCAATGAGAACTTAACCCAACCTAATCTAGAGTGGTGTAATCACCATCTACAAGTTAGAGGAGAGAGAAGGTACCAATTATGGTGGAAACTCAAGTAAAATACCTTCAATATACATGAATGTGCATGAATAGGGTATGATCCACTATGTGAAATCATGGAAACCCTAACTTTATCTATGATAATTGATGAATCTTAACCTAACCTGAGAGCACCAAAGGTGATGTTTTCTCATACATGATGATGATATGAGTTCAATTCATGTAATGTGAATAGTAAACCCTAACTCTAGGGTGAGGGCTTGTAATGTGTGCCTTAAAACACTATTTGATGAAAACTAGGGAAACCTAGGTCTTGTAAGAGTAGGGAGATAGAACTTCTTTAAATGAGTTATTTATTGTTATCAGTTGAATTTACCATGTAGGTTCCTATATGAGGATGATCACCTCCGGGTATGGATGATGATGCTATATTCATTGAAAGCATGTTGTTAGCTTTATGAATAAGTGATATATCCTGGTGCCTTGTTAGTGGCATCTTATGAGATTGATGGGCTGTGAGAGCCATGAGTACCATCAAGGTCATGCTTAACAGATGACTTGGGATGAGAGAATTGAGAAATGATAATTGATGTAAGTTAGACTTGTTACATTTAGTACCCTTCTTTCTTAGATGCTATGATAATGTTTAATATTCAAGAACATGTATGTTATCTGATAAGTGATAACTTATGAGTTTGATAGGTTGAATGAGTCATGAGTAATATGCGCTGATGTTCATCAAAGGTCATATTATTTAGATGACCAGATAAAATAATATGTTGTTGGTAATAAATGTTATAATTAGTCCAGGGGTTTGGACTCTCACTTTCCGGATTCTTAGTGATAAGATGTTTAGGGATTGATATCCCTATGTTAAATTATGAAATGTGATCCTGATATAGAGTGTTACTATGTGAAGTTCTATTACAAGATAATCCTATGAAAGGCTTAATTGTAGACTTATGGGTGATGAATGTAAATAACCCTTGTGTCACTTGAGTATGGTTAAGTATGATTTCATGTGTACTAATCATATAGTTATGTTAAGGATTTGGAATCCTAACACCTTGTAGGAAAGGGTATGGCTACATGCCATGATATCCCTTATTATAATGCCAGGTGATGGATATATGATATAAGCCTGAAGAGAGCCAGTGTGGTGATGATGGATTTATTATAAATAGATGTTATACATGTCCTTTTATTTCTAAAAGAAAAGTGATACGTGGGTTTATCTTAGAGATGCTTTACTTCTAGTAGGAGGAATAGTTTACAATCTGTGAAACATTGTTCTAACTACTCCTAAAATATATATGACTTCTTTGTGTACTGTTATTCTCTTATTCTGTAATAATCATGTTTCTGGCAAAGGGTTATAACTCCCGCTGGGACAATTATTTAAAATTGTCTCACCCCATAGATTTCAACTTTTTAGGTGGTCGCCAAGGACGAAGGGACCAATCTCCAAGTGACCAGTATCAGCAGCAGCAACACCCGGAGAAGTAGTAAATCTCAGGTGGAGATTCAGACTGTTGAGTTATATAGATAGATAGTCAGTCCTATGCATCCTCTGTACTCTCAGGTCCTTGGAGTCGTGGTCTGAGTTTTGATTCGTCCCTTGAGATTTTGTAGCATGCTGTGTATAATTACTCAAGAAGTAATTAACAAAGATGTAAACAGTTTATCTTGAATCTATGAAATGAGTTTTTATGGTTTCAATGTCTTATCTCAAAAAGTTTTATTTTCCGCCGATTTTTGGTATTCCGCTGCTAAACGAATCGCTTCCGCTATGTTTACTTCGAAGTTCATGTGTTCATCTCGGACTTTGGAGATCAGAGCCCACACCCGGGTATAAAACTAGTTTGTGCCTAGTGAATCCAATTTGTCATGCTTCCTTCATCCAATTCATAATGGTCTTGGATGATAGCTTCAAGGTAATGTTGTTTAAGGAGACAAGGAGGAGTTATTTTTAGTAGTTAATTGGGTGTGGTACCTTCAAGATCAAGATAATGATAGTGTTGCACAATCCATGAGGAAGATGGTATCCCACTAATGCTGTTGTAGTAGTATGTATAAGGGATGTTGATAGTGTATCCCAATTTTGGATATGGAATTCCACATTAGCACCAACAGGCTCCATAACCTTCTGTTTCCCCATGGATTGCAATGTGTCTAATATCTCTGCCTGTAGAGGAGATGCTTCAATTAGTAATGGCTCCATCAGTGTAAGAGAATGTGTCATACAAGGGATAGAATCCATCTATTGTTGAGTCTGAGATGATGTAGATTTGAATCATTCTTTGAAGAATCGATTTTCTAATTCACTTGAATCATTTATCCAATCACCGAAGCCATTTTGTAATCTTGTAATAGTTTTTTTTTGGGTGTCAATGCTTTATAGAAGCATGAAAATTAGAAGTGTTTGCATCACTTTTCTTTATCCATAGTATATGAAATTTTTGTTGGAGATTTATATTATAATTAGATAATAAATCCTCATATTGTAATTAGAGTTCAATGCAAGCAATATCTAATTCATGTGAATATTATTCTGCCAAAGTCCTCTATACATCAATTTGGTGTAAGAGTTGGTGCCAACATATCTGAGTAGCATGCATAACATATTTGTCCCATTGAATAAGAGATGGTATGGCCACATTCAAAGATGTAGGGAACTATGCAATTGGTAGCCAAACCAATTTTAGAATGCTAGTAAAATCATCATTGTTGTTTTGATTGTGCTTAGTTTTGAAGATATAGTAAAACTGCTTGCTGTGTGTATTTTAAAATAAGATAGGAGCATGGTAATAAAAAACTCTAGCGAGATGAGTTGCTTAAAAATCATATGTTGATGTGATTCATAGGGAGTTGGCTAAAATTCGGTCTAATTTTTCATGCAATAGGTAAAAGGGGAGCCTGAGAACCCCAAGTATGTTAAACCAGATTGGAAATACGATTCTAATAATCCAATACTTCATTCAAGTTTTTTTCATAAGGATTTAACATTGTGTTAAAATTTCCCAACTGGTATTTTAAACTAGGTAGCCTATGAATAGTTGACTGCAACCTCAATAGGTGTTTTGAAAAAAACTTCTATATGTGGATGAGGGTTAGAATATACTACTATCAATGCAAAATTTTTATCCACACAATAGTGAATAAAATGACAATGTCTTTCTAGGATTATGACAATGACCCCCTATTGTTTACAAAGAAGCTTGATTGTTCCGCTAAAACCCGTTGCTTCCACTATATGTGAACATGTAAACTTCTGAGATTTCTGGAGATTCTCGGTTCTAGAATACTTGTAAGTTTCAACTTATGTTTTTGAAGTATATCAAGAAGCATGTCCTTTGTCCATATTGGTGATACCTTTAACACTCCACCAAAACATGCCCATCAAAAGAGGAATATCATGTGGTATCCCTTGCAACTCTTCATCATAATTCATATCTTTAAGAAGATGAGTTTGGTTTTGAGTGAGATAAGGCGATTGTCTCATTCGACCATTGGTCTCCCTATGCTACATGCCTATTTTCCAATGTAAGATGCTGATATGGTAGGTTGATGATCTAGACCATGTATAATATCATGTACTAGTGTGTCATGTAAATCATTTAGAGCATCATTGTTAGGGATAGTCAATTAGGGTTCCAACATGGTTGCTGAGATAACTATATCCACCAGGTGATGGATTATAACCTTATCTACATCTGGGTTAACCATGGTATGCTACATGAGGATACCAAATATAGCACTATCCAATGCCTCTTCATTAGCCTAATCATTTCCCACATAATTTATAGGTAGTTGTTGTGCATCTTCTCTAGGGTGTAAAGGTGTTTGTATCCTCTTATTGGTCCAAAATTGTTCAGTCCTGGGTTCCAATATAATTCCTAATATTGACATTTTTCTAGAATAGTTTCATGATTGTTTATATCTACGTCTTCATGTAACACACTAAACAGATTAATCAGTTTACTCTCTGATTGTGAACATCAAGAATTTCTCTAACATGAATGCTGAATGGGACGCGAGTGAATACTTTTTCCATGGTACACTTGTTAATGCGTCAAAGTGTACTACAATCACTAAGATAATTATCCTAGAGTTTAATCCTTTTTCTACTTTCCAATTAAGGTTAGTATAGAAAGGGTTGATCCCAAAGGACAATGTTTTTAAGATTGTTAACTCTAATCCCAATGGTTTTGAAGAACTTTTTATTTCTTTTTTGTATTTTTGTTTTTAGAACAGAATGTAAAGATCGAGTTGAGGTTTGATGATTATCACTAAGACAAAAAGAAAATATAAGAACAAGATTGTACTTAACAAGAAATAATTTGTCCTGCCACAAGGAAAATTGAGATGATTGTTAGCACAAGTGAACTATTATGAAAGAAAGAATAGAATGTAAAGAGAGCAGACCAAACACAAGAATAAATCAAGAGATGGAGAATTGAGGCTTTAGGGGTTCTCACCACCTTAGCCTAGGTGAGAATATACTAAATCCCTTAAAATGACGATTACGACGAAGGCATGCAAATTAATAAAAATCAACAAAAGATGGACTCTACATGAGCCCATTGGTCCTGGTGCTCATATTTCTTAATCCATCATCCCAAAAGAGAAAGATCCACAGTTATTTCAAAACCCCTATGAAATTGATTCTAATGTTCTAAATCCAGATTTCCATGGTCATTTCTATCCAGATTAACACATGATCAAACCAATTAATTACTTTGATAGATCAACAATTATTAGAACCAAAAGTCATCTAGAAGTCTTTCTAAGGAAATAGTCAATTTAATCCATGGCTAAGGAGCTGTTCCCCTTGCCTCAATAGAGAACTACTCGCTCATGCTTGTGGAAAAAAAGGAGATGAAGGAAAGAAGAGTTCTGGCCATAGTCTAGACTTATCAAAGAATTGGATCCTTAGGCTAGAGATAATGAAATGGCCGACGCTTAATTCCTTACTCCAGTCCACTGAAGAAGAAGAAGTAAACTAGATTTAAATGAACAATAACTGAAGAACAATGATTGAAGAACACACTCAACTTACAAATAACAAATCTTTATTGATGAATCGAATATAAGAACATGAGAACACAAGAATGATTGCTCAAAAATCTCTGGTACAAAAGATGATACAAGAGATGATGTGAAAGATGGGGAACCCCCCTCTTTTTATAGGAGAAGGATGGGGTAGACTTCTCTCAAAATAGGGGGAAAAAGGGGGGGGGACCAGCAGTTTGAATTTTTTAGATCTAGTCAATAGACTCTTAATTGTCTTTAATTATCTTGACAATGTAACCATCTTTAATGCATATTCTCACAACAGAGATTTGAAGAGAATTCCCACTATCCAAAGAATTTAGAGTACACCAAAAAATATGATTTTCATGTAGGTCTTTGAATTTCCTTTCAAAATCATATTTGAACATTAAATTCTATCTTGGGATGTGAGAATTATGCCAATTTTGGTGTATGATATATATTTAAACCAACACTGTGGGAAAACTGAAGTGCATCCTACCTTCATCTCTTCTTATCTTCAATAATTCCTAAAAATTGAAAGAAGTCTCATAAGAATTCATAAAATGAATATTGAGAGAATGGAAGTGAAATTGATTTTTGAATTAAAATAAAATTACCAAAAAACTCTTGATTAATTATCCTAAATGATGCACAAATAAATGATGAATATGCATTCATCAAAATACCCCCGACTTGAATCTTTGCTTGTCCTCTAGTAAATTAAATTACAAATAAAGTCCAATTTATATTCCCAATATGTCATTCCTCACCCTTGTAACATCACTATAATCCTTACCTCCAATTTTTGGCCAAGTGACCCAATCTCCTAGAACCACATAGCATAAAGTTCTATATTCCCTATCAAACAATTATCACATCTTGCTTCAAAAATGAGATTTTGTAGAAAATAGTCTTCATCTTACTTTCACTTTGACTCTCTCAATTTTTATTTTTATTTTGTATTTTTTTGCACAAGAACAAGACGAAATTGGGGGGGTGCAAAAATGTGAAAGAAGTGATGAAAAAATATTGATTCCTCCTCTATTCGACTCGGGATATGAATTTGTGGAATTGTGGCTACATTGGTCACAATTTTTTTGATGTACACTTTTGGCATCTTTTGATGGTACGTCCCTTTGTGGGGTATGAAGTTTTTATTTTGGAAAGCATGCCACCCCAGACTTGATTTTTGTCCGATGGTGATTCTTTGCTTCTCTTTTTTAGAAAAAATAGAGGGAAGGAAGAGATGTTCTTGTGCTTATAACTTCAACATTTTTTTCATATATTTTTATCAGAGAGTGTCATTTCTCTAGCTAGAGTATTCCTATAAATCACATCATACAAATTTTATAACATGATAATCCATTGCTTAAATATAGGGAAAAATTATGCTTGGTTCTAATCGATTCCTTATGACTTGCCAACTTTTCCAAGGAGTGATGTTATTTAGGGGTCCTAGATGACACGGTGGTTTCAAACATGGAAATTTTTAATAGATTTTGCAAAAAACATTTACTAAATTCAAGGGGGTAAAATGATAAACATCTATTCAAACTAGCTGACTAGATAATGGCCTTTTTATAATAAAAGAAACTAAAACATGGCTGACTAGATAATGGCCATAAAAGAAGAAAATATAGAAGCAACTATATGCAAAACAAAGGACCACAAGATGTTGAAAGGAAAAGATAAGGGGGGAGAGTAGAAACATACCACCTGCCTCCTCCTCAAACTTAGATTTTTGCTCGGCCTGAGAAAAACCCAAACCCAAGATGGATGGAAGAAAATTCATGGATTCACCAGGAGGCCTTGGTAGATAAAAATATGCCCATATGAAGCGAATGTTGATGATGGTGGGGCTTTGAATACATGATCTTCAAGGTACACCCAATGGATGAGTGGTCGTGGAAGCTTGAAGAGGTTTTCTAAATGATGTTACTTGTCACCTCGGAGTCCTTCGAGTAGGATCCACATATCTTCCTTCAGTAGTGAAAGTAGTGTTGGAGATAATTGTGGATTGGGGGAGATTGGTGGGTTCCGGTTGGGTAACAAATGTAGTGTCAGATTTGGAAGATCAGTCAGAGGATCTAGCTCGAGTATCTTTTTGTCACCTAGATCTACATGCAGTGGAGAGGGTGCCAGTATTGGAATAACTGGTTATTTGTTAGCTGAGTAAACAATCACATGGGGATGTATGTCTTCCTGGTGGATTATGCAACAAGGTGCATCCGGTGCCCCATAAATGGAAGCTAGTGGATTTGGTGTGGATGACTCACATATGGCATAATTATCATCATAATTATAAAAAATGATCAAGCCAGGTTATACCATCTCTATTGGGGAATTGTCCATCTCTTCCTCATAAAAGATCCTATCAACATGGATGTCTATGGAGTCATCAGGATCCTTTACTATGTTGGAAGGGAGATCTGATTCCTTTATAGGACATAAGCCTAACTCAATGGGCTCAGAAGGGATCATCTCACAGTATAGCGCTGGAATGTAAGGTTCTTGCAATGGTGGAATCACCTCATCAGGTTCAACCAGATGTGGAAAAAGAGGTGGTTGAGTGAGGGCATAGTGCTCTTGATGAGGAAGTCTTTCAAAAGAATCCATTAGTGTATCTTGGGGAGGTGATGGTACATTGGTCACAATAGGCTCAAACAAGATGGGATAATTATTGTAAACATCCAAATATGGGCCTACAATCGAGTAAGGTGGTGGAGCCTTAAGTTGTTGGGACATTCTTTGATCCCACCAGTCTTTAACCTTTTTGTGAAAATATTCTTGATTCATGAATTTGTCCACATAAGCCTCCATCCACTCATTTTCTGACTTATATGGATAGTCAGGGCCCCATACAGCTGCGGCCCTAGATAAAAAAAGTTCTTCATTTGTGGAATCCTTAATTTCTTTAAAACACCTATCCATATCCTGATCAAGGTTGTGTGGAATCTCATCTACTTCACATTGGACTTCTTCTAAGGGTGGCAGTTCATTATACAAAAAGAGTTCAAACAAAGCAGATTGGTCATTAACGTCAACTAGATTAACATCCACAATGGAAGTGATTGGTGGAGGTTCAGGTACTGGAGTTGATTCTTCTTGATTGAAGATGATATAATCATCATCGTCATCATCAATTAAAATCATCCTTAGCCTCTTTGGTTCCATATTAAAAAATAGTGGCATGGAATTGGCATTCGATGAGCGTCGCATACATAATTAATATGATAGTTAATATCGAGTGCAGAAAAAATAGACTGCCGAAATGGAAACTCAGCAGAAAAAGGAGTAGCACTTCTGGAATGTTATTTGGAAAGCATAAAAAAATGAAAAAAAAGTTTTTCAAAATTTTTTTGGGGGTTTGAAAAAACAATCTGTTGTCCCCAGCAACGATGCCAAATTGATAATGCGTCGAAGTGTACTACAATCACTAAGATAATTATCCTAGAGTTTAATCCTTTTTCTACTTTCTGATTAAAGTTAGTATAGAAAGGGTCGATCCCAGATGACAAAGTTTTTAAGATTGTTAACTCTAATCCCAATGATTTTGAATAACTTTTTATTTCTTTTTTGTATTTTTGTTTTTAGAATAGAAAGTAAAGATCGGATTGGGGTTTGATGATTATCAATAAGACAGAAAGAAAATATAAGAACAGGATTGCACTTAATAAGAAATAATTTTCCCTACCACAAGGAAAATTGAGATGATTGTTAGCAGAAGTGAACTATTATGAATGAAAGACTAGAATGTAAAGAGAGCGGACCAAACACAAGAATAAATCAAGAGATGGAGAATCGAGGCTTTAGGGGTTTTCACCACCTTAGCCTAGGTGAGAATATACTAAATCCATTAAAACAACGATTATGACGAAGGCATGTGAATTAATAAAAATCCACAAAAGATGGACTCCACATGAGCCCATTGGTCCTGGTGCTCATGTTTCTTAATCCATCATCCCAAAAGAGGAAGATCCATGGTCGTTTCAAAACCCCTATGAAATTGATTCTATTTTTCTAAATCTGGATTTCCATGGTCATTTCCATCTGGATTAACATGTGATCAAACCAATCAATTACTTTGATAGATCAACAGTTATTAGAACCAAAAGCCATCTAGAAGTCGTTCCAAGGAAATAGTCAATTTAAGACAGGGATAAGGGGCTATTCCCCTTGCCCTGATAGAGAACTAATCACTCATGCTTGTGGAGAAAAGAGAGATAAAGGAAAGAAGAGTTCTAGCCATAGTTTAGACTTATTAAAGAATTAGATCCTTAGGCTAGAGACAATGAAATGACCGACGCTTAATTCCTTACTCTTGTCCACCGAAGAAGAAGAAGAATTAAACTAGATTTAAATGAACAATGATTGAAGAACACACTTAACTTGCAAATAACCAATATTTATTGATGAATCGAATACAAGAATATAAGAACACAAGAATGATTGCTCGGAAATCTCCGGTACAAAAGATAATACAAGAGATGATGTGAAAGATGGAGAACCCCCCTTATTTTATAGGATAAGGATGGGGTAGGATTCTCTCAAAAGAGGGTGAAAAAGGGTGGGGGGACCGATAGTTTGAATTTTTTTAGATCTAGTCAATAGACTCTTAATTATCTTTAATTATCTTGACCATGTACTCTTTAATGTAGATTCTCGTAGAAGCAATTTCGAGAAAATTCTCGCTATCCAGAGAATTTAAAGTACACCAAAAAATATGATTTTCCTGTAGGTCTTTGAATTTCCTTTCCAAATCATATTTGAACATTAAAATCCTCTTTGGTATGTGAGAGTTATGCCAAGTTTGGTGCAGAATATATATTTAAATCTGCATTGTGGGAAAACTAAAATGCATCCTACCTTCATCTCTTCTTATCTTCAATAATTCCTAAAAATTGAGAGAAATCTCATAAGAATTCATAAAATGAATATCGAGAGAATGAAAGTACAATTGATTTCTTAATTAAAATAAAATTACCAAAAAAACTCTTGATTAATTATCCTAAATGATGCACAAAGAAATGATGAATATGCATTCATCAACACTTCACATTTATCTTCCTGGGCTACCTAGTTTAGGAATGTCTTACTAGAATCACTAGGAGGTGTCAATGGAGAGACTGTAGTAGAAGAGGAAGAAGTATGGAAGTCATTTTATTGGTGTTCAAATTTTACACAAAGCCAACACGTCATAGGGAGAGATTTATATTCCAATTGATATATACAACCATCTATCATGACCACTGGATAGATGGGTCTACAAGTGTTCATTTCATCTACTATTCTTGCAAATATAATTCGGGTGCACTTCACTGTATGGTCTCCCACTTTAAATAACTTCCCCAACACTTCATGGATTCTCTCAAACATGTTTTTGTTCTATAAATGTAGCAGAAGATCAAGGACTCTTGTCTAAATGACTAGTTTCTCTAGAATACCATCTGAAGGTAAAAAATCAGTAGACCAACATCAAACCATCAAGAAACAACCGTATATTGACATGTGCCACCAGTAAGTGCCTTAACGTAATTCTCATGATAGTTGAATTTGACAAAAAATGTGTTCATGCTAACTTCATACACCCTCCATCAGTTATTTGATTGCTAAAGAAACTTGAGTCTGTCACATAGAGTAAGGCATCCCACTGTTCTACCAAAAAATTTGTTGGTAACTACAAATATCCAAGGTTTGGCTAAAGCATACTTTGCTTCCGCACCTAATCACACTTATGATACCCCATTGCCATGGAATAAGTAGATGTCATTAGGATTAAAATAATGAGGGCTGTTGTCATCCAATAATCCCAATTCTGATGACGAATGATAATTACCAACCGTCGTGTCTTGAAAACTTTATAGAAATGATCATAGTAGAGGCATCATTTGAGGAGAAGAGTCTGAGTGGTTATAAATTCTTCTAAATAAGCACTTAGTGACATGTGATGTATCTTGTATGTATGGAGATTTAGAGTTCTCCCCAGATTATGCAATATCCTCTAAGGATCCTCACATACCATTGTAAACAAGAAGAATTCTAACTTGGCAAATATTTTGACAATTGTCAATGTCCATAGAAGAGTTCGTAGGCACATAATTAGCTATGGTTTCTGAAGTATTTGATGTTGTCAACATTGGGATCATTTTTTGATCTTTAGATGCTACATCTCCAAAACCACCTTCATCATGAAGTAGTATTTCAATCATAGGTTGGTCTCTAGTATCATCATCGATACGCCCTCATCTGACCCTACCATGGCCATGCCGACCATAGTCACTGTAACCACCTCATTGAGCCCTCATCTCCCAAAGAGATGCATTTCTATTCATCATCAAGAGATATTTCCTAGTTATATATCCATTTTGGCTCTTTTTCTACTATACTGTGAACATAAATAGCCATTTCTCCCTTATATTGTATAATTTATCCATTGAGAAATATTACTTTGTTGATTGGGCATAGGAGAATAGATTCCATGTCATTACAAGTTAGAAAAGTTAATTTATGGTTTTATTGCAAGTTTCCTTAATGTTATTGTGATGAACATGCCTTCTGTGTAAACTTTAACCAACTTTATATGCATGGAAGTGTTCAAACATACCTTTGGGATAGTTCTTCTACTTTCAGAAGGGATAGGTGAACATAATTGCATATCTTTATAAAGATGCTTGCAAATTATATAGACTTCTATTATGTGATAATATATGGTGTATGAAACTGCTAGTTCCAAGATTCATTATAATAAATAAGGACTTCAATTAAATGAACATGTAATTATGTAGTTTACCAAAATGTCAATCTCAATGCAAACAATCTCAATGAACTAATTTCTACAATATTACATTTTTTGTCAAAATTATAGTAAAAATCTTCTTCATTTTTACACGTATCTTAGTTTTGTGTAGATTTTAGGTGATTAATGTTTTTCTTGATCTTAATGTAGATTGATCCAAATTGTGTGTTCATTTGGGTGGTTATTTAAAGTGGCATAGGGATTTGCATGTTTAGTTTGGGTTTTTTTTAAAGTATTTTAGGATTGTTTGTGGATTTGGCATTGCCAGATGTTTGGTCAGTTGAGTTTTTTTAATGCTTATTTGAAGTAGATTGGTCATTAGTATATATTATTTGAACTAGTTAAGGTTTATTGAAAGTTTACAACAACTTTGGATATTTCGGAGATGGTTGAGATTTAGTTACATGTTATTTACATGCATAACTTGTCTACAAAACTTTAGGTTTGTAGAACTGTAGGTAAAAAAGTAGAATTGACACTAAAAGCAATTATGCAAACAAAATGGATACAATAGATTTTCTAAATTTGGATTCTTAAATATATGGAAATATATGCATGTTGAGGAATTTTTTCCTACAGAAACTGAAACAATAGGTGTCTATATAACCCAAGTTGGTTTGAAGTAGTAGCTATTGTGTCGATATGTTTATTGGCCACCAAAAAAAGGAGTTAATATAATAATTTTTTGAGAAATTGTCACTATTTATATTACTTGGTTGGATGGTTAAGTGATGATTAGTCTTTGATTATTGAGACGTTGATTTAGGAGTCACTTTTTATCAAGGATATAAGCTCTAAACAACTGTTGTTAAAGTTTTAATATGTAGTGGTGATGTGGAGTCTTGATATCACTCATTTCATAACAAAAGGAGTTCAAATCTTAGCAAGCTTCATACTTTTTTGAGTTTTTATAACTAGTTTTATAAACGATACATAATGCTTCAATAAACCATAAATATTTAACTCAATCTTATTTTCATCTATTTTGTCTACAAGAGCCATGTTGAATCATCTCCTCCACTTTCATTCTAGCTACAGTTGGATAAGTCCAAAGAAAATTTGTGAACTTATTTTCTTTTCATCCTTTCTCATATATCTTTTCTTCTCTTTCTATCCTTGTAGTAGTTTACCTTCCTGAATATAGGACATTAATGTATTTTTCATTCCCGTATATAGTAGAGTGATGATTAGGACCAATACGACCTTCCTTTGTAGTAAAGAGCATCTTACTCATCTTGTGAAGAATCATCAACTAATGTGGCAGTGTGTACTTTAAAGGCTACATTCATCTTCTTATGACAGTCTCCTCTTCCTCTTCTTCTTCTTTTCACTACAAATTAACTTCACCTCATAGGTTTTTAGATTCTTGATGACTTCTTCAACTTCAAATTTTAGACATTGGAAGGTCTTCAATGGTTGTGACTTCCTTCTCAACAAGGTAACTTGATCATTTTCTCAACATGCTTGACATGAGCTCCTAGTCCATTGATGTGGTCAAAGAAGTGTTAATATAGTTAGCTAATGGACTTGGTCTTTGACATTCAAAGAGTTTGAGTTTTGTTTGAATCATGTTGATGGTTGAGTCCTTTAATTATGCAGTTCCTTCATGCACGATGGACACATTCCTCTATTGGTCGTAGGAAATTTCATATGAATAAATGTGGTAGAGTTAATAAGACAACACAAAGTAGAGGATGTTGGTGGCTCTAGCAATTGATAGTATTTTTTCCAATGTAGCTTCATCCAAATTTTGCTTTGTGGAAGCTTGTATGGATGGACCACCACCTTCCATATTGAGAATCTAGTGGTTTAAATGTAGAATGACATCATCCTTTACACTATTTATAGTTACTATTGTTAAATATAGGAGGTAAAGTAATGAAATTCTCCTCATTGTTTATGTTTCTGAGAAAGTTGTTACCCATATTCTTGTTCTCATGGGAGTAGTGGTTTAAAGAAGACTTATTTCAATACCACTTGTACAATTATGGGATTGAGGGGAAGGGGTGAAATGAGATGTCAAAATTCTCTCAAAAAGTTAGATCAATAAGTTATATATCAAGATATACAAGAGACTCACAAATGGCACAACTATATATAGTGGTTCTGACTTGAAATGTTGTAGCTCCAATAATTAGTTGGTGTCACCCACTAGAATTTGTAACATCAGAAGAACATATATCTGAATGAACAGAAATAACTAGGTCCCTTTCTTCTTAAATGAAAATAGATTCTTTTTCAAGATGACAAATGAACCTACCTACCACAAGGTCCACTACCTTATAATCTTTCCTCATTAGAGAGAGAATAAGTACCACAAGGAAAAATATTAGAACAGATAAGATCGATAGATTCTCACAACACAATGAATCACTACATCTCTTAAGAGATTCCTACTCACTTTAGGGTGATATACAAGTAACAAAACTAGGACTCTCTTATCTAGATTTTACATATGTGTTTTCAAAATCCTAAACACCCCTACTTAAGGCTGATCTTTCTAGTAATCTGTTAATAATGCATAGATACATTTATAGCCATTTCCTACATTTTTATGGGTTTCCAATGATAAACACCCCACTAAAACATTTACAAATTCCATTATATATCTTGTCACTATTATAGTTTCTCGAATACCACTTAGTCATATGAATATTTCCGGAGAACTCCAACAAACTATATACATATATTTTATGAATAGATGAGTTGGCTAGAATTCAAGGATGAAATTCAGTTGGCCCTTCCTATTGCCTAGGAAGTCTATCCTTGTGAGATAGATATACCAAGATAAATTGATCTCGGTAGATGTAATAGTGGGGAACTGTACATGGTTGGTGGGATTTTCTTTGAGAAAATATAATTTAAATAGTGACAAAACCTTAGAAGACTAAGGTTTTTGGGTGAGTTTCTCCTAGAAAAACCTAGCCAACCCTTATCAATATCTAATTGTTGTATTTGGTCTGCTGGAATTCTTTGTAAAAGAAATATGTTAGCCGTGTGCACAAGTATTAAAATTTATAACTCTAGCACTACTCCTCAAGTATACAAGTGTATGTAGTATGTTCGAGATCTTCCAAGGAGCAGGGTACATCTAGGCGCAAGCATTTTAATTTTCAACAATTAAAGAAACATGGAGCAATTATTTCTTAAAAATAGATTTACTAAGACTAGTTTGGTTTTAGGTTAATCTATTTTGCAAATTAAAGAAACATGGAGCAATTATTTCTTAAAAATAGATTTAGATCAGATTTGAAGAATCTTGGTCATGGGATTTCATTTCCACATCATTACTCACATGAAACCACAAAAAGTAATATACTAATTAACAAGCCAAGGAGGTTGATGTCATCATACACTTCCTGGTGATATGAGATGACTCTAATCTTCACATAGTACCCCCATACTCATATTAAGATTCAGACCACAACCTTGGATCCTCAATGCTATCCCATCCACTCTCGTGATTAGGGATACTTTTCCAATATATCTACTCCCTAATTCTCCATATATCTTCCCAGATCAGATAAAGAAGCATAACACATGTAAACAAATTGTCCAGTAGTGCATAAAAGCAATTAAACTCCATAGAATATCTTGAAATAACAAATTAAATAACATTAGTTAAGAAGTTTGAGTTCACACGAGTGATGATGTGGGAGCTAGTCTCACATGCCAAAGAAAAGGAAATCTACTCATCCACGGTGATGAGACACAAGCACGAATTTTGAAGTTAAAAATGACTAGAGAAGAAAAGAACAAGGGAAATCTAAGGAATGAAGAAGAATAAGGTAGAAATTCATCTTAGAGATGACATTCCACCCAAGATGGTGCTTCTTCTCCAACAAACTTCTCCATCGAGAGGTATGAATGAGGTGGAGAAGCTTCTGCTGTAATCCTCAAAGGAAATGATAAGAATGGAGGTTCTCTCCCAAGTAACTGCTTCTTCCTTCCCAAAATCTCCCTTCCTCTGCTTTGAACTGTTCTCTAGTTGAAAGTACTTTCAAAATGATGAGACATAACTATCTCATAAGTGAGTTTTTGTATTTAAAATGAGGGAACTACACGCCATGTCTCCATGTGTAACTGACGGGTAAAATGCTTTTCTTGAGGAGTACATGGTGTGTTGTTTGAGATAGATGTCATGTAGCTGAGAGTTGGTGAAGTCCTGGGTCGAAGCTGATCAGGTTGGATACGATGTGTCTTAATAAACACACGCCATGTATTTTTACAAAAATTATGAGTATATCTTTTAATCAATGCGGCACACTGTGTCACCGTTGGGACATGTTGTGTCACTGCTCTTTAGAGAGAAACAAGATCATATGTAAAATTACACACCGTGTGTTTATTAACACACATAGTGTTTCCTTCAGAATCTTCAAGAAAATTTTTGTGAAGTACGCAATTTCCTGGGGAAGCCAACTAAGGTCGGATTTTGGTTGGATTGGCCCCATTTTCTCATCATAATCATGTACATGCGGTCACAAACATGAAACTAGTAAAATAACTAAAAAGGTGGGAAATCAAGTATGATTAGAGACAAAATGAGATACAATTTGGATAGGAAGTATGTGAAAAAGTGGGTAAAAATTTTATATAATATGTGCACATCAAATCCCCCTAAGCTTGAACTATTGCTTGTCCTCAAGAAAAAAGAGCATAGAAAAATAAATGAAGAAAGTTTCACATACATGCACCCATCAAATGATATGGAAAAAGGAATGATACTAATCCAACCTTAATGGAGGATTGATACCTTTTAGCCATGAATTCATCTTAAACACCTAAGATAGAAATTGTAGTTCAGTAAGAGTGGTAACAATCTAGATGGAATAATCAACATAACAACACAAAGTAGAATTTTGATGACTAAGCCAAACAACCAGTGAATATGCAACCTGACACCCAATTATTAATCATTTAAAAGATGAAATCCAAGTTAATATGAACAATTCAATAGTGATCTCCTTGTTTTAAAAAATAATGTGACAATGAGGTGTGGGTTCTGACATTTGGCAACTAAAATAGACTTGTGTGAACCTGGAATGCTGGTTGGGGTATTTTACCCTCTTTTAGGATGTAGCACCTAACAGTCATGGCCAAATCAAACTTACACTAGGATAGGATGATAGATGGACGGTTTAGCTATATTTTCACACAGTATATGTGCAAAATAAGAAAAACAACCATTTTTTTGCAAATGAGTGGGGTTCCTCTTAAGAATCACGTGGCCTTGAAATAAAGTTCTTTCCTAAACAAATAGAGGAGTTCACTAGATTGCACAATCAACTAACTTTCATGCATTTATTAAAAAAAAAATCAATTAGAGGTTTATTGCAAAACCCTCTAAAATCTTAACAATGACATCAAGAATCCTAAGTGATGTTATAGTGTTGGTTTATCAAAAAATTGAACCATTACATGTATTTGACAATTAAGAGTGTGAAAGGTGAGAATTCAAGATAGAATCAACAAATTCAAGTACTTATTGTTGGTTAAGGGTTTCATTTAATTGGTGCACGAATTGTGTTGTTTTCTTCAAATAGTATTTCTCCAAACAAAATAGGACAAATATCTCAACTTAAAGGATCATAATTCCAAACACAAAGAAGAAGTTTCAGATCACACTGGAATTTACACAACAGAAATGTAAATTAGAACAAAAACATGGAACAAGATGGTCAAAAGAAACTATAAAAAAACTACAAGTAAACTACTGGCCAGTTTCTCCCCCCTAACCTTTAAATTTGTAGTGTCCTCACTGCATCAATCAAACTCAAGTTGGTAGCAACCAAGTACCTGCCATGGTGAATCAGAGTGAAGGGCCATTGCCCTCATCTCCAACTGTAAAATGTTGGCTCAAAAGATCATTGTCAAGAATGTCTATAGTAGGAGACTCAAGATGTGGTGGTGGTGGTGGTAGTGGAGGCATGGTATAATGGCCTTTATCCTCTAGAGCATGATGTGCATGTTAGAGTTTTGTTGACTCATCATGATAAAATAGGCGTTATGTTGATCAAAATGATGTTGAATATAGCCATAGATATGTTGGGCATTAGGCATAGACCAACTATACTCTACTTGTGTGCCAATGGAGGGAGGTAGAGATGAAGTAGCAACATCATCAAAGGTCTCAGGTTGGCTCCCAGAATCAGACCCATAAAAATTATTTTCTAGTTGTTTTTGTTTGTTAGGATAACTACAAGAAAAATAGAGGGTTTAATGAACTCTTCATGATCAACAAAGTACTGCCTGACTTTGTTATTGTCAGACGGGTCCCTAATAATCAATCTAAAAGAGATAAGAATCTTGTGATCAATCAAGTTCCTCCCAGGAGACGCATCTAATCCTATCAGTTCAACATGTTGACTTGAGAGTTATACATTCCCTATATTTTGATAATGACTTAACCATTCCATTCCAATGTATCTAATATGTTTGTTTAAGATTGATTTTAGGTGTTAGGTAGATGAAATGGATCAAGTTATACAAACCCTAGCTGGTTCAAGTTCAAGTCAAATGCAATGCAAGTGTGCAATTTGAGAAATCACTCCAAATGACCTTAGATGATTTTTTTAATCACTTGTATTGATGATATGACTTGTAAGTAAGATGAGAAAAAAATAGGGACACTTAATTCCAAGGTTTAATCACTCAAATGTCAATTTAGAAAATTTGTCACAGGTTGCTCATCGGTCGAATTGGAAACTCGACCGATCCTATGATGGATTTTCTAAAGATGACCCATCAGTTGAGTTGTACACTCATAGAACTCGACCGACTGACTCACTGAGCAAACCTAATTTTAGCTCATCGGTCGAGTTTCCCAGAACAAATTTGACTGATCGTTTAAAATTAGCTTTGTCTTTTAGTGGATCAGTCGAGTTACCTTTATTGAAATTCAACCAATTGTACTGTACAGAAAATGTAGAGAAAATGATTATAACCGTTGGTGAGTTTGTTTTGGGTGAAAATAGATCTGTTACATATGGGAAAATGAATATATTTCGACCCTTAGTGATCCCACATTCAAGGGAACACCCCCATCTATAAATAAGACCCCTTGGATTTCATTCTAAGCTTGCTCATTCCTGGTATTCTAAGTCTTTGCTGTAGTTGAGTGTGTTGCAACTCCTTGAGCCCCTTTCTCTCTCTAGTTTACACTTCATTTTGTGATTATGAGTGAGATAGGCCTATTGTAAGAGAGCTACTTCCTTTTGCTTGTAAAGCTCTCATCTACTCCATCTCCCCTACCCCTTTCCTTCATGAAGAAAAGGTGAAGCAAGATACTCCGAGTGAAGGTGGAGCTGCTGCTGGTCTTCTTCAAGTTTGAATAAGAGGTGAAGATATTCTCCAGGTGAAGGAGAAGTCAAAGGCTGAAGATCCAAGAAGAGTAGAAATGTCTTTGAAGGCAGAAGACTTGTGCTAGAGTGGGTAAGACCTTGGAGAAGGCTGAAGACTCTTGGCAAAGTGGGTAAGTCCTTGGTAAGGTGGAAGACTCTTGGTGCTTGGATGGGTAAGTCCTTTGGTGGTCTTGTGTTGTAACTCTTATTGGTATATATATAGAGATAAGAACACGTAAAGTCCTAGAGGCTGACCTCTCTAGGTAGTGGACTGACTCTCTCCTAGTTTGGAGAGTGGAACCACTCTACATGATCTTATCAAGTGCTTGCTATCAATTCCTCTCATCGTTGCTATACTTGTTAGTTAGGACTTCAAATTGCACTTGAGTTATTGGTTTTAATTTGATATAATTTGAAGGTCTAATCTATCTTGTGGGAACTTTTGAAGCTGTATTCACACCCCCCTATAGATCCCTAGATCCCACAAGTGGTATCAGAGCCAAGGATCTTCTCCAATAATCTCCCACGAGATGAGAAGATGGGCGACGACCTACTTAGTTCTCTCAACCTAGAGGGAGGCTTCTCCATGCGTCCTCCGATCTTTGATGGCACCAACTTCCTCTATTGAAAGAGGCATATGTAATTCTACATTCAAGGCATGAACTGACATGTGAAAAGTGATGGTCACACCTTACAAGGAGCCAACTGGAGCTATTGTAACATGGAGTGAAAATGCACTCAAGGAAGCCCAACTCAATGCAAAAGCCATAAGCAACCTCTATGCAACCCTTACCCCAATGGAGTTCAACCAGATCTCATCTTGGGACACCACCTATGAGATTTGGGACAAATTGTGCATCATGTATGAAGGCACAAAGCAAGTCAAGGAGGCCAAGAACTACATGTTGAACAACCTTCTAGATAACTTCAAGATGGGTTAGAAAGAAGGGATTGTAGAGATGTACTCAAGACTCAATGTCATCATCAATGGGTTGGCCGCATTGGGAAACACTTTGGATAGAGGTGTAATCAACTCCAAGATCTTAAGGACTCTACCAAAGAGATGGGAGTCAAAGGTCACCTCCATTGAAGAAGTGAGGAGCCTTGATAACATCCCAACTGAAGAGCTCATTGGCAACCACCAAGCCCATGAGCTAAGGCTTGACAAACAAGAAGAAGAAGCCAAGCAAGAAGAGAAGGAAGCCAAGAAGATAAAAGATAGTGCTTTCAAAGTACAAGTGAAGGCTATCATACTTCAACAACAGCTTGCTTGACATACTTCTCCTTCCTCCTCTAGTGAAGATGATGGACCAAGTGAGCATGAAGAAAATTACATCAAGGGAAAACACTTCAAGAGAAAGCAAGCTTCCTCCTCCTCTACTCCTAGATGGTGTGGACAAAAGGGGCACTACAAGAGTGAATGTCCCAAGTCAAGAAAGTCACACCACAAGGGAAGCTCAAAGAAGGAATATGAGTGCAAGAAGGAGACCAAACACAAAGAGTAAGGACAAGAAGGAGAAAAGACACAAGAATGCAACTCATGCAGCTTGGGAAGCTTCATCTTCCAGCAGCTCAAGCTCCAAAGAAGATGGAGAGTGCCACCTTGCACTCATGGCCTCTACTAGTGAAGAAATTGGTGAGGTAAGTGAGGTAAGTTTGCATGAGTTGTCTAAGGAAGATAATATTGACATGCTTATCTGTACCCGTTCATCTTTTGCTAAATGTAAATCTAAAAGAAAATGGTTAGGAAAAATCATTGATGATCTATATGCTAAACTTGATATCCTTGAGCTAAATGAGAAAACTAATCTTGAGAGTATTGATAATTTGCAAGGGAAATACCTTGACCTTGAGCTCTAATACAATGGAGTTGAAGTTGAGAATGGTATCTACCTTAAGAACATTGAAAATCTTAAGGAAAAAAATCAAAATTGCCTAAAAGAGCTTGAAATGATTAAAACTGAAAATGTTGAATTTAAGCTTCTTATTGATGCTCGTAGAGATGAGAGAAATGTCTATCTTAAAGAAATCCAAATGATTAAATCTAAAAATTCTAGGTTTCTTGGTCAAGTTAATGATTTATCTTCTAGACCTATATTGCCTAGTGCTAATGTTGCTTCCATTTCCCTTGAGAAGGATTCATATTTAGCTAAAGCCCTATGTCTTGAGACCGATCTAGTTCATGCTAGGGATGACATAGATAGCTTATATTCTACCATTATTCTCTAAATGATGACAACCATAGATTGAGAGCATCCCTATAGAAATTCCTCAAAGGGAATAATTTCCTAAATGAAATCCTGGACTACTCTACCAAACAAAGTGGTACTAGTGGTTTGGGATTTGTAGGGGGAGCACAAAAGGGAAAGAGCAAAGCCAAAGGTAAGAAAAAGAGCAAGGAGACCTCTTTATTTATAGGAGAGTTTTATGACACTAAGAATCCTATGGTTTGTACTTATTGCAAATGTGATGATCATTACTCTACTTATTGTCCTTACAAGCCTAAGGGGACTAAACCAAAGATGAAATGGGTCCCCAAGCTAACTCTGGATCCCAAAGTTTAAGTTGGGAACTGACATTCTCCTTTCTTGTAGGAAAAAGGAAGATGGATTGTTGATAGTGGAAGCACTAAGCATATGACAGGTAATATAAGCCATTTCAACAACTTCACCAAAAAGAAAGGAGGTTCAGTCACCTTTAGGGACAATAAGAAAGGTAAAGTCAAAGGTGAGGGTGATGTAGGTGAATCCTTGTGTATTAAGAATGTTCTCTTTGTGGATGATCTACATCACAATTTAATTAGTGTTTGTCAATTATGTGGCAATGGTTACCTTGTGTTATTTACTTCTTTTAAATGCTTGATTCTAGATTCCCTCACCTACCAAGTTATATATAAGGGAACTAGAAGTGGTAATCTTTATGTTATTGTTCTTGACTCTATTAAGCCTATTGTTGGTATATGCCTAGTAGTCAACTCGAATGATATTTCTCTTTGTCACCGTCAACTTGGTCATGTAAATATGCATCAGTTGAAGAATTTGAGCAAAAAGGACTTGGTCAAGGGACTTACCAAATTGGATTTTGAAATAGATGAGGAATGCCAACCTTGTACCCAAGGAAAGCAAACCAAGTCCTCCTTTAAATCCAAAGGAGCCCTTAGTACTAAGAGAGCTCTTGAGCTTCTTCACATTAATCTATTTGAACCAATGAGAACTCAATTGCTTTGTGGTTCCAAGTATTTCTTTGTTATTGTCGATGATTTCTCTAGATATACTTGGACCTTTTTTCTCATTTCTAAGAGTGATACACTTGATGTTTTCTTGAGATTTTGTAAATGAGTTGAGAATGAAGTTTCATGCCACATCATTTCCATCTGTAGTGATCATGGGGGAGAATTTAAAAATGAGCCTTTTGAATGTTTTTGTCAAGAATCTGGCTATGCACACAACTTCTCTTCACCTTGAACACCTCAACAAAATGGGATTGTATAGAGGAAAAATAGGTCTTTATAGGAGATGTCTAGGACCATGCTTCTAGAGTATGACATTCTAAAGAAGTTTTTGGCTGAAGGTGTTAGTACCTCATGTTTTGTGCAAAACTAAGTTTTTACACATCCTTCTTTGGAGAAAACCCCCTATGAGCTATGGCGTGGTAGGAAGCCTTCTATCAAGTATTTCCATATTTTCAGATGTCCTTGTTTTGTTTTGAATATGAAAGATTCTCTCGACAAGTTTGATGTGAAATCCTACAAGGCTTTCTTTCTTGGCTATAGCACTACTAGCAAGGCTGATAGAGTATTTAATGTTGATCTTGCTAAAGTAGAAGAATATATAAATGTTAAGTTTATTGAGACTAACCCCTCTATTCCCAAAGATATTGTTCCAAATGATGATGTTGCAAGAGAAGTAATCCTATTCTAAAAGAGCTCAACATCACCCAAAAGGGAAAAGAGGTGGTCACTCAAGAAGAAGAGAAAGATGAAGAGAAGAAGGATCCTACCCCCAGTTTGCAGAGAATCATCCAAAAGAGTTGATTTTAGGTGATCCATTTGAAAGAGTGAAGACACGAGCTGCATTCAACAAAGAACGAGCCAACAATGCCTTCATCTCACAACTCAAGGTGAAGAATGTCAAGGAAGCTCTTGGAGATGATGAGTGGATCCTAGCTATGCAAGAAGAGTTGGAGCAATTTGAAAAGAAAAAAAGTTTGGACCCTAGTGTCAAGACCAAGTGATAGAAAGATCATTGCCACCAAATGGGTCTATCATAACAAGCTTTATGAAAACAGAAAAGTGGTAAGGAACAAAGCAAGGTTAGTGTCTCAAGGCTACAAT
Source organism: Alisma plantago-aquatica (assembly GCA_963693085.1). Taxonomy (NCBI): domain Eukaryota; kingdom Viridiplantae; phylum Streptophyta; class Magnoliopsida; order Alismatales; family Alismataceae; genus Alisma; species Alisma plantago-aquatica. Next base: position 828,378,540 of record OY856414.1, on the reverse strand, counting down.
CAATAGGATGGTATAGGTTTTGATGAAACATATGTACCTGTAGCTAGACTTGAGTCCATTCGTATGTTGCTTGTCTTTGCTAGTTATAAAAGCTTTCTTCTGTATCAAATGGATGTTAAAAGTGAATTTTTGATGAGGAGGAAGTGTATGTTGCACAACCTCCGGGCTTTGAACATGATAGTTTACCTAACCATGTTTATTTGTTGCAAAAAGCTCTCTATGGACTCAAACAAGCACCTATAGCTTGGTATGAGAGATAAAAGAACTTTTTGTTTGATCATGGGTATATCATGGGCAAAGTGGATTGTACCTTATTTCTAAAGCACACTTCTAACAATTTTCTTATCATACAAATATATGTTGATGATATTATTTTTGGCGGAACTAACCTTGATCTTTGCAAATAATTTAGTGATCTTATGTAGAGTGAATTTGATATGAGTATGATGGGTGATCTCATGTTCTTCCCCAAATTTCAAATCAAGCAAACAAAAGATGGGAACTTCATTAACCAAGGCAAATATACAAGTGAACTACTTAAATGCTTTGGGATGGAGAATACCAAGCAGATGGACACACCCATGTCAAACACCGCCAAACTTGACAAAGATGAAGAAGGTGAAAAAGTAGATGAGAAGCTCTATAGAGGTATGATTGGAAGTTTACTTTACTTAACTACCTTTAGACCTGATATAATGTTTAGTGTTGGCTTGTGTGCTCACATTCAATCAAATCCTCAAAAATCACATCTTATAGCTGTTAAGAAAATTTTAAGGTACTTGACCAAAACCCAAAATTTTGGACTATGGTATCCCAAGTCGAGGGACTTTACTCTTACTGCTTATAGTGATGCGGATTATGTAGGGTGCTTGATTGATAGAAAGTGCACAAGTGGCACTTGCTTTCTCCTAGGACCATGCTTGGTGTCTTGGTTCTCTAAGAAATAGAGCACACTAGAATTATCAACCACCAAAGATGAATACATTGCAGAAAAGAGTTGTTGTACCCAGGTCCTATCAATGAAGCAAATGCTCTAAGACTTTAACATTCATTTTGATGCTTCTCCTATATATTGTGATAATACTAGTACAATTAACTTGTCATATAATCCTATCTTGCATAGTAGACATAAACATATAGAGGTTCACCATCATTTTCTCCATGATTACATTGCCAAGAAGGATATCTATATCACGCATGTGGATATGGAAAATTAGTTGGCAGACATTTTCACTAAACCTCTAGCTAGAGAGACATTTAACTTTATTAGATCTGAACTGCTCATAACTTCTTTAAATGAATTTGATATGCCCTCTAGCTAGTTGTCATCTATCCTATATGTTTTATCTCTATTTTTCATCACGATTGCTTGCCAACATGCTAAAAATCCATTTTTCATGTTCATTTTGCCTTGTTTTCTCTTGTTTTTGGGTATTTTCTCAAACGCTTGTTTTACCGCAAATAGTACCCAATGATGAGTGATATGTACCTAAGTATGTTCAAAATACATAATGGGCTTGAAAAATAAATTTAATTATCACTCTAATGGATAGAAACTAAGTTTTGTGAGTTTAGGTCAGGTTGACCATCAGTCAAGTTGCCAACTCGACCGATCGGAGGCCGAGAGATTTTTTAAAGAGCCTTTCGATCAAGATTCTGAGTTCACAGAACTTGATCAATGGCCGAGCTGGAACAAATTTAAGATAAGTTTGGATGACTAATCTCCCTATCAACTAGAGAAAAGTCAACTGATCTGACCTCTAGCTCCCCTAAGCTCTCTACCCTAGCCCTAATCTTCCTCTCCCTAGCCCTAACTCGACTTAGCTTGACCTCCCTTGACCTTCCCCCCTTGCTAAACTAGGTCTGTGGATGAGTTTGGTGGTGAGTTTTTAGCTTTTGCTCTCTCCTTCCTCTCCTTTTCATCTCTATGGCATCCAATAGGAGGAAGAGGTCCGTCCCAACTAATGCACCTTCATTTTCGTCCAACTCCCACTTGATTCCATTTGATGACACTCTCTTCATCTCAAATGAGGCTCTATATAGGTATAAGGAGCTCCTTCCCCGGACCCTTTCCCTTTTCATGCCCTATTTGGGCCTAGACCATGAAGACAACATGTCATAGATCAAGTAGTGGAGTTGCTTTATGATCACCGTCTCTCTACCTTGGGTGTTGAACGCGCTTGCTATAGAAACTCCATCACTAGCATGAAAGTGGTTCACAAATTCTACACTAACTTACATTGGAATTATGACACCCTCGTACCCCCGTTTGATACTTAAATAGTCCTCACATCCATGATAGCTGGGAAGAAATTTCAAGTCTCTGAGGATACCTTGAATATCTTCTTTTTAGATACTGAAGTGACTGACACCTGGTGACTTTATTGAGCTTGAGTCCTTCTACAAGCAACATGATCTTACTCTCCCTAATATTCATAAGTTTTTGAAGAAGACTCAATTCCCATATAGGAATAAGTGCACCCTTCCCTCCTCTGCCTTGGACCTCAAGAGACACATCCTCATCCTAGTTGTTAACTGCAATATCCATCCGAAGAAGAATCAAACTGAGATTGTAGATAACACCGCGGTGATCATGTATTATCTCTTAAAGAACATCAGAGTCAAGTGGTCAAGATATATTCTCCATTATATGACCTGCTTTGACTCAGGCAAGAACACCCGTGGCACCCACCCACCCTACCCAACCCTGATTAGTGGTCTATTCCAGCTTGTTACTAGAAAATCTCTTTTCTACGATCTTCATTATAAACCTACCCAGAAAGAAGTTTGTATCAGTGAGACCACTCTTCAGAAGTCCATGCCTATCCTATCCTCTACCACACCTGGTGCCTCTACCTCTGTCTCTACCCGAGAACCTCCACCATCTCAACTTTCCTGACCTACCTGTGCTTCGTTCCATGTGTCAAATGAAACCCTTATGGGCTACATGATGCATCAACATGCATACAACCTTTAGGTTCAAGAGAACCTGCATCGGGACCTATGTTCCATCATGTCCTATGCACATCCCTATCCTGCCTACCAGTCCTACCCAGGAGTGACTATGCATCCTATGCATATGACCACTTTTACCCTGCACTTCCACCTGCATCTTCTGCTGCTACACCCTCTGTTACTGGTGGATCTACCCCTGGTGTGTTGCCTCTGACTGTTGTCCCCTTGTCCACTCTTCTTGTCAGCCTCGGTAGTTCTACTCCTTCCTTTCCATAGGCCAATGAGCTCCATGCTCTTGGTATGTCTTGGGATGAGTAGAATGCACGTTGGCCCAATTGAGGTTTTGGTTGTCTTACTGATGAGGAGATTCCAGACTAGGCTGATGAGGAGGTTGTTGATGATGAGGAGGCTGATGATGATGATGAGGATGATGGTGAGGCATCTGATGATGATGGCTCTGATGGTTTTGCACTACTACAGAAACAGCCTTTGGCGTCGGTTGTTTAACCCCATTTGGCGTCGGTTTCCGACCGACGCCTATGTGGGCGCCGCTAAAGGTCGAACACTTCGGCGTCAGTTTTTTAACCGACGCCTATTTAACATATAGGCGTTAGTTTTTTAGTAGATAACTGACGCCAAAAGGGTTTGCGCCACAGAAACGGCGTCATCCAGGACACATTATGCGTCGGTTATCTACTAAAACACCGACGCCTATACTTCAAGACGACACGACCGTGCTTCCCTGCACGACCGTGTTTAGTACTATAGGCGTCGGTTTTATATGAATAACCGACGCCTTTTTCACCACGGCCGTGCTATCCTGCACGGTCGGGGTGTTTGTACTATTAGGCGTCGGTTTTGAAAAAAACCCGACGCTGTAGGTCTTTGCTGATGGTTTTCTATAAATAACCGACACCTATTTCTATTTTTTTTTTCATATCAGTTTGCAGGCCTGCTGTGGCTGGTCAGCAGGATGAGAACCTGCAGTTCGGTTTTTTGAACTGTAGGTTTACGACATCCATTGATATCAGCCTACAAACAGGCCGCAAACCTGCAAAAGTCACAAGGAAAATTTCACACAAGTACATACATTCAGACATCAATTCAATTCTCACATTCACACATATAAAAGCATTCAAATACATGTATTAACATTCAGAAATATTCATTTACAAAGTATCATTCATTATCGCTATCAACATCCCAATTATATCTTACAGTTGCCACTGCTTGTATGGCTTTTGCCCATTCTTCTCTTACTTCATTTAATGCTTCCATCGTATATGGAGCATGTATATTTTTTAAGCGTTTACCTATAGTGTGGTCAGTTTTAAACACCTGCAAAGAGAATGATGTATATATATAAGTAATAATATAAAAATAAGATTGATATATTTCATACTAACTAATGAGACTATATATAATACCTCATGTATGCTATCAATGTCCAATGCGGCATGTTTGATAATCATCTACATAAATCACATCACATAGTATGCGCATGCCCAACCATTGTCTTGTGTAGCACACTATAAATTGAAACATACAAAATAATACACTTCGGCACAATTCACATCAATAATATATATATTCGAGTCGGGAACTTACTTGTACGTTCTGCCAATTTATTGGCTGGTTCTTTTTCCTTGGGACCGTTCCTCCAGCCTTTTTGAATGCATCTAAACCCCTACATGTTAATATAACACAATAAATTGCATAAGTAAATAGTAATGTAATAAAAGATGTTAACGGATATAAAAATGAAATATTTCTCACCAGAATAATGGCATTCTCATTACGTGTCCAATTTTAGTGTTCAATGTACTCCCCGCAGAATCTAGATAATAAACAGTGAATGTCCCGGGGACAATAACTAGTAACTCCTAATGTCTACCGCTAGAGGTAAGAAGTTAACAATTAATAACTCAAAATGCAAAATAAAATTTTCTTAAGTCCAAATTATAAATAAAGTAAACTTACTTGATATTGAATGGAGCTATTATTATCGTCTTCTTTTGCTGACTAAAAATTGTAAAAGCATCTATACAGTATTGTTGAACATTATCAGGGTCTTTAGCTACCAAACTAATCAATGATGGAATCAAAAATCCCACATGATCAAATGCAAATTGTTTGCAATGATCTTCAACTAAGTAGCTGCAAAACATATAGGCGTATGCATTAATATATAAGAAACTAGATCACCGGATCTTACACAAGGTATATGGATGTATAAACAAGATCTCACCTTATCTATGTCTCTATCATTGATGTATTCAGCCAATCATACATAAACAGCTCAATAATATCTTGTATAAATAAAGAGCTATCGTATGATTGACCTGCATAATCTACATCTAAAGAAACTATTATAGGGCAATGTATATTATGTGCCCGTAGCCAACATGCCATTCCCCTACAAGCAGGACCTAACGGGTATGTTAGGTCAGTTGGAACCCAAGTTGGTAATGCGGGAAGTGGAGGTGGAGGCCTAGGTGCTCCTGGTGTCTTCTTTTTAACCTGTATATATAATTTCAGATCAATTGACATCATATATACACATTAACAGTCTAAATCAATGTAAATTTATCTTACAATTTCAGTCGTGTAGACGACATCTGCTTTGGGCCACAATATGACCCCGCCTTCTGCCTCACCAAGTGTATCAATATCTGGGTGGGCATATGGCAACACAACTTCCCTCCAATCAGGTAATACATGTAGCGGGCTCACACGAATGTAGCCCTGCGGCATTGGAGTCCCATGAAACGTTGCCCCAGGAAGGGACTGGTAAGCCTGCGCCTCTACAACAACATAGTCTTGCATTCTTAAGCGGCATGGCTTCAATGCCTACAAATTTACGTAAAGAATGTTATACATATATACATATAATCTTGAAAACATATCATCTTGAAAAGACTAGCTACAATGTCATAAACAATACTTACAACAGACGTGCTAGGCGATGGGTCTCCAGGATTACTCGCAGTCTGTGCATCAGGAGAAGTGTGGGTCGCCATAGGCTGATTGGAAGCCTGAGATGCCTACCACCGCAGCAATTCTTCCTTGACCTTCTCAGCAACTACATCGTTGAACTTCTTAGCAACTAAATCCTCAACTCTCTTATTCTCCTATACATGGATAAAAGAAACATTAGCTTCTTATTAATGAATTTCCTTTTGTAGTAACATTCTAAAAAAAGAATAGGTTACCTCTTCTTGAGAAAGTCCCACTCTGGGTTTGCGCTGGGATGGCCCAAAGAATGCTTTGATGCCAACACCAGCGCCGGCACCTCTAACACGTCCAGGATGCTCTGGGTTACCCAGAGAAACTGTCAATTCATCCCTTGTGCCCTGAGGGATGAACGTGCCTTGTTTTCTCTGCTCGTGCAGCTCCCGCTAATCACCATAAACAGAAATTGGTAAGTTAACACCACAAATAATCAATATTCAAACGATTTCTCTAAGAGTTGTATTTTACCATTTTTGCAGCCGCCTCAGTAGTTACAGGCTTCTTTATTTCACCCTTCTTGTTTTGCCTGCCAGCTATCCAGATATCATGGCGAGGCATGGGTGTGGAAGACTCCTGAGTAGGAGCAGACTCCTGAGTAGCAGCAGACTGCTGAGTAGCCGCAGACTCCGCCTGTAGTCTTTGGCGAACACTTGCATAGCCTTTTGGACCCATAGTGTGGTCATGCACATTCAGTGCACGCCTTGCTTTTTGTGCGTCACTGAGGGCCTAGTTAGTATGCACATTAATGATTTGGTTAGTAGCACTAAATGTTAATCTTGAATAGGTGAATACAATGTATATTAATTAAATTGGGAGTGATGCCTAATACCTTGAATTCTTCATATTTTCTTGAAGCAACAAAATTGTCCCAATCTTCTTTGTCCAAGAAGTTCCATTGTTCAAGGGCTGACTTCTTCTTCTTATCACCCTCTTTTATGTATTCTCTGTTCAGATTTGTCCTATAATTCCTAAGCATCTTTCCAGCGCGTTGCATCACACTTTTACGATGCAACTTCTCATCCAATGCAAACAAATTCTGTAAAATAGAAATGTTATTAACTAATATCCAAAATAGAATTGCAAATAATAGAATTTGTAATCTACAAAATAGAATTGCAAATAATAATAACTCACGCATAAATCCTTCCATATCAAGTCTTTTTTCCCTTGAGGAACTTTATGCCAATTATCATATTTAACACCACAATGGCTCCGAGTGGTACACCCAAGATAGTTTACAAAATTATTGCGGTTCACTCCAATTGCATTTCCTCCATTATCAAACTCCACCACCAATTTGGATCCACTACCACTTAGCGCTAATAACTTCTTCAACAGAGTGATGCCCCTTTTCTTGTTAAGTGTTTGGTGCTGCGCATCAAGTTGCTCCAGTGCTTCAGTGGGTACAGGTACATCATCAACCTAAAATTTGACAAAAATAAACACACTAAATTAGCCCAATATAGAAATATAGGATATATGACATAACTAGAAGATAATGAATTTTATAGAAATACAGGATATGTTTTTAGAACTTACATTGGTATCCTCGCCATGCTCGTCATGGACAGCATGCTCATCATGGACTTCATGCTCATCATGGACATCATGCTCATCATGGTCAGCCATCTAAAAATGTCATTAAAAAGGCAAACATTTAGCATTTGTCTTAACTAGAAAAAGGCAAACATTTAGCATTTATATTAACTAGAAAAAGACAAACATTTAGCATTTGTATAAACATACATGTCTCTAAAATTGTGATCTTTTATCAATTAACAATCATTCATTGTGATCTCCGCGCACATATAAGTCATCATTAGCTTCAATATTTTTTGGAGTTGGCAACCCAACTGAGAATGGACTGGAGTCATCATACTTATCATAGTACTCTTCTTCATCTATAGGATCTTCAATGAATTGTCTTTTACCATGAAGAACAACCGACCATTTATCATTCGCAGGATCATCGATATAGAATATTTGTTTCGCCTGTGATGCCAATATGAATGGTTCACCCTTCTCGCCAATCTTTTCAAAGTTCACCAAAGTGAAACACAATTCATCCACTATAACTCCTTTGGTGTTATCAACCCAATTACATTTAAAGAGCGGAATTTTGAAATCTATGTAGTCAAACTCCCAAATATCCTCAATGACACCGTAATATGACATTTTAGCTTCACGTGGACTCTTATCCTTTGCACTTGCAAAGTACATAGTCGACGCTTGAAGAGTGACCCCACTATTTTGGACGACACTCTTATCATCTTGGCGCTTTGTGTAATATGTGAATCCATTAATGTCAAACCCTTCATAAGACATAACATTCGGTTTTGGTTTAAAGGCGAGGCATTTGATAGTTTCTGTAATATCATTTGGTGTTTGAGATAGTTGATGTAAGACTTTATCTTCAAACCACTTAGTAAAAGTCTTATTATGCTCTCTAGCAAGCCACATTGAACTTGCTCGAGGATGTTGTCTCTTTATGAAATTGGTATGTTCCTCGATATAAACACTCACTTCGTCCATATTGTGTAAAATATACAAGTGAGCTTGTTCCAACTACTCACGGCTGATTACTTTCACCCGTGATCCTAAAATTCCTTTGCCCTCCTCAAAATTCTTGTCATTATCAGGAGTGTCATTACCACTGAGAAAGTCATTGCAAAAATCCATAACCTCTCTCGCCACATAACCTTCAATAATACTCTCTTCAGGCCGATAACGGTTTCGAACATCACCTTTAAAAACACTCATGTATCGTTCAAAGGGATACATCCAATGCAAGAAAACTGGTCCCAACATTTTCACTTCCCTAGTCAAGTAGACAACAAGATGTACCATGATATCAAAGAACGAAGGAGGGAAATACATCTCAAGCTGACATAGGGTAACAACCACTTCTCTTTGCAAATTATCGAGAGTATCAGGGTCAATAACTTTACTGCATAGACTGTTGAAAAAGAAACAAAGTCTGGTAATTGCAAACCTTACATGCTTCGGCAATATAGATCGAATTGCCACGGGTAATATTTGTTGCATTAGAGTGTCACAATCATGAGATTTAAGACCTATCAACTTCAGATCTTTCATTGATACCAATCTACGGATGTTGGATGAGTAACCATGTGGCACCTTAACATTTACCAAGCATTCACAAAAAGTTTTTTTCTCCTTTCTAGACAACGTGTAACAAGCGGGAGGTAAGTATGTTCTTTTACTACCCATTTCACGTAATTCTGTTAATTCTGACCTTATTCCCATTTCACGTAGGTCCAGTATGGATTTTATCCCATCTTTAGTCTTACCTGGTATATTTAACAGAGTACCAATGATGCTATCATAAACATTTTTCTCAACGTGCATTACATCGATACAATGCCTGACTGTCAAAGAACTCCAATAAGGAAGATCCCAAAATATTGACTTCTTCTTGAATGAAGAATTGTCACTCCGTGTGGCCATACTACATTGTGATTTCTTACCAAATTCATTGACAATGTCTTTTACTCTTTCATAAACAACATCCCCTGGTATAGGTTTAGGTGCACTCCGTTCATCATTCCATCCATTGAATGCTTTGCGCTTCCTACGATACAGATGGAATTTTGAAAGAAACCTTCGATGACCAAGATATACAGTCTTGCTGCCATGTTTTAGTCTTATTGAATCAGTGTTTTCTTCACATATAGGACACGCTTTAGCTCCTTTGACACTATATCTAGACAAATTCCCATATGCTGGAAAGTCATTAATAGTGCAAAACAACATAGCGTGCAAACGAAATGTCTCTCTTGCTGAAGCATCATAGGTCATCACACCTTCAGCCCAAAGTTTCTTTAAGTCATCAATCAAAGGTTCAAGATAAACATCGATATCATTTCCGGGTTGTTTAGGGCCCGATATCAACAATGACAACATAACATACTTATTTTTCATACACATCTAGGGAGGAAGATTGTATATAACAAGCATGACTGGCCAAGTGCTATGTTGGCTGCTCAATGTCCCGTACAGATTCATCCCATCTGTACAAAGCCCAAGTCTTAGATTCCTATCTTCTTCACCAAATTTGGGGTACAATAGATCAATCTTCTTCCACTGTGGGGAATCAGACGCATGTCGCAGGATCCCATCATTATTTTTCTTAACATCTGCATGCCACCTCAAATTCTTCGCATCTTTCGGATTTGCAAACAAGCGTTGAAACCGTGATATTATAGGTAGATACCACAACACCTTGGCAGGAGAACCAGTTTTGGACTCCCCCGAAGTCGTCAATTTATACCGTGACGCACCACATTTTGGACAATCTTTCAAATCTACATAGTCCTTTTGAAATAATACACAATCATTCGGGCATGCGTGTATCTTCTTGGCCTCCATTCCCATTGGGCACAACATTTTCTTTACCTGGTATGTTGAGATTGGCAGCTCGTTTCCTTCAGGAAGCATTTCTTTCAACAAAGTCAACAATGAAGTGAAGCTTTTGTCGCTCCATCTATTGTTGGCTTTCAACTTATACAATCTCAACACAGCGCTAAGCTTCGTAAACTTAGCACAGCCTGTGTATAACGGTATCTCAGCATCATGCACAATGTTTCTAAAGATAGGAGGTGGATCGGTGTGCTCTACCCTACAACTATCCAGCATCACATCAACGATGTCTTCTGGAACTGGTTCGTTCACATTTACGTCATCGGAGACAATTTCTTCTTCCACCCAAGCACTGCTATCAACATCTACTGGTTTCGATTTTTAAATCTCTCCATGCCAGTGCCATTATGTATAGCCTTGTAGAATCCCGTTGCACATGACATGACTTTTGATTTCCTCACCAGTGTTGACTTTCAAGTTGTTACCGCAATGGCTACATGGACAGTAGAACCTATCTGTAGGTTTTTTCCTATGTTCCTCGGCAAATCTAATAAACTGATCAAGACCAGATATAAACTCTGGGGTGCAACGATTACGAATGGACATCCATGATCTATCCATTCTATGATCAGAGAAAACAAGTATATATTAGGAAACAAGTATATATTAGGAAAAGATTAGGGTATACACTTACATCCTAAGTGTATAATGTGATGTCATTCTTATATATAATAAATGTGTACCACCTATCCCATCCTTGAACACCTAATCTCACTAGTAAGTGTATAATGTGTATTGGGTTTTCGAGAAAATTTCGGCAGCATTTCCCCGCTGTTCTCTAAGTACATATGTACTTAGAGAACAAACGGGGAAATGCTACCAAAATTTTCTCGAAAACCCAATACACATTATACACTTACATCCTAAGTGAGATTAGGTGTTCAAGAACAGTCCCAAACCGGGGACTATCCAAGATTTACTCCTAATGAGTCAATCTTGGACGGGTTTCTAGGCCAACAAACACATTTGATGTCATTCTTATATATAATAAATGTGTACCACCTATCCCATCCTTGAACACCTAATCTCACTAGTAAGTGTATAATGTGTATTGGGTTTTCAAGAAAATTTCGGCAGCATTTCCTCGCTGTTCTCTAAGTACATATGTACTTAGAGAACAAACGGGGAAATGCTGCCGAAATTTTCTCGAAAACCCAATACACATTATACACTTACATCCTAAGTGAGATTAGGTGTTCAAGAACAGTCCCAAATCGGGGACTATCCAAGATTTACTCCTAATGAGTAAATCTTGGACGGGTTTCTAGGCCAACAAATACATGTGCTGTCATTCTTATATATAATAAATGTCTATAAACTACAGGCAAAATGGTTAATCCTAATCAACAGAGCATTATTAAATAATAAATCAAGAAATCAATAGTTTCAAACAAAAGGTCTAGGAATCTTTACTAGACATTATATATATCCCTAATCATCATATTTAACATACTACATTATTATGAACATCCAGATTAGATTAAGATCATACTATGTTATAACCATTGGTTTAATAACCCTATTTCCGCATGTACATGTTTATCAACTTTAAAACCCTATAATTCATGAAATCATTCTAATTCAATTTAATATGTTGGGATCACATAATTATATAATGACATCAGAATATATAGAAGAATCATAATTAACATGATTAACAACATGCTCATCAAACTAGGGTTTTCTTGAATATCATCTAATATTTGTGTACTAGACATTATATGTATCCCTAATCATCATATTTAACATACTACATTATTATGAACATCCAGATTAGATTAACTCCAATCAAATACATTACATGCATTTTTATCACAACAATTTAATCGATGCAAAAAAAAAGTAGAGCAGCTAGCAGTGGGAAGACCAACCTTGTCAGAGGGAAGAAGGTAGAGGCTCCAGTGGCTATGGCTGGAGGAGTAGCTAGCAGCGGCGGCGGTGGAGGAGCAGCTAGCAGCGAGGCTGGAGATGATGGTTGCGGCGGCGCGACGACGGTGGAGGAGCACCAGGGGTGTGGCAGTGCCTAATCTCAGGCGTGGCGGTGCCTAATCTCAGGCGCTGGCACTAGAGCAGCAGGGGCGGTGGAGAAGGGAAGAAGGTGTAGGAGTGGCAGCGGAGAAGGGGGCGCCGGAGAAGAAATTGCCGGAGAAGGGGGCGCCGGAGAAGAAATCGCCGGAGAAGAAATCGGTGGCAGCAGAGAAGAAAAGGTAATCGGCTCGCAATGAAACAGAAGAAAGGGGAAGAGTCGGGCGATCACGGGTAATAAAGTTCCCAAATAGCGTCGGTTGTTTCAAACAACCGAAGCCTAAACCTCTTTAGCGTCGGTTGTTTGCAACAACCGACGTCCAATTGGATGATATTTTCATGAAATTGTTTGGCGGGAACCACCTTCAGCATCGGTTATACAAGGATAACCGACACTGAAAGTGACACTTTTCGCGCAAATTTTCATCGCACATAGGCGTCGGTTTATACCTACATAACCGACACTGAAAATGACACTATTTTTTTGATCAAAATTTGGATTTCGTGGGCGACTTTAAGCATCGGTTTGTTATAAACAACCGACGCTGAATACAAAGCGGTACCCGTGTCTGGCTGGTCTTCGAATATAGACGTCAGTTTGCTTAAACAACCGACGCCTTATATGTTAGGCGTCAGTTTTCCTTAATAACCGACACCCAGAAAAGTGACACTGAATGCTATTTCTGTAGTAGTGTTGCTAGTGCCTCTGGTGATGAAGGTGATGTTGTTCTCTCTACTGCACCTTCAGATGGAGATGATGACTACAAGCCTGACACTTCTTATGGTGATGATGATGTTGTTGTGGACATAGATAGATTAGATGTTTAGTTGTCTTAGTTTTTGGTCTATATGCTAATCATATATATCTTTCTAGGCTATTTTGTATTAGAAACATCTGTGCACATGTTCTGAGATGTACTATTTTATCATCTAGCTTTATTGTTATGGCTTGTTGTAGTTGTTTTCTGAGAACCTACTTTTTGGGTTGCAATCTTAATTCTATGCACACTCACTCTTTGATTTACTATATCTCATGAGTTGGTTCCATGTTTTACCATATTTGAATTATGACTTAGACTATTTGTTTCTCTCGTCTCTGTTTGCTGTATGGTTTGAGATTGCATGTTATGGATATATGCTTTAGTTGTGCTTGGATAAAACCTAATTTTGTGCTCTTCTACCCCCTTCCTTTTTGATAATGTCAAAAGGGGGAGAGAATTTCAATATTTTGAAGCTCAACTATATTGCTTTTATTTCCTATGTGATCCTTTTCTTGTTCATTATATGCTTTATCATGTGACTTTCTAAAGGACAATATAGTATATATATGTCATGTTGCTTTGTGTAGAATAGACTAACCATGCAAGTTAGAATAAGCATAGATTGAGGGGGAGCAATTCACATTGTTCAAGTCTTGAATTCCCTTGCTATTCACAAGGCAAAGGTATAACTTCAATACCCTTTTCAATATGATTGAGGAATGATTTGTCATTGTCAAAAAGGGGAAGAATGTTGACTTGAGAGTTATACATTGCCCATATTTTGATAATGACTTAACCATTCCATCCCTATGTATCTAATATGTTTTATCAAGATTGATTTTAGGCGTTAGGTACATGAAAAGGATCAAATTATACAAGCCCTAGCTTGTTCAAGTTCAAGTCAAATGCAATGCAAGTGTGCAATTTGGGAAATCACTCCAAATGACCTTAGATTATTTTTATAATCACTTGTATTGATGATATGACTTGTAACTAAGATGAGAAAAAATTAGGGACACTTAATTCTAAGGTTTAATCACTCAAATGTTAATTTAGAAAATTTGTCACAGGTTGTTCATCGGTTGAGTTAGAAACTCAACCAATCCTATGATGGATTTTCTGAAGATGACCCATCGGTCGAGTTGTACACTCATAGAAGTCGACCGACTGACTCACTGAGTAAACCTGATTTTATCTCATTGATCGAGTTTCCTAGAACAAACTTGACCGATAGTTTGAAAATTGGCTTTGTCTTTTAGTGAATCAATAGAGTTACCTTTATTAAAACTTGACCGAATGTACTATATGACAAATGTAGAAAAAGTGATTATAACCATTGGTGAGTTGTTTTGGGTGAAAGTAGATCTGTTGCATCTTGGAAAATTGCTATATTTCAACCCTAAGTGATCCCACATTCAAGGGAACTCCCCCAACTATAAATAGGACCCCTTGGAGTTCATTCCAAGCTATCTCATTCATGGTATTCTAAGTCCTTGATATAGTTGTCTGTGTTGCAACTCCTTGAGCCCCTTTCTCTCTCTAGTTTACACTTCATTTCGTGATTATGAGTGAGATAGGCCTATTGTAAGAGAGCTACTTCCTTGTGCTTGTAAAGCTCTCATCTACTCCATCTTCCCTACCCCATTCCTCCATGAAGAAAAGGTGAAGCAAGCTACTCCGAGTGAAGGTGGAGCTGCTGCTGGTCTTTTTCAAGTTTGAAGAAGAGGTGAAGATCTTCTCCAGGTGAAGGAGAAGGAAAAGGTTGAAGATCCAAGAAGAGTAGAAAAGTTCTTGAAGGTGGAAGACATGTGATAGAGTGGGTAAGAGCTTAGAGAAGGCTGAAGACTCTTGGCAAAGTGGGTAAGTCCTTTGTAAGGTGGAAGACTCTTGGTGCTCAGATGGGTAAGTCCTTTGGTGGTATTGTGTTGTAACTCTTGTTGGTGAATAAATAGAGAAAAGCACTTGAAAAGTCCTACAGGCTGACCTCACTATGCTTATTAGTTAGGACTTCAAATTGTACTTGAGTTATTGGTTTTAATTTGATATATTTTGAAGGTTTAATCTATCTTGTGAGAATTTTTGAAGCTCAATTCACCCCCCTCTAGATCCCTAGATCCCACACAACATTGATTTTGCGGGTGATGTGGGTGATCAAGTCTCCAATCACAATGTCGCCTCATTTGTTACATTTGATCTCAAATAAATGGCAGATGGTATAGTTTCGAACATTCGTTTCAAAGTTTTGTAGCATAGCCCACATGAAAAGTAGATCTTGCTTTCCACAAACGCCTTGTGTTTCTTTTCTTGCAAATATACAAATGCTAAGAATCCTATGTATATAACAAAAATGGGGTTGTGGATATGTGTTGTCCTCACTTTTATAGTCTCACGATTGTTTTCCTCAATGATCTTACTCCAAAATTCATCAATTTTATATGGGGGCATGTCATTGATCCTCCATAATGGCACCAAAAGACATCACAAAATTATTTAAAAGTGAGCTTATAACTATGACCGAGGAGTCGGAAAGTAATGATAGAAAAAGCCTCATGTGGTTCTTTGGGTGATCCTCAGCCTTCAGGGTAGTCAAAAATTCATAAGTAATCTTAGGGTAGGTGTAGCTTACTTTGCAACATGTGTACTTGAGTCCTATCTTGTCAAGCAGTCCTAGGACTTCATCCTTGAAGCCAAGTGCCTCTAAAGTCTCTTCACTGACAAATCTTGTAGGCAAGACTGTGTAGATGATCATGGTTTTGTAGGTCTTTTCCTCTCCTTTGTGACTTGAACCGAGTGGAGGAGATGTATTCAGGGGTAGAATAAGAACTCTCCCTTTTGTGGCGCTTTAACACTTTCTTGATAGAGGCCATTGATGCTTTGATTTAGTTTCAGAAAAATGGAACATGACATGTAGAATGTAGTACATGATGTGTCCTTTGAGTGAGAAGATGAACTAGCCCTCACACCGTGTGGGCTCCGTTCACGTCATGTCCTCTATACCCAGCGGTGAGCCTCAGGTTAAGGATGAAATAGAATGAGGAAGAAAAGAAGTTGATCGAGTAGTTCCTGTGGTGGTGGTGATTGTGGCTTGATCGGGGTCAGCATTAATGTTGCTTGGTCATATCTAAGGTGACAATGATGGTAGTAGAGCTGCTTGGTCAGTGGAGACGACGGCGTGATCGAGGTCAGAGGCATCAAGGTTGGATTCGGTGGAGAGTGCACATGGTGAGCACATCAACAAGGATACACACAACTGCTACTGGTAGCTCTCTGCTCAAACACGACGTGAGTGAATGCTAGGGTGGGAGTGAGTGGTTTTGAGTATGGGTTAAAACCCTAGTTCAACTCCCTAAACACATCGCGTCTTATCAAATACACATTGTGTAATAATGCATATGTCCATCTACTTTCTATTTTTGCCTTTCCCGACAATGACACACTATGTATTTTAATCCACACATCATGTCCCTGCTTAGAAAACTTTGCTGGTGAACCTCCTGAGGGACATGCCGTGTGCCAATTAACACATGTTGTTTACATTTTCCATAGCTCATCTTAGAATGGAATCACATAGCAGACACATTGTGTGTAAATTACACATGCCGTGTAACTTTACAGTGGCCTTGTTTATATCTTTAGGATGATGAGGATATGTCGTGTGTGAATTTACACAGGTCGTGTGAGTTTCCAGCAGTTTATAAATATGTGAATGACCTTATGTACATGCCATGTGGTGGTTTACACATGCCTTGTATGTTCCAAAAACTTGCTTGACAATTATTCTAGAATAGTGCACGACATGTAAAAATTGAAGAACTTCATGTATTCTGGGTACTTTTATTGAACTTCCTTTCATCTCTGGTGACACACCATGTGCTGGGTAAGACATATTGTGTCTGATTGAATTTCTACAAAAATAAGTTTTGTTCTTTGACATTTCTTCGACACTTGCAATGATGATGATATGTACGGTGTAAGAGTTTAGATTATTACATTCATACATGTCAAACTTGTTCTATATAAGGGAATGTTTTTGAGCAAATGCAAGTAATGAAATCTATCCTAATTGTGGGGTCAACTCCCACAAGGTCCCCCATGTAGAGTGCGGAGTGAGACTTGAGTCAACAATGTCAATCATTTGATAGGGAGACGGAGGCTCCCTGTTCTATCTTCTCTCCATCGGTATAGAGTTTGGAACATTGACCAATTTTTTTTATCAGTAAGCGTGCCTCCTTCTATTCATATACAAAAAAACTTTACAAGAGGGGATCTGAGCCCAAAAGAAGACCTATCTATGGAGGGCTTTGTAATCGCTATCTATTTTTCTCCACACACAAATAGTGGATGGAGTAACATTGTCAAATATAGTTTGATTTCTAGCTACCCAGATGTGGTACAAAATAAGGATCCCTAACAACTTAGAGTTGTTATCAGAGATCTATAGCAGGTCTTCAAAGGAGCTCGGCTGCCATGCCATTCTTCTCTTGGCTCTTTCCCATATTTCCAAGGTGAAGCTACACAACCAGAAGACACGAAATATATTCTCGGCCTGTCTAGCACAAAGGCTGCACCTAGTGGCCAGATGGAAGCCTCTTCTCTATAGGAAATCCTCAGTAACCAACCGCTTTTGTATAATTTTCCAGCAGGAAACCTTGATACGGTTTGGAGCAGCAGAACGCCACAACCAATCAGCCCAATTCGCATGGGCGTGTTTGGTTCTGTACAGCTGCCAGGCCCCTCTCATGGAGAATGTCTACTAACCTTCAAACTGACATTCATCTTTTGATTGAAGGGTAATAGTATTACATACAGCTCGGAGCTCCTCACAGCCTCTGACTTCTGGAATCAACAATTCACCGTTAGAGATGATCGAGCTGAGCTGAGCATCACTGCCTATGTTGGTGTGTAACTTTAGAAGTCTCGAGTATGAAATACCATCCTCTAGAAAGGCCCCATTTACCCATGGGTCCAGCCACAAAGAAATGGACCTTCCATTGCTAATGCTAAATCTGACCAGAGGCAGAAAAAAAATCTCTAGCTTTAATAATTACCTTCCACATCCAGCTGTCAGCTTGTTTGCTCACATAGGACCATACCGAGGTATCTTTGAGGTATTTGTTATGAATCCATTTAATCCATAGGGTATTCTTATTGTTGGAAATATCCCAGATAAATCTAAGCAGACCCGCTTTGGACCAGTCCTCCACCTTGCAAATAGAAAGACATCCTTCTCATTTAGGCCTGCAACATTGACCATTAACTTTGAATGAAGATTGTTTTCCTTGTAGCTCCACAGTTTCATATGGATAAACCTTCAACACTAGGAAAGGTCCAGAATATTTTGAAGGCATCTTCTCTGGAATGAATTTAATCTTTGAGTTGAACAACAACACTTGGTCTCCTTCTTTGAAATCTTTGTTCTGGAACCTCTTATCATGCCATCTCTTTGTTTTCTCCTTGTAAATTTTGGCATTTTCATATGCACCTAATCTGAGCTCTTCTAGTTCTTGGAGTTACAACATCCTTCTTTCTCCTACTTTATTCATATCATAGCTGAGAAATTTGATGCCCACAATGCTCTATGCTCAAGTTCCACATGTAGATGACTCTATTTTTTATAGACTAGCTTGAACAAATTCGTACCAATTAGTGTCTTGTAAGCTGTCCTATTGGCCTAAAATGCATCACCTAATTTTAATGCCCAATCTTTCCATCAACTGGAGATTGTCTTATCTAATATTGCTTTGAATTGCCTATTTGAGATCTCAACCTGTCCTAATGTTTGTGGATGGTACGGTGCAAATATTTTATGCTTGAAACCATATTTGACTAATAGGTTGTTAAAGATTTCCTCATTGAAATGATTGACCCCATTAGATATAACTTCCCTTAGAACACCAAATCACTTAAAAATTATCTTTTGGAATAACTTCATAACTAAGTTTTCATCTGGCGATTGTGTAGGAATTGCCTCTACCTTCTTTGATACATAAACACATGCCACTAGGATGAACTTTTAGATGCATGAGGAAGGAAATGGGCCCATATAGTCTAGGCCCCATACATCAAAGCCTTAAATTTATAGAATTGAGTTCAGTGGCATCTCATCCTTCTTTGAAATTCCTCCCAATCTTTGACACCTATCACATACTTTAACAAATGCATGCACATCTGAAATAGGGTTGGCTAGTAAAACATGCTTGCAAAATTTTGGTTGAAGTCTTGTCTCCTTCAAAATGTCCTCCATAGGGAGAGGCATGAAATTCTAAAATCACACCCGAAATCTCCATATTTGGAATGCATCTCTAGATCAGCCCATCTACACATTTTTCAAATAGTAGTGGATTGTCCCAATAGTAAAATTTCATATCATGAAGGAACTTATTTTTTTGTTGATAAGTAATATCTAGATGAAGGCGTCTAGTGGCTAGATAATTTGCAAAATCATCAAACCATGGTGTCACAAGTGAATTCACATCATACAACTTCTCAATAGGCAGATTGCCATCAATAGGAATATTGTCTTTGGCACTTGTGAAGAGGCGTGAAAGATAATCAACTGCATTGTTCTCTGTCTTCTTCTTGTTTTTGATATCTAAATCAAATCCAATAATAGAAATATCCAATGGATTAGATGAGGTTTATCATTCTTCTTGTTCATGAGAAATCTAATTGCAGTATGATCTGTATATACAATAACTTTACACCCCATAAGATATTGTCAGAATTTATCAAAAGCATAGACTATGGAAAGCATCTCCTTCTTTGTTGTGTCATGATTGATTTGTGCATTGTCTAAGGTTTTTCTTGCATAATAAATGGCATGAATCTTGTTGTCTCGCCTTTTTCCTAAGACATCCCATATGGAGTAAGCATTGGCATCACACATTATTTCAAATCAGACACTTCAGTCGGGTGGATGAATGATAGGGGCTCAAATGAGAGTGTCTTTCAATCTTTGCAAGGATGTTTTGCATTCTTCATATGATATGGATTTTTTATCTTTAGCCAACAAGGAGAAAAGAGGATTTGCAATCTTTCAAAAATATTTAATGAATCTTCTACAGAACCCTCATGTCCTCAAAAGCTTCAAACTTCTCACAATGTGGTTGGATTTGACAATTTCTCAATGGCTTCTACTTTTGCTTTATCAACCTCAATTCCTTTGCTTGAAATGACATATCCAAGTACAACTCGTGATTGTACCATAAAATAGCACCTATCCCAATTGAGAACAAGGTTGACCTATTTACATCGCTACAAAACTTTAGTTAGATTTAACAAGCAATCATCAAAGGAATTTCCATACACACTGAAATCATCCATACAAATTTCCATAGTCTTTTTTATGAAATCATAAAATATAGCCATCATGCATTTTGGGAAAGTGGCAGGTGCATTACATATCCCAAAAGGCATTCACTTATAGGCATATGCCCCATAAGGGTATGTGAAGGTTATTTTTTCTTGATCCAATAGATAAATAGGAATATGAAAAAAAATCTAAAATACACATCTAAATATCAAAAATAAGAATGATGAGCAAGTCTCTCCAACATCAGGTATATGAAGGGAAGAGGGAAATGGTCTTTTCTTGTGGCTTTATTTAGTCTTCTATAATCAATGCACATTCACCACTCGGTCACCACCATTGTTTGAATTAGTTCATTATTGTCCCCTTTCATTACAGTGGTTCCTCCCTTTTTAGGTGCAACATATATGGCACTTACCCAAGGGTTATCACTGATAGGATAAATTATTATGGCATCTTTTAACTTGAAGATTTCTTTCTTTACCACTTCAATCATGTTTTGATTTAACCTTCTGGAAGGTTCTATGCATAGCTTAGCGTCTTCTTCCAAGGCTATGCAGTGCTAAAAAAATGGAAGGATTAATTCCTTTTAGATTATCAATGGAATAACCTATAACATTTTTGTAAAGTCTAAGTTCTTTCAACGATTAGTCCTCTTATTCTTGAGTTAGTTTAGGATTTATTATGACAGGAGAAGTGAAATTTGGGTCCAAGAAAGAATAACTTAACCCATGTGGTAAGGGTTTGAGTTCTACCTTTTTTCCTGGTGTAGTGGTGTCACTTGCCTACTTCTCAGTTGGTTCTTCATTAGATGATGAATTTGATTCAGCTTCAGAATTTTCTTTATTAAGAACAATCATCGAGTCTTGTTTGTCTTTTTTACCTTCAAGATCATCAAAAACTTGTTCAAGAACATTCTTGTCTTCCTCTAGTAAAGTATTAATGCTATCCATAAAGTAAAGATATTCTTTAGTGATGGGTGCTTTCATAGCATCATAGATAGAAAACACTATAGCTTCATCTCCTACTCTGATAGTCAGCTTTCCTTGTCTCACATCTACAATACAACCTGTAGTCCTGAGAAATGGTCTCCCAAAATGGATGAGATTTTCTGGATCTTGATGCATGTCTAGGACTACAAAGTCACAAAGAATGTAGAAATTCCCTATATTCATAGGGATGTCTTCAATAATCCCTCGAAGATATTTAATTAATAAATCATCCAACTGTTTTGACATTGTCTCAAGTCTCCCAAATATTACTTTTGCCATAGGGAAAAAGAACTCAAGCTAATGCTAACACAAACATCAACTAAGCCTTTGTCAAAAGTTGAATCTCCAATTTTGTAGGGGAGAGTGAATGCACCTAGATCATCAATTTCTTTGGCAAATGGTTCTGAATGATAAAACTTATTCTTCCAGATAGAATCATAGTTTTAGCTTGGTCGGACCTCCTTCTCTTTATGAGAATTTCCATTAGGAACTTGGAATAAGAAGGCATTTCATCTATGACTTCATTTAACCGAATATTTACATAGAGATTGTTCAAAATGTTCATAAACATGTTGAATTTAGCATCATCATTTGTGTTGGAAAACCTTTGAGGGAAAGAAACATTAGGCTTGCAAAAAGAATCACCATGTTGTGAATTTCTAGCAACCTTCTTCCTTTGATTTTAATCTATCACTTCTTTAGTTTTGTTAATAACCTCATTCTTCCTCTTTGAAGGTGGTGAGGATCCTCTAATCACTACTCCACTCCTCAACATCACAGACTTGCATGTCCCTTTAGGATTCATCTCCTATTGGCTAGATAAGGAGTCGAAAGGTGTTCTTTGATTGGAAAGAGCTTGTTGTGAAATTTGGTTTTCCAACATCTTTGTATTAGTTGTAATGTCATCCAATTTGGAAGAAAGTTGTTGAATAACATATTTCATAAGCTAACCATGTTGGCATGATTCCTCATTTTGTTTCATTTGAGCTAAAACAAACTGTTCAAGAAGAGATTCTAAGTTGGATTTTGGTTGAAATTCCTACTGACATTGTTGTTGAAGCCCAGTGGATTGTTTGCCATTATTGTCCTACTCCCCAAGTGCAATGGTTGTTTAGTTTGAGTTTGTTGAGGATTTTTGTTTTAGTAGGAGAAGTTTGGTTGATCAAGCCAACCTAAATTATAGGTATAGAATATGGATTGTACGGATGTTTGTTTCTAAAGCTTCCTACTACATTGTACTGCTCCACAATTTCCTTAGATGGGATAAAAGAAGGGTAGCTTGAAGAAGCTACCCAACCCATGGCTTCATTTGCATCAAAAATCAGGTGCACTGGTTGAGCCAATTGAGTATTCAACGTCTCAAACTTTTGAGTGAGGGTGTCTAACTTGGCATAAATCAGACCAACGACATCAATAACATGGACTCATGTGTGCTTTCTAGAAGAAAGAGAGGATGAGGAAGGTTGATTACTCCTTTCAGAACTCCATTGGTAATGATTGATTGTGATGTCTTCTATTATCACATAGGCCTCCCTGTAGTATTTGTTCTCCACTGGCCGCAACATCTATAAACATTCTGGTATTATAGTAAGCCCATTATAAAATGTTTGAAGAAGCTGCTAGTTGCTGAGACCATGGTGGGGACAATGATGTTGGAGGTCTTTGAACCTTTCCCATGTATCATACAAGGTATGTCCATCTATTTTAGAGAAGTTGGTCAATTGGATTCTCAGCTGAGGTGTCTTGCATGGTGGAAAGTATTTAGCAAAAAAAGCCTTCAAGTTCTTTCCAACTGTTTATAAAATTCCTTGGCAAAGAAGAGATGCACACATTGGCTCTGTCCCTCAAAGAAAATGGAAACAAAAGTAGGTGTATACCATCAAGAGTAATGCCATTAAGCTTGAAAGTGTTCATCTTTTGTAAGAATTTAACTACATGAAGATTAGGGTCCTCGAATGGAGTCCCTCCAAAATGGTTCTGTTGAATCATTTGCATTATTATCAAGATGATTGAGAAGTAATTTTTCTCGATCTGTAGGTTGTTGATATCCATTTATTTTTATGGTTGTGGGAACGGTGAAGTCCTTGAGATGACGATCAAATTCCATGATTGGCTCTTGACAGTTTGGTGAAGATGGAGGTGACGATGAAAGTGATGATGGTTGTGTCTCTCCCAAGCTTGAAGAGTCCTCACTCCTCCTTGCTTGTCTATGTCTTCTCAAGGTAAATTCAATCTCTAGGTCTAATAACATAGATGGATGATGAATACATTTCGAATGCCACGTACAATCCTACAAATTTACAAGTAGGTGAGAACACTTAAAAAAACAATAGAAGGTACGATAGATGATAAAATTGATGATGGAATGATAAAAATGGGGTTGATCAAGTCTTTCTTACTAATCAGCATGTCTCACTCTAACAAAATAATACCGATGTTCCCCAACAATGGTTCCAAAAACTTGTTATCCATGTGTGCAAGTCTTAAAATTTATAACCTGAGCACTATCCCACAAGTATACGAGTGTGCATAATATGTTCAAGATTGTTTGAGGAGTAGAGAACAAATAGATACAAGCATGCTAATTTTTAACAATCTAGATCAATTTACTAAGGTTGGTTTGGTTTTAAGTTAATCTATTTTGCAAATGAAATAAATAGGGAACACTAATTTCTTAAAAGTAAATTTAGCTTTGAAAAATCTTGGTCATGAGATTTCACTTTTACATCATTACTCACGTCCAACCATCAAAATTAACATACTAATTAACATGCCAAGGAGGTTTCTTTAATCATACACCTCCCAGTGATATGAGACGGGTCTAATCTTCACATAGTACTCGCGTACTTATGTTAAGATTTAAACTGCAACCTTAGATCGTCAACATAATCCCAACCACTCTCATGGTCAGGGATACGTTGCCAAGATATCTACTCCCTAATTCTCCATATATCTTCCTAGATCACATAAAGAAGCATAAAACATGTAAACAAAATGTCCATTAGTGCATACAAACAATTAAATACCATAGAATATCTTGGAACATCAAGTTACCTAGAATTAGTTAAGAAATTTGAGTTTACATGAGTGATAACATGGGAGCTACTCTTCCACACCTAAGAAAAGGAAAACTACTCATCCTCGGTGGTAAGACACAAACACATGCTACAAATTTCGAAGTTAAACATGACTAGAGACAATAAGAATAAGGGAAATCTAAAGAATGAAGAAGAACAAGGTAGAGATTCGGCTTGGAGACAACATTCTATCCAAGCTAATGCTTCTTATCTAACAAACTCGAGAGTTCTGGATGAGGTAAAGAAGCTCCTTCTACAATCCTTGAAGAAAAATGGAGAAGAATGAATGTTCTCTCCTGAGTAACCACTTCTTCCTCCCCAAAATCATCCTTCCTTTGCTTTGGATTGTTCTTTGGTCAATAGTTCTTTTAAAATCATGAGAGATAACCATCCCATAATTGAGTTTTTATATTTAAAATGAGGGACAATTGTTTTATAAACTATAGAAATCGAATGGGACACGTCGTGTTTGAGAACTATATGCCATGTCCCCATGTGTAACTGACACGTAAACTGCTTTTCTTGAGGAGTACACAATGTGTTGTATGAGAGACACTCATGTAGATGAGAACTGGTGAAATCCTAGGTCAAAGATGATCAGGTTGGACACGACATGTATTAAAAAATACATGTCGTATAGTTTGATAGAACTTTTGAGTGTATCTTTTAATCGATGCAACACACCATGTTACCGTAGGGACACAATGTGTCGCTGCTCCTTAGACGGAAATGAGATTATATGTAAACTTACATGTTGTGTGTTAATTAACACACATTTTGTTTCCTTCAGAATATTCAAGAAAGTCTATGTGAAGTATGAAATCTCTTGGGGAATCCATCTAAGGTGGGATTTCGATTGGATTGACCCCATTTCTAATCATAGTTATGCATTGGTGGTCACAAACATGAAACGAATGAAACAACTAAAAAGGTATAAAATCAAGTATGATTAGAGTCAAAGTGAGACACAATTTGGATTGAAAGTATCTGCAAACGTGGGTGAAAAGTCTACATAATATGTGCACATAAAAATCCAACTGAAAGGTATACAAATTGGTCCACTAGAAATCTTTGATAACAATCCCACCAACACATTACTCAATATTATGATGATGCGTGTATCTGAATGTACAATCTGTTCAAAATGCTCATTTTAAACATCGATACTCATATAAAATACATATAACTAGCAAGTGATTACAACACATAAAGGATTATATATATTCTTTTTGTCAACTTAGATTAGTGGCACATGTCTTTGATTATCTTCAAAGTTATTTTTTTCATGAAGAAATTTCAATCACAATTAATTGATCTAAAAGTATTTTGCAAATAGATTCATTAAAAACCAGAAACATAGATAGTTGTCCTTATTGTAATATAATATTTTCATTGTAACTCTAAGATAGAAATGCATAGAAGGGACACCAACATTCTCTATGCCCTATGATTTATTGCCTAATGAATACCAAAAATTCTAAGGTAAATAGGTGCATACTAACCAATTTTAATAGCTTGTGTTAGCATATTTGTTTTCCTCCATTTCTCAATTCAAAAGTGATCCAACATTTCAAAGATAAAAAACAAGTCCAAACATTTTTCATTTTATATAAAAGGTCCCAACACCCTCTGGTCCAATATTAGATAAAAGACATGTAGACTAAAAGTAGAAAGAAGCCAAAAAATCATAATGCCTTATGCTTAATGCCCTATCAAATTTTCTATGTTTGAGTTGATTTGATGTATAGCTCACCCCACTCTCGTGATAACATCATGAATACAAGCTTCCCTTCCTAATAAATTTACTATGTATTGATCCATTTTTGTTTTCCTCCTCTTCCCACAACAAACATAACTCCTTCCTACAAGTATTTCAAAAAGGTTCTAGGTGTTTTTGTAGAGACTCTACTAAGATAATATAAGAAAAGAGATAGAAACATCTCTTTGGAAGAGAAAGGAGCCATTCATGTTGGGAAGAAGTATTAAATAAGGGGAATCATACAAAGAAGATAGGCTGCAAGTTGTTTTCAAAGCTATGGCTTAACCATTCATTAGTACATCTTTATCTAGCATAGTCAACACCTTGATCTTCCTTTAGCGGTGGCACCACTTCAAAACGATGCAAGAAGAAAGTGGGTGAAAGAGAGGGATCATTGTTCTAAATATGAAGTATATACAGGGAAATGATGATTGCCCTAATGTTGAAGAGAACCGGTTTGAAGGAGAGTCTAGAAAAAGAGGGAGTATGATGAAGGGAGAATAAACTAGAATCAAAATGTAATCCCTTTGATTATCTTTGGGTGAGTCATGAAGCTATCTTATTCATCTTATCTTCCTCATGCAAGACAACTCAAATTCAAGTTACAACTTGTTGTATGGTACAATGAAAGTGATTATTTATTAATATGAATCATTAAGTGATTTTTTTAAATTTTTAGGGAAATGGATTATATGAGTTTATTGTTGTAACTTCTCAAATCTTGAAACATTTTCTAGACTTAACTATCTTCCATGCATAACCTTGTACAACAACTAAGGGTATAAAGACATATTAATTGTAATTGGTCCAAAAAAGCAACTACTATGATACTATAAAGATGCCTATCTATGAGAAATTGACAATGTTATTAAGGAAACTAGGTCAAAGTTCACTTCAAAAGGCTTATTTATCAACCCTACGAAACAATTGGTCACTTTCTCGACAAGTGCTCACGAGAAATTAGTTTTCTTTGTAAAAATTACAATAGAAAAACCAATAAAAACTCTACAATAATTATTTGTCGATCGGATAAATTTTCTTTGTCTTAGGA
This sequence comes from Alisma plantago-aquatica, assembly GCA_963693085.1. Lineage (NCBI taxonomy): Eukaryota > Viridiplantae > Streptophyta > Magnoliopsida > Alismatales > Alismataceae > Alisma > Alisma plantago-aquatica. The sequence continues at coordinate 828,351,159 of OY856414.1, read as the reverse complement.
TGATACATAAATATTGTTTCTATCACATTAGTGAAAAATTATTTCATAGCTAAAGGTGACAATTTGACCTGCTTTGTTGCATATGGGCAATATATGACACACATTGACTCTACTATACCAAGTCCTACCGTGGGGAGATTTTTTATAGAGTGGATCATCCAACACAATCTTACATTGAGTTGTATTTTGTTGCAAAATATATTATTTATGAGATCGTTCATAGGAATTCACGAACGACATAGTTGTGATGGAATTTCCTGAGAATATAATAGATTTGAAAAACTAACGTATAATTTATAAGATCTCAACACAAATAACAATTTTCAGATTTTTTTTCAACATTTGTTTTTTGTAAGTTCCTACACTTATGAAAAAATCTAGATGATATGTTTAATAATAAACATTTTACTTTTTGGAATTCAGTCGGATGAAATCAAGACTTGGAAGAACTGATTTAGGCATTTTCTTGAGAAAGCTAGGGGGCATTATGTGATATCTTTAGAAATACAATTAGCTGTTTAGTAGTCTTCTTCTATTTTTCTTATTTACATTATGAAAGGAAAATCAAACAGTGACGCCTTTTTTAGTGGAAAACTTAAATATAAATAAATAATAAATTAACATTGCCCTTTTAAAAGTTACTCTCATCTTAGACTAACGGAGAAAAAAAGTATAAAATATATAACATCACGATAGTGTTAAGAAATGACTACCAACATAAAATCCTAGTTGTAGACAATTTGTTCGAAATAATTGTTATTCATGAAAAATATTATTACACACGAAAAGATTGTATATTATTTTTTTGGAGTGCAACATCTACTTGTGTAAATTTATATTTTATTACTTGCAACGACAAGCAACGTTGTAGGTGCGCATATGAACTGTTCTTTCTGTCGTCATTTTATCCGGCCTCTAATTCATGCTTATTAAACCCAATGCTTATTCTTTTTTTGAGAAAGGGTGCCTGCCATTTTATTAAGTAATCAAATCGTTTGCAGCAAGTATAAGGATCCGATCCTCAAAATCCTCACCCACAAAGTGAGGATTAACAAAATGATAGGCAGTGACGGCCAAAGCATGTGCTACTCTATTGCCTTGCCGTTTAATAAAACAAAAATTAAAAGACAGAAAACTATAAGAAAGATCAACAATATCCTGAGAAATGAAGTCTTCATAACCACGTCCGCCGTAGCCCTTCTTGACAGCCTCCACCAGCAGCAAACAGTCAGTCTCCACCACAATATATGTATAACCTTCCCTAAGAGCCGGTCTCATACCGTGTAGGACAGCCATACCCTCCACACTAAGCACCGAGTACGGCTGCTCTAACCGGCATTGGAAGGTCCAAAAAAGCTAACCATTGTCATCCTGAATAACTGCCCACATCCATTCTCCTCTGGTATGATGATCGACGCATCCGTGTTGATCTTAACGCTACCACTCGGCGGGCAGCGCCATGAGACCTGTCGTGACGGTATGGAAGAGGGGGCAGCTCATCCCACAGCCCGGTGGTAACGTGCATGATCGGTAACCAGACTGATGTAAGAAGCCACAAGACCCGGAAGATAGGGAGGGTGATCCTCAAAAAGAATTTTATTCCTCACTGTCCATGAAACCCACAGAAGAGTAGCGACCTCATCTTTTCGCCTGCTGTCCTCATCCTCGAGTAGACCCCTAACAAAGGTCCCCACGTCATGATTAGCCAGTCGTACACCCCAATCAAACTCACCCGCCGTCTAAACCTATCTGGCTACGTCACAGTGCATCAGTGCATGAGAAGAATCCTCCCACTGGCCGCAACGATGACAGCTGTCATCCGGTGTCACATGCTTCCTTTGCAATTCTGACTTGGTGGGAAGTATATTCCTGAGTGCTCTCCATATGAAGTGCTTCAGTTTCGGTGGCCATCCCTGCTTCCAAACCCTCTTCCACAACTCCATATCCACTCCATCTACTAAGTCCTCTCCTGCCCTAATAAAGAAATATGCACTCCGGACTGTAAACCTCCCATTGCTCTCCCTCTCCCAATATAGAGTGTCCTCCTCATGCCGATGTGATAGTGGAATGTTAAGGACTCTCCTGGCTATATGTGTAGGGAAGCAAGTCTCCACCGCCTCTCTATTCCACCTCTTTGGCCCCCCATACATCAAGTCACTCACCCATCTGTACTCCACTGGCCCATGAATCAAATATCTGTTTGCTGTGCCCCCCAAGTGTGGTATCCATCTCTCCTTATAGATATGTATATCTTTCCCATCCCCCACCCTCCACCTGAAGCCACTCTTCACTACTTGCAACGCCCCCCCAAATACCCTTCCATGTATAACTGGGATTCCCCCCTAGCTCCACATGTAGAATAGATGATGAGTTGTAGTATTTTGCCTTAAGTATCCGAGCAGCAAGAGACCCCCCATAAACTGCCAACCTCCATCCTTGTTTAGTGAGAAGTGCTTGGTTGAAAGCTTTCAGATCCCTAAACCCCATGCCCCCACTCTCCTTGGGCTTGCACAACCTATCCCAACTCATCCAATGGATTTTCCTCTCCCCCTCCTTTGAACCCCACCAGAAACGTGCCATCATGGAGTGGATATCATCAATAATTCCCTCTGGAAGCTTGAAGATTATCATGAGATACATGGGAATTGCTTGGATTACTGCCTTGATCAGAACCTCCTTCCCCGGTCTGGATAAGAGTTGCTCCTTCCACCCCTGTAATTTTTTCCACACTCTATCCTTTATAGCCGCAAACACCTGCTTCTTGGACCTCCCTACCACCGTGGGAAGGCCAAGGTACTTCTCATGCCTATCCACCTCTCTCACCTGCAACTGGTTCTTTATCAACTCCCTTCTTTCACTCGTCACGTTTGTACTAAAGGAAACCTCCGTCTTCTCATAATTGATTTTCTGCCCAGATGCCCTCTCGTATTGGCTGAAAATTTTAGCTAAAGCGGAGCATTCTTCTGAGGTAGCCCTTGTAAAAACAATGCTATCATCCGCGAAAAGAAGGTGAGTTACCCGTGGCGCTCTTCTGCAAATTCTTGTCCCATGTATTTTATTAACCTACGCGGCTTTGGACAGAGAAAAAGAAAGTGCTTCAGTGCAAAAAAGAAAAAGATATGGGGATATAGGATCACCTTGGAGAAGTCCTCTGGATGGTTTTGCAGACCCTATCCTATTGCCATTGATGATGAACTTGTGGGATACGCTAGTCACACACTCCATAACCTTCATCCTACATGTAAGCGGCAGCCCCAGCCTCCCCATGACCCCCTCCAGAAAAAACCACTCGACCCTATCATACGCCTTGCTCATATCCAGCTTAAGCGCCATAATCCCCTCTCTTCCCTTCTTCCGGTGTTTTATGGTGTTAAACAACTCATACACCACCAAGGCATTATCTGTGATCATCCTCCCTTCTATGAAAGCATTTTGATTCTCTGAGATAATCCCATTCATCAGCGGTTTGATTCTATTGGCCAAGACCTTCGTAATAATCTTATATGAGACATTGCACAAGCTAATAGGTCTATATTCAGATAGGTGGACCGGGTTGTTTGTCTTTGGAATGAGGACTATATCAGTATCATTGATATCTGCAAGGCCAATCTCCCCTTTCCACCATCTAGAAATAAAAGCCAGCAAGCTACTTTTAATAACCTCCCAGAATTTTTGGTAGAAAATTGCCTTCATCCCATCCGGACCGGGCGCTTTATTCGAATGCATTTGTTGGAGTGCTTTCCAAACTTCTGTCTCCGTGAGAACCTTTTCCAGATCTGAAATAGAAGACTCATCAACCACCCTTGGTATGCCTTCAAGGAACTCATCCATCCCATAAGGGTTTGAGCTGGAAAAGAGAGAAATAAAATATGAAGAGATAATTTCAGCAATGGAATCCGCCTCCGTATGCCAACTCCCATCCTCCTTGAAGAGACCTTCTATGGTATTATGTCACTTCCTATGGTTAGCTTTATGATGAAAGTACTTTGTGTTCCTGTCTCTGTCTCTCATCTCATTGGTCCTAGCTCTAGCCAACCAATAGCTCTCTTCCTGCCTTTGCAGATCCTACAGTTCTCTCGCTAAAGACTCACATTCCTGCAACATGTCATGAGATGGTGGCCTATCCTGAGCATGACCAAGCCTCTTCTCCAGCTGCTGTAGTCTCCTCTAAATGTTCCCAAATTTATCCACCGCCCACCCAGCAAGCTTCTCCGCACAATTGTCCGTCTGCCCTTTAAGGCCCAAATCATGGCTGCTGTCCCATGCCTGTGTGACGACCTCCTTGCATTCCGGTGACGACAGCCAAAAGGTTTCAAATATGAACCTCTTCTCCACCTGTCCGCCTTCCTGATTCCTTCGCTCTGCCCATAAAAGGATCTACCCATGGTCCAAGTTGAGAATAGGGAAATTTTTGACCTTTCTAATATTGTAAAAATCACACCATTTCCTGTCAGCCAGAAACCTGTCAAGTCTTTCCAGTATCATCATGTCCACCTAATGTCCTCTCTTCCACATGAATTTATTACTGGTGGAGCCCAAATCAGTTAGCTGGCATATATCAATGGCCTCTCTGAAGTTTCGCATCTGCCACTCATTTCTTGGTTGTCCTCCCTACTTTTCAGAGTGAAAAAGGATCTCGTTGAAGTCCCCGCCGAACACAATAGGCAAATTCGTCTGAGCACAAAGCTCCTCCATCAGTCTCCATGTGTTGTGATGCTCATGTGTGGTTGCCCATCCATATATCCCCACAAAACAAAAACATTCCTGACTGTCCTCCCTTCCCACCACCACACTGATGTGATGGTCCGAGAAAGATTATACTAACACGTCGTCCCCTCTCCACCACAACCCCAGCTCTCCGGCCCTTCCCCTACTGTCCACACCAAACCCCACATTGTACCCACATCTCCTCCTTACCTCCTCCTGGTCCCTTCCTCTACATATAGTCTCCATCACAAAGACTATATCAGGCATCTCTCTCCAACACCGCCTCCTTAGAGAGTCAACCGTCCTAGGGCTGCCCAGACCCTGGACGTTCCAACATAGAGTTTTCATGGCTCTTCACGGGCCTGGACCTCGCCATCGCCGGCTACTGTTGTGTGATTTGGTTCACACTGCACCACCACTCGCATCCGTTTTCCTGCCAAGCCCATCTCACCTTCATTGACCCCCACAATATCCTCCTCTCCCCCTCTCCTCCTCTTACCCCCTTCATGTACTCTCTGCTTCGGCCTAACTTCCCCAACCACGCCTACCTGCCGCGACCCAAGCCTTGTAAACCTTCGACCTTTACCACCCTTATCCCTTCCCTCACCACCCTTCCTACTATGGTGCGTCTTCCTCATAACAGGCACCCCTCCCCTTTGTCCCCCGCCCCTCCTTCCCCCAAGCACCCTTCAACATCATTTGCACCCTTGTAGACCTGGAACAACTGCGGCGCACAGGTGTCGACGTCCCTTCTGGAAGCATGAGTGTCGGTGTCCCCTATCATTTGTCCCGCATCGTTGGATGGAATCACATTTGGTTTCCTCGGTTCTGGGATCCCCCTCACACCGTGCATCTCCGTCTGTGTTGTTGCATCTTCGTTCCTTGGCGCCCCCGGTTCCACCTCATCTCAGCTCCCATGGCCCTGGTCGACAACCGTCCTCTTCTTCGTGGCACCACTTGCTTGCCGCCCTGGTTCAGTAGCTAAAACGTCCACCCACCGGACAAAGACGTCATGTAGGTCTATCATCTCCACCGAATCAGCAGATTCGTCCGTCACCTCCACCCCCTGTGGGCACGCCTTGGCGTCGGGACGGAAACTACCTTCTTCCTCGTGCGGTTTGTGCTCCCCCAATCTGGTTTGTGTAGTAGTAGGTTTGGAGAAAAACCTCAGCTCCTTGGACGAGCACTCCCTGCCCAGGAGCTCCTCCTTGATTGGGACATTCCAACGCTTTGTTGGAGAAGATTTTATCCATGGACCCCATCGCCTAGGTGTCGCGCCGTCCTCCTCCCCCTCCTCCTCTCTGCAATCCTTCTCAAGATGGCCCATGATGCCACAGAGATAACAGAACGCCGGAAGCCGTTCATACCTGATCTCCACTGACACTATCTTGCCGCTCTTGTCCCTTATCTTCTACAGTTGACAGATGGACTTCGTGATTTCGATCTCCACGCGAGCCATGCATGACGCCCCCCATCCAAGGTCGTGCCTATCAACGATGACGACCCTTCCGATCTTGCTAGCAACCGCCCTTATTGATTCCTCCGATCTGTAGCCTAGTGGCATGTTGTACATTCGGATCTAAAATAAGCACATGTTTAGAACCATCTCTGACGGTGTATCCTCCGGATTGATATCCCTCACGATGAGAAGGTGATTGTCGAAGTTCCACGAACCATCAACGACGACCTTCTCCTTGTCCTTCCAATGGAGAAACTGGATCACAAAGAGATTGTTGGATATCTGCCTGAAACTAACGTCCTTCCTCAGCGCCCAAGCGTTGGTCATCGTTCGTTTGAAAGATGGGAAATTATACGGTCTGTTCGTCGTCAACCTCCCGACCAGCGCCAGAGCGATATGCTCGCTCCCCTCCCCCTCCGCCGCCCCCTGAAGATCAAGGACATCATTCTCCTCCTCCTCCTGTACCCTCAGTGCCGCGTATCTGTCCACGAGTTCGTCCGCCATGGTGCGGAGAAGACCTGCAAAACACAAGAGTGACGACGCCGTGGTGGCGAGAAGACCTGGATGCGCCGTCGCCTAGAGAAACCCTAGGATACGAGGTATCCTTTAAAATATAAAAAAATTTGATCTCTATTTTGTTGACATCTGCTAGTGTTACGTGGCATAGATCTTGTTTCGGCTACTCATTCGATAAAAATGTACAAGGAACTCAAACGATATGCCACATAATTTTTATTGCCATTTTTTGCTAAATTCTAATCAAACCTTCCAATAAATGATGTAAAGTGGATAAAATGTTTACGACAGTAACATTAATTCCATAGGATTGTAGAAGTTGTTAAGAAGGAATTCAATGTGAGTGATGTTACTAAATCTTTGTTTACGAAGATCGTCAGTGAACTATGAACATGCAATCTGAAGAAATTAGTTAGCATACCAAGAGTCATAGATCATTTCACCATATGAGCTTATAATCGCTGCGGTTATGTAAGTTGTTAGAGATTATATGCGTGCAAATTTGTTTTGATCAAAATATCTACGTGTCTTGTAATATTTCTTTTTTAATAAAGATTTCTTTTCCACAACATAGCCTAAGTTGGGAACTACAGTGAAACATGGAATTTACTTGCATATTGGGATGATCATTATTTATCAAAAGGAAATGACATACGTGACTGAAAACCTATACGTAAAAAGGCTATGATAAAATTCAAATGAATCTGTTGAATCAATTGACAATTAAGTTCTGAAATAAGCCTTGCCAGTTGAGATAGTTCGACATGTATCTTTTATGAGAACCTCAGACATATGGTAGGATCATGGAATTTGATTGAAAAGAGATAACGAAGAAATCTGACATAAAAATTCATCAAGGTAATGTTTGGATAAACACATTTCAAATCTTGGTAGTCACTACTTATTTTTGATAGCGAGTAATACACCGTCTCAGCCATGAAGCTGTATAAATGGGTGCATATATTTCTGGCTATGTAATTTTCTTATAGGTTACCATGATTCAGAAAGTCAATACCTAGACAAAGGGGTTGACTCTAGATCTAAATTGACTAAATCTTTGTTTTGATGATGATAATCATTTTACTTATTTGTGTCTAATTATTCTATTTGAGTTATTTCAGATTAGATAAACATGCTCTAAATACCTAAACTTGTGCATCCTAATTTGGAAAAATCAAGTCATACATGTATAAAGATCAAGATTGAAGAATATATAGGTTTCTCCAAAGATCTTAAATGTAGATCACTTGTAATGATTGTATGATATGTAATTAAGTATAATGGAAACCCAGATAACTTAAATTGAATACATAAATACTTTTTAGACATTTGTCAAAAGTCATTACAGGCTGCTTTGTCAGTCGAGTTTGTCCTGGTGACAACTTATTTGACAACCTGCCAGGCTCTTGGCAATGCCCAAGATCAGATGAGTTTGTCCTAATGGCAACTCGACTTACTCCCTACACTTTGACTTGTCTTAAAGTGGTGTCGGTCAAGTTATCCAAAACACAACTCAGTCGACAACACTGTATGGTAAACTGTAGAAAAGTGTTTCTAACCGTTGGCCTATTGTAAAACTCAAAAATTGGAACATCTAAAATGGGTAGAATTCGATCCTAAGTGTCTCTACTGGTTAGTAGGCAACCTCAACTAGAAGTAGGACCCCTTGGTCTTCATCCCATGTTTAGCCAAACACTATGAAGGTCCCTATATTCCTCCAAGAGCTTCCACCCATTCTCATGAGCTTAATTACTTATTACATCCATTAGAGTGAGTGAGAGATTTGTAAGATAGTTAGTTCTACATGTATATCTTTTGAGGCTCTCACTTCCTCTACCTACCAATCTCTCAATCTCCCTTTTTACCATGAAGATGAATATTCTCTCTCTTAGCTAAGAGAGGTGAAGAAGTAGAATGGAGGGAGTCCCTTGGTGAAGATGAAGTCAAAGACGGAAGATCCAAGTCAAGAGTGGGTGAATCCTTGAAGGTGGAAGACTTTTTGCAAGAGTGAGTAAGTCCTTAGAGAAGGCCAAAGACTCATTATAAGATTAGGTAAGTCCTTGATAAGGTAGAATACTCTTGGTCATGAATAGGTAAGTCCTTTGTAAGGTTATTGACTCCCATGACCTTATAGGAAATGCTAGGTACCCTTGACCTATAAAAGAGAGGTCCTATATTGTAACTCTTACAATGGAATGTAAAGAGTAAGACGTGGTTGAAAATCCTAGAGGTTGACCTCTCTAGGTAGTAGACGTACATCTTCTAGTTTAGAGTTTTCAACCACTATAAATAACTTATGTTATCTTATGCTTGTTCAATCTATCTTCTCTCCCTTTCTATGCATGTTCAGTTGCACTCAAAGTTCATACTTGTAATGTTATCTTAGAAATATCTTGAAGGTCTAATGAGTTTTGTTTAAGTAATTTTTGCTATATTACCCCCCTCTAGATCCCATTATACATGCAACAAAAGGTGTAAGAAGCTCGGCCAGTTGATAGAAGATTTTGCAAAGGCCATTATAGAACTATCATATTTTAAATGGAAGAGCTTAAAAAATTTGTAGATTATGGGTTTCTTTGAGTTAATATATTTAAGTGAATATCTCATGTATTCCAATGAGTTGTAATTGTAATATGTAGAAGAGGCAAAAGACTACTACTTGTTAATATTAATTATCACCCTTCCATATATGTTCTCCCCCTTTTTTCTTCTCTATAATGCATGTTAATATTTTAGCATCCTTTCATATATATCTCCTCCTTCCTTCCATGTAAATGCATGTTAATATTAGTTAGTTCCCTTCAATAGATCTCCTCCCCTTTCCTTCCCTACAATGCCTTTTATTTCCTTATACATGTACATCTCAATGGACTTTTCCCTTGTATTCCTCACACCATGTAATTATATACTCATATTTAAAGGAGACATGTGAATAATATACATATAGAGTTCACACATCATAACATGGTGTCAGAGACAAAATAGGTTTAGGTTTCTTTCTCATCATTTTTTGTGGTCATCATCTAGTTTTTCATCGTCAACCTTTCCTCATCACCTCATGCACCTTCTTCTTTTTTGTCTTACAATGGAGACCAACACATCACAACAACTTCTTCCCACATCACACATCCAATATTTTTCTACACATCGCCAAATATTAGTGGAAATGGAAGGAAACTGTTCATGGTGACCTCCTTGGGCACCATGTTTTTCTCATCTGGATAAAATACAAAAATCCTTTGAAATACCTTACACAAGATGAACAAGGTTATGTGATTAATCCCAATTTTGCATCACAGAAGATTCTTGTTGAATGAATCATGTCCCACCTCATTAACATTATTCACATTGACCTCGTGATGGAATCATTGAAGAAAACACCACTGCCTCTTCCATATGGGCCGACCTTGAGAGTTAGTTCACCCAATCAATTAACACTCATAAATTTCAACTTGTGAAGGAGAAAACATAGGGAACATAAGGTGATCTCACAATTTTTAAATATCATGACCACATGCATAGTCTTTGGTGTTTAGGAAACATTGATAGACATACCTTTTCCACATTTGTGCCACACAATAATGAGGTTATGACATTTTGTATAGAATTTCAACCGTGTGTGACCAATATCATACAACAGTCAATCACATCTTCTATGGAATATATTAACCCTAAACTTGTGGCAAATTAGATGCATCTACAGATAGTCAAGGTTGCAACAAAAATACACAACACACCTCTCATATCTAGGGTAGATATGACTCTTGTGACTGTTGTTGTTGTAAGGGAAAAAATCCCGTGAACACTTTTGCTGTGCACATTGTCCCAAAAAAGGCCATCTGTAATAGGGTGTTTGAAAATTCATCCAAAGCTTGGTCAATAATACGATAAAGAACCAAGCTTACTATCATGTCACAGCAATAAACATCACTATCATAACAAGTGGGTGTGGCAAATCAACTCTGTCTCCCACCAAGATTGCAACAATATTGTGCCAAATCATGGAGATGAGAAGTGTTGGCACCTCCATGTCTCCAAGTCATGGAGGCACAACTTCACCTTCATTTTCCTTGGCTACGGTTATATCTTCTGACTGTTGGATCATGGATTCAGGTGCCACACATCATATGACGCATAATTATTTACTTTTTAGGAACTTCTATTCTCAACAAAAGACACCAAAAGAAACAACATATGATTCACTTATTAATATATCTCAAATTGGATACATTACGCCTCAATCTTCTATTAGTAGAAATCTCACATTACCAAAAGTTTTACATATTCCTCACTTAATTTTGAATTTTGTATCAGTTGAAAAAATTTGTGATTTTGGATATTGATTCATTTTTTTATCATGATTTATGTTATGTGCAAGACTCACATTCAAGATATTAGAATTGGAAGTAGAGTTGGATATCTATATCATGTGTCTACTCTTCACATTCCAAATACCACATACACTATAGTTGTTGGAATAGAGCTCTCACCTAATTTACAACATTCCAAAAAACACATTCAAAGTAGTTGCTGGGGTAGTGCTCTCACCTAATTTACGACATTATAGATTATGAAATATATCTCTAATGGATCCAAGAAACCTTTCTAAATTTGGTTCTCTTAGTTTAATTTTTACTTCCATTCGATTATAGGACAATAAAAGCTAAACATTTGCAAAAGTTGTCCCTCTTCCTTTCTCAAACTCAATATATAAAAGTAGTAATATTTTTTATCTTGTTCATTCTGATATTTTCTGGTATTTGGGAACCTGCGCCTATTACCTCTAGAAGCAATGATTTCACAATATATACATGGATCTACCTTATACACAATAGTATGTAATTCCACACATATATCAATCGTTCACCAATAGAATTAAAATCTAACACAACAAAGTCATTCGCGTGTTTTATGCAGATGGTGCAAATGATTACACATCCACTACCATGTGTGAGATCCTCAATTCCTAAGGAACTATATTTCAACAATGTTTCCCTTAACCCATGAACAAAATGGTGTTGCAGTATACAAACACAAAAATATTCTTGAAACCACTAATGTCCTACTCATTATTTATAGAGTTTTTCAATGTTTATGGATAGAAGTCATCCCCACTTCCACTTATCTAACATATCTTATGCCCACTCAGAGTCTATGGGGGTCTCACCATATGAAAAGCTCGATAATGAACCACCATTCTACACCCACTTGTGGGTCTTTGGTTGGACTTGCTTTATTCATCTTCCTAAACATGAGCGAAAAAACTTGATGCATGTTCTGCAGGTTGTGCCTTTTTGGGATACCATGATGGACATAAAGGATATTGTTGTTTTGACCCTGATGCTCATCGTCTATGTATAGCAAGACATATTACTTTCTTGGAAGATACACCTTATACACTTCTTCCAACACCAACCACACCTCACTTCACGTATTCATCACCATTCTTCATGAAACATCTAATACCACAACAACTTCCGCCATAAACTCCAAGATTGAAGCTACTGATGTTGAGCTTCCCATTATGATTGATGCTACCCTTGTTGAGCCTTTTGTAGGGACTAAAGATACCATTGTAGAGCCTCCTACCACACCATAACCAATAGGGATTGAGGCTACCCATGTTGAGCCTACTACATCTTTAAATATCATGACACATGATATTGAACCCAACAATGTTTAAAATCTTTCTTTTAAAGACACAAACGTGGGTCCAAGAAGATCACAACACAAATATCGACCAAATCCACACTATACTAATGCATCAATCACTTGTTAACTCCAAAATATGCATGTTTCCTCACAATTCTTCATGCATATTATATTTTGTATTCATATCAAGAAGTTGCTTGTTCTATGCACTTGCAAAAGACCATGCATGAAGGACTACAAGCCTTCCAGTACACCCACACTTAGGATCTTGTTCCTCTACTAGAAGATGTTTCAATAATAAGATGCAAATAGCCTTATAAGATTAACCGCAAGACTGATGGCATCATTGAAAGATATAAGCACATCTAATTTCTAGGGACTTTACTTAGGAATACGACATAGCCTATGAAGAAACATTTACTATGGTTGCTCATTTGACTATTGTTTGAACTCTTCTAGCTGTTGTAGTAGCTCAAAAGTGGACTTTATACCATATGAATGATTAGAATGCATTTCTACATGAAGAACTTTTAGAAAGAGTAGACATGACTCCTCAATCTAGACTGTTAGTACCAAAATCTCATATTTGTCTTCTATGAAAAGCCCTTTATGGACTCAAATAGGCGCCCATGACATGGTTTGTATGCTTCAGACAAGCCATCACCTGTGCATATTACACCCAAAGTCCATATGATTATTCTATGTTTGTGTAATAGTCCTAAGGAAAGGGTCATTCTACTCTTGTATGTGGGTGACATGATCATCACAGGAGATGATGTAGGGCGAATCAAGGAATTGCAACATTGTCTTACCAAAAAAAATTCAAATGAAGGACTTTGGGAAACTTCACTACTTTCTAGGCATGGAGATTTCCTATGGGGAGAAAGGAATTCAAGTCTCTAAAAAAATGCATCAAATATCATTGAGTATGTCTGTTGATATAATTCAAGGAATCAAATGACAAGTCATTTTAGTTAATAAAGTATGTAACATACATTTTTTAGTATTAAACAAATTTCTAATATTAGAAAAGTCGAATATTAGACAAAAGGGTTCACAAATAAAAGTGTTAATGCTACGACCACATATCTAACTTATGGTATGTAGACATACCTGTTGAACTTCATGTGAAATTACGCTCAATTGATGGTGAAACACTGGCAGATCCCTCTAGCAACCGTCAACTAGTGGAACAACTACTATACTTGTGCATAACTATGCTTCACATTCTACATGTTATTAGTATTGTGTCACAATTCTTATCTACCCCTCAATGTGTCCACTATGTTGTTGTACTCCATATGATACACTACATATGGGGAACAATCACACAATCTCTATTGATGAGCTCTTCTTGTAATCTTATTGTGCAAGCATACACTTATGCATACTGGGTTGAATGTCCAACCATTAGATGCTCCACTACTACATTGTGTCTTTTCATTGGTGATTCGTTGATCTCATGAAGGAGTAAGAAGAATGGTATGTTGTCTCTTTATTCCACTGAGATGGAGTACAGAACAATGTGTAATACCACTCAAGAATTAGTGCACATCTCATGACTTCTAAGCGACATGGGAATTATCAATTATGATGCTACACCTTTATTTTGTGACAACAAAAGTGAAATAATGATTTTTAGTGATTTAATTTTTCATGACAGGACTAAGCACATCAAAATAGATTTTCACTTTGTGTGGGAAAAACACCTAACTGGTATTATCACGTTGTCATTCATAAATTCTACATATCAAGTTGCAGATCACAAACACACACACTACATCAAATCACAATAAATTGATTCAAAATGTTTTGCATCTTTGATCCACCTTGAGTTTGAAGGATATGATAAATTAATTCCCTTCCATATATCTTCTCATATTTCGTTTCTATAATGCATATTAATATTAATTAGTGCCCTTCCATACATGTTCTCCCCTTTACTTTCCAATAGCATCTTTTCTTTCTTTATATGTGTACTATAAGGAACCGGAACCCATAATCCTACTATATTGCATGATCAGAAAGCTAGTAAGGTTTGTTCTTTACATGTGACCAAACAAGGATAAAGATTAAAACACATTTACGTCATGACTTAATTATGGGCCAACATATAATAAAAATCATAAATTATGTTACATATATTTTCTTTACTAACATAATGACTAAATAAAATGAATAATATGCTATGGAGTAACAACTGGTAATTCCATGTCCACAAATATGAATAATATTCTATTATTAAATAAATATAAATTGATGGATTAAATATGTTAAATGTGTAGAATGTGGAATTTCATGCATAATAATATATATCTCTTTAAAAATGTATTGAAGATAATAAGACATAATTGAGTGTATGTTTTGTTTTGATAAACATAATGATAATAAGACAAACATTCTAATGGTCCCATAACTCACTAAAAGAAATTTCAAAAGTAAAATATAATGATAAAACATGTTCCTTAGTTCACAATGACTTTGGTGCCAAGTTGCACATTGTTTGCATAATGATAACTATTTTAATTCTATTTGAAAAAAAAATAGGATAAGAGCCAATAGAATTAAATAAATTACTAAAATTCTCCAAAAGTGGAGTTAAACCTCAAATTCAAAATCCACATACTAAAATTAGCCTATGTGTGAATTTTCTTCTTATTTGGAAAAACTTGCCTATCCTAGTGTAGTTTAGGAGAGAAAATGTACATTTAAGTCCAAAATATTAAATAATACATTACATAACCCCAAAAGGGAAAATTAATTATAAAATCATATTTTACATGTTTTCGTTTGCTTAAGGGCCAAGTTTCACATCTTTTGGGAGTTTTTAAATTCCTTAATTCCTTAAGAAAAGAAAATAAAAAATAAGACCAAAACTTTATATGTGCTTGTGTGGCACAACTTTTATGTTGGTTTAATGATAAGTTTCCTCTTGTTTATTTCCTTTTGAAATTGATATTCTTTTAAGTCCAGTTGGGTATTCCTTTTTGTTTTTCATATGACGCCTTATTTATTTGACGACCTTTATTTCTCATATTGCTCAATAATTGATTTAGTATGCACATACCAACGTTTTACTGATGTATCTACTTTTCTCCTCTTACTGGAAAACTCATCCAACTCCAAGTATAGGTCAAAGAGAAGATAACCAAGTTAGACCAGGACCACAACAAGTTTAGGTCAACCTTTTGGGGGACTTTCTTGAGGTGGTTAGATGATCCTCAGTTGATCCTTAGCTTAGTTAGTTTTCACATGTATCATCCTATGTGGTGATATTTTGAGACAATATCAAGTTTTGTAATAGTTAGATATTTTGTTTGTGCTGTTATATTTGGTTACTTGAATCATACTTATGAATAAAATAGATTACCATCCCTTACAAAAAAAATATAGTGGTATTTGATATATGAGATGTTTCCTTTTTATTTAATTTAGTAGGGAGTAGATCTCCTCTTAGGTCCCACTCCTTATAGTATGGTATCAAAGCCAGCGATTATCAATTATCTAATTATTTCAATCTTTTCTACCTTAGGATGGTTACCCTAGACCCTAGTTTATGCATGAAGTGATGAATAGGAATATATGCTTTGTGATAAACATTTAGTTAAAAAGCCTACTCTTTGTACCCTATGACTTTTGCATGTTCATGAGAACCTTAGGGTTGTAAAGTTATTTACACAAGGACCTAAAATTCAATCCTAGGTGGTTTTGATTGGATAGTTGGATGCATGAACAACATAAATACCTAAAGGAAAAAATATTTCACAACTGAAAGATGCTTAGGTGACCATAATATATTGACATTGTTTAGCTTGACTTATTAGGTCAAATATTTTTAAGGGGTGGAGTATAGATGATTGATTATACTAGGATGATTATATTTTGAGGACGAAATCTTTTTAAGGGGTGGAGTGTTGTAATGAACCAGAACCTACAATCCTACTTTATTCTATGATTAGAAAGCTAGCTAGGTTTGTTCTTTAGATGTGACCAAACAAGGATAAAAATTAAAATACATTTACATAATGACTTAATTATGTGCCAACATGTAATGAACATCATAAAATATGCT